>CM065592.1:309920725-310520725 GCA_033119425.1 Bufotes viridis
CCTGTGGTGGTTGATCTAAATGCCTGATTCTCTGCTTTGAAACCTCTCTCCTCCGTCCGGGTGTAGGGGTCAAAGTCTGTCAAAGTCGCCTTCTCCTGTGCTGATTGATATAAAGCTTATGCTTGTGCCATCTGACATGGTTGCCGGGGTCTGATTCAATAGTGGCCTACTCCTGTGGTGGGTGATCTAAATGCCTGATTCTCTGCTGTGTAACCTCTCTCCTCCGTCTGGGTGTAGGGGTCAAAGTAACTAAATGGTGGCCTACTCCTGTGGTGGGTGATATGATGCCTGGTTCTCTGCTGTGGGACCTCTCTCCTTTGTCTGGGTGCTGTGGTCAATATAATAGTAAGTGACCTTCTCCATTGGTGGGTGACTTGAAGCCTGATTCTGTGCTATGGGACCTCACTCCAATTAATATTGTTTAATTTTTATTTATTTTATGTTAACTCATCATTTCCCTATCTACATTTGTTTGCAGGGGATTTAACTACATTTTGCTGCCTTTTGCAGCCCTCTAGCCCTTTCCGGGTGTGTTTTACAGCCTTTTTAGTGCCCAAAAGTTCGGGTCCCCATTGACTTCTATGGGGTTCGGGTTCGGGATGAAGTTCGTGTCGAGTTCGGATCCCGAACCCGAACATTTTTCGAAAGTTCGGCCGAACTCGTCGAACCCGAACATCCAGGTGTTCGCTCAACTCTAATCATAATCAAATGTGTTCAGCAAGAAGTCTTTAAAGAAGAAATCCAACGCCTTCGTAAGAAGGAGGAGATCTCCAAACACAGTCCACTCAAAAAGCTGAACCCTACCTTTGATGAAGATGGAGTGATAAGGATTGGAGGTCGCTTATCAGCAGCTAATACGACAGTCGAAGAAAAACACCCCCTTGTTATACCCAAAAATCATCACATTGCCTTTCTTTTGGTAAGACACTATCATGAGCAAGTGGCACATCAGGGTCGCCACTTCACTGAAGGAGCAGTTCGGTCAGCTGGATTATGGATTGTAGGAAGCAAACGACTAGTCTCCAGCGTGATCAACAAATGTGTAATATGCAGGAAAATTAGAGGAAAACTTGAAGAGCAAAAGATGTCGGATTTACCTCCAGACAGACTTGCTTTAGACCCTCCATTCACCCATGTTGGCTTGGACGTCTTTGGCCCTTGGAGCATCTCGACTCGTCGGACTAGAGTAGGCAGTGCAGAAAGTAAACGTTGGGCTGTCCTGTTTTCTTGTATGACTACTAGAGCAGTACACATCGAAGTGGTTGAGTCCCTATCTACCTCGAGCTTTATCAATGCTTTGAGAAGATTTTTCTCTATTCGAGGACCAGTGAAGCAAATTCGCTCAGATCGTGGTACAAACTTTATTGGAGCCTGTAAAGAGTTGAAGATCATTGCAACAGACTCTGAGACAAGTGGTTATCTTCAAGACCAAAGATGCACTTGGACCTTCAATCCTCCCCATGCATCACATATGGGAGGAGCTTGGGAAAGAATGATTGGAATAGCTCGTCGCATCTGGATGCCATGTTTCTGAAGATTGGTTCTACTCGCCTAACACACGAAGTTCTCATCACACTTATGGCTGAAGTCATGGCCATCATGAACGCTCGACCTTTGGTTCCAGTGTCTACAGACCCAGAAATGCCAGCAGTCTTGACACCTGCTATGCTTTTAACTCAGAAGATTGAATCAGTGACAACTCCCACAGGAGACCTTAGTCCCAAAGACTTGTACACCAAGCAATGGAAGCAAGTACAGAGCCTCGCAGACATCTTCTGGAAAAGATGGAGACATGAGTACTTGGTGACACTCCAGTCACGCAAGAAATGGCAAGTAAATAAACCTAACTTGCAAGTCGGAGATGTCGTTCTACTAAAAGACTCTCAAGTCCACAGAAACGAATGGCCAGTTGGACTCATTGTTGGTACTGTACCTAGTAAGGATAATAGAGTCAGAAAGGTTGAGGTGAAAGTTGTGAGACAGGGCACCCTAAGGTGTACCTTAGACCTATCTCTGAAGTTGTTTTACTTCTTCAAACAGGGTCATAGTGGTATAATAGTCATTATGCCAGGTGGGGAGTGTTCTGGTCTCCATAGAATAGATTTCTGTGTATATTATTTACCAGGGACTGTTGCTTTAAGTTAGCATCCATTACACACAGGATGTAGCTTTACTTTCACTTCCTGTGCCAGTCCAGGAGGAAGCAGACCATTCAGCTGCACTATATGACTGCTCACCTATAAGTTTGGCTCTGGAAACCAAAAGTCTGTAAGTAGAAAAGCTATTAATAAGCAATTACATATATTAGCTAGCTTAGTGACATTATATGTGTGTTTTACAGCATAGAGCAGAGAGTTTGCTAGTTTCACTTTCTATCAGCTAGCATGTTAGCACATGGTAACAGGTTTAGGAATGCTGTTATCAGAGACTTATACTGCATTAGTAATTAGTACATGTTTTACTGTATATCTGGTTAGAGAATTCAGTTAGCCAGCATATTAGCAGCAATGTAATGTTATTATTGCACTGTATTGCAATGTCATGTGCTGATGCACGCTGTTTTGTATTGTTTTACAGTTTTACAAAATTAATCCAACTAAGAAACTGAATTATCAGTAAAGATTTATCGGTTACCTTTACTTTCGGATCTTTATTGGAATGTTGTTATCTGTCTGCCAAGCCTTGTACATCATACACATTGTGAGGGCAGAACAGTTGTGATTTTTTTATAAATATTGCCATGTACATTCGCATATTTAGTTATCATATCGTGCAGGATGTTTTGTTTCTTTTTCTGTGATTTTTGCTAAATTTATGTGCTTGAAGGAGTGGCATACACTCCTATTATCTGGGGAGTAGCATTCTTGTGCACTTTTTGCCCCACCTGTCCCACATGTGACTTTGATTAGGTGGTAGGTGTGCGTGCTCCTCCTCTCATTGGATGCTTGATGCACACAGAGGTAACTAGGAGCAGGGTCTGCTCTCCTGAATGTAGATGCCCAATGGTATAGGTAGGTTTAACGTAGGACCTGCCTGATTGAGACCACCTTGATGCTGGTATAGTGGATTTGGAGTTCCTTATAAAAATAAAGTGTTACCCTTTAACCCCCGTCCTCATGCAGTGATTTTCAGTTTTTGTTTTTCACTTCAGGCCTTCCCAAATCCATAACCATTTTTATTTTTCTGTTAACATAGCTGTGTGAGGGCTTGTTTTTGCGGGCCAAGTTGTACTTTCTAATAGCATGCAATGTAGAGGGAAGCTTGAAAAATCAATATGGTTGGATTCGGCAAAAAAAATAAAAAAAATACGCTACAGTTTTATGGGTTTCCTTTTTTATGGTGTTCGATATGTGTAATGGCTGGGTTTGGGGTGGCCCCAACGCTATGCCTGGTCCTCCGGACACTGTTGAGGTGTCACCAGGTGCTGCTCTCCGCAAGGGATGGTAAGGCGTGGTGCACCCCAATGGGAAATAAGTCCAGAGAATTAGGGTCTGCAGTTAACCAGTGTGCTTCTTTACTGGAGGAATTCAGGTGCAAAACAATACAGGTGAGGCGTAGGGCTGAGTTCTCCAGTCTCTTCCCTGGCACAAGAAGGGTTTGGTGCTGAGGAAAGGCTTCAGATAGCTGTCCCTTTCTCTCTCTCTCTCTCTCTCTCTCTCTCAAGGCTGGTACCCTGGCCAAAGGCTGGAGGCCCATTGTCTGTAGTTCAGTAGCCCAGATGGCTCCTTGGTCACAGAGCTAATGACCCATGGTCCCCATCTCAGAGTCTTCTTCTGGTCACTTATGCACACTGTCACGCGTCTCCACTCCAAGCACTGATCCCTAACTGCAGAACACTAGGGGCTCTGACTGCTCTCCAAATATACCATTTCTAGCTAGACTGCAACCTTCTAGTGGACGGGGTGGAGTGGAGAAGCTCGGCACAAACAGATACATTGTTTTAACCCTCATCTCTCATAGACTTACATTAGAGCTTCAATGATACTCAATAGCAATTACATATTCGTTTTAATGCAGTTAAACAGTATTAAACAGTGTAAGTTAACCCTTTCAAGTGAAATAAAGCAAGAAGTTTATAACTTTTCATAGGGGAAACGGGCAAATATCTACAAATGTCCAAACTTCACAGTAACCCTGCTCCAGGGCACTACACTCTCCCCTACTTTAACTGTGGTGTTAGGGTACAGACTTTTAAATGTTATAAACTGGAGTTAAGCATGAGTTTAGCAGTCAACAACAAGGCTTGTTTTTGTTCAACTTCTGATTGGTGGGCTGCTGATGCTGTAATCCGTCTGGCATTTGACAATGCATCCTGGTAGCTGGTTCTATAGAATATGCGGGATGCACGTGGACAGAATACATATGGATGATCAAGCCTGTAGATGTCAAGCTGGTTATCAGTGGTCATTTCTGTGGTCATCAAGCTGGAAGTTAGCAGTGTTCAGTAAGGGCTAGGCGCTCCCCTAATTTTTCATTAGCTCTCTGACTGGCATCTGTACCTGCAGCAAAAAGACTCAAAATTACATTGGTACCTGGAATGAACCAATTACTTGACTTCCAAACATTACCACCAACATAGTCATCACGCACAATATAAACAGTGTGCATGAGAAAGCCCCTTCTCAAAGTGATTGTTATTTAAAGCATCATTTTGACCCATTTTCGACCCTTTGTTTTTTAAAGGATTCATCAGCAAAAATGGACAGCATCCTAGAAAACCTTCAACATTTTCCTAAGAAAACCTTCTTTATAACAGCCGTTCTTCAGTAGCAATTCTCTGGCTAGTGATACAGGATACCGTAGTAATGCAGAATACAGTAGTAGTAGTCCTTTTCATACCCATAGTACTCGAGTGTAAGAAGTAACTCATCTTATAGGATACTCACATACAGCTCAGCATTGAGACCACCATTGATCCTGGTCAAGTATCCGATGACTTTGGCTGTGAAACAACCCCATATCCTCAGGCTTCCTCCACCAAACTTGACAGTTCCTTTAATTTCTCTATCCATTTTCCCTTGTTTCTTCAAGACCCATTCACACCTATCGGAGCCTAGTCTATTGAATTTCGTCTCATTGCTCCAAATCACCCGTTTCCAATGTTCTATTGTCCACTTTTTTGCAAGAGAGGCTGATGCTTCTTATGACAATATTTAAGTCTATCTATGCTTCTTGACCTTTAATCGGGCCAGACTTGTGTAATGTGCATTGCACAGTGCTTGCATGGACATCTGTGATCTCACTACTGTATTACGAAGTGTACAAGCCACCTACACTGCCGTTGTTTGTCACACCAGAACTGATACACCTTGTAATAAGCTGACTTGTTGACTCTGATATTCCTGGACATTGAGCTCTTGGCTTTAGAATGGGTGGACGGTTCAAACCAGCTACCTTTTGCTTTGGAATCAACCTAATAGCACACTGAGCTATTAGGGAATGTGAGAACTATTTATATATATATATATATATTTTTATATATATATATATATATATATATATATATATATATATATATATATATTCGTGGTCATGGCTACTAGTGAGTGAATCTAGGTGGCATGCCTAACCCAGGACCCTAAACCGGCTGAGTTGTGCCAGGAGCTGGGTTCGCAGGTAGCCTAAAAGTAGGCAAAAAGAGAAGCGAGGAGACCAGGATATGGCAACTACTTTATTCATGATCAGAGAGCAAGTGTGCTAAACGCCTGAGAAATTTCAAGCTGAGGGTTCGGTATGTATCTCGGGAAACAGAAGGAGCGCCAATGCCCCATCTTTCTGATGACATGTGCCGGACCGCTGTTTCTGGACGCTGCGGAAGCTGCCCCAATACGGAATAAATAGACAGAAAGGACTAGGGGATTATAGCCCAGGCCCGAGGCCAGGATGCGGATGTGCAAAATGAATTGGGCAGAAGTGAGAGGGCCATTGAGATGAGGCAACAAAGGGCTGTCGGGTGGAGCGTCAAGTAGCATGGGCATGAATTGTTTGAGAACCTGAACCGGGCACCATGTATTGGCAGTCTCAAAGTATTTGACTTCAGTCAGAGGGCCGGACTGGCATGTTTTTGTGGAAAGCAACCTGAGGATAAAGTGATCGTTGCACCACATCAATTGCTGTTTTTGCAAGCCGTTGCGCCTAGGGGAGCTACAGGTGAATTCGCCTGGCCTCAGGAAGCCATGGTACATGGCCGCTTTAATAACGGTAGTGGTGAAGGGCCCAAAAGGGTTACCATCGAGGGCTGAAGAAATCCTTCTGAACATCTCACCAGTGATGGGCTGTCTGCAGGAAGTGGGGTTCCCCCCTGCTTTCCTGGATTCCTCGTAGGGTGGCCTTGATTGCCTGAACGGAGAATATGGAGCCCCCGCCTGGGTTACAGAGCATGGAGTGATGTTGGATAGAGATGTCCCGAACTATTCGCCGGCGCACAGTTCCCGGTGAACATCGCTTGTTCGGTCCGCCCCCTATACATCATCATTGAGCAAACTTTGACCCTGTTCCTCACAGTCAGCAGACACATTCCAGCCAATCAGCATACCCTCCCTCCCAGACCCTCCGACCTCCTATCAAAAAGCAAGGACAACATCCATCTTAGATTCATTCTGAAGCTGCAGTGTTAGTTAGAGCAGGTAGAGTGCTGCTGCTGCTGAATTAACATAGGGATTCTAGGGAAAGCGTTAGCTACTAGTGTTCTGTGTCCACTCCAGTCCTCAAAGACTCATCTGCTGTAAGGACAGCGTCTTGACAGCACCCCATAAAGCCCTTTTTTAGGGCTGGTACATCAGTCTGCATATATATATATATATATATATATATATATATTGCAGTTGTCATTTAATTTTTACCCTTTAATATAATTGCATTTGCCTGCATGTGAGTGTCAGGCCCACAGACTGTACTGTGCCCACTGCCAGTGCCCACCACTCATATAGGGTGGCACAGTACCTTGCAGATAAAATAGTCATTTAATTTTCACGCTTTAATATAATTGCATTTGCCTGCCAGTGTGTGTCAGGCCCACAGACTGTACTGTGTGCACACCACTCATATAGGGTGGCACAGTACCTTGCACATAAAAAAGTAATTTAATTTTTACCCTTTAATATAAGTGCATTTGCCTGCCAGTGTGTGTCAGGCCCACAGACTGTACTGTGCCCACTGCCCACCACTCATATAGGGTGGCACAGTTTCTTACACGCATAGTACCACTAATCTAAAAAAAAATTTACACTTTCATGCTGTCGTGCCTGTTGAGGGACCCTCGTATAAAAAGGCTGAAGGAGAACGACCTGTACTGGGTGGCCACGCTACGAGACCCCCGCTATAAGCAGAAAGTGGCTGAAATGTTATAGAATTACCGGAAGTCGGAAAGGATGCAGCAGTTCCAAAACAAGTTAAAAAGTATGCTTTACACAGCATATAAGGGTGATGTCACAGCTCAACGGAAATCTAACAGGGGAAGAGGTGAAAGTAATCCTACTCCTACCACGACCACGCCGGCAAGGACAGGATGCTTTACAGACGTGTTGTTGATGGAGGACATGCAGAGCTTTTTAAGTCCTATGCATCGCCACAGCCCTTCGGGGTCCACCCTAAGAGAACGACTCGACCGACAGGTAGCAGACTACTTCGCCTTAACTGCAGATATCGACACTCTGAGGAGCGATAAACCCTTGACTACTTGGTGTGCAGGCTTGACCTGTGGCCTGAGCTATCCCAATTTGCGATGGAACTTCTGGCCTGCCCCGCTTCAGAAAGGACCTTCTGAAGGTATTGTCTATAACAAGAGAAGTTGCCTAGGTCAAAAAAGTCTAGATTACCTCAGCTTTATTAAGATTAATGAGGTGTGGATACCGAAGGGACTGACAGTGGGGGATACATTTGACTAAAAAAGGACTGATAAGATGCCTTGGGCTAAAAATGTTCCCCACGCTGCTGTATTTATTCCTTGCATGCCGGATGACTTGCATGACTTCTCTGCCACCAACTAGGGTTCAAGCCACAATGTTTCAGTACACCTTCTGCCTGGAAAACATAAATTTTTCCGGCCGCTGCTATAGCAGCGGCTGCAACGATACCTAATTTTTCAGGCATGTGTGCATGCCTAATTTTTCTGGCCTCTGGTGCTGCACTGTGGCTGCAAAAACAAAACAGAAAAAAAGGCACAAACGTGTCAATTCCCTTGATTGATCGTTACCTTGTTGTGGTGAAGGGGCTTGCGTATCACAATGAAGCGATCACCTCTATAAGTGTGTTGGCAATGTTGGCACACCCCAGATGATAAGTTCGTTGCTTCATTGTGAACAGACCAAAAGCGATCGGCTAAATAATTTTTCATAGAAAAAACATTAATTTTCTTTATTAAAGCCTACTAGGCCAACAATGGGCTCACCATGCAGAATCATTGTTTTCTGGGTCACTTAACTGTCACTGAACTACTTCAGCACGACCATAGGCTTTGAAAAACCGCCATCGCCTGCAATCTCCCAAACATGCGCACGAGCACAGTCATCACTACACCAAGATTGACGCATAGAGGAATAAAATTTATGTCATGAGTGTGTCAACTATTGACAACTTTTTGCGGTTGTCTAAAATCTTTTCGATACACGTCCCCTGATAGGGTATGTAACAGGGATTAATCTGATAAGAATAGTACTACTTAACACACCACTCATATAGGGTTGCACAGTATATTGCACGGCGCACGCGCAGTGCGCCATATTGTAAGTAAGAGGAACGACCAAGCTTCTTTTTCCATCTCCCTGTTCCTAAAATTTATTCAATACACATCCCCTGATAAGGGACGTAATAGGGATTACACTGATAGGAATAGCACTACTTAACACACCACTCATTTAGGATGGCACAGTACATTGCACGGTGCACGCGCAGTGCCCCAAATTGGAAGTAAGAGGAGCGACCAAGCTTTTTTTCCATCTCCCAGTTCCTAAAATATATTCAATACACGTCTCTTGATAATGGAGGCGGTAACAGGGATTAAACTGATAAGAATAGTACTAGTTAACACACCACTCATATAGTGCAGCACAGTATATTGCACGGCGCACGCGTAGTGCCCCAAATTGGAAGGAAGGGGACCGACCAACCATCTTTTTCCATCTCCCGGTTCCAAAAGTCTATTCCATACACCGGCCCCTGATAGGGGACAAAACAGAGATTAAACTGGTAAGAACTTTTTTTAAAATTAAAATAAAAGAGGACAGCCTCTGCGGAGCTGGGTATTTTTTGGCCGCGTTACTGAACGCTCATTGGCTGTAGGCTTATGCGTCCTGTTGCGGAGGTGACAAACCTGGTCAGTCAAACCCAAGGCAACATCATCGACCTCATTCCATGTGCATTTTTTCTGGAGTGTGCCCTGTGAAGAGTGCTGGATCAGGTCATAGATGAGCATGAAGAGGAAGAGTTGTGTCACCATCACCACCAGAAGCAGCCTTGTCGCCGTCGACTGCTGGACCTGCGGCAACGCCGAGAGAGGAGGAAGGTGGCTTTGAGGAGGTGGAAGATCAACCAGAGCAGGCCTCCCAGGGGGCTTGTTGTCGCCTTTCGGGGACCCTTGGTGTTGTACATGGCTGGGTGGAGGAAGAGACCTTCAATGACGTCCGTGAGGACAAGGAACGGGACATAGATAGCTTGGTATCCAACCTTGTGCAAATTGGGAGTTTGCGGTTGTACAAATGGACTGTTTGAGATTGTTTGCGGTGCGTTAAATGGGGAGTTTGGTCTGTTTCTGTGAAGCGGGCCTAACCCTTATAATACCTGATCGATACAACATCATACCTGATCGTATACACACACTGGATGTTTTAAAGCACGTTATTCCAAACAATTTAGGAATGTTAGGTGATTTATGCCCTTTATGGATTAAAACCAGACTCATCCCACAGTCCAGGTGTTAGTCCCCTTGAAACAACTTTTCCATCACTATTTTGGCCAGAAAGAGTCCCTGTGGGTTTTAAAATTTGCCTGCCAATTGAAGTCTATGGCGGTTCGCCCGGGTCGCGAACATTTGCGGAAGTTCGCGTTCGCCATTCGCGAATGGAAAATCTTATGTTTGCAACATCTCTAGTGTTGGATACCTGCCAAGTATAGTTTGATGGTGTTGTGAGAAAGCCTGAGCTGAAAATGGCAATGGGCGATAAAGGCCATGATGTATGGGATGTCGTTGAGGCCCCCTGGGGGTGAAGCTTGGGAAAGGGATTGCTGCACTAGATCCCTTGCAGACGAAATGAGGGAATTCAATCAATCGCCAGGGAACAGAACACCGGGGCTGGACATCCCGTGGAGTCTGCTTCGGGCATCACCTGAAAGGAATGGGGAAGGTTAAACCGGGACAAGGCATCCGCTGCTATATTCCTAGACCCTTGGATGTGACTGCAGAATATATGAAAATTGAAAGATAAGGAGAGCCAAACCAGCCTGTAAAGCAGGGACATGATTTTCTGGGATCTGGCCCTGCCTTTGGTGAGGATGTCAACCAAGGCCTGGTTGTCAGTGACAAACATTACTGGGGCGTTGGCCCAGTGGTGTCCCCACGCTTGGGCTGCTGTGACAATAGGGCAAAGCTCCAGGAGGGAGGAAGTGTTGAGGTTTTCGGCTTCTGCCAGGACTTCTGCCAAGAAGCCGCAGCATCGGAAAAAACTGTAGGAGATGAAGGGGTCCAGGAAGGAACGAAAAGTAAAATGCCGTTCCACTGGGAAAGAAATAACCTCCACATGGCCAGGTCCGCCACTGCATGGCTGTCCAGACGGATGACACTGTCCTGGTCAGGAGCCGAAGGAAGTAACTGGAGAAGCCATGAAGTGAACTCCCTGCCCTGAGGCATGATCCTGGAGGCGATGTTGAGCCGACCCAGCAGGGATTGTCGTTCAAGAAGCGGCTTTTGAGATTACTTCGCGACGGCAAGCTAGCTTCTCTTCGGGAAGGCTGGCTTCCATGCGAAGGGAATCCAGGATGATGCCAAGGAACGTTGCCCTAGTGGCGAGACCCTCGGTCTTGGCCTGGGCGACTGGAACCTGTAATTTTGAAAAAATTTGGAGCAGAGTGGCCAGATTGCCAGATCTGCCGTGTGGGCTCTCCATAATAAGGAAGTCATCCAAGTAATGGATTACTGTCTGTAAACCGCCATTGGTGGACCAGAATCCAGTGAAGAGCCTTGGCAAACTGGTCGAATAACCAGGGGCTACTTTTGAAACCAAAGGTGAGTCTGTTGGCAAAATAATAATGGTCAGCCCATTTGATGCTGTTCTTCCGCTACAATTGTGGCTGAATAAGAAGGAGCTTGAAGGCATCTGTTATATCTTCTTTTGCCAGCCAGGCACCTCTGCCAAATATTAGGATGGAGCGGATGGCTTCATCAATAGAGGAGTACTGCATGGAGAACTCCTCTGATGGGATGAGAGAATTATGACTAGGTATGGTGGAGGCATGAGGGGCAGAAAGGTCACAAATTAAGCGTTTTTTATTGGAAGACTTTTTGGTGACCTGACCAATTGGGTTAATGTGCCAGGAATGGAAGGGGATGATGGGGAGGGGGCCAATGAGAAAACCCTTTTCAGTCTCTGACTGGAGCAATTCATCCACCACCACTAGGCCCCCAGTGGCGGAAAGTAAGTTCCTGCCCTCCCAAGAGGTCTGGGGGAGGACGACAAGCCCCGTGTGGAAGCCCTCCGTGAAGCCCGCCAACAGGAACCTCACAAAATTCTGGTCGCGGTGATCCTGTAGAAGGGCTGCCAGAAGGTCCACATTGATGTTGGATAGTCAGGACTGCTTGAAAGACCTCTTGGGACAGGAGGAACACGGGTGAGCCTGAAGCACAGGTAACACACGTGGAGGGCTCTGCAGCCAGTGTAGGAGCACCCACCCGCGTTGAAGTTATTGCAGACCTGGCTCTTGCCCAGGTACACAATGGGGCAACCGAGCTTGTCAACTGAGGGAGTGCTCTGCTGGAACCCTGAGGGACCGGGTAAAGCCCTGTCCTGATTGGTGAGAGTGGTGTTGGGGCACCATTCCGAGGAATGGAAAATCGACTGGCACTCTGTACAGGTAGGGGCCCTGAGACCAGCAAAATGGCGTCAGAACAGTTCCATATCGGTATTGGCCCAGTTGGGGACAAATTGAAATTGAGCCAATGCGGAGCCGCCGTATTTTTGGCCCAGGTCCGTGACCAGATAAAGGTAGGAGTCCAACTCCTCCCTCCTCTCTGGTTGGGTGGTACAAATAATGTCCCTTAATAAACTGAACGCGAGCACAAACTCAGGAATGGACAGCTTCCTATTAACTCAGGAGTCCTTGGCCTTGAGGGCCACAGAAACGTCGCCGCAGTTGATGACCCTATTCTCTGGCACGTCCTGAGAGGCAATCAGTATGGATGCCAAGTTGACATCCTTTCCTGCCAGGATATCTTTTTTTAGGTTTTCAGGAATGAAATGGGAGGGGGCCACCTGTGGACTGGCCCTGGAAGTACCTGGCGAGGGGCAAGGGGGAGTGAAAGCAGCGGCTGGCGGTGCTGGAGGAATCGTGGGGGCCCAGGATTCCAATTCCACTACCCTGGATTGTATATCCGCCACCGAGTTGACCAGGGAGTTGATGGTGGACTGCAGTTGGGACAGCGAAAGCTGGAAGGATAACAATCCGGGCTGATCCCCAGAAGGGCTCGGGCTGGACATTAACCTCCTTTCTGGCAGAGGCCGGATGCGGGATTCCTCTCCTGTTCAACTCCGTGATCAGCTTCGGAATTGTCCAGTTCCTGAGGGACGTAGGGCCGGCTTGGCCTGAAACCGAAGTTTCAGGGATTAACATACTGTTGTCTATGGCCGAAGCCCGAGACATGCTTGACCTGTGGAGATAACGAACCGCTTGAACCGGACAACTGATAGTGAGGGAGTGATAGAAAGGACGGCTGGCATGATAGGCGACAGGATGGTGACCGTGGAAGAAGGAAGGGGTAGTGGCATATTTGGTGGACGTACCCGAAGGCTTTGGCGCGAAGAAAAGACCTGTCCGAACAGACGTATTTTAGTCCAAGAACAATAAGTGACGTGCTGGTGGGACGGAAGAGCGCTAGCTTATCACTTACCTGGACCGGTGTTGATCCAAACTTGGCGAATGGGCTAGGACCTGTAAGACAGGGAAGGACATGCATGCCTGAGAAATGACGGCGACGGGAATGGGGCAGAATCGGACCAGCAAAGACAACAGAACGAGGCCTGAGGCAAAATAGGGTGGAACCTGCGCGGGCCATACGCCTAGGTACGAAATGAAAGAGGCGACCTGTGACGAGACGGAGCCTGGGCGTGCCAGGACACTAGACGGTGAGACCATGCGGAAAATAGAGCAGAGGGATGAAAACAAAACTCGGGAGTACCAGAAGGACAAGACAAGGAACAGAACCTGAGCGTATCAGGTGAGACAGTATGACGAGACGAACCTGGGCGTACCAGGTGGACAGGAAGCAAGGCGAGATGATGCCTAGGCGTACCAGACAACCACTGGTGAGGAGAAGCCTGAGCGGACCAGGCATCCAGATGGAAAAAAAACAGACCTGAATGAAAATGCCAGGCAGGAACCAAGGTGTGTGAGAAGAACAAGAAAAGGCAGACAGGGCGGCCAGATGGCCAAGGCGTGACATGACGAGACCTGAGCGTACCAGGAGTAGGATAGGCAAGCGAAACAGCCCGAGCGTACCAGGCGACAATCTGACAAGGCGAGCCCTGGGCGCACCGACATGGAGACGACAAGACAAGACACGAGTGCCAGGTGATCATACAAGAGAAAGGAGAAGGTGAGTGAACAGAGTGAAACCAGGAACGAGACGGCCTGAGCGTATCAGAGGGCCGGGATGAGACGAAACCTGGGCGTGACCAGGCGACCAACAACAAACATGAACGTGACCTGGACGTGCCAGGTGGTTGTGACGGAATGGACCTGAGCGTATCAGGAGACTTGTCGCGCTACAGGACAAGGACTGGGTAATGAGACGGGCAAACGAGCCGACTAGGCGACCAGCCAGGAGAGGATGGGAAGCCTGAACGAGACATGCACAAAAATTTTTAAGAACGTATCTGGCATTGCGATGGACATGATCGCCTTGACCTTAAGCCCAATCCATCCTGAGGGCCCAACTAGTCCTCCACTGGCCGCTGTAACTAGACTCAACCAAAAGACAGTATGGATGTGTGCAGCCGCAGCAATCTCTTAAAGGGGTTCCCTGGCATGCATGCAGGACATGGCGCTTGCCGGCACCTGAAGAAGAGAATCAGAAGGGATCCCTAAAGTAAATTGCTGCAGCCCCACAGACCACTAGTGGACCTGTACCGGGACCCAAGAACAGATGGGTCGGAGTATAGGAGCACTTCTGTGCTATGTTACCACTGAGAGGAGCGGGCATACACTACAGAACACACAAATGAACCAGTTATAACTGTATGTGGTGCGCTGACCTGCACCCAAGTGTTGGGGAGGAATAACCTTGAGACTAAACATACACTCACAGAATGTATTCCATACAGAAAAGAATACAATAATTCAGTATGTCCCCATACACTTAAATAACTGTTGGTGGGTACTGTGCCTGAATGCGTTCCAAGGTGGAACGCAAGCTGAGGCGGAGTCGCGATTCCCCGCCAGAGGTGAATGATGCGTGCAGAGGGGGAGTGGGGAACTGGCCACCTACCCTGGATGTCGCAAGGTCAGGCGTGCAGGAGACCGGAATAGTCTGAGTGACTGAGGGAGGAATGAAGAGGTGGCTCCTCCTACCCGGAAGCGCGAGAACGATGCGTGACGGGGTGAAGGAGCACGGGCAAAAAAAAGACTGTTTCACCACCAGGAGCAACACAGTAACAATGCAGTAACATGACAAGAATCTGCATAACTAATAATATACTAAATACACTGATAAGCAAAAGGGTAACAATGTTTTGAACTTTTGACTTTCAGGCTCCATATCTCACCATCCACTACAGCTGCGAACATGAGACTACCATCATTTTACAGACAATCATCTTAGCTAACTATTTAGCATAGAGGCTAACGGATTGAGAAATTGAAGAAACTGTCATGTTTGGTGGAGGAAGGCTGATGATATGAGGTTGTTTCACAGCCAAAGGCATTGGATTCTTGACCAGGATTGATGGTGGTCTCAAGGCTGAGCTCTATGTGAGTATCCTACAAGACGGGTTACTTCGTACACTCGAGTACTATGGACATGAAAAGTACGACATAGTGTTTTAGCAGGACAACTAACCAAAGCATACGTTAAGATTGGCAAAGAAATGGTTAATTCACAATGAAGCACAGGTGCTGGATTGGCCCCCACAGCCCCCAGACCTTAACCCAAGTGAACACTTGTGGGCAGAGTTGAAGAAAAAGCTGTATTAGTACCCAAGTGAGTTAACCAGCACTGGGAACATGCAGAGGAGACCTGGGAGCAGATTTTGGTTGAGACATGCTTGAATCTGATCAAGAGCATGAATAGGATTCAGGCAGTGTTGAAAGCCAAAGGTGGATTTACAAAATGCAAAAATTTAAAATGTAAAGTTTTAGGAGCAAAAACGTAAACAAGCAGTTACATGACAGCAATCTGCATAACTAAGCATATGCTAAATAGTTGCAGGTCTAATTTATGTATGAGATAGATGATTGTCTATAAAATGATTGTAGTCTCACGTTCAAAGCTGTAGTGGATAGTGTGATAAAGCTTGAAAGTCAAAAGTTCAAAACATTGTTACCCAGTTATTTCTGTTGAAAGGGTAAAGGGTAGTGTTGAGCTAACAGTTCGAGCATCGTTCATTTGGGGTGTCCGGGACACGGACCCGAACATTTTCAAAAAAGTTCGGGTTCGGGTTAGTTGTTCGTCAATTACTTCCCGCTTTCTGAAGGGCTGCACAGCAGCCAATCAGCTAGCGTTTTACTTCTTGCCCTAAGAGCCCATCACAGCCATGCCTACTAATGGCATGGCTGTGATAGGCCAAGTACAGCATGTGACCCAGCCTCTATTTAAGCTGGAGTCACGTAGCACCGCACGTCACACTGCTCTGATTAGTGTAGGGAGAGGACGCAGGTTCTGTCAGGGCGAGATTAGGCAGGGTAAAGTCAGCAACAGCACCTAATGAACGGATTGATCTACAGCTGTAAATGATTGAACTTCTGCTAGTTACTTGCTCACTGGTTTTTAGGCTGCACAGAGCGTTTTTCTGTCACTTATTTTCTGGGTTGATCGGCGGCCATTTTGTAACTTGTGGTGCACCAGAACAAGCTGCCACCAAGTCAATCAATCCATCAATACTAGTTTTTTTTTTTTGCTATATCCTACATCAGGGGCTTGGCTGTGCTAATTGTCACCCCTAGAAACTCAGGATAGCAATTTCTATATTTTATTAAGGGGTTAAATACAATCGCCCAAATACCAATCCTCTAAATCTGATGTTCCAGCTTTGGCTAGACAAGTATAATACTGTCTGCTGTCTGGCAAAGGAAAGATTATTTTCTGTGGTGAAATTCAATTGCCAAAATAGCAATACCATAAATCAGTGGTTTCACCTGTGGCTGGCAAACTATAATAGTGTCCGCCAAAATATATATTTTGTTCTGGGGTGAAATTAATTTGCCAAAATAGCAATACCCTGAATCTGGTGTCCCAGCTGTTGCAGGCCAGGTTTCATAGTGTCCGCCAAAACATATATTTTGTTCTGGGGTGAAATTCACTTGCCAAAATAGCAATACCCTGAATCTGGTGTCCCAGCTGTTGCAGGCCAGGTTTCATAGTGTCCACCAAAACATATATTTTGTTCTGGGGTGTAATTAATTTGCCAAAATAGCAATACCCTGAATCTGGTGTCCCAGCTGTTGCAGGCCAGGTTTCATAGTGTCCGCCAAAACATATATTTTGTTCTGGGGTGAAAATAATCTGCCAAAATAGCAATACCCTGAATCTGGTGTCCCAGCTGTTGCAGGCCAGGTTTCATAGTGTCCGCCAAAACATATATGTCCCAGCTGTTGCAGGCCAAGTGTAAATCTGTCCATAAAAGGATACCTTTCATCCAGGGCCTAAATACTAGCCCTAAAAGAGATATTCAAACACAAAACAAACTCCCATGTCTCATGAAAAAATATCAAATTTTATTATGTCACAATTTAATTTAATATATAAAAAATTATTATAGGATCTATAGAGAAAGACAGAATGGAATACAGGACACCCTGATACAAATGAGATATAACAGTAGAGCAATGATGTGGGGCAATATACAACCAGTATAGGTCCTTGAAATCCAAATAGGACTCAAATCAGGACATAAATATATATCTCCCAAGGGACTAATGCATGCAAGGATACAAATAAACCAAAAAAGTATAGGGTATAGGACACAGGGGTAAAAAATCACTGACATATACAAAACTGTATCCCCCCAAATATGGCTAATACATGCATATCCCCTATCCCACTATCTGAGCCCACCGCCAGTCCATATAACTAGAAGGTAGACCCAAATAAGTGGATCCCTACACTGAAAGATATGGCATGTGAAAAAAAAGCAATAAACAATACATATCAATAGTGCTGGTAAGAATGATGATAACACATACCCATATTGCACCCAAACACTGACCGCTCAAACTGCACTGAAAACACCCCAAAAAGAGAAAAGAGATAAAAAAAAAGAGATAAAAGAGATATTCCCCTAAATCAGTGGTTACTGCTGTGCCTGGATTAGTGTAATACGCTACATAAACAAATAGGCAGATAGTGTTAGGTGCCTGTAAAAAAAGGCCTGAATTTGAAATCAATACATTGGGCCAAATATTTTTTTCCTTATTGTGGTGCTTGGTGAACGGTAACAATGAGGAAAACATCTAGTAAGGGACACGGATGCGGTCGTGGTGGTGTTAGTGTACCCTCTGGTGCTGGGAGAGGACGTGGCCATTCTGCCACAGCCACACGTCCTAGTGAACCAACTACCTCAGGTTCCAGTACCCACCAGAATTTACAGCGATATTTGGTGGGGCCCAATGCCGTTCTAAGGATGGTAAGGCCTGAGCAGGTACAGGCGCTAGTCAATTGGGTGGCCGACAGTGGATCCAGCATGTTCACAACATTATCTCCCACCCAGTCTTCTGCTGAAAGCGCACAGGTGGCACCTGAAAACCAAGCCCATCAGTCTGTCACATCACCCCCATGCATATCAGGGAAACTGTCAGAGCCTCAAGTTATGCAGCAGTCTCTTATGCTGTTTGAAGACTCTGCTGGCAGGGTTTCCCAAGGGAATCCACCTAGCCCTTCCCCAGTGGTGGAAGACATAGAATGCACTGATGCACAACCACTGATGTTTCCTGATGATGAGGACATGGGAATACCACCTCATCGGAGTCCGCACGTCTCTGATGATGACGAAACACAGGTACCAACTGCTGCGTCTTTCTGCAGTGTGCAGACGGAACAGGAGGTCAGGGAGGAAGACTGTGTGGAAGACGATGCAGGGGACGATGAGGTCCTAGACCCCACATGGAATGAAGGTCGTGCCACGGACTTTCATAGTTCAGAGGAAGAGGCAGTGGTGAGACCGAGCCAACAGCGTAGCAAAAGAGGGAGCAGGGGGCAAAAGCAGACCAGCCGCCGCCAAGAGAGTTCGCCTGCTACTGTCCACCGCCACCAGGGACCGAGCACCCCAAAGGCAGCTTCAAGGAGTTCCCTGGCATGGCACTTCTTTAAACAATGTGCTGAAGACAAGACCCGAGTGGTTTGCACGCTGTGCCATCAGATCCTGAAGCGAGGCATTAACGTTCTGAACCTTAGCACAACCTGCATGACCAGGCATCTACATGCAAAGCATGAACTGCAGTGGAGTAAACACCTTAAAAGCAAGGAACTCACTCTGGCTCCCCCTGCTCCCTCTTCTGCTGCTGCCTCAGCCTCTTCCTCCGCCACGGGAGGAATGTTTGCACCTGCCGCCCACCAAACAGAGGATATGCCACTGACAACATCACCTGCGTCACCAAGCATCTCCACCATGTCACACTGCAGCGTTCAGCTCTCCATCTCACAAACCTTGGAGAGAAAGCGTAAATTCCCACCTAGCCACCCTCGAGCCCTGGGCCTGAATGCCAGCATTTCTAAACTACTGGCCTTTGAAATGCTGTCACTGAGGCTGGTGGACACAGACAGCTTCAAACAGCTGATGTCCATGGCTGTCCCACAGTATGTTGTTCCCAGCCGCCACTACTTCTCCAAGACAGCCGTGCCTTCCCTGCACAACCAAGTATCCGATAAAATCAAGTGTGCACTGCGCAACGCCATCTGTGGCAAGGTCCACCTAACCACAGATACGTGGACCAGTAAGCACGGCCAGGGACGCTATATCTCCCTAACTGCACCCTGGGTAAATGTAGTGGCGGCACGTCCTTCCGCCGCCAAGGATCGCAGGGCATCATTCTTTGCCTCCTGTAGCCTCCTCCTCCTACTCGGCTTCCTCCTCCTCTGCTTCCACCAGCTCATCCAGTCAGCCACACACCTTCACCACCAACTTCAGCACAGCCCGGGGTAAACGTCAGCAGGCCATTCTGAAACTCATATGTTTGGGGGACAGGCCCCACACCGCGCAGGAGTTGTGGCGGGGTATTGAACAACAGACCGACGAGTGGTTTCTGCCGGTGGGCCTCAAGCACGGCCTGGTGGTGTGCGATAATGGGCGAAATCTCGTCGCAGCTCTGGGACTAGCCAGTTTGACGCACATCCCTTGCCTGGCGCATGTGCTGAATTTGGTGGTGCAGAAGTTCATTCACAACTACCCGACATGTCAGAGCTGCTGCATAAAGTGCGGGCTGTCTGTGCACGCTTCCGGCGTTCACATCCTGCCGCTGCTCGCCTGTCTGCGCTACAGCGAAACTTCGGCCTTCCCGCTCACCGCCTCATATGCGACGTGCCCACCAGGTTGAACTCCACCTTGCACATGCTGGAGAGACTGTGCGAGCAGCAGCAGGCCATAGTGGAGTTTCAGCTGCAGCATGCACGCGTCAGTTGCACTGCGGAACAGCACCACTTCACCACCAATGATTGGGCCTCCATGCGAGACCTGTGTGCCCTGTTGCGCTGTTTTGAGTGCTCCACCAACATGGCCAGTGGCGATGACACCGTTATCAGCGTTACAATACCACTTCTATTTCTCCTTGAGAAAACGCTTAGGGCGATGATGGAAGAGGAGGTGGCACAGGAGGAGGAGGAGGATGAGGGGTCATTTTTAGCACTTTCAGGCCAGTCTGTTAGAAGTGGCTCAGAGGGAGGTTTTTTGAAAAAGCAGAGGCCAGGTACAAATGTGGCCAGCCAGGGCCCACTACTGGAGGACCAGTAGGATGAGGAGGAGGTGGAGGAGGATGAGGATGAAGCAGGTTCACAGCGGGGTGGCACCCGACACAGCTCAGGCCCATCACTGGTGCGTGGCTGGGGGGATACGGAGGACGATGACGATACGCCTCCCACAGAGGACAGCTTGTCCTTACCTCTGGGGAGCCTGGCACACATGAGCGACTACATGCTGCAGTGCCTGCGCAACGACAGCAGTTGCCCACATTTTAACGTGTGCGGACTACTGGGTTGCCACCCTGCTGGATCCCCGGTACAAAGACAATGTGCCCACCTTACTTCCTGCACTGGAGCGTGATAGGAAGATGCGCGAGTACAAGCGCACGCTGGTAGACGCGCTTCTGAGAGCATTCCCAAATGTCACAGGGGAACAGGTGGAAGCCCAAGGCGAAGGCAGAGGAGGAGCAAGAGGTTGCCAACGCAACTGTGTCACGGCCAGCTCCTCTGAGAGCAGGGTTAGCATGGCAGAAATGTGGAAAAGTTTTGTCTCCACGCCACAGCTAACTGCACCACCACCTGATACGGAACGTGTTAGCAGGAGGCAGCATTTCACTAACATGGTTGAACAGTACGTCTGCACACCCCACCACGTACTGACTGATGGTTTGGCCCCATTCAACTTCTGGGTCTCCAAATTGTCCACGTGGCCAGAGTTAGCATTTTATGCCTTGGAGGTGCTGGCCTGCCCGGCGGCCAGCATTTTGTCTGAACGTGTATTCAGCACAGCAGGGGGCGTCATTACTGACAAACGCAGCCGCCTGTCCACAGCCAACATGGACAAGCTGACGTTCATAAAAATGAACCAGGAATGGTTCCTACAGGACCTGTGCCTCCCTTTTGCAGAATAGACATTTATAACTGCCTCCCCCTCAACCATGTATTCTTGTACTCCGGGACACTTCTTTATTGAATCCTCATTTTTTTAACTTTACCATTATCTTGCGGTGCAACCCAAAGTTGAATGAACCTCTCCTCTGTCTGGGTGGTGGGGCCGAAATAACTGAGAGTGGCCTTCTCCGGTGGTGGTTGATATGACGCATGATTCCTTGCTGTGGGACCTCTCTCCTCTGTCTGGGTGCTGGGCCGAAATAACTGAGAGTGGCCTTCTCCGGTGGTGGTTGATATGACGCATGATTCCTTGCTGTGGGACCTCTCTCCTCTGTCTGGGTGCTGGGCCGAAATAACTGAGAGTGGCCGTCTCCGGTGGTGGTTGATATGACGCATGATTCCTTGCAGTGGGGCCTCTCTCTAATTGATATTGGTTAAATTTTATTTATATTATTTTATTTTAATTCATTTCCCTATCCACATTTGTTTGCAAGGGATTTACTTACATTTTGCTGCCTTTGGCAGCCCTCTAGCCCGTTCCTGGACTATTTTACAGCCTTTTTAGTGCCTAAAAGTTCGGGTCCCCATTGACTTCAATGGGGTTCGAGTTCGGGATAAAGTTCGGGTCGAGTTCGGATCCCGAACATTTTCGGGAAGTTCGGCCGAACTTCCCGAACCCGAACTTCCAGGTGTTCGCTCATCTCTAATGCTAAGGGCTCCTATCTTCACCCACCTTCGTCAGCGGGTACTGGTATTGCCACCCACCACCCCACTCTGTTACCGGATCACTTTGTGGTCTCCTGATGCAGTTGCTGCTGCCAGCTCCAAACTATGTCACCTTGCCACTCTGTGGTATACTTCTGATGCTGCTACTACTGCCATCTTCACATTATGTCACCTAAACACTCTGTGGTCTCCTCATGCTGCTTCCACCTATAGACTCAGTGATTGTGCCACTCTCTGGCCTACTCATGCTGCTGCTACCTCCAGACTGTCATTGTGACACTCTCTGGTCTACTCATGCTGCTGCCACCTCCACACTCTGTCGTTGTGCCACTCTGTGGCCTTCTCATAATGCTTCTGCTGCTGCCACCAACTCCAGACTCTGTCATGGTGCAACTCTCTGGCCTACTCATGCTGCTGCCACCTCCACACTCTGTCATTGTGCTACTCTACTGCCTACTAATAGTGCTGCTACCTCCACACTCTGTCATTGTGCCACTCTGTGGCCTTCTCATAATGCTGTTGTTGCTGCCATCAAATCCAGACTCTGTCATTGTGCCACTCTGTGGCCTACTCATGCTGCTGCCAACTCCAGACTCTGTCATTGTGCCATTGTCTTGCCTACCCATGCTTCTGCCAACTCCAGACTCTGTCGTTGTGCCACTGTCTGGCTTACTCATGTTGCTGCCACCTCAACACTCTGTCATTGTGCCACTCTCAGGCCTACCCATGCTGCTGCCACATACAGACTCTGTCATTGCGCCATTGTCTGGCCTACTCATCACCTTCACATTCTGTCATTGTGTCACTTTGTGGCTTACTCATGGTGCCGCCACCTCCACACTCTGTCATTGTGCCACTCGCAGGCCTACTCATGCTGCTGCCACCTCCAGACTGTCATTCTGCCACTCCGGGGCATACTCATGCGGCTGCCACCTCCAGTCTCTGTCATTGTTCCACTCTGTGGCCTACTCATGCTGCTGCCACATCCAGACTCTGTCATTGTGCTACTCTCTGGCCTACTCATGTGGCTGCCACCTTCTTACTCTGTCACAGGTCACTCTGTAGTCTCCTGATGCTGCTGCCACCTCCACACTCTGTCATTGTGCCATTGTGTGGCCAACTCATGCTACTGCCACCTCCAGATTCTGTCATTATGCCATTCTCTGGCCTACTCATGCTGCTGACACCTCCAGGCTCTTTCATTCTGCCACTCTGTGTCCTTCTCATAATGCTGCTGCTGCAACCAACTCTAGATTCTGTCATTTTCCACTTTCTAGCCTACTCATGCTGCTGTCACCTCCACACTCCGTCATTGTGCCACTCTCTGGCCTACTCATGCTGCTGCTACTTCCACACTATGTGATTGTGCCACTCTGTGGCCTTCTCATAATGCTGCTGCAGCTGCCATCAACTCCAGACTCTGTCATTGTGCCACTCTCTAGTCTACTCATGCTGCTGCCACCTCCCCACTCTGTCATGGGTCACGCTGTGGTCCCCTGATACTGCTGCCACCTACATACTCTTTCATTGTGCTACTCAGTGGCCTTCTCATAATGCTGCTGCTGCTGCCACTAACTCCAGACTCTGTCATTATGCCACTCTCTGGCCTACTCATGCTGATGCCACCTCCAGTCTCTGTTATTGCACCACTCTGTGGCCTACTCATGCTACTGCCACATCCAGACTCTGTAATTGTGCCATTCTCTGGCCTACTCATGCTGCTGCCACCTCCCCACTCTGTCACGGGTAACTCTGTGGTCTCCTGATGCTGCTGCCACCTCCACACTCTGTCATTGTGCCACTCTGTGGCGTACTCATGCTACTGCCACCTCCACACTCTGTCATTGTGCTAATATCTAGCCTACCCATGCTGCTGCCACCTCCAGACTCTGTCACGGGTAACTCTGTGGTCTCCTGATGCTGCTGCCACCTCCACACTCTGTCATTGTGCCACTCTATGGCCTACCTATGCTGATGCAACCTCCACACTCTGTCATTTTGCTAATATCTGGCCTACTCATGCTGCTGCCACCTTCAGACTCTGCCATTGTGCCACTCTTTGGCCTACTCATGCTGCTGCCACCTCCACACTCTGTCATTGTGCCACTCTGTGGCCCACTCATGCTGCTACCACCTCCACACTCCAACATTGTGCCAGTCTGTGGCCTTCTCCTAATGCTGCTGCAGCCGCCACCTTCAGACTCTGTCAGTTTGCTACTCTGAGGCCTACTCATGCTGCTTCTACCTCCAGAGTGTCATTGTTCCGCTCTGTGGTCTCTTCATGCTGCCGCCACCTTCAGACTTGGTCATTGTGCCACTCGGTGGCCTCCTCATTCTGCCGCCATCTGCAGACTCTGTCATTGTGCCACTCTCTGGCCTACTCATGCTGCTGCCATTGTTCTTCTTTGTGGTATCCTTATGCGGCTGCCACCTCAAGTCTCTGTCATTGTGCCGCTCTGTGGTCTCTTCATACTGCCGCCTGCTTCAGACTTGGTCATTGTGCCACTCGGTGGCCTCCTCATACTGCTTACACCTCACCACTATGTCATAGGTCTACTCTGTGGACTTTTCATGCTGTTCCCACCCTCCCCACTTCATGACTGATCCACTAATGTGGCTTTCGGCCTGGCTGACATCATCATTTATTTGACACTTCTTCAGATCGGTCAATGAGACGCACAACGGATCCTGTCTGTGTAGCAGCTTTACGGCTTGTATGGTCCCATCAGAAATGATTTGATTTGGTAGCCAAAAGCAGGAGTGGGTACAAAACACTGAAGACATGCAAATATTCCATTCACGTGTCATCTCTCTTTTAGATCCTCTCCATTTTTTTGGGCCTTTAGAAATATTGATGGATTATTGAGAAAATGCTGACCGAGTGAAGGCGTATGCTCCACATACAGGATCCATTTTTTGTGGGTTATTGTTCTGATGATTTAGAGGAAGGCCAAAATAATCGGTGACGTCAACACAAACTTACTGCTGACACCCCCTCCACTCTGTCCGGGGGGTTCTAATTGTATGAGCATTTAATAGAACAGGTTCTGTAGACATCTATGTGGAATTAGCTGACAAGAGTGTAAAAGGAGTGTGATTCTTCTTGATGGTAACATCTACCTGTAAGGTTGAGTTGATACTTAGTTATTTGGTCAGTTGTGGCCCCGTGACCGCCCAAATAAGTGACGTATGCAGTGATTCTAAGAGCGACACCTGTCATCTGCATGTCATATGTTCTCACAGTATCATTTGACTACCAAAGCAGACTCCCTATGCATGTTACTGCAAGGCACAGTGTTCTACACCACTAAAAAGGCTCTCAGCAGCCAGGAAAAAGTTGTTTTTTAACATAAAATCGCCGCAAATATATTTGGATCGAATCTAATGTTTCCCAAAAAATTCGCTCATCTCTAATCCTTTCTTCACTTTCACCATCAGAGATATTATACTTTATTCACACGTCAGTGTTTTCCATCAGTGACTGTGAGCCAAAAAAAGGATTGGAGCCTCCACACTGATGTGTGAATGAGGCATCAACCACAAATGTACTGTAGACCACTAGGAAAGGAAAACTGTGTTTGCCCTAAGTTACCTCATTTTTATTTATCTTTTGGACATACCTGAACATTTGAAAGATTAGTAAATAGACAGGGTGTCTCATTTGATTTCTTTTTCTGTGTGCACTTCCTTTATCTTAGTGCACTTTTCATTAAAACTAATAAGGATATTTAGTTTGTTTAATACTGTTTATTGACATCACAAGATGAAAGCAATTCCTTTTTAGGAGTTATTTTGAGATGAAGGCTGGGCCATTGTTACAACAACAATGGCAGTGTGGGAAGTACTGAACCACTCCATCCTCATTTTGTTTTCTAAATAAGAAAGATATTCAATCCTAGTCTTAGTATCTAAATGTGTTGCTTAATTGTGTGACATTTTTGTGCCAGTCTTGGCATAAATAAGCACAGTCATGCAGTGAGAAAACGGCTTATCAGCGGACTTCATTTTACCATTTGTAATTAAATGATAACTGTAGCTCATCTCCAAGTAAACCCCTTTTCATACCAAAACTAATTTTAAAAATCTACTCAGAGAGACCATATTAGACTGATTTGATTAGCAGAGGGATACTGAAATCTGCATTGAGATTGCATTTGACAATGACCTTTAGGTGCTTCAATTCTCAAAGTAAAAAACAGAAGCTAGTTGTAAACAAGGTTCACTTCTGACAGATGGATTGAATGACAGAAAGGTTGTGTGTGCCAGAATAGCCCTGGCAGAGAAGGAAATGTTCAATGGAATCCAACAGGAGAGGAGGTGTGAACAGGTGCGAGGCTGCTGTCGGAAGAGGAACCAGATGGAATGAGCCAGAGCCAGTTTATTTAAAGAAAAAAGCAAAAAACATTGATAAGCTATGGGATCAATGGCTGAAATGAGAGAGGTTAACAAAATAAACTGCTTAATTGGACAATCAATGTAGTTATTTAAATTATAATACTTGCTCAAAATATTTTTTTTGTCTTTTTGAATGAATTTTTATATCTGCAGAATTAGAAATGTTCCCAGCGTTGTTTTGCAATATTATAATAACAGCAGTGCGCTACTAAATTAGCTATTTTAAAATTGGACTTAAAGCAGTACTACATTTCCTTTACTAAAAAGGGTTGTCCCACGAAAAAATATTCAACAGTTTTCAAACTAGCATCTGAGTCTGAATACTTTTGTAATAAAAAAAATTAAAATAGCCACAAAATGTATCTGCATAGTTTGCACTGTTCCTTATTTGTCCATCCACCTCAGTAACATTGCTGAGATGGACGCACATGCTCAGTTCTATTCTTCAACTGCCACCAGCTAGATCTTTTATAAGCAGTGACAGTTACCCACCTCCAACAGAGATCTGGCAACCCAGGGTTCATAGCATGCAACAATTCTGGTGTATGGTACCAGAACATTAGAATCTTCGATTGGTTTTCCCTGTATGTTATGGAAGAGGAGCTAGAGTGTGCTCGTCACTATATAGTTCACCAAGTCCCCAGGGGGAGCTCCCTCTGCAACCAATTCTCCAATTTCTTCATGTATGGATGCTTAAAACTTGCAGGGAAGTCTGAGGAAGATAATATCTGGTATATGTCAGAAATAAGGCCTTTGGAGGAAGGGCCACGGGTACAGACATGTTGAAATGAAGAGAGGGCTGGGACATTCGATGTTCCCAGCACACTCCTACAGTAGTGGAGTATTCTGTGGTATTAAAAAGCTAGAGTGTTTGGTAGGGAGAATTTAGCATGCAGTTCCTCGAATGTCAGAATCCAAGTAGAAAGGGGGTCTTTCAGGTCGACAAATCGGTAGAGCCCTGCAGCCACCCCTGTTCTAACCATCCCTGCTTTAGAGCTTTCCGGAAAATGAGGAGTAAAAAGAAATATAGTAAGAGGGGAGCTTAGTGTTGCTATGGTATACCTAATCCTGTTTCTGAACCATATCTCCCTTGTGAACAGCATGGGTCCAAGTAACTCAGAGGCAAGGATAGCAAGAGGGGAGTCCCAAATCATAGTTCCTGGGTGGGTCGGTGCAAGCCACAGCCACTCAATCTTGATCTCCATCGATAGTATGAGTTGAGCGTAGACCAGGAGGCAATATGCCTCAAGTGAGTTGCCAAATAATAAGAGGTGATATTAGGGAGGGCCATATACCTATTGGAAGTGGGTGCCACCGGGATCTGATTGGAGAACCTGTGTCATTTATGATTCCAGACAAAGTAGGCAAAAGCGGACTGTATGGAGCGCAAGACTGCAGCAGGCGCCCTCACCGGGAGGGTCTCAAACAGATACAGTAATTTAGGGAGAATGGACACTTTTATGGACGCTATACATACAACCAAGAAGGGAGATTGAGAGTGATTTCCACTAAGTAAAAAGGATGTTCATTTCCAAAAGCAGCTCTGGGAAGTTAGCCTTGTAGAGAGAAAAGTATATAGGGGTAAGATGGATTCCTAAATATTTAATGGAGTGGGTACGGCAAGTATATTTAAACATGCTTTGGAGAAGATGAAGTCTATCAGGGGGGTATTAATTGATAATGTCTCAGACTTAGAGGTATTAAGTTTGTAACTAGATAGCATACTATATTGATCCAAAACTGCATGGAGGTTAGGGAGGGAGATAAAAGGGTTTGTTAGGGTAAGCAGCATGTCGTCGGCGAAGAGAGAAATAAAAAATGTTTTATTTCTAACCAGTATACCTTGGATCTGGGCTATGACGTATTAGATCCGCTAGGGGTTCGATGCTAAGGACATATAGGAGGGGGGAGAGAGGGCATCCTTGTCTTGTCCCATTGTAGATCGAGAGCGGGGAGAGTGGGCATGAGGCAGCCGAATCACAGCTTTTGGAGAGGAGTAGAGGCCCCTCAGGGCAGTCAGGAACGGGTCCTTAAAGCCAAAGTGATGTAACATACAGAACATAAAGTTCCAATTCAGACAGCCAAATGATTATCATTTATTAAAGTGCTTCTCCCACATAGCCAACAGCAAGATCTCATAATTTACAGGATTCACAGGGTCCCTAAACCTCATCACTTAGCAGATTCGGTCCCAAGGGACGTTTTAGCCAGAATCCACTTTTTCCATGTAAAGGAAGCCATTTTAACAGCATTTCGTAAGCTGTCAGTGGTCCCAGACCCATACTAAGACATCAAAGTATTTGCTGACCTCTCTGCCACCACCCTTTGTCTGTGGATACAATTCTCACCCTTAACTACCTTTCTCAGAGAAAATCATATGGTTTACCGCTGATATAATCCTAAAATCCCGAAAAGGAGACTGGTTGTAAGCTACTCAAAGCTTGGAACATCCTTAGGTCGCAAGCAGCTGGACATTCATCTCCGGTACCGACCCAAGTGGAACCTGAGTGGCATCAAGTCACAGTGCCAAACACTAACTGGGTCTGTGTACGATAGTACGACTTTTTTCAAAGTGCTAGACACCGACCGAACTTTCCCCCGGTTCAACTTAACGCTTCTTTTTACAGATCTCGCTGTTTTTGTTCCTTACCCTTAGTAGGAATATAACCACACATGTTTGCGCTGTATGTTTTTCTTTCTTTTTTTGATTTTTGTTTTTTCTACTCTTAGGTTGTTTTTACCTCAGAGAATCATCACCTGGTAGTAGTGGATACTAACAAGCTTACACTGATTGGCTGGCCGTAACACGTAATACCATTTCATATAGGAGCTGAGGTCCGGCGCTCGGCTCATTCAGCGTCAGGGAGAGCAGACAGTAGGCAGGGACAGATAGCGTTTTGCTCTAAACTTACTGATTTTACTCCAAAAACCTTATTGAAATACCTAACAGTCCTTTTAAGGACTAGAGTGTGTGTTTGACAACAGTACAGCACCTTTTTTTTTTTTTTTTTTTTTAAAGAAGAGGTTTGCTTTAGCACCATCAGGGACAGGCGTCACCAGGAAGGGACAGATAGTGCTGGGCTTGAAAACCGCTTTTTTAACTTCTAAAAGGACAGAAAGATTTCAGATTAGTGACATCTACAATACGCCATCATAAAGCAGTGTGTTGGGCAGACATTATAAAAAGGGTTTATTAACTACAGTGTGCCTGGTACTAAAATATACACTGCACAATCAGAGAAATAATTTTTTCTGGGGAAATCAATAGTGATAAGTGAGCACCAAAGTGTTCGGGTACTCGGTCTGAACACATAGCGATATTCGTGCACTCGGCTGAGCACCCGAGTATAATGAAAGTCAATGGGAGACAACCAGGCACCCCCTGCTTGGATAAGGGAAAGGGTGCCTGGTCCATTGGAAAAGGTCAAAAAGTGACAGAAACACCACTGAACTGGGTCTGAAACAGAATGGGGACCATGTCTGGGTGCATCTTGGACTCCAATGTCGCAGCTGGGAACCATATTGTCCCAGTTGTCCACCACTTTTACATAGTGACAAAATCACGCCCAAAACCACGCCCCCTCAAAAAAAAACACTTTTAGAGGTAAAATTGTTAGGAAACATTCTTTACTGGATATTCAATTGTATATACAGTGCAAATGCTGCCAAAAATTACAAGGAAGAAGCACTCCGATTGAAAGGGATTTTTAACCTTGCTATTAGATATATATTATATTTCTATCAGGCACTGCCACTTGTATGGATTAGACACAGTTACAAGACAGTTCATTTCCTCAGAAGACACATCCCCAGAGGGCTCTTAATTAAAGTATGCAAGCCCACCCCACCAGACATTGACACTACAAGAGATGACAGACAGTTATCACTTGGAAATACAATGGATAGCAGGAACCTCATGTACATGACAACAAGCTATAACGAGTTTAACTTGTTAGCATCTAGACTACCATTGTAATATGTAAAATACCCTTTCATGTATTGTATACTGCAGATACCAGTATTGTTTACCGAATTCCCAATATTAACATGTGATCTGCTGCAGTAAATTTGGTATTTCCACCCCCAATGTCCTATAAATACATGTACTATTGAATAAAGACTTCCGATCTTAACTATCCAAGATTGAGTTCTGGACTGTTAATGTCTCCCAGCTGGAGGAGAGAGTATTCACTAAAGGGGATAATTTACTGGTGGAGGTCAGATGCCTCATTGTATGACCATCTCATAACCACCTCGGATTGGAAAGAGCTATCAGTTTGGTGTCAGAAGGTGGGATTCGCCATAAACAGTATCGGGCAAGTAATTCTATATTTTTATATATGTATTATTACTGCCCTATACTGTGAGAGCGGATTATTTGAACCCGGTAAGCGCTTTTTATGCTCCTCCCAGGAATCTGATATTCCTAAAGAAGTTATAGGGATCTGAAGTCCCAGAAATCTGATATTCCTAAAGAAATTAAGGGGTCTGGAGTCCCAAAATCTGAAAACAGTACTGTGTGCAGTGAATAGTCTCTCCTAAAACAATGTATATTGCTGTATAATTGCTTAAGCATTTTTTAGTCGTTTTAAGATTGAAATTTACTGTATAGATTGTTTATAGACTGTGTATAGATTGTATGCGAGTTCATGCTGAAATTGAAGGTATAAATTTGGCCATCCAGGATAGTGTAAGATCAAACATAAATTCAGGAGTAATCATGAGCCTGGATTAGAAGAAATAGGATGCAAATACCCCCTCAGAATAGTTAAAAAATCAACTATAAATTCAGGAGCAGTCATGAGCCTGGATTAGAAGAAATAGGATTAAAAACCTATAAACTGATAAGCATAAGGTTTGTCAGTAAGTATTTGCACTAAACACAAACATAATCATTCTTAGCTAAACCTTCAAATTCAGCTGATCTCACTGTATATTTTTAGCTTAATAAAATGGGCAATTCTTATGGTAAGAAGAATCCCAGAAAGAAATTCAATTTTAAGTTTAGAACTAAAATCATGTTCCTAAGTCTGCTGCAGTTAATTCTATGGTGAAACTGTCACCTAAAAATGAATTGGTAGAAAGTCTAGAAATGTTTGTCCAGAGGTGTTTAGGTCCATTTTATACTGATCCTTGGGTTGATAATTTGTGTAAATGGACAGAAGAAATGAAATGTACTGACCCATTCCTTAAAGAGGGGTCTTTTCTCAGATTTTTATATTGCCATGATCAAGGGCCTATGTTTGAATGACATGGACGCTTTTCCATAGTACAAAGGAGACGCTCATTGGGATAAAATGGATATGAAAACTGGTGGACAGGCTTGGTTATCCTTGCAGACCTTTTTGACTGACTTTGGCAGTTCAACTGAAGGACAGCAGATTAAAACCCCCATTGTGACTCCAAATCCTGGCCCACCCCATATGTGCCAATGTACCCTGTATTAATCAAACTAACCACAGAATCAGATGATGGGATATGCGCCCAGTTAACTGTCCCACAAGCTTCTGGTTTTACAGAACCTGAAATAAAGGATTTTTTTGTGAGTATGCTAATCTTCCATTTTGGTTGGTATGCAGTTGGCCCCAAATTGCATTACCATTTTTCATTAACAAATATGGCAAATTTTGTGAAGAATGCTTGCTTAGTTTAAGAAGAATATGGGACTTATATTCCAGCCATACAGATAACAGGACAAGGCTTAGGGAATAAGAATGTGATTGTTATGATAATTGTGTGTAATAATTGTCCCTGTGTTTCCTTTTCAGGAGCCACTAAAGGCGGTTTAGTCAAGCTGGCTAAACACTAATGTTTTTGTGTTGTGTTCACAGGTTTTATATGAGTTTAAAAAGGTCTTCATAGTCACCACGTGGTATCATGAGCTCAATAACTAGTAATTGTTTGCAAACAATTAAATAACAGTCAGGCATGTGTTGGTTAAAACAGTCTTGTATACTGTACCTTTGTGATGTGGAAGTATTTTTTGTTCCCACATAACCTTTTGTGTTTTAGGTGTGAATATCATCTGCTCCTTTAATGAAACTCACAGGAAGAGGTCTTTGTTCACACACCAGAACAAAAGTTGGGTTGGCAGGTGGTGTTAGTATGTGTCTGTCTGTTTGTTTTTTTATATATAGAGACCTACTGCTTGGGTATTCACTAAACTTAAAAGTTTTTTTTAGTGTGGATAATCTCCCAAATGTGTATTTAGCGTACCGTTGGATAGGAAGACGCAGCCACTGATGGCATTTGACTTCAAAGGCCATCAAATGACCTGGTGCAGATTGCCACAAGGTCTAATTGATACACCTGCAGTTTACTCTACCGATCTCCAGAAAGTCCTTGTGAACTGGCATCCGCAGCATGGTTCCACGTTGTTTCAGCCCCTGCATTGGGCATTCCACAATACAATGTACCATTTCACATGTATGCACGTGAAAATTGCAAAACCATAGCTGCTGTGTTAGCTCAAAACCATGGAGGACAGTTGAGGACATATATATCCAAACTACTCCCAGTCACTGTAATGGGGATGCCACCACGTCTCAGGACCTTGGCAGCATGTGCAATGGCTGTAGAATTGACAAGCTCGATCACAGTGGGACATGATACCACACTGTACACGTCACACTCTGTCCTACACCTTATAGGAAAAAATCTGTCTATAGAACACATGACTGACTGCCCAAAGGTTGGCAGAATATGATGTTATTCTTACCACCAGCCCAGGGCCCACAAGATGAGATCTCAGAACAACATGAATGTGCAGAACAAATTCACATAGCTACCAGCCCCCACCCCACCCTACAAAGTGTTCCTTTTCCTGATGCAGAGGATGTTTTTGTAGATGGCTCCTGCACCCGACCAGATGATCATACGTTTTATGCTGGTTATGCAGTTGTACAATTGCCCAATAGAGTTCTTGAGGCCATGCCAGCCACTGTCTCATCAGCACAAGCTGCAGAGTTAATCGCACTTGCTAGAGCTTGCGAAATTATAGTTGAAAGGCGAGTGAATGTGTACACAGACTCTAAATTCGCATTTTTGGTGTGTCATGATTTTGGAGTAATATGGCAGGATAGAGGGTTCACTACAGCGATAGGCAAGCCAGTAGCACATGCACAACTCATTTCAAATCTCATAGCAGCAATTCAACTCCCAGAGGCCATTACAGTCATTAAGTGTCAGACACACACAACTTCAATAACACTAGTTGCCAGGGGAACAGGTTAGCAGACAGGCAAGCAAAAGCAGCCTCCTGTGTCACCCAAAATTGCGCAACCAAGGTTTTTGTAAATTCCCCGCTAGTACCGCTCACGCCTGAAAACAACATAATGTTGTCCCAGCTCCAAACATTTGCAATATCAGCAGACATCAATATTGGGAGCTTCAAGGGTTGACCAGAGACGCTAACGGTCTATGGTCAAAGGGAGGAGTAGTAGGAATTCCAAAATAGCAGCCCCCCCCCCCCCAAATACATGGTTTGGGACTGATTGGAAAATTCAACAGTGATTATGGTGAATACTCCGCTTTCGTTTTCTTTGCCAACAGGTGAACCAACCTACCCATTCAAGCCTGGAGGCAGAGTCCTGATGAAGTCTCTCCATAAGTTGAAGTCGCTGGACCCACCCTATGGAACCCCTGTAACATTCCAGGCCATGACCAGAATTAAAGTGTCAACAGACAACTATCCTACTTGGATTCATGCATCCCGATTTAAGGAAGCCTCACCTCTGCCTGAGTGACCAGAACCAGATGAGTCCCAGTTGGATCCAGTCATTATGAAGAAGCAAGCTTCAGTACTCTGTACCATGCCAATGTACACCCCTACCCCTGGACGACCTCACATCCGTGCAGCAATGGCATTCTTTGTAGCAGACACAGCGCTAGCAGCCACTGTTTGTGTAACGGATCGACGGGCACCCCGACTGGGTGCCTCCGTTGAAGGATGCTCCTAGCACTTCTTGAGGATTCCAAGCACTCTAGCCGACACCACAACCACCAAATCGGAGAAGCATATGAATGCAGTAAACAGCCGAATAGGAAAAACCATACGAAGAGGTTTACACTCCTAGCAGTCAAACTGGAACAGCATACAATAAATCCCCCCCCTCCCAATAACGAGACGACACTTCGTTTTGAGGGTCAAGCAGGAACTCTCTGTACTGCCCCATACAGCATCTTTTATTCCCAATTCCCAAACACATTACAGCCCACAGGGTTTTGCAGAACAACCAATAAACACATTGCAACACATACAATGCAAGTACAGCAGCCAATCAGACACAATGGGACAATAGAAACACACCCAGCATATTCCTCCCCTCTGCTTAGGAGATAATTGAGTCAATTACTGTATCTACTCAATTATCTCCAAGTTGAAAAGTTACACTTTTTATACATTTTAATAACTCCCTGATCTTACATCACATATGGATAAAACTTATATTTCTGTGATCAGCATAACTTGGGGAGCAACATATGTAAAAATCACATGAATCCGTCCAGGGGTTAAAAGGTTAGGTGAGGTCCCTTTATTATCCCTTGCCAGCATGGCTTTACCTGTCCAAAAAGTTTCCATGTGTCCATACACTGTTTTTAAAAGGGCCAGCACTAAAAGTCCATAAGCCCAAATCAGTTCTTAAAGGGCAATACATCACAGGGCCATAGTCAGAAGGCAAGAGGAGGGCAACTAGGCTTCTCCGGTTCACAGTGGCGAGGTTGGTTTTGCCACACTTCTCCTCTTTACCAACTAGACTAACAGGGTATCTTACCTCCTGCCGGTCAGTGCCCTGGTTAGTCCAGCAACCCACCCACGAAGCACAAACAGCAGTACAGCCCACCCACAATATGCACCTGGATAAAGTAGCAACTTGTCCATGTCCAGGTGCCTCACCACGGCTGTGCGGGGGACTGGTAGACTGCCTTGGTAGTTTGCTGAGTGGGCAGAGACCCGCGGTACTCTGCCCTGGGACCAGCGCTACCATGGAAGTAGCCTGGTTGGAGCCTGGTTGTGGGAGGGGGAGACCGACGTTCTCCCCTCTGGATACACCGCTCTGTGGCTGGGGGACAGGACCGATTGTCCATACCCCTTGTGCTGCAAGTGCAAAGACTACAGTCCCCTCTGCACCGTTGGGGGGCGTAACATCTCCCCTTGGTGGGTTAGGCTGCCGCTGGAGAGAAGATGTAACAAGCTCCTTTCTCTGAACTGGAGACTGCTGCTGGGGAGGAAGGACGGCACCTTCAGCTCCCTGGATATACACTGCCGCTGGGGGGGGGACGACACCTTCAGCACCCTGGGGTACACACTGTCGCTGGGGAGGAAGGACGGCACCTTCAGCTCTCCGGAGTGCACTCAGCTGCTGGGGAGGAAGGACGGCACCTTCAGCTCTCCGGAACGCACTCAGCCGCTGGGGAGGGCGGACGATACCATCTGCCATGAACTGCAGGTAATCTGCTGTTAACTTCCTCACGAACTGCACATATTCCTCCGGGGGGTTGGGTCCGAAGAAAATCAGCCGTGATCTCAGCTCTCTGTCAAATTCCTCCTGCGTGTAGCTGGGTGCCATGCTTGTTCTCCTGAAGTTGCATCTTTTGTAGATAGGGGCGCTGTACGGGTGCTAGCGTTGCCCTCAATTTGTAATTCCACGATGTCTCCGAGCAGCTTTACCTCGCACTAGGACGCCATCCCACCAATGTAACAGATCGACGGTCACCCCGACTGGGTACCTCCATTGAAGGATGCTCCTAGCGCTTCTTGAGGATTCCTAGCACTCTAGCCGACACCACAACCACCAAATCGGAGAAGCATATGAATGCAGTAAACAGCCATACGAAGAGGTTTACACTCCTAGCAGTCAAACTGGAACAGCATACAATAAATTCCTCCCCCAATAACGAGACAACACTTCGTTTTGAGGGTCAAGCAGGAACTCTGTACTGGCCCATACAGCCTCTTTTATTCCCAATTCCCAAACACATTACAGCTGACAGGGTTTTGCAGAACAACCAATAAACACATTGCAACACATACAATGCAAGTACAGCAGCCAATCAGACACAATGGGACAATAGAAACACACCCAGCATATTCCTCCCCTCTGCTTAGGAGATAATTGAGTCAATTACTGTATCTACTCAATTATCTCCAAGCTGAAAAGTTACACTTTCTATACATTTTAATAACTCCCTGATCTTACATCACATATGGATAAAACTTATATTTCTGTGATCAGCATAACTTGGGGAGCAACATATGTAGAAATCACATGAATCCGTCCAGGGGTTAAAAGGTTAGGTGAGGGCCCTTTATTATCCCTTGCCAGCATGGCTTTACCTGTCCAAAAAGTTTCCATGTGTCCGTACACTGTTTTTAAAAGGGCCAGCACTAAAAGTCCATAAGCCCAAATCAGTTCTTAAAGGGCAATACATCCCAGGGCCATAGTCAGAAGGCAAGAGGCAGGCAACTAGGCTTCTCCAGTCACAGTGGCGAGGTTGGTTTCGCCACAGTTTGGCTAGTGGCAATGTGTGCCCACCACTCTGAGAAGCTACCCTCGATATGCCCCTCATCACCCCAGGAAGCAAGAGACATTCACATTTCCACTCTGCAATTGATGACAAGCCTAGTAGACACAAAGGACACATGGTGTTACTCTCAGAGCAACACTGATCCCAAAGGCTTATTTTATGTTTTGTGTTCTTTCTTACTTTTTCTTTCTTCTCCACTATGCAGGAGTTTTTTTTCCTACTGTGTGCCAATTACACAGAAGGTTTTTTCAAATCTCCTTCATAGTTATTTCAACTTTCCTTTCTCTTTTTCCCCTTGTCCACTATGCAGGAAATTTTTTTCCTACTGTGCGCCAATTGCACAAGAAGGTTTTTTTAATCTCCTTTATGATTTGTACTTTTGTTTCATATGTTATGTACATATACACACAAGGTCTTTAGCTGGAGGAGGACACACAGTGCAGCTCTCAGAATAGAAAATGATCCCATTCATTTTTTTGTATAAAAAGTTGGGATAAATGGTTGGGTTGAAAGGGATTTTTAACCTTGCTATTAAATATATATTATATTTCTTTCAGGCACTGCCACTTGTATGGATTAGATACAGTTACAAGACAGTTCATTTCCTCAGAAGACACATCCCCAGAGGGCTCTTAATTAAAGTATGCAAGCCCTTCCCCACCAGACATTGACACTACAAAAGATGACAGACAGTAGGGCATCATACACACCCTTGAAAAATTATCACTGATGGCCTACTGGTGACCCTCAAAAACATTTGGAGCAAGGGCGTGCTGGTTACCGTCTAAAACATTATAGTTAAGGGCCTGAAGGCGAGCGGACCCAATAAAAAATTGTAGTAAGGGCCTGAAGGTGAACGAACCCCATAAAATATTGCAGTGATGGCCAACAGGTGAGCAGATGGTATAAAGCATTGGAGGTGAGCGCCTGAACTCTAGCGAACGCAAAAAATCATTATAGTGATGGGCTACAGGTGAGCAGATGGTATGAAGCATTGGAAGTGAGGGCCTGAAGCCTAGTGAACCCCATAAAATATTGCAGTTATGGCCTAAAGGTGAGCAGACGGTATAAAGCATTAGAGATGAGGGCCTGAAGCCTAGCGAACCCCATAAATCATTGCAGTGATGGGCTACAGATAAACAGACTTTATAAAGCATTGGATGTGGGGGCCTGAAACCTAGCGAACCACATAAAGCATTGCAGTGATGGGCTACAGGTGAGCAGAAAGTAAAAAGCATTGGAGGTGAGGGCCTGAAGCCTAGTGAACCCCATAAAATATTGCAGTGATAGGCGACAGGTGAGCAGACGGTGTAAAGCATTGGAGGTGAGGGCCTGAAGCCTAGCGAACCCCATAAATCATTGCAATGATGGGCTACAGGTGAGCAGACGGTATGAAGCACTGGAAGTGAGGGCCTGAAGCCTAGTGAACCCAATAAATCATTGAAATGATGGACTATAGTTGAGCAGACGGTATAAAGCATTGGAAGTGAGGACCTGAAGCCTAGCGAACCCCATAAAACACTGCAGTGATGACCTACAGTTGAGCAGAAAGAAAAAAGCATTGGAGGTGAGCGCCTGAAGAACCCCATAAAATATTGCAGTGATGGGCTACAGGTTAGAAGACGGTATAAAGCATTGGAGGTGAGGGCCTGAAGCCTAGCAAACCCCATAAATCATTGCAGTGATGGGCTACATGTGAGTAGACAGTATAAAGCATTGGAGGTGAGGGCTGGAAGCCTAGCGAACCTCATAAATCATTGCAGTGATGGGCTACAGGTGAACAGACGGTATACAGCATTGGAAGTCAGGGCCTTAAGACTAGGAAACAACAAATGATTGCAGTGATGGGCTACAGGTGAGCAGACCTTATTAAACATTAGAGGTGAGGGCATGAAGCCTAGCGAATGCCATAAAACCTTGCAGCGATGGGCTACAGGTGAGCAGACGGTATAAAGCATTGGAGGTGAGGGCCTGAAGCCTAGAGAACCCCATAAATCATTGCACTGATGGGCTACAGGTGAGCAGACGGTATAAAGCATTGGAGGTGTGGTCCTGAAGCCTAGCGAACCCCATAAATCATTGAATTGATGGGATACAGGTGAGCAGACCTTATAAAGCATTGGAGGTAAGGGGCCTGAAGCCTTGCGAATCCCATAGATCATTGCAATGATGGCCTAAAGGTGAACAGACCACATAAAGCATTGAAGGTGAAGGCCTGAAGCCTAGCAAACCCCATAAAAAATTGCAGTTATGGGCTACAGATGAGTAGACAGTATAAAGCATTGGAGGTGAGGGCTGGAAGCCTAGCGAACCTCATAAATCATTGCAGTGATGAGCTACATGTAAGCAGACCTTATAAAGCATTAGACGTGAGGGACTGAAGCCTAGAGAACCACATAAAATATTGCAGTGATATGCTTCAGGTGAGCAGATCTTATTAAACATTGGAGGTGAGGGCCTGAAGCCTAGCGAATGCCATAAAACATTGCAGTGATGGCCTACAGTTGAGCAGACGGTATAAAGCATTGGAGATGAAGGCCTGAAGCCTATCGAACCCCATAAAACATTGGAGTGATAGGCTAAAGGTGAGCAGACCTTATAAAGCTTTGGAGGTAAGGGCCTGAAGCCTAGAGAACCCCATAAAATATTTCAGTGTTGGGCTACAGGTGAGTAGATGGTATAAAGCATTGGAGGTGAGGGCTGGAAGACTAGCGAACCTCGTAAATCATTGCAGTGATGGGCTACAGGTGAGCAGACGGTATAGAGGTGAGGACATAAAGACTAGTAAACTACAAATCATTGCAGTGATGAGCTACATGTAAGCAGACCTTATAAAGCATTAGACGTGAGGGACTGAAGCCTAGAGAACCACATGAAATATTGCAGTGATGGGCTACAGGTGAGCAGACAGTATAAAGCATTGGAGGTGAGGGACTAAAGCCTAGCAAACCCCATAAATCATTGCAGTGATAGGCTACAGGTGAGCAGACGGTATAAAGCATTGGAGGTGAGGGTCTGAAGCCTAGAGAACCCCATAAAATATTTCAGTGTTGGGCTACAGGTGAGTAGATGGTATAAAGCATTGGAGGTGAGGGCTGGAAGACTAGCGAACCTCGTAAATCATTGCAGTGATGGGATACAGGTGAGCAGACCCTATAAAGCATTGGAGGTGAGGGCCTGAAGTCTAACAAACACCATAAAATATTGTTATGATGGCCTACAGGTGAGCAGACGGTATAGAGCATTGGAAGTCAGGGCCTGAAGCCTAGCAAACAACATAAATCATTGCAGTGATGGGGTACAGGTGAGCAGACGGTTTAATGCATTGGAGGTGAGGTGCTTAAGCCTTAGCAAACGGCATAAATCATTGCAGTGATGGACTACAGGTGAGAAGACCTTATAAAGAATTGGAGGTGAGGGCCTGAAGCCTAGCAAACCCCATAAAACATTGCAGTGATGGGCTACAGGTGAATAGACTGCATAAAGCATTGGAGGTGAGGGCCTGAAGCCTAGTAAACCCTATAAAACATTGCAGTGATGGGCTACAGGTGAGCAGACGATATAAAGCATTGGGGGTGAGGGACTGACACCTAGTGAACCCAATAAAATATTGGAGTGATAGCCTACAGGTAAGCAGACACTATAAAGCAATGGAGGTGAGGGACTAAAGCCTAGCGAACCCCATAAATCATTGCAGTGATGGGATACAGGTGAGCAAACCTTATAAAGCATTGGAGGTGAGGGTCTGAAGCCTAGTGAACTCCATAAAATATTGCAGTGATGGGCTACAGGTGAGCAGACATTATAAAGCATTGGCGGTGAGGGCTGGAAGCCTAGCGAACCCCATAAATCATTGCAGTGATGGGAAACAGGTAAGCAAACCTTATGAAGCATTGGAGGTGAGGGTCTGAAGCATAGTGAACTCCATAAAATATTGCAGTGATGGCCTACAGGGGAACAGTCCTTATAAAGCATTGGAGGTGAAGGCCTGAAGCCTAGCGAATGCCATAAAACATTGCTATGATGGCCTACAGGTGAGCAGACGGTATAAAGCATTGGCGGTGAGGGCCGGAAGCCTATCGAACCACATAAATCATTGCAGTGATGGGCTACAGGTGAGCAGACACTATAAAGCATTGGAGGTGAGGGCCTGAAGCCTAGCGAACCCCATAAATCATTGCAGTGATGGCCTACAGGGGAACAGTCCTTATAAAGCATTGGAGGTGAAGGCCTGAAGCCTAGCGAACCCCATAAAACATTGCAGTGATGGGCTACAGGTGATCAGACGGTATAAAACATTGGAAATGAGGGCCTGAAGCCTAGCGAACCCCATAAATCATTGCAGTGATGGGCTACAGGTGAGCAGACCTTATAAAGCATTGGAGGTGAGGGCGTGAAGCCTAGCGAACCCCATAAATCATTGCAGTGATGAGCTACAGGTGAGCAGACATTATAAAGCATTGGAGGTGAGGGCCGGAAGCCTAGCGAACCCCATAAATCATTGCAGTGATGGGCTACAAGTGAGCAGACCTTATGAAGCATTGGAGGTGAGGGCCTGAAGCCTAGCGAACCCCATAAATCATTGCAGTTATGGCCTACAGGTGAGCAGACTTTATAAAGCATTGTAGATAAGGGCCTGAAGCCTAGCGAACCCCATAAAACATTGCAGTTATGGCCTACAGGTGAGCAGAGGGTATAGAGCATTGCATTGGAGGTGAGGGCCTAAAGCCCAGTGTAACGTTCCTTGGCTCACCTTAGTCAGAGGACAGCCGGCTGGTGGTTGGAGTCCAGTGGCAAAGACCCACAGAAGCAGGAGGCAGGTAGCGTGGTTGATCAGTCCGGGTCGGCAGCAGAGATGGCAGCGAGGTAACAGCAGGAGTAGACAGAGGCGTGGTCGGTGGAAGGCAAAGGGTCAATGCAGGCGGCAGTTCAGCGAGGTCAAAACGGTCCGGGTCGGCAACAAAGGTAAACAGCAGTAGTCGTGGAGGAGCAGAGAGGAAGCTTGCTACAGGCTTGGAGGCACAATAACCAGCAGAGGTCTGGTGCTAGAGGCTGGGCTATAAAGGGGAAGTAACAGGTGCACGGAATCAAGACTGATGAACAAGAGTAGGCTGGAGCAAGATAGATCAAAGAGTTCAGCAGGAGGAAAAGTCCAGAAGGGCTGGTAGTCTAGTGGCTAGAGCTACCGCCTGGGACATGACTGGTCACAGGTTCGATTCCTGACACCCAGTGAACCCTATGAAATATAGCAGTGATAGGCTTCAGGTGAGCAGACCATATTAAACGTTGGAGATGAGGGCCTGAAACCTTGCGAATGCCATAAAACATTGCAGTGATGGCCTACAGGTGAGCAGACGGTATAAAGCATTGGAGGTGTGGTCCTGAAGCCTAGCGAACCCCATAAAACATTGCAGTGATTGGCTACAGGTGAGCAGACGGTATAAAACATTGGAAATGAGGGCCTGAGGCCTAGCGAACCCCATAAAACATTGCAGTGATGGCCTACAGGTGAGCAGAGGGTATAATGCATTGGAGGTGAGAGCCTAAAGCCTAGTGAACCCTATGAAATATAGCAGTGATAGGCTGCAGGTGAGCAGACCTTATAAAACATTGTAGGTGAGTGCAGGAAGCCTAGCGAACCTCATAAATCATTGCAGTGATGAACTACAAGTGAGAATATGGAATAAAGCATTGGAGGTGATGGTCTAAAGCCTAGAGAACCCCAGAAAACATTGCAGTGATGGGCTACAGGTGAACAGACGGTATAAAGCATTGGCAGTGAGGGCCGGGAGCCTATCGAACCACATAAATCATTGCAGTGATGGCCTACAGGTGAGCAGACGGTATAAAGCATTGGAGGTGTGTTCCTGATGCCTAGCGAACCCCATAAATCATTGCAGTGATGGCCTATAGGTGAGCAGACGGTATAAAGCACTGGAGGTGTGGGCCTGACGCCTAGTGAACCCAATAAAACATTGCAGTTATGGCTTACAGGTGAGCAGACATTATAAAGCATTGGAAGTGAGGGCCTAAAGCCTAGAGAACACCATAAAATATTTCAGTGATGGGCTACAGGAGAGCAGACCTTATAAAGCATTGGAGGTGAGGGCCTGAAGCCTAGTGAACCCCATAAATCATTGAATTGCTGGGATACTGGTGAGCAGATCTTATAAAGCATTGGAGGTAAGGGGCCTGAAGCCTTGCGAACCCCATAAAACATTGCAGTGATGGCCTACAGGTGAGCAGACGGTATAAAGCATTGGAGGTGAGGGCCTGAAGCCTAGCGAACCCCATAAAACATTGCAGTGATGGGCTACAGGTGAGCAGACGGTATAAAGCATTGGAGGTGAGGGCCTGAAGCCTAGCGAACCCCATAAAACATTGCAGTGATGGGCTACAGGTGAGCAGACGGTATAAAGCATTGGAGGTGAGGGCCTGAAGCCTAGCGAACCCCATAAATCATTGCAGTGATGGGCTACAGGTGAGCAGACAGTATAAAGCATTGGAGGTGAGGGCCTGAAGCCTAGAGAACCCATAAAATATTGCAGTGATGGGCTACAGGTGAGCAGACGGTATAAAGCATTGGAGGTGAGGGCCTGAAGCCTAGCGAACCCCATAAAACATTGCAGTGATGGCCTACAGGTGAGCAGACGGTATAAAGCATTGGAGGTGAGGGCCTGAAGCCTAGCGAACCCCATAAATCATTGCAGTGATGGGCTACAGGTGAGCAGACGGTATAAAGCATTGGAGGTGAGGGCCTGAAGCCTAGAGAACCCCATAAAATATTGCAGTGATGGGCCTACAGGTGAGCAGACGGTATAAAGCATTGGAGGTGAGGGCCTGAAGCCTAGTGAACCCCATAAAACATTGAAGTGATGGGCTACAGGTGAGCAGACGGTATAAAGCATTGGAGGTGAGGGCCTGAAGCCTAGCGAACCCCATAAATCATTGCAGTGATGGCTTACAGGTGAGCAGACCGTATAAAGCATTGGAGGTGAGGGCCTGAAGCCTAGCGAACCCCATAAAACATTGCAGTGATGGGCTACAGGTGAGCAGACCGTATAAAGCATTGGAGGTGAGGGCCTGAAGCCTAGAGAACCCCATAAAACATTGCAGTGATAGGCTACAGGTGAGCAGACGGTATAAAGCATTGGAGGTGAGGGCCTGAAGCCTAGCAAACCCCATAAATCATTGCAGTGATGGGCTACAGGTGAGCAGACAGTATAAAGCATTGGAGGTGAGGGCCTGCAAGCCTAGCGAACCCCATAAATCATTGCAGTGATGGGCTACAGGTGAGCAGACGGTATAAAGCATTGGAGGTGAGGGCCTGAAGCCTAGCGAACCTCATAAATCATTGCAGTGATGGGCTACAGGTGAGCAGACAGTATAAAGCATTGGAGGTGAGGGCCTGAAGCTCTAGCGAAGCCCATAAAATATTGCAGTGATGACCTACAGTTGAGCAGACGGTATAAAGCATTGGAGGTGAGGGCCTGAAGCCTAGCGAACCCCATACAACATTGCAGTTATGGCCTACAGGTGAGCAGAGGGTATAAAGCATTGGAGTTGAGGGCCTGAAGCCTAGCGAACCCCACAAATCATTGCAGTGATGGGCTACAGGTGAGCAGACACAATAAAGCATTGGAGGTGAGGGCCTGAAGCCTAACGAATGCCATAAAACATTGCAATGATGGCCTACAGGTGAGCAGACGGTATAAAGCATTGAAAGTGAAAGCCTGAAGCCTAGCGAACCCCATAAAACATTGAAGTGATGGGCTAAAGGTGAGCAGACGGCATACAGCATTGGAAGTCAGGGCCTGAAGCCTAGTGAACCCCATAAAACATTGCAGTGATGGGCTTCAGGTGAGTAGACCATATAAAGCATTGGAGGTGAGGGCCTGAAGCCTAGTGAACCCCATAAAACATTGCAGTGATGGGCTACAGGTGAGTAGACCTTATAAAGCATTGGAGGTGCGGGCCTGAAGCCTAGTGAACCCCATAAAACATTGCAGTGAAGGGCTACAGGTGAGCAGACGGTATAAAGCATTGGAGGTGAGGGCCTGAAGCCTAGCGAACCCCATAAATCATTGCAGTGATGGGCTACAGGTGAGCAGACCTTATAAAGCATTGGAGGTGAAGGCCTGAAGCCTAGCAAACCCCATAAATCATTGCAGTGATGAGCTACAGGTGAGCAGACTTTATAAAGCATTGTAGATGAGGGCCTGAAGCCTAGCGAACTCCATAAAACATTGTAGTTATGGCCTACAGGTGAGCAGACATGATAAAGCATTGGAGGTGAGGGCCAGAAGCCTAGCGAACCCTATAAAACATTGAAGTGATGGGATACAGGTGAGCAGACCCTATAAAGCATTGGAGGTGAGGGCCTGAAGTCTAACAAACACCATAAAATATTGCAATGATGGCCTACAGGTGAGCAGACGGTATAGAGCATTGGAAGTCAGGGCCTGAAGCCTAGCGAACAACATACATCATTGCAGTGATGGGCTACAGGTGAGAAGACCTTATAAAGCATTGGAGGTGAAGGCCTGAAGCCTAGCGAACCCCATAAAACATTGCAGTGATGGGATACAGGTGAGCAGATGGTATAAAACATTGGAAATGAGGGACTGAAGCCTTGAGCACCACATAAAAAATTGCAGTGATAGGCAACAGGTTGAGAAGACGGTATAAAGCATTGGAGGTGAGGGCCTGAAGCCTAGCAAACCCCATAAATCATTGCAGTGATGGGCTACAGGTGAGTAGACAGTATAAAGCATTGGAGGTGAGGGCTGCAAGTCAAGCGAACCTCATAAATCATTGCAGTGATGGGCTACAGGTGAGAAGACGGTATAAAGCATTGGAGGTGAGGGCTGGAAGCCTAGCGAACCTCGTAAATCATTGCAGAGATGGGCTACAGGTGAGCAGACAGTATAAAGCATTGGAGGTGAGGGCCTGAACTTTAGAGAAGCCCATAAAATTATTGCAGTGATGACCTACAGTTGAGCAGACGGTATAAAGCTTTGGAAGTGAGGGCCTGAAGCGTAGCGAACCCCATACAACATTGAAGTTATCGCCTACAGTTGAACAGAGGGTATAAAGCATTGGAGTGAGGGCCAGAAGCCTAGCGAACCCTATAAAACATTGCAGTGATGGGCTACAGGTGAGCAGACACAATAAAGCATTGGAGGTGAGGGCCTGAAGCCTAGCAAACCCCATAAAATATTGCAATGATGGCCTACAGGTGAGCAGACGGTATAAAGCATTGAAAGTGAAAGCCTGAAGCCTAGCGAACCCCATAAAACATTGAAGTGATGGGCTAAAGGTGAGCAGACGGCATACAGCATTGGAAGTCAGGGCCTGAAGCCTAGCGAACAACATAAATCATTGCAGTGATGGGCTTCAGGTGAGCAGACCATATAAAGCATTGGAGGTGAGGGCCTGAAGCCTAGTGAACCCCATAAAACATTGCAGTGAAGGGCTACAGGTGAGCAGACGGTATAAAGCATTGGAGGTGAGGGCCTGAAGCCTAGCGAACCCCATAAAACATTGCAGTGATGGGCTACAGGTGAGCAGACATTATAAAGCATTGGAGGTGAGGGCCGGAAGCCTATCGAACCACATAAATCATTGCAGTAATGGGCTAAAGGTGAGCAGACGGTATGAAGCACTGGAGGTGAGGGCCTGAAGCCTAATGAAACCCATAAAATATTTCAGTGATGGGCTACAGGTGAGTAGACCTTATAAAGCATTGGAGGTGAGGGCCTGAAGCCTAGTGAACCCCATAAAATATTGCGGTGATATGCTAACGGTGAGCAGACGGTATAAAGCATTGGAGGTGAGGGCCTGAAGCCTAGCGAACCCAATAAAACATTGCAGTGATATGCTAATGGTAAGCAGACGGAATAGAGCATTGGAAGTCAGGGCCTGAAGCCTAGCGAACCCCATAAAACATTGCAGTTATGGCCTATAGGTGAGCAGAAGGTATAGAGCATTGGAGGTGAGGGCCTAAAGCCCAGTGAACCCTATGAAATATAGCAGTGATAGGCGTCAGGTGAGCAGACCTTATTAAACGTTGGAGATGAGGGCCTGAAGCCTTACGAATGCCATAAAACATTGCAGTGATGGCCTACAGGTGAGCAGACGGTATAAAGCATTGGAGGTGTGGTCCTGAAGCCTAGCGAACCCCATAAAACATGGCAGTGATTGGCTACAGGTGAGCAGACGGTATAAAACATTGGAAATGAGGGCCTGAAGCCTAGCGAACCCCATAAAACATTGCAGTGATGGCATACAGATGAGCAGACGGTATAAAGCATTTGGGGTGAGGGCCTGAAGCCTAGTGAACCCTTTAAATCATTGCAGTTATGGGCTACTGGTGAGTAGACCTTATAAAGCATTGGAGGTGAGGGCCTGAAGCCTAGTGAACCCCATAAGTCATTGCAGTGATGGGCCACAGGTGAGCAGAAGGTATAAAGCATTGGAGGTGAGGGCCTGAAGCCTAGCGAACCACATAAAACATTGCAGTGAAGGGCTACAGGTGAACAGACGGTATAAAACATTGGAAGTGAGGGACTGAAGAATATTGAACCCCATAAATCATTGCAGTGATGGGCTACAGGTGAGCTGACTTTATTAAGCATTGTAGATGAGGGCCTGAAGCCTAGCGAACTCCATAAAACATTGTATTTATGGCCCACAGGTGAGCAGACTTTATAAAGCATTGTAGTTGAGGGCCTGAAGCCGAGCGAACCCCATAAAACATTGCAGTTATGGCTTACAGGTGAGCAGAGGGTATAAAGCATTGGAGGTGAGAGCCTAAAGCCTATTGAACCCTATGAAATATAGCAGTGATAGGCTGCAGGTGAGCAGACCTTATAAAACATTGTAGGTGAGTGCAGGAAGCCTAGCGAACCTCATAAATCATTGCAGTGATGAACTACAGGTGAGCATATGGAATAAAGCATTGGAGGTGATGGCCTAAAGCCTAGTAAACCCCATAAAATATAGCAGTAAAAGGCTACAGGTGAGCAGACCTTATACAGCATTGGAGGTGAGGACCTGAAGCCTAGAGAACCCCAGAAAACATTGCAGTGATGGGCTACAGGTGAGCAGACGGTATAAAGCATTGGCAGTGAGGGCCGGGAACCTATCGAACCACATAAATCATTGCAGTGATGGCCTACAGGTGAGCAGACGGTATAAAGCATTGGAGGTGTGTTCCTGATGCCTAGCGAACCCCATAAATCATTGCAGTGATGGGCTACAGGTGAGCAGACAGTATAAAGCATTGGAGGTCTGGTCCTGAAGCCTAGCGAACCCCATAAATCATTGCAGTGATGGGCTACAGGTGAGTAGACCTTATAAAGCATTGGAGGTGAGGGCCTGAAGCCTAGTGAACCCCATAAAATATTGCGGTGATGGGCCACAGGTGAGCAGAAGGTATAAAACATTGGAAGTGAGGGACTGAAGAATATTGAACCCCATAAATCATTGCAGTGATGGGCTACAGGTGAGCAGACTTTATAAAGCATTGTAGATGAGGGCCTGAAGCCTAGCGAACTCCATAAAACATTGTATTTATGGCCCACAGGTGAGCAGACTTTATAAAGCATTGTAGTTGAGGGCCTGAAGCCGAGCGAACCCCATAAAACATTGCAGTTATGGCTTACAGGTGAGCAGAGGGTATAAAGCATTGGAGGTGAGAGCCTAAAGCCTAGTGAACCCTATGAAATATAGCAGTGATAGGCTGCAGGTGAGCAGACCTTATAAAACATTGTAGGTGAGTGCAGGAAGCCTAGCGAACCTCATAAATCATTGCAGTGATGAACTACAGGTGAGCATATGGAATAAAGCATTGGAGGTGATGGCCTAAAGCCTAGTAAACCCCATAAAATATAGCAGTAAAAGGCTACAGGTGAGCAGACCTTATACAGCATTGGAGGTGAGGACCTGAAGCCTAGAGAACCCCAGAAAACATTGCAATGATGGGCTACAGGTGAGCAGACGGTATAAAGCATTGGCAGTGAGGGCCGGGAGCCTATCGAACCACATAAATCATTGCAGTGATGGCCTACAGGTGAGCAGACGGTATAAAGCATTGGAGGTGTGTTCCTGATGCCTAGCGAACCCCATAAATCATTGCAGTGATGGGCTACAGGTGAGCAGACAGTATAAAGCATTGGAGGTCTGATCCTGAAGCCTAGCGAACCCCATAAATCATTGCAGTGATGGGCTACAGGTGAGAAGACCTTATAAAGCATTGGAGGTGAGGGCCTGAAGCCTAGCGAACCCCATAAATCATTGCAGTGATGGGCTACAGGTGAGCAGACCTTATAAAGCATTGGAGGTGAGGGCCTGAAGCCTAGCAATCTCCATAAATCATTGCAGTGATGAGCTACAGGTGAGCAGATATTATAAAGCATTGGAGGTGAGGGCCGGAAGCCTATCGAACCACATAAATCATTGCAGTAATGGGCTAAAGGTGAGCAGACGGTATGAAGCACTGGAGGTGAGGGCCTGAAGCCTAGTGAACCCCATAAAATATTGCAGTGATAGGCTACAGGTGAGCAGACCTTATAAAGCATTGGAGGTGAGGGCCTGAAGCCTATTGAACCCCATAAAACATTGCAGTGATATGGCTAACAGGTGAGCAGACGGTATAAAGCATTAGAGGTGAGGGCCTGAAGCCTAGCGAACCCCATAAAACATTGCAGTGATAGGCTACATGGTGAGCAGACGGAATAGAGCATTGGAAGTCAGGGTCTGAAGCCTAGTAAACCCCATAAAATATTTCAGTAATAGGCTACAGGTAAGCAGACACTATAAAGCAATGGAGGTGAGGGCCTGAAGCCTATTGAACCCCATAAAACATTGCAGTGATATGCTAACGGTGAGCAGACGGTAGAGAGCATTGCAAGTCAGGGCCTGAAGCCTAGCGAACCCCATAAATCATTGCACTGATGGGCTACAGGTGAGAAGACCTTATGAAGCATTGTAGATGAGGGCCTGAAGCCTAGCGAACCCCATAAATCATTGCAGTTATGGCCTACAAGTGAGCAGACTTTATAAATCATTGTAGATGAGGGCCTGCAGCCTAGCAAACCCCATAAATCATTGCAGTTATGGCCTACAGGTGAGCAGAGGGTATAGAGCATTGGAGGTGAGGGCCTAAAGCCCAGTGAACCCTATGAAATATAGCAGTGATAGGCTTCAGGTAAGCAGACCTTATTAAACATTGGAGATGAGGGCCTGAAGCCTTGCGAATGCCATAAAACATTGCAGTGATGGCCTACAGGTGAGCAGATGGTATAAAGCATTGGAGGTGTGGTCCTGAAGCCTAGCGAACCCCATAAAACATGGCAGTGATTGGCTACAGGTGAGCAGACGGTATAAAACATTGGAAATGAGGGCCTGAAGCCTATCGAACCCCATAAAACATTGCAGTGATGGCCTACAGGTGAATAGACCTTATAAAGCATTTGGGGTGAGGGCCTGAAGCCTAGTGAACCCCATAAATCATTGCAGTGATGGGCTACAGGTGAGTAGACCTTATAAAGCATTGGAGGTGAGGGCCTGAAGCCTAGTGAACCCCATAAGTCATTGCAGTGATGGGCCACAGGTGAGCAGAAGGTATAAAGCATTGGAGGTGAGGGCCTGAAGCATAGCGAACCCCCATAAAACATTGCATTGATGGGCTACAGGTGAACAGACGGTATAAAACATTGGAAGTGAGGGACTGAAGAATATTGAACCCCATAAATCATTGCAGTGATGGGCTACAGGTGAGCAGACTTTATAAAGCATTGTAGATGAGTGCCTGAAGCCTAGCGAACTCCATAAAACATTGTATTTATGGCCCACAGGTGAGCAGACTTTATAAAGCATTGTAGTTGAGGGCCTGAAGCCGAGCGAACCCCATAAAACATTGCAGTTATGGCTTACATGTGAGCAGAGGGTATAAAGCATTGGAGGTGAGAGCCTAAAGCCTAGTGAACCCTATGAAATATAGCAGTGATAGGCTGCAGGTGAGCAGACCTTATAAAACATTGTAGGTGAGTGCAGGAAGCCTAGCGAACCTCATAAATCATTGCAGTGATGAACTACAGGTGAGCATATGGAATAAAGCATTGGAGGTGAAGGCCTAAAGCTAGTAAACATAAATATGCAGTAATAGGCTACAGGTGAGCAGACCTTATACAGCATTGGAGGTGAGGACCTTAAGCCTAGAGAACCCCAGAAAACATTGCAGTGATGGGCTACAGGTGAGCAGACGGTATAAAGCATTGGCAGTAAGGGCCGGGAGCCTATCGAACCACATAAATCATTGCAGTGATGGCCTACAGGTGAGCAGACGGTATAAAGCATTGGAGGTGTGTTCCTGAAGCCTAGCGAACCCCATAAATCATTGCAGTGATGGGCTACAGGTGAGCAGACCTTATGAAGCATTGTAGATGAGGGCCTGAAGCCTAGCGAACCCCATAAATCATTGCAGTTATAGCCTACAAGTGAGCAGACTTTATAAAGCATTGTAGATGAGGGCCTGAAGCCTAGCGAACCCCATAATTCATTGCAGTTATGGCCTACAGGTGAGCAGAGGGTATAGAGCATTGGAGGTGAGGGCCTAAAGCCCAGTGAACCCTATGAAATATAGCAGTGATAGGCTTCAGGTGAGCAGACCTTATTAAACGTTGGAGATGAGGGCCTGAAGCCTTGCGAATGTCATAAAACATTGCAGTGATGGCCTACAGGTGAGCAGATGGTATAAAGCATTGGAGGTGTGGTCCTGAAGCCTAGCGAACCCCATAAAACATGGCAGTGATTGGCTACAGGTGAGCAGACGGTATAAAACATTGGAAATGAGGGCCTGAAGCCTAGCGAACCCCATAAAACATTGCAGTGATGGCCTACAGATGAGCAGACGGTATAAAGCATTTGGGGTGAGGGCCTGAAGCCTAGTGAACCCCTTAAATCATTGCAGTGATGGGCTACAGGTGAGTAGACCTTATAAAGCATTGGAGGTGAGGGTCTGAAGCCTAGTGAACCCCAAAAGTCATTGCAGTGATGAGCCACAGGTGAGCAGAAGGTATAAAGCATTGGAGGTGAGGGCCTGAAGCCTAGCGAACCCACATAAAACATTGCAGTGATGGGCTACAGGTGAGCAGACGGTATAAAACATTGGAAGTGAGGGCCTGAAGAATATTGAACCCCATAAATCATTGCATTGATGGGCTACAGGTGAGCAGACCTTATAAAGCATTGGAGGTGAGGGCCTGAAGCCTAGCGAACCCCATAAATCATTGCCGTGATGAGCTACAGGTGAGCAGACTTTATAAAGCATTGTAGATGAGGGCCTGAAGCCTAGCGAACTCCATAAAACATTGTATTTAAGGCCCACAGGTGAGCAGACTTTATAAAGCATTGTAGATGAGGGCCTAAAACCGAGCGAACCCCATAAAACATTGCAGTTATGGCTTACAGGTGAGAAGTGGGTATAAAGCATTGGAGGTGAGAGCCTAAAGCCTAGTGAACCCTATGAAATATAGCAGTGATAGGCTGCAGGTGAGCAGACCTTATAAAACATTGTAGGTGAGTGCAGGAAGCCTAGCGAACCTCATAAATCATTGCAGTGATGAACTACAGGTGAGCATATGGAATAAAGCATTGGAGGTGAACCACATAAAATATAGCAGTAATAGGCTACAGGTGAGCAGACCTTATACAGCATTGGAGGTGAGGACCTGAAGCCTAGAGAACCCCAGAAAACATTGCAGTGATGGGCCACAGATGAGAAGAAGGTATAAAGCATTGGAGGTGAGGGCCTGAAGCCTAGCGAACTCCATAAAACATTGCAGTGATGGCCTACAGGTGAGCAGACATTATAAAGCATTGGAGGTGAGGGCCAGAAGCCTAGCGAACCCTATAAAACATTGCAGTGATGGGATACAGGTGAGCAGACCCTATAAAGCATTGGAGGTGAGGGCCTGAAGTCTAACAAACACCATAAAATATTGTAATGATGGCCTACAGGTGAGCAGACGGTATAGAGCATTGGAAGTCAGGGCCTGAAGCCTAGCGAACAACATAAATCATTGCAGTGATGGGCTACAGGTGAGCAGACGGTTTAATGCATTGGAGGTGAGGTGCTTAAGCCTTAGCAAACGCCATAAATCATTGCAGTGATGGTCTACAGGTGAGAAGACCTTATAAAGAATTGGAGGTGAGGGCCTGAAGCCTAGCAAACCCCATAAAACATTGCAGTGATGGGCTACAGGTGAGCAGACGATATAAAGCATTGGAGGTGAGGGCCTGAAGCCTAGTAAACCCTATAAAACATTGCAGTGATGGGCTACAGGTGAGCAGACGATATAAAGCATTGGGGGTGAGGGCCTGACGCCTAGTGAACCCCATAAAATATTGGAGTGATAGCCTACAGGTAAGCAGACACTATAAAGCATTGGAGGTGAGGGTCTGAAGCCTAGTGAACTCCATAAAATATTGCAGTGATTGGCTACAGGTGAGCAGACGGTATAAAACATTGGAAATGAGGGCCTGAAGCCTAGCGAACCCCATAAAACATTGCAGTGATGGCCTACAGGTGAGCAGACGGTATAAAGCATTTGGGGTGAGGGCCTGAAGCCTAGTGAACCCCATAAAACATTGGAGTGATGGGCTACAGGTGAGCAGACCTTATAAAGCATTGGAGGTGAGGGCCTGAAGCCTAGTGAACCCCAAAAGTCATTGCAGTGATGAGCCACAGGTGAGCAGAAGGTATAAAGCATTGGAGGTGAGGGCCTGAAGCCTAGCGAACCCACATAAAACATTGCAGTGATGGGCTATAGGTGAGCAGACGGTATAAAACATTGGAAGTGAGGGCCTGAAGAATATTGAACCCCATAAATCATTGCAGTGATGTGCTACAGGTGAGCAGACCTTATAAAGCATTGGAAGTGAGGGCCTGAAGCCTAGCGAACCCCATAAATCATTGCCGTGATGAGCTACAGGTGAGCAGACTTTATAAAGCATTGTAGATGAGGGCCTGAAGCCTAGCGAACGCCATAAAACATTGTATTTATGGCCCACAGGTGAGCAGACTTTATAAAGCATTGTAGATGAGGGCCTGAAGCCGAGCGAACCCCATAAAACATTGCAGTTATGGCTTACAGGTGAGAAGTGGGTATAAAGCATTGGAGGTGAGAGCCTAAAGCCTAGTGAACCCTATGAAATATAGCAGTGATAGGCTGCAGGTGAGCAGACCTTATAAAACATTGTAGGTGAGTGCAGGAAGCCTAGCGAACCTCATAAATCATTGCAGTGATGAACTACAGGTGAGCATATGGAATAAAGCATTGGAGGTGAACCAAATAAAATATAACAGTAATAGGCTACAGGTGAGAAGACCTTATACAGCATTGGAGGTGAGGACCTGAAGCCTAGAGAACCCCAGAAAACATTGCAGTGATGGGCTACAGGTGAGCAGACGGTATAAAGCATTGGCAGTAAGGGCCGGGAGCCTATCGAACCACATAAATCATTGCAGTGATGGCCTACAGGTGAGCAGACGGTATAAAGCATTGGAGGTGTGTTCCTGATGCCTAGCGAACCCCATAAATCATTGCAGTGATGGGCTACAGGTGAGCAGACGGTATAAAGCATTGGAGGTGTGGTCCTGAAGCCTAGCGAACCCATAAATCATTGCAGTGATGGGCTACAGGTGAGTAGACCTTATAAAGCATTGGAGGTGCGGGCCTGAAGCCTAGTGAACCCCATAAATCATTGCAGTGATGGGCCACAGATGAGAAGAAGGTATAAAGCATTGGAGGTGAGGGTCTGAAGCCTAGTAAACCCTATAAAACATTGCAGTGATGGGATACAGGTGAGCAGACCCTATAAAGCATTGGAGGTGAGGGCCAGAAGCCTAGCGAACCCTATAAAACATTGCAGTGATGGGATACAGGTGAGCAGACCCTATAAAGCATTGGAGGTGAGGGCCTGAAGTCTAACAAACACCATAAAATATTGTTATGATGGCCTACAGGTGAGCAGACGGTATAGAGCATTGGAAGTCAGGGCCTGAAGCCTAGCGAACAACATAAATCATTGCAGTGATGGGCTACAGGTGAGCAGACGGTTTAATGCATTGGAGGTGAGGTGCTTAAGCCTTAGCAAACGCCATAAATCATTGCAGTGATGGTCTACAGGTGAGAAGACCTTATAAAGAATTGGAGGTGAGGGCCTGAAGCCTAGCAAACCCCATAAAACATTGCAGTGATGGGCTACAGGTGAATAGACTGCATAAAGCATTGGAGGTGAGGGCCTGAAGCCTAGTAAACCCTATAAAACATTGCAGTGATGGGCTACAGGTGAGCAGACGATATAAAGCATTGGGGGTGAGGGCCTGACGCCTAGTGAACCCCATAAAATATTGGAGTGATAGCCTACAGGTAAGCAGACACTATAAAGCATTGGAGGTGAGGGTCTGAAGCCTAGTGAACTCCATAAAATATTGCAGTGATATGCTTCAGGTGAGCAGATCTTATTAAACATTGGAAGTGAGGGCCTGAAGCCTAGCGAATGCCATAAAACATTGCAGTTATGGCTTACAGGTGAGCAGACGGTATAAAGCATTGGAGGTGAAGGCCTGAAGCCTATCGAACCCCATAAAACATTGGAGTGATAGGCTACAGGTGAGCAGACCTTATAAAGCATTGGAGGTGAGGGTCTGAAGCCTAGTGAACTCCATAAAATATTTCAGTGATGGGCTACAGGTAAGCAGACACTATAAAGCATTGGCAGTGAGGGACGGAATCCTATCGAACCACATAAAACATTGCAGTGATGGGCTACAGGTGAGCAGACGGTATGAAGCACTGGAGGTGAGGGCCTGAAGCTTAGTAAACCCCATAAAATATTTCAGTGTTGGGCTACAGGTGAGTAGATGGTATAAAGCATTGGAGGTGAGGGCCTGAAGCCTAGTGAACCCCATAAATCATTGCAGTGATGGGCTACAGGTGAGCAGACCTTATAAAGCATTGGATGTGAGGGCCTGAAGCCTAGTGAACCCCATAAATCATTGCAGTGATAGGCTACAGGTGAGCAAACCTTAAAAAGCATTGGAGGTGAGGGTCTGAAGCCTAGTAAACCCCATAAAATATTTCAGTAATAGGCTACAGGTAAGCAGACACTATAAAGCATTGGAGGTGAGGGCCTGAAGCCTAGTAAACCCCATAAAATATTTCAGTGATAGGCTACAGGTGAGCAGACGGTATAAAGCATTGGAGGTGAGGGCCTGAAGCCTAGCGAACCCCATAAAACATTGCAGTGATATGCTAACGGTGACGTCGGTGAGCAGACGGTATAGAGCATTGGAAGTCAGGGCCTGAAGCCTAGTGAACCCCATAAATCATTGCAGTGATGGGCTACAGGTGAGCAGACCTTATGAAGCATTGTAGATGAGTGCCTGAAGCCTAGCGAACCCCATAAATCATTGCAGTTATGGCCTACAAGTGAGCAGACTTTATTAAGCATTGTAGATGAGGGCCTGAAGCCTAGCGAACTCCATAAAACATTGTATTTATGGCCCACAGGTGAGCAGACTTTATAAAGCATTGTAGTTGAGGGCCTGAAGCCGAGCGAACCCCATAAAACATTGCAGTTATGGCTTACAGGTGAGCAGAGGGTATAAAGCATTGGAGGTGAGAGCCTAAAGCCTAGTGAACCCTATGAAATATAGCAGTGATAGGCTGCAGGTGAGCAGACCTTATAAAACATTGTAGGTGAGTGCAGGAAGCCTAGCGAACCTCATAAATCATTGCAGTGATGAACTACAGGTGAGCATATGGAATAAAGCATTGGAGGTGATGGCCTAAAGCCTAGTAAACCCCATAAAATATAGCAGTAAAAGGCTACAGGTGAGCAGACCATATACAGCATTGGAGGTGAGGACCTGAAGCCTAGAGAACCCCAGAAAACATTGCAGTGATGGGCTACAGGTGAGCAGACAGTATAAAGCATTGGAGGTGTGGTCCTGAAGCCTAGCGAACCCCATAAATCATTGCAGTGATGGGCTACAGGTGAGTAGACCTTATAAAGCATTGGAGGTGCGGCCTGAAGCCTAGTGAACCCCATAAATCATTGCAGTGATGGGCCACAGGTGAGCAGAAGGTATAAAGCATTGGAGGTGAGGGCCTGAAGCCTAGCGAACCCCATAAAACATTGCAGTGATGGGATACAGGTGAGCAGACACTATAAAGCATTGGAGGTGAGGGCCTGAAGCCTATAGAACACCATAAAATATTGCAGTGATATGCTTCAGGTGACCAGATCTTATTAAACATTGGAGGTGAGGTCCTGAAGCCTTGCGAACCCCATAAATCATTGCAGTGATGGGCTACAGGTGAGCAGACCTTATAAAGCATTGGAGGTGAAGGCCTGAAGCCTATCGAACCCCATAAAACATTGGAGTGATAGGCTACAGGTGAGCAGACCTTATAAAGCATTGGAGGTGAGGGTCTGAAGCCTAGTGAACTCCATAAAATATTTCAGTGATGGGCTACAGGTGAGCAGACATTATAAAGAATTGGCAGTGCGGGCCGGAATCCTATCGAACCACATAAAACATTGCAGTGATGGGCTACAGGTGAGCAGACGGTATGAAGCACTGGAGGTGAGGGCCTGAAGCTTAGTAAACCCCATAAAATATTTCAGTGTTGGGCTACAGGTGAGTAGATGGTATAAAGCATTGGAGGTGAGGGCTGGAAGACTAGCGAACCTCGTAAATCATTGCAGTGATGGGCTACAGGTGAGCAGACCTTATAAAGCATTGGAGGTGAGGGCCAGAAGCCTAGCGAACCCTATAAAACATTGCAGTGATGGGATACAGGTGAGCAGATCCTATAAAGCGATATCAAAAAAGAAGAAAGACAAGAAAGAGGCGGCACTCACCACTGCGGTTCTTCAATTTATTTCAGATGCGAAGCATCGGGTAGAATGGAGGGCATGAGCGGACGCCTACATCAAGAGGCACATGTGGTAGCGACGGCCGTTTCGCGCTGTCCTGCGCTTCTTCCGGCTACATTCAATGATGTCTACAACATGCGCGTCTTAAAACAGGTTTCCTTCATAGGTTGCTAAGCAACGAGGTCGCCCGTTCATGCGCAGTACTGACATACAAAAAACAACAACAATGTGCCATAGAGCTCACCAGGCTATGGAGAATACATGAATACATCTTATAACAAAAAATAGTCATAGCTCTAAAAAGGCTGATGGGGGTGCGTTGTATAACCCCGGTTGACCCACCGAGGAGGAAGTGGGAGGGAGGGGGGAGGGGGCAATTCAAATGAAAACACTGAGGTCATTGCGTTCATTTAGGCCTCCCGGGCCCATCGCATCCAGTCTCTAATCCTCCAAAACTGAGACACTTAGTATTGCCGTTGTGATCCCTTCGCACGTGTTCGATGAGCCTCGGACAGCCCTTCCCAGAACGCACTGAATTCAGATGCTCCCTGAACCGTTCAAAAAGGGGCCTAATCGTTTTTCCAATGTAGAAGGTGCCACAGGTACAAAGACCCTATAAAGCATTTGAGGTGAGGGCCTGACAAACACCATAAAATATTGCAATGATGGCCTACAGGTGAGCAGACGGTACAGAGCATTGGAAGTCAGGGCCTGAAGCCTAGCGAACAACATAAATCATTGCAGTGATGGGCTTCAGGTGAGCAGACGGTTTAATGCATTGGAGGTGAGGTGCTTAAGCCTTAGCAAATGGCATAAATCATTGCAGTGATGGTCTACAGGTGAGAATACCTTATAAAGAATTGGAGGTGAGGGCCTGAAGCCTAGCAAACCCCATAAAACATTGGAGTGATAGGCTACAGGTGAGCAGGCGCTATAAAGCATTGGGCGTGATGGCCTGAATCCTAGCGGACCCCTTAAATCATTGCAGTGATGGACTAGAGGTGAGCAGACCTTATAAAGCATTGGAGGTAAGGACATGAAGCCTAGTGAACACCATAAATCATTGCATAAATGGGCTACAGGTTAGCAGACGGTATAAAGCATTGGAGGTGACTGCAGGAAGCCTTGTGAACCCCATAAATCATTGCAGTGATATGTTACAGGTGAGCAGACCTTATAAACCTTTTGAGTTGAGGGCCTGAAACCTACTGATCTCCATAATATATTTCAGTGATGGGCTACAGGTGAGCAGACCTTATAAAGAATTGGAGGTGAGGGCCTGAAGCCTAGAGAACCCCATAAAATATTGCAGTGATGGGCTACAGGTGAGCAAACTTTATAAAGCATGGTAGATGAGGGCCTGAAGCCTAGCGAACCACATAAAACATTGCAGTTATGGCCTACAGGTGAGCAGAGGGTATAAAGCATTGGAGGTGAGGGCCTAAAGCCTAGTGAACCCTATGAAATATAGCAGTGATAGGCTACAGGTGAGCAGATCTTATACAGCATTGGAGGTGAGGGCCTGAAGCCTATCGAACCACATAAATCATTGGAGTTATGGGCTACAGGTGAGCAGACGGTATGAAGCACTGGAGGTGAGGGCCTGAAGCCTAGTAAACCCCATAAAATATTTCAGTGATAGGCTTCAGGTGAGCAGACACTATAAAGCATTGGAGGTGAGGGCCTGAAGTCTAAAGAACACCAGAAAATATTGCAGTGATAGGCTACAGGTGAGCAGACCTTATAAGGCATTGGAGGTGAGTGCAGGAAGCCTTACGAACCCCATAAATCATTGCAGTAATAGGCTACAGGAGAGCAGACCTTATAAATCATTGGAGGTGATGGCCTGAAGCCTAGTGAACCCCATAAAATATTGCAGTGATATGCTACCGGTGAGCAGATGGTATAAAGCATTGGAGGTGAGGGGCTGAAGCCTAGCAAACCCCATAAATCATTGCAGTGATGGGCTACTGGTGAGAAGACCTCATAAAGCATTGGAGGTGAGGGCCTAAAGCCTAGTAAACCCCATAAAACATTGCAGTGATAGGCTACAGGTTAGCAGACCTTATAAAGCATTGGAGGTGAGGGCCTGAAGCCTAACGAACCCCATAAAGCATTGCAGTGATGGCCTACATGTGAGCAGAGGGTATAAAGCATTGTAGGTGAAGGCTTGAAGCCTAGTAAACCGCATAAAATATTTTAGTGATGGGCTACAGGTGAGCAGACGGTATAAAGCATTGGATGTGAGGGCCTGATTCCTAGAGAACCCCAAAACATATAGCAGTGATAGTCTACAGGTGAGCAGACGGTATAAAGCATTGGACGTGAGGGCCTGATTCCTAGAGAACCCCAAAACATATAGCAGTGATAGTCTACAGGTTAGCAGACGGTATAAAGCATTGGACGTGAGGGCCTGAAGCCTTGCGAACCCCATAAAACATTGCAGTGATGGGCTACAGTTGAGCAGACCTTATAAAGCATTGGAGGTGACTGCAGGAAGCCTTGTGAACCCCATAAATCATTGCATAAATGGGCTACAGGTTAGCAGACGGTATAAAGCATTGGACGTGAGGGCCTGAAGCCTAGAGAACCCCATAAAACATTGCAGTGATATGTTACAGGTGAGCAGACCTTATAAACCTTTTGAGTTGAGGGCCTGAAACCTACTGATCTCCATAATATATTTCAGTGATGGGCTACAGGTGAGCAGACCTTATAAAGAATTGGAGGTGAGGGCCTGAAGCCTAGAGAACCCCATAAAATATTGCAGTGATGGCCTACAGGTGAGCAGACGGTATAAAACATTGGAAATGAGGGCCTGAAGCCTAGCGAACCACATAAATCATTGCAGTGACGGACTACAGGTGAGCATATGGAATAAAGCATTGGAGGTGATGGCCTAAAGCCTAGTGAACCCCATAAAATATAGCAGTGATAGGCTACAGGTAAGCAGACACTATAAAGCATTGAAGGTGATTGTCTGATGCCTAGCGAACACCATAAAATATTGCAGTGATAGGCTACAGGTGAGCAGACGGTGTAAAGCATTGAAGGTGAGGGCCTGAAGCCTAGCGAACCCCATAAATCATTGCAGTGATGGGCTACAGGTGAGCAGACATTATAAAGTATTGGAGGTGAGGGCCGGAAGTCTAGCGAACCCCAAAAATCATAGCAGTGATGGGCAACAGGTGAGCAGATGGTATAAAGCATTGGAGGTGAGGGCCTGAAGCTTAGTGAACCCCATAAATCATTGTTGTGATGGGCTACAGGAGAGCAGACCTTATAAAGCATGGGAGGTGAGGGCCTGAAGCCTAGTGAACCCAATAAAATATTGCAGTGATATGCTAACGGTGAGCAGACTTTATAAAGAATTGTAGATGAGGGCCTGAAGCCTAGCGAACTCCATAAAACATTGTAGTTATGGCCTACAGGTGAGCAGACTTTATAAAGCATTGTAGATGATGGTCTGAAGCCTAGCGAACCCCATAAAACATTGCAGTTAGGGCCTACAGGTGAGCAGACGATATAAAGCATTGGAGGTGAGGGCCTAAAGCCTATTGAACCCCATAAAATATAGCAGTGATAGGCTACAGGTGAGCAGACCTTATAAAGCATTGGAGGTGAGGGCCTTAAGCCTAGCGAACCCCATAAAACATTGCAGTGATGGCCTACAGGTGAGCAGACGGTATAAAGCATTGGAGGTGAGGGCCTGAAAGCTAGTGAACCCCATAAATCATTGCAGTGATGGGCTACAGGTGAGCAAACTTTATAAAGCATGGTAGATGAGGGCCTGAAGCCTAGCGAACCACATAAAACATTGCAGTTATGGCCTACAGGTGAGCAGAGGGTATAAAGCATTGGAGGTGAGGGCCTAAAGCCTAGTGAACCCTATGAAATATAGCAGTGATAGGCTACAGGTGAGCAGATCTTATACAGCATTGGAGGTGAGGGCCTGAAGCCTATCGAACCACATAAATCATTGGAGTTATGGGCTACAGGTGAGCAGACGGTATGAAGCACTGGAGGTGAGGGCCTGAAGCCTAGTAAACCCCATAAAATATTTCAGTGATAGGCTTCAGGTGAGCAGACACTATAAAGCATTGGAGGTGAGGGCCTAAAGTCTAGAGAACACTAGAAAATATTGCAGTGATAGGCTACAGGTGAGCAGACCTTATAAGGCATTGGAGGTGAGTGCAGGAAGCCTTACGAACCCCATAAATCATTGCAGTAATAGGCTACAGGAGAGCAGACCTTATAAATCATTGTAGGTGAAGGCTTGAAGCCTAGTAAACCGCATAAAATATTTTAGTGATATGCTACCGGTGAGCAGATGGTATAAAGCATTGGAGGTGAGGGGCTGAAGCCTAGCAAACCCCATAAATCATTGCAGTGATGGGCTACTGGTGAGAAGACCTTATAAAGCATTGGAGGTGAGGGCCTGAAGCCTAGCGAACCCCATAAATCATTGCAGTGATAAGCTACAGGTGAGCAGACAGTATAAAGCATTTGAGGTGAGGGCCTAAAGCCTAGTAAACCCCATAAAACATTGCAGTGATAGGCTACAGGTTAGCAGACCTTATAAAGCATTGGAGGTGAGGGCCTGAAGCCTAGCGAACCCCATAAAGCATTGCAGTGATGGCCTACATGTGAGCAGAGGGTATAAAGCATTGTAGGTGAAGGCTTGAAGCCTAGTGAACCGCATAAAATATTTTAGTGATGGGCTACAGGTGAGCAGACGGTATAAAGCATTGGATGTGAGGGCCTGATTCCTAGAGAACCCCAAAACATATAGCAGTGATAGTCTACAGGTTAGCAGACGGTATAAAGCATTGGACGTGAGGGCCTGAAGCCTTGCGAACCCCATAAAACATTGCAGTGATGGGTTACAGGTGAGCTGACCTTATAAAGCTTTTGAGTTGAAGGTCTGAAGCCTACTGATCCCCATAAAATATTTCAGTGATAGGCTACAGGTGAGCAGAAGTTATAAAGCAGGTGGAGGTGAGGGCCTGAAGCCTGGCGAACCGCATAGATCATTGCAGTGATGGGCTACAGGTGAGCAGACCTTATAAATCATTGTAGGCGAGGGCCTGAAGCCTAGAGAACCCCATAAAATATTGCAGTTATGGCCTACAAGTGAGCAGACGGTATAAAGCATTGAATCCAGAGGAAAAAAAAACAGGCTGGTGTATTTGAGTTTCATTTACAGTATACTTATATAAGTAGATATATATATAACGCGAGGTTGGTCGCGACGCGTGGTTGATTAAGTGTGTGGTTGTGTATGTGTGACTTAAGATTAAGTGACTTCAGATTCAGGGACTTCAGTGGGGGACTGAAATTCGTCAGTTCTTGTTACTACATTATATTGTATTTTTTTGTTTTTGTGGTGTAATCCCCATTAGTATGTCTTGCACAATTGACAATGCTGTCCAGTGCACATCTTGCATGATGTATGCAGTCCTTGAACAGCAGTTTGAGGGTGCATATCTTTGTTCAAAATGTGAGCAAATTACCCGTTTGGAATCGCACATCGAATCTCTAAACGGGCATATTGCATCACTGAGAGCCACTGACAATTTGCAAAAGAGTTTGCTGCTCACCGAGTAAGCAGTCTTTGGGGTAGTTCAGGGGAAGGGTGACAGTGAGGAGGCTGAGGAAAGTGAGGTAGCTAGCTGGGTGACAGTAAGAAAGGGGGGTAGAGGGAAGAGTGCCAGGGAGGCTAGCCCTGATCTGACACACCCCAACAAGTTTGCACGTTTGGCAGCTGAGGGGGGTGGCAGCTCAGGGACAGCACTGCTGCAGCCAGACACTTCCTCTACCGGTCAGGGGAATGTCACCTCCAGTAAGCAGGGGACCAGGAGAGCAGGGAAGGCCAGACCGGTTCTGGTAGTGGGAGACTCAATTATTAGGGGAACAGATAGGGCGATCTGTCACAAAGATCGTGATCGCCGAACAGTGTGCTGTCTTCCTGGCGCTAGAGTTCGACACATCGCAGATCGGGTTGACAGATTACTGGGAGGGGCTGGAGAAGATCTAACGGTCATGGTCCATTTCGAACCAATGACAAAGTTAGAGTTAGGTGGAGATCCCTCAAAGAGACCTCAAAGGTAGTATTTTCTGAAATACTGCCTGTACCACGGGCCACACAAGAAAGGCAGAGGGAGATTAGAGAGGTTAACAAGTGGCTCAAGAACTGGTGTAGGAAGCAGGGTTTTGGGTTCATGGAGAACTGGGTCGACTTCTCTGTCGGCTACAGGCTCTATCGTAGGGACGGGCTGCACCTCAGTGGGGAAGGGGCAGCCGTGTTGGGGGGAAAGATGGCTAGAAGGTTGGAGGAGTGTTTAAACTAGGGACTGGGGGGGGAGGGAAATTACATTATAGGAGGGGAAGATAGTGCAGATAGAGACCGGGGGCAAGGTAGTGGGACTGGGGGAGGAATGGAAGGAGGGACTAGAAAAATTCAGAAGGAAAGGTGTAGGGCAAAAAATATGCATAAACCTCTCAAATGTATGTATACTAAAGCTAAAAGCCTGACTAATAAAACTGGGGAACTGGAATTAGTGATGTGTGAGGAGGATTATGACATAGTGGGAATAACTGAGACATGGCTGGATGATAGCTATGACTGGGCTGTTAATGTACAAGGTTACAATCTGTTCAGAAAGGATCGTCACAACCGGAGAGGGGGAGGGGTCTGCCTTTACATAAAGTCCTGTCTAAAGCCCACACTCCGGGAAGACATCTGTGAGGGACACGAAAATGTGGAGTCATTGTGGGTGGAGATAAATGGAGCCAAAAACAATAATAAATTACTAATAGGAGTTTACTATAAACCACCTAATATACCAGAGTCCGCAGAAAATCTATTACTAAACGAGATAAACAAGGCGGCAAACCATAATGAGGTGGTTATTATGGGGGACTTCAACTACCCATATATAGACTGGGAAACTGAAACCTGTACAAAAGGAAACAGGTTCTTGACAATAGCCAAAGACAGTTACCTTTCCCAAATGGTTCAGGACCCAACTAGAGGGACGGCCATACTGGACTTAGTATTAACCAATAGACCTGATAGAACAACAGACGTGCAGGTCGGGGGACACCTGGGAAATAGTGACCATAAAGTAATAACCTTCCAATTATCCTTCAAACGAGAGTTTCTACAGGGAGGAACAAGAGGCCATAGGCCCAATTAACTGGGACAAAGTACTTAAAAATAAAAATACAACCACAAAATGGGAGATTTTTAAAAGCATTATAACATCAAATTGTGATCGATGCATACCTTATAGTTAAGAAATAAAAGGCTAAGAAATAAGAAGAAACCAATGTGGATAAATAGAACCGTAAAAAAAGCAATAAATGACAAAAAGAAAGCATATAAATCACTAAAACAGGAGGGGAGCCAGGAAGCTCTGATAAACTATAAGGAAAAAAATAGAATATGTAAAAAACTAATAAAAACTGCCAAACTAGAGACCGAGAGATTAATTGCCAAAGAGAGCAAAACTAACCCTAAAATGTTTTTCAATTATATAAATGGTAAAAAATATAAATCTGAAGGAGTCGGCCCTCTACATAGCAATGAGGGGGGAGTTGCAGAAAGCGACGAGGATAAAGCTAAGCTACTAAATATTTTCTTCTCCACTGTTTTCACTGAGGAAAATAAACTGTCAGATGAAATGCAAAATGTAAAAGTAAATTCCCCTTTAAAAGTGCCCTGTCTTACCCAGGAAGAAGTACAGCATCGACTTAAAAAGATTAAAATAGACAAATCGCCAGGACCGGATGGCATACACCCCCGTATCTTAAGGGAATTAAGTGATGTCCTAGCCAGACCCTTATTTTTGATATTCACGGACTCCATACTGACAGGGAATGTTCCACCAGACTGGCGTATAGCAAATGTGGTGCCAATATTCAAAAAGGGTCCAAAAACAGAGCCTGGAAATTATAGGCCGGTAAGTTTAACATCTGTTGTGGGTAAACTGTTTGAAGGTTTTATAAGAGATGCTATCTTGGAGTATCTCAATGAAAATAAGCAAATTACTCCATATCAGCATGGCTTCATGAGGGATCGGTCATGTCAAACTAATTTAATCAGTTTCTATGAGGAGGTAAGTTCTAGACTTGACCGGGGTGAATCAGTGGATGTCATATATCTGAACTTCTCCAAAGCATTTGACACTGTACCACACAAAAGGTTAGTATATAAAATTAGAACACTTGGACTAGGAGAAAATATCTGTATGTGGGTAAGTAACTGGCTCAGTAATTGAAAACAGAGAGTGGTTATTAACGGTACACACTCAGATTGGGTCACTGTCACTAGTGGGGTACCTCAGGGGTCAGTATTGGGCCCTATTCTCTTCAATATATTTATTAATGATCTTGTAGAAGGCTTGCACAGTAAAATATAAATTTTTGCAGATGACACTAAACTGTGTAAAGTAATTAACACTGAAGAGGACAGTTTTCTGCAACAGAGGGATCTGGATAGATTGGGGGCTTGGGCAGAAAAATGGCAGATGAGGTTTAACACTGACAAATGTAAAGTTATGCACATGGGAAGGAATAATGCAAGTCACCCGTACATACTAAATGGTAAAACACTCAGTAACACTGACATGGAAAAGGATCTAGGAATTTTAATAAATAACAAACTAAGCTGTAAAAACCAGTGTCAGGCAGCTGCTGCTAAGGCCAATAAGATAATGGGTTGCATCAAAAGGGGCATAGATGCTCGTGATGAAAATATAGTCTTACCACTTTATAAATCACTAGTCAGACCACACATGGAGTATTGTGTACAGTTCTGGGCTCCTGTGAACAAGGCAGACATAGCAGAGCTGGAGAGGGTTCAGAGGAGGGCAACTAAAGTAATAATGGAATGGGGCAACTACAGTACCCTGAAAGGGTATCAAAATTAGGGTTATTCACTTTAGAAAAAAGACGACTGAGGGGAGATCTAATAACTATGTATAAATATATCAGGGGTCAGTACAGAGATCTCTCCCATCATCTATTTATCCCCAGGACTGTGACTGTGACGAGGGGACATCCTCTGCGTCTGGAGGAAAGAAGGTTTGTACACAAACATAGAAAAGGGTTCTTCATGGTAAGAGCAGTGAGACTATGGAACTCTCTGCCTGAGAAGGTGGTGATGGTGAGTACAATAAAGGAATTCAAGAGGGGCCTGGATGTATTTCTGGAGAGTAATAATATTTCAAGGTATAGCTACTAGAGATAGGTCGTTGATCCAGGGAGTTGTTCTGACTGCCTGATTGGAGTCGGGAAGGAATTTTTTCCCCTTAAGTGGGGAAAATTGGCTTCTACCTCACAGGGGTTTTTTGCCTTCCTCTGGATCAACTTAAAGGAAACAGGTCGAACTGGATGGACAAATGTCTTTTTTCGGCCTTATATACTATGTTACTATGTTACTATGTAACCTAGCGAACACCATAAAACATTGCAGTGATGTGCTACAGGTAAGCATACGGTATAAATCATTGGAGGTGAGGGTCTGAAGCCTAGGGAACCCCATAAATCATTGCAGTGATAGGCTACAGGTAAGCAGACGGTATAAAGCATTGGAGGTGAGGGCCTGAAGCCTAATTACCTTAATTAGATTAGATAGATTGTGTATTGTCAAAATTACATTATCTCTGGTCTAGTGTAGTGCCAAAATCTGTATTTTTCTGTATCCAGTACCTTACAAGAAGCCAATAGAGTGTGTATTGTAAAAATTACAATATCTCTGTCCTAGTGTAGTGCTGAAAATCTGTATTTTTCTGAATCCAGTACCTTTCTGGAAGCCAATAGAGTGTATATTGTAAAAATTACCTTATCTCTGGCCTAGTGTATTGCCGAAAATCTGTATTTTTCTGTTTCCAGTACCTTGCTGGAAGCCAATAGAGTGTGTATTGTAAAAATTATATTATCTCTGTCCTAGTGTAGCGCCGAAACTCTGTATTTTCCTGTATCCAGTACTTTACTGGAAGAAACAAAGTGTTTATTGTCAAAACTACATTATCTCTGGCCTAGTGTAGTGCCTAAAATCTGTATTTTTCTGTATCCAGTATATTATAGCAAGCCAATAGAGTGTTTATTGTCAAAATTACATTATCTCTGGCCTAGTGTAGTGCCTAAAATCTGTATTTTTCTGTATCCAGTATATTATAGCAAGCCAATAGAGTGTGTATTGTCAAAATTACATTATCTCTGGCCTAATGTAGTGCCGAAAATCTTTATTTTTCTGGATCAACTACATTACTGGTAGACAATACAGTGTGTATTGTCAAAATTACATCATCTCTGACCTAATGTAGTGCTGAAAATCTGTATTTTTCTGTATCCAGTACATTATAGCAAACCAATAGAGTGTGTATTGTAAAAATTACATTATCTCTGGCCCAGTGTATTGCCTTAAATCTGTATTTTTCAGTATCCAGTACCTTACTGGAAGCCAATAGAGTGTGTATTGTGAGAATTACATTATCTATGCTCTAATGTAGTGCCGAAAATCTTTACTTTTTCTGTATCAATGTACCATACTCGAAGCCAATAGAGTGTGTATTGTCAAAATTACATTATTTCTGGCCTAGTGTAGTGCTGAAAATTGGTATTTTTCTGTATCCAGTACCTTACAGGAAGCCAATAGATTTTGTATTGTCAAAATTACATTATCTTAGGCCTAGCATATTGCCGAAAATCTGTATTTTTTGTATCCTGTACATGACAGCAAGCCAATAGTGTGTATTGTCAAAATTACATTATCTCTGTCCCAGTGTATTGCAGAATGTCTGTATTTTTCTGTATCCAGTACCTTACTGGAAGCCAATAGAGTGTGTATTGTCAAAATTACATTATCTCTGGCCTAGTGAAGTGCCGAAAGTCTGTATTTTTCTGCATCTAGTACCTTACCGGAAGCCAATAGAGTGTGTATTTTCAAAATTACATTATCTCTGATCTACTGTAGTCGTGAAAATCTTTATTTTTCTGTATCCAGTAACTTACTAGGAAGATAATAGAGTGAGTATTGTCAGAATTACATTATCTCTGTCCTAGTGTAGTGCCGAAAATCTGTATTTTTCAGTATCCAGTACCTTACTGGAAGCCAATAGAGTGTGTGTAGTAAAAATTACATTATCTCTGGTCTAGTGTTGTGCCCAAAATCTGTATTTTTCTGTATCCAGTACCTTACTGGAAGCCAATAGAGTGTGTATTATAATAATTACATTATCTCTGGACTAGTGTACTGCTGAAAATCTGCATTTTTCTGTATCTATTACCTTAATGGAAGCCAATAGAGTGTGTACTGTCAAAATTACATTATCTCTGGCCTAGTGAAGTGCTGAAAATCTGTATTTTTCTGGATCCAGTACCTAACTGGAAGCCAATAGAGTGTGTATGATAATAATTACATTATCTCTGATCTAGTGTGGTGCCGAAAATCTTTATTTTTCTGTATCCAGGGCCTTATTGAAGCCAATAGAATGTGTATTGTCAAAATTACATTATCTCTGGCCGAGTGTAGTGCTTAAAATCTGAATTTTTCTGGATCCAGTACACTATAGCAAGCCAATAGGGTGTTTATTGTCAGAAGTACATTATCTCTTGCCTACTGTAGTGCCGAAAATTTTTATTTTTCTGTATCCAGTACCTTAATGAAAGCCAATAGAGTGTGTATTATAATAAATACATTATCTCTGGCCTAGTGTACTGCTGAAAATCTGCATTTTTCTGTATCTATTACCTTAATGGAAGCCAATAGAGTGTGTATGATAATAACTACATTATGTCTGACCTAGTGTGGTGCCGAAAATCTTTATTTTTCTGTATCCAGGGCATTATTGAAGCCAATAGAGTGTGTATTGTAAAAATTACATTATCTCTGGTCTAGTGTATTGCCAAAAATCTGTATTTTTCTGTATCCAGTTCCATACTGGAAGCCAATAGAGTGTGGATTATAATAGTTACATTATCTCTGGACTAGTGTACTGCTGAAAATCTGCATTTTTCTGTATCTATTACCTTAATGGAAGCCAATAGAGTGTGTATTGTAAAAATTACATTATCCCTGACCTAGTGTGGTGCCGAAAATGTGTATTTTTCTGTATCCAGTACCTTACAGGAAGACAATAGAGTTCGTATTAAAATAATTACATTATCTCTGGCTTGATGTAGTGCTGAAAATCTGTATTTTTCTGTATCTATTACCTTAATGTAAGCCAATAGAGTGTGTATGATAATAAATACATTATCTCTGCCCTAGTGTAGTCCCAAAAATCTGTATTTTTCTGTATCCAGTACCTTACTGGAAGCCAACAGAGTGTGTATTGTCAAAATTACATTATCTCTGTTTTAATGTTGTGCCGAAAATCCGGCTTTTTCTTTATCCAGTACATTATAGCAAGCCAATACAGTGTGTATTGTAAAAAATACATCATCTCTGGACTAGTCTAGTGGCAAAAATTTGTATTTTTCTGTATCCATTACCTTACTGAAAGCCAATAGAGTAAGTATTATAATAATTACATTATCTCTGGCCTAGTGTAGTGCGGAAAATCTGTATTTTTCTGTATCCAGTACCTTACTGGAAGCCAAAAGTGTGTGTATTTTCAAAATTACATTATCTCTGTCCTAGTGTAGTGCCGAAAATCTGTATTTTTCTGTATCCAGTACCTTACTGGCAGCAAATAGAGTATGTATTATAATAGTTACATTATCTCTGGCCTAGTGTAGTGCTGAAAATCTGCATTTTTCTGTATCTATTACCTTAATGGAAGCCAATAGAGTGTGTGTCAAAATTACATTATCTCTGTCCTAGTGTAGTGCCTAAAATCTGTATTTTTCTGTATACAGTACATTGTAGCAAGCCAATACATTGTGTATTGTAAAAATTACATCATCTCTGGTGTAGTGTATTGCCAAAAATCTGTATTTTTCTGTATCCAGTTCCTTACTGGAAGCCAATAGAGTGTGTATTATAATAGTTATAATATCTCTGGCCTAGTGTAGTGCTGACAATCTTCATTTTCTGTATCTATTACCTTAATGGAAGCCAATAGAGTGTGTATTGTCAAAATTACATTACCTCTGGCCTAGTGAAGTGCTGAAAATCAGTTTTTTTCTGTATCAAGTACCTTACTGGAAGCCAATAGTGTGTATTGTCAAAATTACATTATCTCTGGCCTAGTGAAGTGCTGAAAATCTGTATTTTTCTGTATCTATTACCTTAATGGAAGCCAATAGAATGTGTATGATAATAATTACATTATCTCTGGCCTAGTGTAGTGCCGAAAATCTTTATTTTTCTTTCTCCAGTACCTTACTTGAAGCCAATAGAGTGTGTAATTTAAAAATTACAGTATCTCTGTCCTAGTGTAGTGCCGAAAATCTGTATTTTTCTGTATCCAGGACCGTACTGGAAGCCAATAGAGTGTATATTATAATAGTTACATTATCTTTGGCCTATTGTAGTGCTGAAAATCTGAATTTCTCTATCTATTACCTTAATGGAAGCCAATAGAGTGTGTATTGTCAAAATTACATTATCTCTGTCCTAGTGTAGTGCCTAAAATCTGTATTTTTCTGTATACAGTACATTGTAGCAAGCCAATACATTGTGTATTGTAAAAATTACATCATCTCTGGTGTAGTGTATTGCCAAAAATCTGTATTTTTCTGTATCCAGTTCCTTACTGGAAGCCAATAGAGTGTGTATTATAATAGTTATAATATCTCTGGCCTAGTGTAGCGCTGACAATCTTCATTTTCTGTATCTATTACCTTAATGGAAGCCAATAGAGTGTGTATTGTCAAAATTACATTATCTCTGGCCTAGTGAAGTGCTGAAAATCTGTATTTTTCTGTATCAAGTACCTTACTTGAAGCCAATAGTGTGTATTGTCAAAATTACATTATCTCTGGCCTAGTGAAGTGCTGAAAATCTGTATTTTTCTGTATCTATTACCTTAATGAAAGCCAATAGAATGTGTATGATAATAATTACATTATCTCTGGCCTAGTGTAGTGCCGAAAATCTTTATTTTTCTGTCTCCAGTACCTTACTGGAAGCCAATAGAGTGTGTATTGTAAAATTACATTATCTCTGGCCTAGTGTAGTGCCGAATTTTTTTATTTTTCCGTATCCAGTACCTTACTGGAAGCCAATAGAGTGTGTATTGTCAAAATTACATTATCCCTGACCTAGTGTAGTGCCGAAAATGTGTATTTTTCTGTATCCAGTACCTTACTGGAAGCCAATAGAGTGTGTATTGTCAAAATTACATTATCTCTGGCCTAGTGTAGTGCCGAAAATCTGTATTTTTCTGTATCCAGTACCTTACTAGCAAGCCAATAGAGTGTGTATTGTCAAAATTACATTATCTCTGGCCTAGTGTAGTGCCGAAAATCTGTATTTTTCTGTATCCAGTACGTTACTGGAAGCCAATACTTTGTGTATTGTAAAAATTACTTTATCTCTGGTAAAGTGTATTGCCCAAAATCTGTATTTTTCTGTATCTAGTACCTTACTGGAAGCCAACAGAGTGGGTATTATAAAAATGACGCAATATCTGTCCTAGTGTAGTGCAGAAAATCTGCATTTTTATGTATCCAGTACCTTACAGGAAGCAAATAGAGTGTGTATTGTAAAAATTACATTATCTCTGAACTATTGTAGTGCCTAAAATCTGTACTTTTCTGTATCCAGTACATCATTGCAAGCCAATAGAGTGTATATTGTAAAAATTATATAACCTCTGGGCTAGTGTAGTGCCCAAAATCTTTATTTTTCTGTATTTTGTACCTTACTAGAAGCCAATAGAGTGTGTATTGTCAAAATTTCATTATTTCTGGCCTAGTGTAGTGCTAAAAATCTTTATTTTTCTGTTTCTATTACCTTAATGAAAGCCAATAGCTTATGTATTATCATAATTACATTATCTCTGGCCTAGTGTAGAGCCGAAAATTAGTATTTTTCTGTATCTAGTCTTACCAATAGTGTGTATGTTGTCAAAATTACATTATCTCTGTTCTAGTTTAGTGTCGAAAATCTGTATTTTTCTGTATCCAGTACATTATAGCAAGCCAATACAGTCTGTATTGTAAAAATTAAATTATCTCTGACCTAGAATAGTGCCGAAAATCTTTATTTTTCTGTATCCATTACAATAATGGAAGCCAATAGAGTGTGTATTGCCAAAATTATATTATCTCTGGCCTAGGGTAGTGACGAAAATCTGTACTTTTCTGTATCCAGTACCTTACTGGAAGCCAATAGTTTGTGTATTGTCAAAATCACATTATCTCTGGCCTAGTGTAGTGCTGTAAATCTTTATTTTTCAGTATCCAGTACCTTACTGGAAGCCAATAGAGTGAGTATTGTCAGAATTACATTATCTCTTGCATAGTGTAGTGCCGAAAATCTTAATTTTTCTGTATCCAGTACCTTACTGAAAGCCAATAGAGTGTGTGTAGTAAAAATTACATTATTTCTGGCCTAGCGTAGTGCTGAAAATCTTTATTTTTCTGTATCTATTACCTTAATGAAAGCCAATAGATTGTGTATTGTCAAAATGACAATTTCTTTGTCCTAGTGTTGTGTGGAAAATCAGTATTTTTCTGTAACCAGTACCTTACTGGAAGCCAATAGAATGTGTACTGTAAAAATTACATTATCTCTGGTCTAGTGCATTGCCGAAAATCTTTATTTTTCTGTATCCAGTACCTTACTGGATGCCCATAGTGTGTGTATTGTAAAAATTACATTATCTCTGGCCTAGTGTAGTGCAGAAAATCTGTATTTTTCTGTATCCAGTACCTTACTGGAAGCCAATAGAGTGTGTATTGTCAAAATTATATTATCTCTGTCCTAGTGAAGTGCCAAAAATCTGTTTATTTCTGTATCCAGAATTTAACTGAAAGCCAACAGAGTGTGTATTCTCAAAATTACATTATCTCTGGCCTAGTGTAGTGCAGGAAAATCTTTATTTTTCTGTATCCAGTTCATTACTGGAAGGCAAAAGAGTGTTTATTGTCAAAATTACATTATCTCTGGCCAGTGTAGTGCCGAAAATCTTTATTGTTCTGTATCCAGTACCTTACTGGAAGCCAATAGAGTGTGTTTTGTCAGAATTACATTATCTCTGGCCTAATGAAGTGCCGAAAGACTGTATTTTTCTGTATCCAGTACTTTACTGGAAGCCAACAGAGTGTGTATTCTCAAAATTACATTATCTCTGGCCTAGTGTTGTGCAGAAAATCTGGATTTTTCTGTATCCAGTACTTTATTGCAAACCAATACAGTGTTTATTGTAAAAATTACATTATCTCTGGTATAGTGTATTGCCGAAAATCTTAATTTTTCTGTATCCAGTACCTTACTGGAAGCCAATAGTGTGTGTATTGTAAAAATTACATTATCTCTGGCATAGTGTAGTGCCCGACATCTGTATTTTTCTGTATCCAGTACCTTACTGGAAGCCAATAGAGTTTGTAATATAAAAATTAAGTTATCCCTGTCATAGTGTAGTGCCGTAAATCTGTATTTTTCTGTATCCAGTACCTTACTAAAAGCCAATAGTGTGTGTATTGTCAAAATCACATTATCTCTGTCCTAGTGTAGTGCTAAAAATCTTTATCTTTCAGTATCCAGTACCTTACTGGAAGCCAATAGAGTGTGTATTGTAAGAATTACATTATCTCTTGCACAGTGTAGTGCCGAAAATCTTTATTTTTCTGTATCCAGTAACTTGCTGGAAGCCAATAGAGTGTGTATTACCAAAATTATATTATCTCTGGCCTAATGAAGTGCCGAAAATCTGTATTTTTCTTTATCTAATACTTTATAGCAAGCCAATACAGTGTGTATTATAAAAATTACATTATCTCTGGTCTAGTGTAGTGCCAAAATCTTTATTTTTCTGTATCCAGTATCTTACTGGTAGCCAATAGAGTGTGTTTTGTCAAAATAACATTATCTCTGTCCTAGTAAAGTGCTGAAAATCTGTATTTTTCTGTATCCAGTACTTTACTGGAGGCCAACAGAGTGTGTATTCTCAAAATTACATTATCTCTGGCCTAGTGTAGTGCCGAAAATCTTTATTGTTCTGTATCCAGTACCTTACTGGAAGCCAATAGAGTGTGTATTGTCAAAATTACATTATCTCTGTCCTAGTGTAGTGTCGAAAATCTGTATTTTTCTGTATCCAGTACATTATAGCAAGCCAATACAGTGTGTATTGTAAAAATTAAATTATCTCTGGTCTAGTGTAGTTTCAAAAATCTTTATTTTTCTGTATCCAGTAACTTGCTGGAAGCCAATAGAGTGTGTATTACCAAAATTATATTATCTCTGGCCTAGAGTAGTGCCGAAAATCTGTATTTTTCTTTATCCAATACTTTATAGCAAGCCAATACAGTATGTATTGTAAAAATTACATTATCTCTGTCCTAGTGAAGTGCTCAAAATCTTTATTTTTCTGTATCCAGTACCTTACTGGTAGCCAATAGAGTGTGTTTTGTCAAAATTACATTATCTCTGTCCTAGTGAAGTGCCGAAAATCTGTATATTTCTGTATCCAGTATTTAACTGGAAGCCAACAGAGTGTGTATTCTCAAAATTACATTATCTCTGGCCTAGTGTAGTGCAGAAAATCTTTATTTTTCTGTATCCAGTTCATTACTGGAAGCCAAAAGAGTGTTTATTGTCAAAATTACATTATCTCTGGCCTAGTGTAGTGCCGAAAATCTTTATTGTTCTGTATCCAGTACCTTACTGGAAGCCAATAGAGTGTGTTTTGTCAGAATTACATTATCTCTGGCCTAATGAAGTGCCGAAAGACTGTATTTTTCTGTATCCAGTATTTTACTGGAAGCCAACAGAGTGTGTATTCTCAAAATTACATTATCTCTGGCCTAGTGTTGTGCAGAAAATCTGGATTTTTCTGTATCCAGTACTTTATTGCAAGCCAATACAGTGTTTATTGTAAAAATTACATTATCTCTGGTATAGTGCATTGCCGAAAATCTTAATTTTTCTGTATCCAGTACCTTACTGGAAGCCAATAGTGTGTGTATTGTAAAAATTACATTATCTCTGGCATAGTGTAGTGCCCAAAATCTGTATTTTTCTGTATCCAGTACCTTACTGGAAGCCAATAGAGTTGGTATTATAAAAATTAAGTTATCCCTGTCCTAGTGTAGTGCCGAAAATCTGTATTTTTCTGTATCCAATACCTTACTAAAAGCCAATAGTGTGTGTACTGTCAAAATCACATTATCTCTGTCCTAGTGTAGTGCCGAAAATCTTTATTTTTCTGTATCCAGTACCTTACTGGAAGCCAATTGAGTGTGTTTTGTCAAAATTATAATATCTCTGGCCTAATGAAGTGCCGAAAATCTGTATTTTTCTGTATCCAGTACCTTACTGGAAGCAAATAGAGTGTGTATTGTCAAAATTACATTATCTCTGTCCTAGTGTAGTGTCGAAAATCTGTATTTTTCTGTATCCAGTACATTATAGCAAGCCAATACTAGCAAGCCAATACAGTGTGTATTGTAAAAATTAAATTATCTCTGGTCTAGTGTAGTGTCGAAAATCTTTATTTTTCTGTATCCAGTAACTTGCTGGAAGCCAATAGAGTGTGTATTACCAAAATTATATTATCTCTGGCCTAGAGTAGTGCCGAAAATCTGTATTTTTCTTTATCCAATACTTTATAGCAAGCCAATAGAGTGTGTATTGTAAAAATTGCATTGTCCCTGGCTTAGTGTAGTGCCGAAAATCTGTATTTTTCTGTATCCAGTACCTTACTGGAAGCCAACAGAGTGTGTATTCTCAAAATTACATTATCTCTGGCCTAGTGTAGTGCCGAAAATCTTTATTGTTCTGTATCCAGTACCTTACTGGAAGCCAATAGAGTGTGTTTTGTCAGAATTACGTTATCTCTGGCCTAGTGAAGTGCCGAAAATCTGTATTTTTCTGTATCCAGTACCTTACTGGAAGCCAATAGAGTGTGTATTGTCAAAATTACATTATCTCTGGCCTAGTGTAGTGCAGAAAATCTGTATTTTTCTGTATCCAGTACTTTACTGGCAAGCCAATACAGTGTGTATTGTAAAAATTACATTATCTCTGGTCTAGTGTATTGCCGAAAATCTTTATTTTTCTGTATCCAGTACCTTACTGGAAGCCAATAGAGTGTGTATTGTCAAAATTACATTATCTCTGGCCTAGTGTAGTGCCGAAAATCTGTATTTTTCTGTATCCAGTACCTTACTGGAAGCCAATAGAGTGTGTATTGTAAAAATTACATTATCTCTGGCCTAGTGTAGTGCCGAAAATCTGTATTTTTCTGTATCCAGTACCTTACTAGAAGCCAATAGAGTGTGTATTGTCAAAATTACATTATCTCTGTCCTAGTGTAGTGCTGAAAATCTGTATTTTTCTGTATCCAGTACCTTACTGGAAGCCAATAGAGTGTGTATTGTCAAGAATTACATTATCTCTGGCCTAGTGTAGTGCCGAAAATCTTTATTTTTCTGTATCCAGTACCTTACTGGAAGCCAATAGAGTGTGTATTGTCAAAATTACATTATCTCTGGCCTAGTGAAGTGCTGAAAATCTTTATTTTTCTGTATCTATTACCTTAATGAAAGCCAATAGATTGTGCATTGTCAAAATTACATTATCTCTGTCCTAGTGTAGTGCCGAAAATCAGTATTTTTCTGTATCCAGTACCTTACTGGAAGCCAATAGAGTGTGTATTGTAAAAATTACATTATCTCTGGCCTAGTGTATAGTGCCTAAAATCTGTATTTTTCTGTATCCAGTACATTACTGCAAGCCAATAGAGTGTGTATTGTCAAAATTACATTATCTCTGTCCTAGTGTAGTGCCGAAAATCTTTATTTTTCTGTATCCAGTACCTTACTGGAAGCCAATAGAGTGTGTATTGTCAAAATTACATTATCTCTGGCCTAGTGTAGTGCCGAAAATCTGTATTTTTCTGTATCCAGTACCTTACTGGAAGCCAATAGAGTACGTATTATAATAATTACAATATCTCTGGTTTAGTGTAGTGCAGAAAATCTGTATTTTTCTGTATCTATGACCGTAATGGATGCCAATAGAATGTGTATGATAATAATGACATTATCTCTGCCCTAGTGTTGTGCCGAAACTCTGAATTTTTCTGTACCTAGTACCTTACTGGAAGCCAATATAGTGTGTATTTTCAAATTTACATTATCTCTGGCCTAGTGTAGTGCCGAAAATCTGTATTTTTCTGTATCCAGTACCTTACTGGAAGCCAATAGAGTGTGTATTGTCAAAATTACATTATTTCTGTCCTAGTGTAGTGCCGAAAATCTGTATTTTTCTGTACCTATTACCTTAATGGAAGCCAATAGAGTGTGTATTGTCAAAATTACATTATCTCTGCCCTAGTGTTGTGCCGAAACTCTGAGTTTTTCTGTATCTAGTACCTTACTGGAAGCCAATATAGTGTGTATGATAATAATTACATTATCTCTGCCCTAGTGTTGTGCCGAAACTCTGAATTTTTCTGTACCTAGTACCTTACTGGAAGCCAATATAGTGTGTATTTTCAAATTTACATTATCTCTGTCTTAGCGTAGTGCCGAAAATCAGTATTTTTCTGTATTCAGTACCTTACTTGAAGCCAATAGAGTGTGTATTGTCAAAATTACATCATCTCTGGCCTAGTAAAGTGCTGAAAATCTGTATTTTTTTGTATATAGTACCTTACTGGAAGCCAATAGTTTGTGTATTGTAAAAATTACATTATCTCTTGCCTAGTGTAGTGCCGAAAATCTTTATTTTTCTGTATCCAGTACATTATCGCAAGCCAATACAATGTGCATTGTAAAAATTCCATCAACTACGGACTAGTCTAGTCACGAAAATTTGTATTTTTTTGTATACAGTACCTTACTGGAAGCCAATATAGTGTGTATTGTCAAAATTACAATATCTTTGACCTAGTGTAGTGCTGAAAATCTGTATTTTTCTGTATCCAGTACCTTACTGGAAGCCAATAGAGTGTGTATTATAATAATTACATTATCTCTGTCCTAATGTAGTGCCTAAAATCTGTATTTTTCTGTATACAGTACATTGTAGCAAGCCAATACATTGTGTATTGTCAAAATTACATTATCTCTGGCCTATTGTAGTGCTGAAAATCTGTATTTTTCTCTATCTATTACCTTAATGGAAGCCAATAGAGTGTGTATTGTCAAAATAACATTATCTCTGGCCTAGTGGAGTGCTGAAAATCTGTATTTTTTTGTATCCAGTACCTTACTGGAAGCCAATAGTGTGTATTGTCAAAATTACATTATCTCTGGCCTAGTGAAGTGCTGAAAATCTTTATTTTTCTGTATCTATTACCTTAATGAAAGCCAATAGATTGTGTATTGTCAAAATTACATTATCTCTGTCCTAGTGTAGTGCAAAAAATCAGTATTTTTCTGTAACCAGTACCTTACTGGAAGCCAATATAGTGTGTATTGTAAAAATTACATTATCTCTGGTCTAGTGTATTGCCAAAAATCTGTATTTTTCTGTATCCAGTACCTTACTGGATGCCAATAGTGTGTGTATTGTAAAAATTACATTATCTCTGGCCTAGTGTAGTGCCGAAAATCTTTATTTTTCTGTATCCAGTACCTTACTGGAAGCCAATAGAGTGTGTATTGTCAAAATTACATTATCTCAGGCCTAATGAAGTGCCGAAAATCTGTATTTTTCTGTATCCAGTACCTTACTGGAAGCCAATAGAGTGTTTATATTAAAAATGACATTATCTCTGGTCTAGTGCATTGCCGAAAATCTTTATTTCTCTGTATCCACTACCTTACTGGATGCCAATAGTGTGTGTATTGTAAAAATTACATTATCTCTCGCCTAGAGTAGTGCCGAAAATCTTTATTTTTCTGTATCCAGTACCTTACTGGAAGCCAATAGAGTGTGTTTTGTCAAAATTACATTATCTCTGGCCTAATGAAGTGCCGAAAATCTGTATTTTTCTGTATCCAGTACTTTACTGGAAGCCAATAGAGTGTGTTTTGTCAAAATTACATTATCTCTGGCCTAGTATAGTACAGAAAATCTGAATTTTTCTGTATCTAGTACTTTATAGCAAGCCAATTCAGTGTTTATTGTAGAAATTACATTATCTCTGGTCTAGTGCATTGCCGAAAATCTTAATTTTTCTGTATCCAGAACGTTACTGGAAGCCAATAGTTTGTGTATTGTAAAAATTACATTATCTCTGGCATAGTGTAGTGCCCAAAATCTGTATTTTTCTGTATCCAGTACCTTACTGGAAGCCAACAGAGTGTGTATTATAAAAATGACGCAATATCTGTCCTAGTGTAGTGCAGAAAATCTGTATTTTTATGTATCCAGTACCTTACTGGAAGCAAATAGAGTGTGTATTGTAAAAATTACATTATCTCTGAACTAGTGTAGTGCCTAAAATCTGTACTTTTCTGTATCCAGTACATAACTGCAAGCCAATAGAGTGTATATTGTAAAAATTATATAACCTCTGGGCTAGTGTAGTGCCCAAAATCTTTATTTTTCTGTATTTAGTACCTTACTAGAAGCCAATAGAGTGTGTATTGTCAAAATTACATTATTTCTGGCCTAGTGTAGTGCTAAAAATCTTTATTTTTCTGTATCTATTACATTAATGAAAGCCAATAGATTATGTATTATCATAATTACATTATCTCTGGCCTAGTGTAGTGCCGAAAATTAGTATTTTTCTGTATCTAGTACCTTACTGGAAGCCAATAGTGTGTATGTTGTCAAAATTACATTATCTCTGTCCTAGTTTAGTGTCGAAAATCTGTATTTTTCTGTATCCAGTACATTATAGCAAGCCAATACAGTCTATTGTAAAAATTAAATTATCTCTGACCTAGAATAGTGCCGAAAATCTTTATTTTTCTGTATCCATTACAATAATGGAAGCCAATAGAGTGTGTATTGCCAAAATTATATTATCTCTGGCCTAGGGTAGTGCCGAAAATCTGTACTTTTCTGTATCCAGTATCTTACTGGAAGCCAATAGTTTGTGTATTGTCAAAATCACATTATCTCTGGCCTAGTGTAGTGCTGTAAATCTTTATTTTTCAGTATCCAGTACCTTACTGGAAGCCAATAGAGTGAGTATTGTCAGAATTACATTATCTCTTGCATAGTGTAGTGCCGAAAATCTTAATTTTTCTGTATCCAGTACCTTACTCGAAGCCAATAGAGTGTGTATTGTCAAAATTACATTATTTCTGGCCTCGGGTAGTGCTGAAAATCTTTATTTTTCTGTATCTATTACCTTAATGAAAGCCAATAGATTGTGTATTGTCAAAATGACATTATCTCTGTCCTAGTGTAGTGTGGAAAATCAGTATTTTTCTGTAACCAGTACCTTACTGGAAGCCAATAGAATGTGTACTGTAAAAATTACATTATCTCTGGTCTAGTGCATTGCCGAAAATCTTTATTTTTCTGTATCCAGTACCTTACTGGATGCCCATAGTGTGTGTATTGTAAAAATTACATTATCTCTGGCCTAGTGTAGTGCCGAAAATCTTTATTTTTCTGTATCCAGTACCTTACTGGAAGCCAATAGAGTATGTTTTGTCAAAATTATATTATCTCTGGCCTAATGAAGTGCCGAAAATCTGTATTTTTCTGTATACAGTACCTTACTGGAAGCCAATAGAGTGTGTATTGTCAAAATTACATTATCTCTGGCAAAGTGAAGTGCTAAAAATCTGTATTTTTCTGTATCCAGTACCTTACTGGAAGCCAATAGAGTGTGTATTGTCAAAACTACATTATCTCTGGCCTAGTGTGGTGCCGAAAATCTGTATTTTTCTGTATTCAGTACATTATAGCAAGACAATACAGTGTGTATTGTAAAAATTACTTTATCTCTGGTATAGTGTATTGCCGAAAATCTGTATTTTTCTGTATCCAGTACCTTACTGGAAGCCAATAGAGTGTGTATTGTCAAAATTACATTATCTCTGTTCTAGTGTAGTGTCGAAAACTGTCTTTTTCGGTATCCAGTACATTATAGCAAGCCAATACAGTGTGTATTGTAAAAATTAAATTATCTCTGGTCTAGTGTAGTTTCGAAAATCTTTATTTTTCTGTATCAAGTAACTTTCTGGAAGCTAATAGAGTGTGTATTACCAAAATTATATTATCTCTGGCCTAGAGCAGTGCCGAAAATCTGTATTTTTCTGTATCCAGTATTTAACTGGAAGCCAACAGAGTGTGTATTCTCAAAATTACATTATCTCTGGCCTAGTGTAGTGCAGAAAATCTTTATTTTTCTGTATCCAGTACATTACTGGAAGCCAAACGAGTGTTTATTGTCAAAATTACATTATCTCTGGCCTAGTGTAGTGCCGAAAATCTTTATTGTTCTGTATCCAGTACCTTACTGGAAGCCAATAGAGTGTGTTTTGTCAGAATTACATTATCTCTGGCCTAATGAAGTGCCGAAAGACTGTATTTTTCTGTATCCAGTACTTTACTGGAAGCCAATAGAGTGTGTTTTGTCAGAATTACATTAGCTCTGGCCTAGTGTAGTGCAGAAAATCTGGATTTTTCTGTATCCAGTACTTTATTGCAAGCCAATACAGTGTTTATTGTAAAAATAACATTATCTCTGGTATAGTGCATTGCCGAAAATCTTAATTTTTCTGTATCCAGTACCTTACTGGAAGCCAATAGTGTGTGTATTGTAAAAATTACATTATCTCTGGTATAGTGCATTGCCGAAAATCTTAATTTTTCTGTATCCAGTACCTTACAGGAAGCCAATAGTGTGTGTATTGTAAAAATTACATTATCTCTGGTATAGTGCATTGCCGAAAATCTTAATTTTTCTGTATCCAGTACCTTACTGGAAGCCAATAGTGTGTGTATTGTAAAAATTACATTATCTCTGTCCTAGTGTAGTGCCGAAAATCAGTATTTTTCTGTATCCAGTACCTTACTAAACACCAATAGTGTGTGTATTGTCAAAATCACATTATCTCTGTCCTATTGTAGTGCTGAAAATCTATATCTTTCAGTATCCAGTACCTTACTGGAAGCCAATAGAGTCTGTATTGTAAGAATTACATTATCTCTTGCATAGTGTAGTGCGGAAAATCTTTATTTTTCTGTATCCAGTACCTTACTGGAAGCCAATAGAGTGTGTATTGTCAAAATTACATTATTTCTGGCCTAGCGTAGTGCTGAAAATCTTTATTTTTCTGTATCTATTACCTTAATGAAAGCCAATAGATTGTGTATTGTCAAAATGACAATTTCTTTGTCCTAGTGTAGTGTGGAAAATCAGTATTTTTCTGTATCCAGTACCTTACTGGATGCCAATAGTGTGTGTATTGTAAAAATTACATTATCTCTGGCCTAGTGTAGTGCCGAAAATCTTTATTTTTCTCTATCCAGTACAGTCCTGGAAGCCAATAGAGTGTGTTTTGTCAAAATTATGTTATCTCTGGCCTAATGAAGTGCCGAAAATCTGTATTTTTCCGTATACAGTACCTGACTGGAAGCCAATAGAGTGTGTATTGTCAAAACTACATTATCTCTGGCCTAGTGTAGTGCCGAAAATCTTTATTTTCCTCTATCCAGTACCTTACTGGAAGCCAATAGAGTGTTTATTGTCAAAATTACATTATCTCTGGTAAAGTGAAGTGCTAAAAATCTGTATTTTTCTGTATCCATTACCTTACTGGAAACCAATAGAGTGTGTATTGTCAAAACTACATTATCTCTGGCCTAGTGTGGTGCCGAAAATCTGTATTTTTCTGTATTCAGTACATTATAGCAAGACAATACAGTGTGTATTGTAAAAATTACTTTATCTCTGGTATAGTGTATTGCCGAAAATCTGTATTTTTCTGTATCCAGTACCTTACTGGAAGCCAATAGAGTGTGTTTTGTAAAAATTACTTTATCTCTGGTATAGTGTATTGCCGAAAATCTGTATTTTTCTGTATCCAGTACCTTACTGGAAGCCAATAGAGTGTGTATTGTCAAAATGTAATTATCTCTGATCTAGTGTTGTGCTGAAAATCTGTATTTTTCTGTATCCAGTACCTTACTGGAAGCCAATAGAGTGTGTATTGTCAAAATTAAATTATCTCTGGTCTAGTGTAGTTTCGAAAATCTGTATTTTTCTGTATCCAGTAACTTGCTGGAAGCCAATAGAGTGTGTATTACCAAAATTATATTATCTCTGGCCTAGAGTAGTGCCGAAAATCTGTATTTTTCTTTATCCAATACTTTATAGCAAGCCAATACAGTGTGTATTGTAAAAATTACATTATCTCTGGTCTAGTGTAGTGCCAAAATCTTTATTTTTCTGTATCCAGTACCTTACTGGTAGCCAATAGAGTGTGTTTTGTCAAAATTACATTATCTCTGTCCTAGTGAAGTGCCGAAAATCTGTATATTTCTGTATCCAGTATTTAACTGAAAGCCAACAGAGTGTGTATTCTCAAAATTACATTATCTCTGGCCTAGTGTAGTGCAGAAAATCTTTATTTTTCTGTATCCAGTTCATTACTGGAAGGCAAAAGAGTGTTTATTGTCAAAATTACATTATCTCTGGCCAGTGTAGTGCCGAAAATCTTTATTGTTCTGTATCCAGTACCTTACTGGAAGCCAATAGAGTGTGTTTTGTCAGAATTACATTATCTCTGGCCTAATGAAGTGCCGAAAGACTGTATTTTTCTGTATCCAGTACTTTACTGGAAGCCAACAGAGTGTGTATTCTCAAAATTACATTATCTCTGGCCTAGTGTTGTGCAGAAAATCTGGATTTTTCTGTATCCAGTACCTTACTGGAAGCCAATAGTGTGTGTATTGTAAAAATTACATTATCTCTGGCATAGTGTAGTGCCCGACATCTGTATTTTTCTGTATCCAGTACCTTACTGGAAGCCAATAGAGTTTGTAATATAAAAATTAAGTTATCCCTGTCATAGTGTAGTGCCGTAAATCTGTATTTTTCTGTATCCAGTACCTTACTAAAAGCCAATAGTGTGTGTATTGTCAAAATCACATTATCTCTGTCCTAGTGTAGTGCTAAAAATCTTTATCTTTCAGTATCCAGTACCTTACTGGAAGCCAATAGAGTGTGTATTGTAAGAATTACATTATCTCTTGCACAGTGTAGTGCCGAAAATCTTTATTTTTCTGTATCCAGTACCTTACTGGAAGCCAATAGAGTGTGTTTTGTCAAAATTATAATATCTCTGGCCTAATGAAGTGCCGAAAATCTGTATTTTTCTGTATCCAGTACATTATAGCAAGCCAATACAGTGTGTATTGTAAAAATTAAATTATCTCTGGTCTAGAGCAGTGTCGAAAATCTTTATTTTTCTGTATCCAGTAACTTGCTGGAAGCCAATAGAGTGTGTATTACCAAAATTATATTATCTCTGGCCTAGTGTAGTGCCGAAAATCTGTATTTTTCTGTATCCAGTACCTTACTGGAAGCCAATAGAGTGTGTTTTGTCAGAATTACGTTATCTCTGGCCTAATGAAGTGCCGAAAGACTGTGTTTTTCTGTATCCAGTACCTTACTGGAATCCAACAGAGTGTGTATTCTCAAAATTACATTATCTCTGGCCTAGTGTAGTACAGAAAATCTGTATTTTTCTGTATCCAGTACTTTATGGCAAGCCAATACAGTGTTTATTGTAAAAATTACATTATCTCTGGTATAGTGCATTGCCGAAAATCTTAATTTTTCTGTATCCAGTACGTTACTGGAAGCCAATAGTGTGTGTATTGTAAAAATTACATTATCTCTGGCATAGTGTAGTGCCCAAAATCTGTATTTTTCTGTATCCAGTACCTTACTGGAAGCCAATAGAGTTGGTATTATAAAAATTAAGTTATCTCTGTCCTAGTGTAGTGCCGAAAATCTGTATTTTTCTGTATCCAGTACCTTACTAAAAGCCAATAGTGTGTGTATTGTCAAAATCACATTATCTCTGTCCTAGTGTAGTGCTGAAAATCTTTATCTTTCAGTATCCAGTACCTTTCTGGAAGCCAATAGAGTGTGTATTGTCAGAATTACATTATCTCTTGCATAGTGTAGTGCCGAAAATCTTAATTTTTCTGTATCCAGTACCTTACTGGAAGCCAATAGAGTGTGTATTGTCAAAATTACATTATTTCTGGCCTAGTGTAGTTCTGAAAATCTTTATTTTTCTGTATCTATTACCTTAATGAAATCCAATAGATTGCGTATTGTCAAAATGACATTATCTCTGTCCTAGTGTAGTGCCGAAAATCAGTATTTTTCTGTATCCAGTACCTTACTGGAAGCCAATGGAGTGTGTATTGTAAAAATTACATTGTCTCTGACCTTGTGTAGTGCCTAAAATCTGCACTTTTCTGTATCCAGTACATAACTGCAAGCCAGTAAGGTGTGTATTGTCAAAATTACATTATCTCTGTCCTAGTGTAGTACCGAAAATCTTTATTTTTCTGTATCCAGTACCTTACTGGAAGCCAGTAGAGTGTGTATTGTAAAAATTATATAATCTCTGGCCTAGTGTAGTGCCCAAAATCTTCATTTTTCTGTATCCAGTACCTTACTAGAAGCCAATAGAGTGTTTATTATCATAATTACATTATCTCTGGCCTAGTGTAGTGCCGAAAATTCAGTATTTCTTGTATCCAGTACCTTACTGGAAGCCAATAGTGTGTATGTTGTAAAAATTACATTATCTCTGGCCTAGTGTAGTGCTGAAAATCAGTATTTTTTGTATCCAGTACCTTAATGGAAGCCAATATAGCGTGTATTGTAAAAATTACATTATTTCTGGCATAGTGTAGTGCCGAAAATCTGTATTTTCCTGTATCCAGTACCTTTCTGGAAGCTAATAGAGTGTGTATTGTCAGAATTACATTATCTCTTGCATAGTGTAGTGCCGAAAATCTTAATTTTTCGGTATCCAGTACCTTACTGGAAGCCAAGAGAGTGTATTCTGTCAAAACTACATTATTTCTGGCCTATTGTAGTATCTGAAAATCTTTATTTTTCAGTATCTATTACCTTACCGGAAGCCAATGGAGTGTGTATTGTAAAAATTACATTGTCTCTGTCCTAGTGTAGTGCGAAAAATCAGTATTTTTCTGTATCCAGTACCTTACTGGAAGCCAATAGAGTGTGTATTGTAAAAATTACATTATCTCTGACCTAGTGTAGTGCCTAAAATCTGCACTTTTCTGTATCCAGTACATAACTGCAAGCCAGTAGGGTGTGTATTGTCAAAATTACATTATCTCTGGCCTAGTGTAGTGCCGAAAATCTGTATTTTTATGTATCCAGTACCTTACTGGAAGCCAATATAGCGTGTATTGTAAAAATTACATTATCTCTAGCATAGTGTAGTGCTGAAAATCTGTATTTTTCTGTATCCAGTACCTTACTGGAAGCTAATAGAGTGTGTATTGTCAAAATTACATCATCTCTGTCCTAGTGTAGTGCCGAAAATCTGTATTATTCTGTATCCAGTACCTTACTGGAAACCAATAGGGTGTGTATTGTCAAAATTACATTATTTCTGAATACTGATTAAGTGGTCCGATATACCTGTTTCCACCAATTATTGATTGAGATCTGCAATATTCCTGTTTCCACAAAATACTGATTAAGGGGATCGATATACTTGTTTCCACCAAATATTGATTGAGGCCTGCGAGATACCTGCTTCCACAAAATACTTATTAAGGGATTTTGATAAACCTTCTTCCACAAAATACTGAAACTGCGATATACCTGCTTCCACAAAATACTGATTAATGGGTTTGTTATACCTGCTTCCAAAAAATACTGATTTAGGGCTGCGATATTCCTGCTTCCACGAAATACTGATTAAGAGGTCCTATATACCTGCTTCCACAAACTACTGATTGAGAGCTGCGATATACCTGCTTTCGCAAAATACTGATTAAGGGGTTCGATATACCTGTTCCAACCAAATATTGATTGAGGCCTGGGAGATACCTGCTTCCACAAAATACTGATTAAGGGGTTTGATATACCTGCATCCCCAAAATTTTAATTGAGGGTTGCGATATACCTGCTTCCACAAAATACTGATTAAGGGGACCAATATACCTGTTTCCACGAAATATTGATTGAGGTCTGCGAGATACCTGCTTCCACAAAATACTGATTAAGGGGTTTTATATAACTGCTTCTACAAAATACTGATTGAGGATTGCGATATACCTGCTTCCACAAAATACTGATTAAGGGGACCAATATACCTGTTTCCACGAAATATTGATTGAGGTCTGCGAGATACCTGCTTCTACAAAATACTGATTAGGATTGCGATATACCTGCTTCCACAAAATACTGATTAAGGGGTTTGACATACCTGTTTCCACCAAACATTGATTGAGGCCTGCTAGATACCTGCTTCCACAAAATTCTGATTAAGGGATTCGATATACCTGTTTCCACCAAATATTTATTGAGGCTTGGGATATATCTGCTTACACAAAATACTGTTTCTAGGTATATCAAACCCTGCTGGGTTTGATATACCTGGCACAGGTATACAGGCACAGGGTAATTTTGAAAATGACAGGCAGAGGAAGAGGCAGGCCGTTCCGCAGGGGTGGTAGGGGTCGGGCTGGTGCACCAGGCCAGAGCCTAAGTGGGAGGTTGGAGAAGGCACGTGCGATTACTTTAAAGGGCACACCAGAGTTGGTTGAGTGGCTCACTCAGCCTTATGCTTCTGCATCCTCTTCATCCTCTGTATCTGCACCTTCCTCACTCTATGCTGTGTGCACCCCCAAACACACCATCTTCACCGCCACCACCACCATAGCCCCTCCACTCGAGTCAGAGGAATTATTTTCCCATCCATTCCCAGACCTTACCGATGCGCAGCCATTATTGACATAGGATGAGGAAGAGGGGTAGCAACGGCGGCCACCCAGCGGTTTCACGACAGTACCCAGATCAGCGCAGGGAGGGACGTCCACACTGTTGCTGCTTACTCCGAGATCTCAAATGTTAGTGGTGGTGAAGGTGATTATGATGACGTGTCGATGGAGGTCATGTGGGTGCCCATAAGAGTGGAAGAGGAGGGGAGTTCAGAGGGAGAGACGGAGCAGCAGAGATGGAGGAGAAGGAAAAGAAGCAGGCAGAGCTCGAAGAGCTTGCAGGGCACAGGAAGCAAAATGCAGACTGCTAAGGTATCTGGAGCGAGCTATCCACCATGCACGGTCACTTCTGGGCCCGGGGTCAGTACTGGGTCCTATCCTCTTCAATATATTTATTAATGATCTTGTAGAAGGCTTGCACAGTAAAATAAAATTTTTTGCAGATGACACTAAACTGTGTAAAGTAATTTACATAGCAGAGGACAGTATACTGCCACACATGGATCTGGATAGATTGGAGTCTTGGGCAGAGAAGTGGCAGATGATGTTTGACACTGACAAATGTAAGGTTCTGCAAATGAGATACTAAATGGTAAAACACTGGGTAATACTGACATGGAAAAGACCTAGGAATTTAGTGAACAGCAAACTAAGCTGTAAAAACCAGTGTCAGGCAGCTACTGCCAAGGCCAATAAGATAATGGGTTGCATCAAAAGGGGCATAGACGCCATTGATCAGAACATAGTCCTACCACTTTACAAATCACTGGTCAGACCACACATGGGGTACTGTGTACAGTTCTGGGCTCCTGTCCTGTGAACAAGGTAGACATAGCAGAGCTGGAGAGGGTTCAGAGGAGGGCAACTAAAGCAAAAACTGGAATGAGGGAACTACAGAACCCTGAAAGATTATCAAAATTAGGGTTATTCACTTTAGAAAAAAGACAACTGAGGGGAGATTTAATAACTATGTATAAATATATCAGGGGTCAGTACAGAGATCTCTCCCATCATCTATTTATCCCCAAGACTGTGACTGTGACAAGTGGACATCCTGTGCGTCTGGAGGAAAGAAGGTTTGTACACAAACATAGAAGAAGATTCTTTATGGTAAGAGCAGTGAGACTATGGAACTCTCTGCCTGAGGAGGTGGTGATGTTGAGTACACTAAAAGAGTTCAAGAGGGGCCTGGATGTATTTCTGGAGTGTAATAATATTACAAGATATAGCTACTAGAGATGGGTCGTTGTTATTCTGATTGCCTGATTGGAGTCGGGAAGGAATTTTTTTCCCCTTAAGGCCCCATTCACACGTCCGCAATTCCGTTCCGCATTTTGCGGAACGGAATTGCGGACCCATTTATTTCTATGGGGACAGACTTTGTCCCGCTCGGATCCGGAATTGCGGATCCGCACTTCTGGGTCCGCACTTCCGTTCCACAAAAATATGGAACATGTCCTATTCTTGTCCGCAATTGCGGACAAGAAAAGGCATTTTCTATATAGTTCTGGCAATGTGCGGATCCGCAAAACACATACAGGCATCTGAATGGAGCCTAAGTGGGGAAAATTGGCTTCTACCTCACAGTTTTTTTTTTTGCCTTAATCTGGATCAACTTTCAGGATAACAGGCTGAACTGGATGGACAAATTTCTTTTTTCGGCCTTATATACTATATTACTATGTTCTGACGCTCCCAGGACGTCGGCACATGGCTCCGCAGTGTGGGCTTTTTTTAATGTGTCAGCTGCTGACAATAGTGTTGCCATCTGCAACCTGTGCTGTCAACGCATAAGTCGCGGTAAGCCCAACACTCACCTAGGGACGACCGCCTTAAGAACGCACCTGGCCTCCCATCACCGAGCTCAGTGGGAGCAACGCCGTCAGAACCCACAAAGCCACACTTCCGGCACTCCACGTCCTGCCTCTTCTATTTCTCCTCTCTCCTCCCATTTTTCCTCCACTCCACCTTCCACCGTGCTGTCGTCGCGTTCATCTGGCAGAAGGCAGGCTTCCATGGCCCAAATGTTGGAGCATAAAAAGTTGATGACGCCAGATATCCCTCTTGCCCAATGGCTGACCGCTGGCTTGTCGGAACTGCTAGCCTGCCAACTTCTGCCATATAAACTGGTGGACTCGGAGGCCTTTAGAAAATTTGTGGGCATTGGCACACCGCAATGGAAGGTCCCCGGAAGGAAATATTTCTAGCAGAAGGGCATCCCAGAGCTACAGTATACGGCCACGTTCAGCGACAAGTGAATATATCTCTGGCACACAGTGTCGTGCCAAGATACATCTGACCACAGACACGTGGTCTAGCAAACACGGGCAGGGAAGGTACATAACTACTGACAGCCATCAAACATGTAACCCGTGGCTCTCGTGTGGATTTGGAGTTACCTCCAAAGATTGCATGCAGGCCTGCCTCTTCTTCTCCTCCTCCTCCTCCATCCTCCGTCTCCTCCTCGGCTGACTTTTCCTTTTCCACTGCTACCGCTTCCTCCACTACGCCCCCCAGAACCTATTCGACGCCCCAGGTGAGACGTTGCCATGCGTTACTGCAGCTGTTGTGCCTGAAAGCCAAGAGCCACGCCTGTTTTCAGCTCCGCGGTCACAGACTGATCAGTGGCTAACCCCACTCAATTTGACTGTTGGTAAAGTGGTGTGCGACAACGGTGCCAATCTGCTAAGTGCGCTGAAACAGGTCAAATTGACACACGTGCTGTGCATGGCACATGTCCTGAACTTAGTTATGCAGCGATTCGTTGACAAATACCCCAGGGTCCAGGACATCTTGCGGCAGGCCAGGAAAATCTCTGGCCATTTTAGAAGATCTTACTCAGCCATGGTTTGCCTTGCTGATGCTCAAAGCCGACACCACTTGCCCGTCAGACGTCTGATTTGTGACAGCCCGACGTGCTGCAACTCCACCTTGTATATGCTTGATAGTCTACTCCAGCAGCAATGTGCCGTTAACGACTACCTGTACGAACTCTGCAGCAGGACAGGTTCTGGGGAGCTTGGTTTCTTTTCACCGCGTCAGTGGCTGCTCATGTGCGACGCATGCAGATTTCTTCAGCCATTTGATGAGCTCACCAAACTGGTCAGTCGCAGCCAGGGCGCCATCAGTGACATTGTACCTTAAGCCTTCTTTCTGGAGCATGCATTGCATCGTGTCATTGATCAAGTCGTCGAGGAGCAGGAGCTGGAAGATGAGGAAGTCGCAATACTGAATAAATTCCGAGTGGGGGCTACTCCATCTCAGACAAGTCAGCAGGAGTCTGAAGAGGAGTCAGAGGAGGATAGTGGCTGGGGGGAGGAGGAGGAGGAGCAAGAAGAACAGGCTTTGAGGGGGACTTTAAACTTTTCGGGGATCCCTGGTGTTGCCCGTGACTGGGGGGAGGAGACCGAGGACGACATTCTCCTGGGCGATGAGCAGGGGCCAGGGTGCTCCACTGTTTCCTATTTAGTGCAAATAGGAGCCTTCATGCTGCAGTGTTTGAAGAGGGACCCCCGTATAAAAAACATAAAGGGCCAGGACCAGCACTGAGTGGCAACGCACTTAGACCCCTGGTACAAACACAAAATGGCGGACATGTTACCCGAATCACAGAGGGCTGGCAGTATGCATTTACAGGCCTTGCTGCAAGAGATGCTGCATTCTGCTGTTGGGGGCGCTGGCAGAGGAATTTCCACCCACAGCGAAACAGGTGCGGGTACCAATCCTACCACGCCTGCAAGATGAGGGCGATTTGAAGATGTGTTGGTCACTTCGAATATGAGATCATTTTTGCAGCTAACCCATCGACAGCCCTCTGGATCCAGCCTCAGGGAACGCCTAGACCGACAGGTGTCCGACTACATTGGGTTAATGGCCAATGTGGACGCTCTGAGAAGCGAGGTACCCCTGGACTACTGGGTGAGCAGGCTTGACCTGTGGCCAGAGCTGGCACAATTTGCCATGGAACTCTTGGCTTCCCCCTCGTCGAGTGTCCTGTCCCAAAGGACGTTCAGCGCAGCAGTGGGGATCGTGACCGATAAGCGCACTCGCCTAGCTCGTGACAGTGTGGACTACCTCACATTTCTAAAAATGAATGAGGCATGGATTTCGGAGGAATTCAACACATGTGAAGACCACGTGTAATTGAATTTCCTCATGCCAGCCCACACATATCCGCCACCACCCACAACAAAGAATGGTCCTTGTCTTATGTAAATACAGCGGCATAATGGCCTTTTCTGTAAGGTGTCCTAAAGTAAAATTGTTATCCAGTGACCGCCTAATGTACCTCCAGTCACATAATCACAAGTTCTTTTCTGTCAGGTGAATGACAAATTTTGGGGCCTGTACTCCCGTAGCCTGAAATAAAAGTTTCCCTTTAAGATGCATAAAAATGGCCCTTGATTGAAATACATATTTGTTGTGGGAATTTTTGCCAATGATCCCCCTCTGGTATATCACTATCCATGTTGTAAGACTTTTGTGCACGTCTAGTAAGTATTTGGTGGCTGCAAATATGACCTGAAGGTTTTTCAGGTTCGCCTGCCATTAAAGACAATAGGGCCCGCCGCAAACGCGCGGTTCGCGAACATTTGATTGCGAATGCGTGTTAGTGAACCGTCCCGGCCGATGTTCGTCCATCACTACCCAGTAGTACTAAAGGCTCCTTTGGGGGCATTTTTTTATTTATTATTGCATTGTACTAATTTTGAGCTAAAAATTATTTTTAATTGGTCTTTATCAAAAACTTTAAGCCATTTTCTCTGTACAGCACTGAGATTCTCTAGTAGCCTGTCTGTTTTCACTCTGTTCAGCTGAAGGCTCCTTATCTCTGATCTTATGAACACTCATTATAGCTTAAGTCTTATCCTACTGATAAGAAAATGGCTTAAATAAGTGTTTATAAACTTTTAGTAATTTAGAGATAAGGGTTATTGGATGACCAGCACAAAGTGAAAGTATGAGTCACACAGCTAGACAGTTTTTTTTACCCTTTTTTTAAAACTCTTATTATTACAAATAAAGAAAATTGATAATGTATAAACAGTTGTACAATGTAGGATACAATCAGCAGCATGCATCAACAGTCTCTAGTGCACTGTTTGCCTATAGCCTGTAATATTAACAAAACCAGCAATATTTATGAAAGTAATATAATGTCCTTTAGGAGGAAAGAGCAGAGGAATTGTGAGCAGTTGACAAGGCCTGGCGCATTCTTGAGACAGAGTACAGGGTGTGAGTTGATCATGCTCAACCTGTGGTCCTCCAGCTGTTGTAAAACTACAATTCCCACAATGCCCTGCTGTAGGCTGTTCGGGCATGCGGGGAGTTGTAGTTTTGCAACAATTGGAGGGCCCCAGGTTGAGCATATCTGATCTACACCATATGCCCCAGACCTTATCAAACTTTTGAGGTCTGTTACGATATAAATACCAGAGAAAAATAAGGTAAAATCTAATTTATCTGTGTTTTCCACATACTTAAAGTTGGTACAATTGGGCTTTATCATCTCAAAGCAATACATTTGCATGCCAGGAATAGCGACTTCCGCAAAACCGTGGTCGCATAATGATCCCAGCGATCCTCATCCATCTGTGAGTGTGGGTATCTGTCTTTTCCATTTATCTATCACTGTCAGGGGAGAAGCAAGTCACTTCACATGCAGCAGAGATGTGAGTAGATTGCTGATATTAGACCTCTGGGCCCTTGAGTTTTAACAACTCCTTTGAGTGGATATTGGAAAAATGTGGTGTTGGTATCTAGGTATGTAGCTTGTATAGCAGATCTGAGTTGAAGATAAGAAAAGAAAAGGGATCGAAGTAAATCAAACTTTTGTGTCAAGTCCGAAAATGCTAGGAGCACTCCCTGGTTATAAATATCCCCTAAGTTTCGTAACCCAGCTGTTTTCCATCTCTCTCTGCCTCCATAACTGTTTGTATGTGTGGTAAGGACTGGTTATTCCAGAGGGGGATTTCAGAAATAACATCTGTAAACCGGGTCGTTAGTTTGGCTTCCTTCCAATGGGTTCTGGAATTTGGGGGGGTGTCTCTAAGACTGACCATAGGATGTGAACACCCAGGTAGTGTTTAAAAAAGTACTTGGAAGTAGGTAATTCCTCGGTAGTATACCAAGTATGGGTTAGACATAACTGCCCTGCTAGATAAGATAATCCGGTAGTGCCATGCCCCCTTCAGTTTTTGGACGTCTTAATGTGTCTAAACTTAATTTAGATTGGGAACTACCACAGATAAAGATCCTGGTCATGGAGGATCTGATTTTGGTATAGGTATTTCTGAATACTGAAAGACGTAACGAGCCTTGAGGAGTATGATCATTTTTATTAGGGTGAATGTTAAGGGATATTGCACGAGAGTGTTGCTAAGTAATATTACCACCCAAATACTTGAATGTACCTACCACCTTTAAACCTGCCATGTGTAATGGACCTGACCACTGTTCTCTACGTAAAGACATATACACTGACTTCTCCCAATTAATATTTAGGCCAGAGTATTTTCCAAATTCATCTATCAGGGCCACAGCATTATTTAGAGAGGTGTCTGGGGATGAAATATATCAGATCATATCATCTGCATATAACCCAATGCGGACCTCCCTCTCTCCCAATCTTATTCCACAAATACTGTCACTACATACTAAATGGTAAAACACTGGGTAACACTGACATGGAAAAGGACCTAGGAATTTTAATGAACAGCAAACTTAGGCCTCTTTCACACTTGCGGTGTGAAGATCCGGCGTGCACTTCCGTCGCCGGAAGTGCACGTCGGATCCGGCACAACGCAAGTGAACTGAAAGCATTTGAAGACTGATCAGTCTTCAAAATGCTTTCAGTGTAACTATGGCAGCCAGGACGCTACTAGCGTCCTGGTTGCCATAGTAGCAGTGGGGAGCGGGGGAGCGGCATACTTACATTCCGTTTGGCTCCCGGGCGCTCCTGAATGACGTCAGAGCGCCCCGCGCGCATGGATCACATGATCCAGGCAATCACGTGATCTATGCACTGGGGCGCCCTGACGTCATCCTGGAGCGTCCCGGGAGCCGCACGGAATGTGAGTATGCCGCTCCCCGCTCCTACTCTTTACTATGGCAACCAGGACTTTAGCGTCCTGGCTGCCATAGTAACCATTGACAAAAAGCTAAACGTCGGATCCAGCGATGCGCGGAAACGACGTTTAGCTAAAGGCCGGATCCGGACTAATGCCTTTCAATGGGCATTCATTACGGATCCGGCGTTACGGCATGTCTTCCGGATTTTTGGACGGAGACAAATCCGCAGCATGCTGCGCTTTTGTCAACGTCCAAAAAACATTGACATACTGAACGGATGACATCCTGATGCATCCTGAATGGATTGCTCTCCATTCAGGATGCATTAGGATAATCCTGATCAGTAGCTTTCCGTCCTAGAGACCCGAGGACGGATCTCTAGGACGGAAAGCTAAAACGCTAGTGTGAAAGAGGCCTAAGCTGTAAAAACCAGGTGTAAAAGTCAGGCAGCTGCTGCCAAGGCCAATAAGATAATGGGTTGCATCAAAGGGGGCATAGATGCCCGTGATGAGAACATAGTCCTACCACTCTACAAATCATTGGTCAGACCACACATGGTACTGTGAACAAGGCAGACATAGCAGAGCTGGAGAGGGTTCAGAGGTGGGGAACTAAAGCAATAACTGGAAAGAGGGAACTACAGTACCCTGAAAGATTATCAAAATTAGGGTTATTCACTTTAGAAAAAAGACGACTGAGGGGAGATTTAATAACTATGTATAAATATATCAGGAGTCATTACAGAGATCTCTCCCATCATCTATTTATCCCCAGGACTGTGACTATGACAAGGGGACATTCTGTACGTCTGGAAGAAGAAGGTTTCTACACAAACATAGAAGAGGATTCTTCATGGTAAGAGCAGTGAGACTATGGAACTCTCTACCTGAAAGGTGGTGATGGTGAGTTCACTAAAAGAGTTCAAGAGGGGCCTGGATGTATTTCTGTAGTGTAATAATATTACAAGATATAGCTACTAGAGATGGGTCTTTGATCCAGGGAGCTATTCTGATTGCCTGATTGGAGTCGGGGAGGAATTTATTTCCTCTTAAGTGGGGAAAATTGGCTTCTACCTCACAGTTTTTTTTTTTGCCTTCATCTGGATCAACTTTCAGGATACTTGCGGAACTGGATGGACAAATGTCTTTTTTTTGCCCTTTTTTGCCTTATATACTATGTTACTATGTTACTCCTCAATCCAATGACCAATGTTTCAACTGCCAAAGCAAACAAAAGTGGTAACAAAGGGCAACCTTGCCTTGTTCCTCTATGAAGAGAAAAGCTGTCTGATAGTTCTCCATTTACTAACAGCCTGCTTACCGGGTTGGAGTATATAAGAGAGATCCCCGTAAAAAAATGGGGGGCCAAATCTAAAGCCTCGCAGGCACCCGTGTAAATATACTTGATCTATGGAATAAAACACCTTGGCAACGTCTAAAGGGTCCAGGACCCAATCTAGATTCACGGAGTAATAGAATCAGGGTATGGCACTCAACTTATCTGGAAATATGCAGACAGTAGGCACTATTCAAATATATGTAACATTTATTAAAACATTTATTAAAACACATAATAGAACAGATATGAGAGAAAAAAATTTTTTTAAAGTTTTTTGAAAAATTAAAATAAAATAAAAACTAAAAATAATAATATAAAAAATGAAGTGAGTTCATGAAGAATCCATTAGCTCAATTGTACTAAAAAGTCCATCTTGCAATAATTCGTTAATGTGTACAGACTTGGCTATGAAGCCACTCCAGATAGTTAAAACACTAGAGGATATGAAGTATGTCCGTACTTGGTTGGACCAATTCACCGTTAGTGTATTTTTCAATGAAGAATTTGACATTTGGCAAAATAGACTGTGTAGGAGTTTAGATAAAGCTGAACAAGAAATAATAAGAAAAAAATCTAAAAAAATAATAAAACATTTAAGATCAGATCTAAATTTCCCTGATGAATCACAAGGGACAAGATTACAAAATAGAGAGGGTGACTGCGAACAAACAAACAATGATAATGGGAGACAGGGAAATAGAAATGAATACACAATACCTGTTACGAATAAATTTGAGGCACTAAGGGATGATCATTTTTTAGACAGGACTCCACCCCATCACAAAACACGACGTGTGAGGTCACAGCAAACCACGGGACACAATTATCAGCAGAAATCGGGGGAATCACATACATACAATCTCAGACACAGATATCACGACCAATATCAGTCAAAATCACAGAAAGAGATGGAGTCCACACAGAATCGACACAGATCACAGGAGAGATATTTCAAGGAATCACATTGGGGAGGAAGAAGAGGAAAATACGAAGGGGAAGAGGAAGAAAGAAGGGGATACAGACACAGATAGACGATGTATCGGATGTAATAGTTAATTTAACTGAAACCACATTAACTGATGCACAAAAAGGCTCCTCAATAGAGGATTAAAATTTGCACCCACTAATAAACTAAATCATTTTGATACATATGTAGGGATTGAAAATTCGTTCGCAAGCTCTGTCTCAAAAAGTACTATATAAAAATCCAGTGGAAAGACCTGCAATTAATATAGGAGACTATATACATACAGATCTAAAGAAAAAATCAAAAATTATCCAGTACAAGAACTAAGTGATGAGATAATTGCATTTCGAAGGAATGTAGAATATGACATAAGGCGGATTAAAACCAATAGACCTTATAATAATCTGACCAATCAGGAAATGAAGGCGATAAAAGAAATACAAAATAAGTGATAATCTGGTCATTCGACCAGCAGATAAAGGGGGCTATAGTGTTATGGGGGAAGAATGAATACAACAACGAATGTTTAAAACAATTAGAGGACACAACTACTTATTTACGATTACAATCAGACCCAATAGCGATGTACCAAGAGGAATTGAAACAACTTTGTGATATGGGTTTGTCTAAAAATATATTGAATAAACAAGAATATGGATTTATTGTGGATGTTCAAGCAAGAACACCAATGTTCTACTGTCTGCCGAAACTACATAAAGATCCTACTCAGCCACCAGGGCGCCCAATTATATCTGGGATTGGCTCAATTACTTGCAATTTGTCAATGTATATTGACAAATTACTACAACCGGCAGTCAGAAAGATGAAAACATATATTCGAGACACAACTCAAATCATAAAAATTTTAGAGAATCTTGAATATGATCCTACTTCGAGATTATGTACATTAGATGTACAGTCGTTATATACGATTATTGAACACCAACAAGGTGTATGTGCAATGAGGGAACAGTTACTTAAGGAAGGCAGGCTAAATAAGGAACAAATTAAATTCTTGGAGGAAGGTGTAATGTTCATCCTGTCACATAATTACTTTTATTTTGAACCCCATTTTTACATTCAGAAATGTGGGACGGCCATGGGCACCAGGTTCGCCCCAAGTTACGCAAACCTCTTTATGGCGAATTGGGAGGATTCATGCGTATTACCATCTCTTGGGGCGAGCCTGGTGCTATGGCACCGTTACATTGATGATGTGATACTAATTTGGAAAGGGGATGATGAGTCCCTTGATAAGTTTATAGAAAAACTAAATGAAAATGACAAAAACATAAAACTTTCCCCCAAGAAATATAGCGACCACCTTGAATTTTTGGACTTAGACATTCGAATAGAGAACAACAAATTAACATGTAGAACCTTTCAAAAAAACGTAGCGAGAAATAGTTTTATACCATTCACTAGTGGCCACCTACCTAGGTGGTTACTTAATATCCCTTATGGACAGTTTAGACGCCTAAAACGAAATTGTACTAGGGGTGAGATTTTTATGGAAGAGGCTAATAAAATGAAGGAACAATTCCTGATAAAAGATTATCCCTTACCTGTAATTGAGTCTTCCTTGGAAAAGGTCTGTCAATTGGAGAGGAAGTCCTTTTTCGTATCTATAGAAAAGGAGAAAAAGCTGATGATGAAATAAGAATTATATTACCATATAATGTACAATATCGAAAGGTCCAGCAAAGTGTGAAACGACACTGGCATTTCTTGAAAAAGGATAAAATAATAGGCCCACTTATCCCAGCAATTCCTAAAGTAATATATACGAGAGCCCCCAATTTGGGACTAAAAATAGCACCCACAGTTAAAATCAAAAAGGAAGAGGCACACTGTTACAGGATATGCTGGGTTGGAAGGGCTTTTATAGATGTGGTACCTGCTTTAACTGTAAACTAACTAAATTTCCAAGGAAAACTACAGAAATAACATCTCCAGTAAATTCCTTTACATATAAAATACAAGAATATTTGACATGTAGTACGACGAGTGTGATTTACCAAATAAAATGCCCATGTAATAAGATCTACGTCGGACGTACTAAAAGAATGTTAAAAATTCGAATCGCCGAACATCTTAAAAATATTAAGAAGGGTAAGGTAGATCACCCACTTTCTAGGCATTTTAAGGAATTTCATTCACAACAGGTAGCGGGTCTTACCTTTAGTGCAATTCAGAAAGTGGAATATGATTGGAGAGGAGGATATCACATCGATAGGATGTCTCGAGTTGAGTCAAGATGGATTTTCGATCTGGACTCTCAGGTACCTTATGGTTTAAATACAGATTTGGAAATTTTTGGCTTTCTATGAGTGGTGGGGACCAGTCATCGACACTTGGTCGGCTGGTATTATACGTACATCTGACCGGGCCTTGATGACTGGTTCACACTATTTCTTCACGATTATCATTGTTATGTGAGAATTTCGAATAAGAGTTGACTCTCTTTTGGATACAAAAGAGTGAAGATTCATAAATGTTTCAAGCATGTTTTTAACTGTAAAATTTGAACAGAAGGTATTATGAAGTTTTCCTCTATTGGAAGTATGTACCTCAACGAAACAGCAGTTATGGTAAAGAAAACGCATGATGACCCAAAAAAACCGCATGTTAGACATAAAAATAAAAATAAATAAATAAATAAAAATAAAAAAAAAACACCATCTGATGGTAAGTCCACTGATACTGCAAAAGTCCTCAGCATCTTGGGGAGCACCGTCTCAGGACTAGTCATTCAGAAACCTCTCCAGGTGAGGTGAAAAAAACCTCTCTGTCGCTGTCTACTACTCGAAGCTTGGAAGGGTATCTCATGTAAGGAATATTGGCCTCTCTCAAGTGTCTCTTGACATCCCTGAAAGTGTCACGTTGTTTTTGGAGTTCCATGGAGAAATCCGGAAAGATAGAAACTTTGGCAATGCCGTACTTGATTTCTTGTTGTCGCCTGGCTAGCTCCAGAATCTTATCTCTATCTCTGCAGTGGAGACATCTCACCAGCATAGGCCAGGAGAAGTTTGTGAAGGAACATTTCTCTCCTTTGTTTCTGGTGGAAAGGGCACACCAGGTTCCAGGGGCTAAACCTATTCCTGGGAGGCAGCCACTGACACTTTTAGTGAAGCTACTGATGTCACGAGACAGAGATATGGTTTTGAGAAGGGCAAGGGAGTGTCCTCCGATTATATATAATGGAAATAGCTTGCTTTTTTTCTGAATTTCTCTAGAGAGATCCAGGAAAGGAGATGCAGTTTTATGGCAAAAAAACGTCTACAGGAAAAGAGTATCAGATATTCATTTGTCTATCCAGCTAAACTGCAAATAATATTCAATGGTGAAACCCATTTTTTCGATACATAGGAGTCTGCTACAGACTGGTTGGACCGAAAAATATTTAAGCAGTTTCTTTTCATGATTACTGTTTCATGTTTTGGTTTCCTTTCTCTACTTCAGATGTTGGTGGGAGTGGGGGAGAGGGGGGGTCTTATGTGAGAGATTTGTGCAGTGATGTGGCAGATCAGGAATTGTGGGGGGAAGGGTGTGGAGTGGGTTGCAATGTGTCTCCTAAGATGGTGGGGTTAGGGGCGGGGATTTGGAATATATCTATATTATGGGAATCTGTTGGTTGGTTTGATGGCAGTTAGAATTTTTACTTGGAATGTGCGAGGCCTTGGGGATAAGATTAAAAGACGTGGTTTTTCACCAGATCCAGAGACACCTACCAGCGATTATCTGCTTAGTTGAGACGCATGCGACTGAGAAGTCGGTTTTGCGACTCGGTAGGGGATGGGCTGCGCAGACTTATCATTCCATCTTTACGAGTTATTCCAAAAGAGTTACAGTTTTGATCCATAAGGGGATTGACTTTGTCTGCAAGGCATCCTCTGTCGATAAGCAAGGGGGGTTTGTTTATCTTTATGGGAAACTCTCCAGAAGATCGTGTATTTTGGCCTTTGTTTATATTCCACCCCCCTTTTCTTTATACTTAATTGTTTATTAACTTTTATGGAACAGTGGCATGAATGTCCCTCGCTAGTTATCGGGGACTTTACTTGTGTTATGAATCCAGATATAGGTAGGATTTCTCTGGGGGGAGAAACTTATACTCCTTCCCAAAGGTCCCCTTTGGCACGCTTTTGTTTAGAAGCAGGCTATGTGGATGTATGGAGTTGGGCTGGAAAAGGGAAAAGAGCTTATTCCTGTATAAGTAAATTTGGAAATTCTATGTCTAGGATAGACCTAAAAAAAACATCTTAGATTTATTAAATCGATGAACAATGAGGCCAGGTCGCTATCCGATCATGCACCCCTACTTTGTTTAGATTGAACCCCCATTGGGGGATAGTAATGAGAACACAGCTAGGGTCCAGCTGGTTTGGGACACATTTAGGGCTTTTATGAGGGGAATTTTTGTAAGTAATATTTCCAATCTGCAGAAAATATGCAGAATGCAAGCCAGGTCTATGCGGACTTTCTCTTGGAAGAGACTTTAAAAAAATATATTTTTCTGAAGTGGGGAGACCAGGGAAACTTTTGGCGAGGGTGATCTCTAATCAGGAACAAAAAAAAGAGATAGTCAGTATTCGGTCATCTGAGAGTATAATTAGAACAAGAGTGTATAAAGGGGACTTTTTTGAAGCATTTTTCTGAATTATATAATTCAGATAAGGTTATATCAGATAAAGAGATGAATTCATATTTGGATTCCATTTCTCTTCCAGTGCTTACCGATACTCAGAGGCAGTTTCTAGATTTAGATCCTTCTCTAGAAGAGTTAGTGGCTGCACTGAAGGCCTGTTTAAGAAATTCTTCTATTTTATGGTAAATATGGGGAGATTATTCTCCCTCGTTTATTGAGGGTGTTTTTAGGATCATTAGAGGAGGGTAGCCTTCCAGAATCAATGACAAAGGCTGTAATAACATTAATATTGAAAAAGGAAAGCACCCCTTAGATGTGGGATCATATAGGCCTATTTCTTTATTGAATACAGATATGATGCTTCTTTCAAGATTTCTGGATACAAGGCTATCCAATGTTATTACATCAATTATACACCCTGACCTAAATAGATTCATTCCTAATAAGGGTACTCATTAAAATTTACATCATTGTTTGTTTGCTAATATACAGTCCTTTGGGGGAAGGAGGGGGGGTCTCGCTTCTTTCTGTCATTAGACGCCTTTAAGGAGTTTGACAGAGTGGAGTGGGGATTCCTTTGGAAGGTTTTGGGAAGGATGGGATTTCGCACTAAATTCATAAATTTGGTTAAGCTTCTTCATACTGTAAGTACACTTATGCGAGATGAAATATTAATGGGAGCCTGACGGAGAGCTTCCCTATGAGTAGAGGTACCCGTCAGGGGTGCCAACTCTCCCCATTGTTATTCAATATCTACATTGAGCCCCTTGTTGCTAGAGTTAGGCAGGACCCTGAGATTGAGGGGTTTGGGATATAAGGACTAAAGGACCGTATTTCTTTATACGCGGATGATCTGTTGTTTTTTATGAATCATACTAAGACTTCACTTCCCAAACTTATTCATATAGTTAATACTTTTGGTGCAGCTTTGGGTTTTGATATGAATTGGTCAAAGACGACGCTTATGCCTGTGGATACAGAAACACCGTATATGTGGTCATAAACTGCTGTACGGGCACACGGCAGGGCGCAAAAGGAAAGGAACGCAATATGGTTTTTGGAGGGAAGATTTCAATGGGATAATTTTAAACTGCCATGTCACATTTGAAGACCTCCTGATGCACCCCTGGAGTAGAAACTCCAAAAAAATGACCCTATTTTGGAAACTACAGGATAAGGTGCCAGTTTGGTTGGTACTATTTTAGGGTACATATGATTTTTGTTTGGTCTATATCACAGTTTTTGTGAGGCAAGGTAACAAAAAATAGCTGTTTTGGCACCATTTTTATTTTTTGTTATGTCAGATAGTCAAGTATGTCATATAGAGGTGTGCAGTTCACGTCTAAGTTCTGGAGAGCTCTTTGTAAACTTTTGATTATCATCTGCAGTCTAATGGTCAAGTGGAACGTGTCAATCAAATCCTGACCAATTTTTTGCAACATTTCACCAACCTCCATCATAATAACTGGGTCGAGTTATTAACTTAGGTTGGGTTTTCGTACAATAGCCATGTCAGCGAGTCTTCCAAGAAATCACCATTTTTTGTTGTTTATGGTCAATAACCTAACATCCACGCTCAGTGTCTTCTTCTGGATCGGATGCAACTTCCAGAAAGTTCTCTAAAATCTGGGAGGAGACCAAGGCAGCTCGGAAAGAGGCTTCTGTGTGCATTAAAGAGGCTTCTGATAAAAGATGTAGAGATTCTCCTAAGTTCTGTCCTGGTGATAAAGTGTGGCTTGGCTCCAAATACATGAGGCTCACAATACCCTCTTAAAAATTGGGTCCATGCTTTATCGGTCCATTTGAGATCCTCAAGCAAATTAATGATGTTTCCTATAAGTTAAAGCTGCCAGCCTCTCTCCAATTACTGAATTCTTTCCATGTCTCCCTGCTCAAACCTGTCTTCCTGAATCGTTTCGTAAAGAATCCTGTCTCAGCTCCTGTTACGGTCATGATGAGAACATCTATGAGATGAAAGCTATTCTGGGGGTGGACTTCTAAATTTTTTTGTCTATTTCCAGGCCTAAGGAGAGGGGGTGTAAAGGGGGCGGGGGGGGGAATACTGTTAGCCCAGAGCTTCATGCGGGCACAGGCGCCAAGCTCCCTCATTCCCTCCTGCTGCCGGGCACCATAACTGTTGTATCTGTGCTCCATGCCAGAGTTTATTTCCTGCTTGAGTCCTGTACCGTTGTGATGGTGTGCCATCCTTCCTTTGTGAGGCAGCATGTACACGCCTTCTATCTCCCCATCCTATGGCTGGGTTGCAGAAAGTATTTAAGCCCCAGGAAGGTGCCTGAGCAACCTTGGCCACTAGCTTGTCTAGTTCCTTGTGTGAAGGTGTTTTGGAAATTTTTGCTTTTCTGTGTACGACCCTGCTTTTCGATTCAACAAACTTTGTTGTGTAGCCACCTGCCTCTGACCTTGGACTTCAATTATGGACTTTGCTTGATCGCTGCCTGCCCTAACTCCGGACTTCCCGACTACATCTTTCCCCTCAGTGCTTGCCCCGGTTTCTCTGACCCCCTGATCAGCTGCCACTGACCGGGGACTGCTCTGGATTGGTACCTGGTAACTACGCCAACAGGCCAAGCCTATCCTCACCATCAGAGGCTCTAGTAGGTAGTTACTTAGTCATGCCCCTCCAGGGTATAGCTGGTCAGTGCCACAGTGGGTCCACACCTAATTGCTTAACACTGTTCTACAGCATAAGCCTGGGAGAAATCTACATCTGGTAAAAGTTCTTTTATCCATTTTTCTATGAAAACATCAACATCAACATGAAAGGTCATCCACTTTATATTTTCATAGGTCTGCTTTAGCATTGAGATCAGATCTGGATCTGGGGACAGTGGCACTAACGTCCTATATGCGAGATATGCGTTTCTCAGTATGTTGTAACCAGGTTACGCAGAAGTCCCAGATCAATTTTGACTTCATCAAGTTTTCCAGTGAGGGATGTTTTGCATGCTGTGATGGCTTCTAGGACTTGAGCTAATACCTGTTTGAGTGTAAGCTCTTTAGGTCCCTCCTCAGCAGGCATATCAGTCACTGCCACATCCATGGTAGTACTGGCTCTGGTGTGTACAGTGCGCTGAGGTATTGGCAAGCGTGAGCTCGAATCTGGTTATCTAGCAAACTCCCACAATCTTTCAGTGGTGCTTTGTGGCTTCTGTGGCCCCATTGTTATGTCAGGATAGAAACATTTAGTCAGGAATAATACCATAGCCCAGAGTCCCTTGTTAGGTGATGTCTTTCTTAGCCTTATGACCAACAAGTAAGGGTCTAGAAAAGTCCTGCCAGGGCAACTAAGACCCACTGTATCTTATGATAGCTATGAAAAGGGTATTCTGTTAAACAGGAATAGAAGGAATAGCAGCTGCGTTTTGCTATAATGAGTCTCCTCCAGCAGTGGTACAGGCTGTGGGACATGCTGCACCAGGCTCCTCCCTTCTTGTTGCTTCAGGAGACCGGTAAAAATGGCTGTGTTGCGGGAAAGAGGTGAAGTTCCTGGCCCAATGACCACCTCTCTCTACCCCTCTGTGATGGCCGCAAGATCTCTTCCCGTGGAACTCACAAAGCAGCACCTCCTCTCTCCCTGCTGGTAAGCTGTCTGGTCAATGTGTTCCCATCAGTTTTGGGGCACTTTCAAAGGTCTGTTGGGAGGACTATTGGAGGTCGGGTTATGTCAGGATTCGTCCTGGTCTAGCTGCTGGTGTGGAGCCCCGCTCAAGCACGTCCAGCCATCTTGGCTGCTGGCCACACCCCTCCAACCCTTTTTTTTTATATTTTTATTGAAGACCAATGGGAAAAAGTTATTTTAGTACAAAATAAGTAAAATGCAATTATAAAAATAAATCGTCCCCAAAGGTGTACAGTCTTTAAAGCCCAACAGTAGATATAAAGCCTATCATAGTGCCCCCCAGAATATTTTAAGTCCCCTGTATGCTCCAGTAGTAAATACGGACCCTTATAGTGCTGCCAGTAGTACTAGTATCCCCTTATAGTGCTGCCAGTAGAAAAAATGTCTCCTTATAGTGCCTCCAGTAACAGTAATGACCCATATAGAGCTGCCAGTAGAAAAAAATTGTCACCCCTATGTTCGCCAGTGCAAAATTTGCCCCATTATAGTGCTCCAAGTTATAATAATGACCCCCCCCCCTCTTACAGGATGTTGCAGAATAAAAAAAAAAAATACTTACCTCCTTGCCTTTGTCAGGCCAGTGTCCTGATCTGCTTGATGATGATATCATCAGAGACCTGCGCTGGCCTCTGATTACAGACACTAGGCCTAATGACTATGAGAATGAGAAGCGGAGGACAGGAGCGGTTTCTCCCTGCATTTAACGTATAGCTGTCCTAAGCTGAACATCGGGAGGCCCTAGCAACCAGCAATGAAACATTAATCCTGCGTACCCCCTCAACCTGTGATGCATACCCCTTAGGGTATGCATACCGTAAGTTGAGAAACAATTCTTTAACTACTTTTTAGGAACATGGTATATGTTTACCAAGCAGGAAGTTTCCAGCCAAGCCAGAGTACAGGAAGCCCTGCAAGGTAAACTGGATCTCACCACATGACAGGGACACAGTAGGAATTAGCTTTGGAGAGAACTTGACTTCACCTAGGGTCTTCTCTCCTATCGACCCTAGGGGCTGGAGTTTCCTGCTTTTAGGGGACAAGTTTACCAAGCAGGAAATTTCCTGGTGAGCCAGAGTCCAGGAATGCCTGCAAGGTAAACTGGATCTCACCACATGACAGTGACACAGAAAGAATTAGCTTTGGAAAGAACTTGACTTCGCCTAGGGTGTTCTCTCCTATCGACCCTAGGCACTGGAGTTTCTTGCTTTTAGAGGACAGGTTACAACTATAGTGTTCTTTGGCTCTGCAATACATGCATAAGTCTCTGCTGAATATATACTGATGCTCTTCCTCAGACAATCAGACCTTGTACAGTTGCAAAGACTATGGAGCAGGCCATGCAGGAGACAGAAGAACAGGCCTATGAAAAGTAGGTGCCAACTTGGAAACCCTTCTATCAACAGCAGATTCCTTGAGACAGACTTTGAAGCAAAAATCAATCCAGGTAGCCAGGATAAGTAAATCATCCAGAATGGATGGAATGTCATAACTTGCCAATTCATCTTTTATGCATCCTGACTTCTCCTAAAGTCAATCAAAGTGGAGAGGGCACAACAGTTGCAGAGAGAGCAGAGCCTCTAGTAGTAAAGGCAAGGCTCATTTGCATAAATTAAAACTTCATTTTTCTCAGCAATGTGACACATACTGTATGTACATGGGACCTACACAGAAGGTGCAGACTGAACACATCAGAGACTGTGACTGGTAGAGGTGGTTGTGCAGACACCGTGGAAGGAGGTGGCAGCACCGGAGCAGCAGTAGACAAAGCATCCAAGCAAGCCGAGATGGTATGCAGATACTGTACCGTGGGTTCCATGGTCGGAGTTGTTTTACTCAACAAACTTAGTGTTTACTTGTGATATTTAATTTATTTATTTGCTGACTCCAAAAGCTTTTATATTGGCCAGGCCCACACAAGCTGCTATGCCATGATCAATCTATCCTCTGTATACCACCCAACAGACCACCAGCTCTGTCTCTAACAGGCCACTATTCTGTCCCCAATGTGGCAGTAATCTCTCTACCTCCAAATGCAAATATGCTCCACATCTGGCCCTCTGAATACCACCACTTTGCCCTCAAAATGCCAACACTCTGCTCCCTAATGTGCTACTACCCTTGCTCCAAATGTGCCCCTATTCTACCCCCAATGTCTCAGTTTCCCCAAATATGCCACCACTCAACCCCCCAATGTGCCACTGCTCTGCACCATCTTCCTTCATCCCTCTGAGAGCAGGCTGCTGTCTCATGCTTAGCCACTAGAAGGATATCTTTGTTGCTGAGTGTGATGATGCAAACTCAGGGGCAAACTGACCATAGATCCTACAGAGAAATTTACCGGGGGTCCACTTGAGCCCTCCTCATGGCCGCTGTCCAGGTACATAACAATCTGATTAATTAATGCTAAGAGCATTAGGTACTCATGCACCTAGGCAGCAGCCACAGGTTTTTCTGAATTCAACTGTATCACTGTCTTTAGATAGAGCAGTATTTTATGCCTCACTGTGGTATTTGTTTTTTGCTGGGGTGGTATTTTGTGCTGCACTATGGTATTGCTGACCCTGCCTACTTGTGTTGCCTAGTGATGAGCGAGCATGCTCGGCCGAGTATTGGTTCGGCTCGAGCATTGCTATGCTCGGCGCACGGCTTTACTTGGCGGAGCACCACGTGTATTCGTCGCTTTCTCGAGTCTCCTCCCCGCACGTTTGGTGCCTTCTAAGCAGCCAATCAAGTAAGTAATTCCCCTCAGTGTAGGCCATAGCAATGTTAGCTGTAAGCCTTACAGTGATTGGCTGGCCGGAACACGTGATACCATTTCATATTGGAGCTGAGGTCCGGCGCTCAGCTCATTCAGCTTCAGGGAGAGCAGACAGTAGGCAGGGACAGATAGCGTTTTGCTCTAAACTTACTGATTTCACTCCAAAAACCTTATTGAAAGACCTAACAGTCCTTTTAAGGACTAGAGTGTGTGTTTGACAGCAATGCAGCAACTTTTTTTTTTTAAGAAGGGGGTTAATTCAGCACTATCAGGGACAGGTTTCACCAGGAAGGGACTATAACTTACAATCATTTGATTGCGATTATCATACATTCCAATGCAATAGCATTGGAATCTATGAAAAAATCGCATATTTCCTATGAAGCCTATTAAAGGCAAGGCTCCATAGGAAATACAACAGAGGCTACTACCCAGGCTACTACAGGCGCGCTCCGGCTCCTCCGATTACCACATGGGGAAGCCGGAGCGCAAACCGAAAGTAAAACTTTCGGTTTGTGCGCGCTCAGATGCTGTGGTCAGGATTGACCACGGCATCTGAGGGGTTAAATGTCCGCCATCGGCATTGCTGCCAGTCCCAGACATTAGCCACGGGTGTCTGCTACAAGAACCATGCGGACACCCGTGGCTAAGGCGCCCGCATGGAGCAGGAGCGGGCGCCATCTTTAAAGACCAGACACAGGACGTACGGGTACGTCCTGTGTCCTTAAGAGGTTAAGCAGTGTGTTGGGCAGATATTATTAAAAGGGGCTTATTCACTACAGTGTTCCTTGGTACTGAGATATACACTGCAACATCATAAAGCAGTGTGTTGGGCAGACATTATTAAAAGGGGTTTATTCACTACAGTCTACGCGTTTCAGCGTAGAAGCCTTGAAAGGCTTGTATGCCGAAACGCGTCCTGTATGTAGGACATATTCTGGATATGAAATAAAGAAACCTATTTGCAAAGACACAGCTGCTGGGCCTTGTTGTTCTACTGGTCATTGGAGGTTGCTCCTTCCCAATGCAGCGTGCAAATTGGTCCTGGCCATCCTTCCTTTGATTATTCACTACAGTGTTCCCTGGTACTGAGATATACACTGCACCATCATAAAGCAGTGTGTTGGGCACACATTATAAAAAGGAGCTTATTCACTACAGTGTTCCTGCTACCGAGATATACACTGTACCATCAGATAACTTATTTTTTCTGGGGAAATTAACCTAACTTGTGCCACATCTGTGTGTGCGTTCAATCCGCAACCGTTATATTAATTACTCCAGCAGAGGGTGATTTGAATTTTGGCCATAGTTAACTAGTTTTGGAAATATCTGTGTGTGCGTTTAAACAGCAACCGTATATACAGTATTCAAGCAGAGAATAAATTTTATATGGGACAAATTTGTATCCAATACAGAACTACATCCGAATACTGTGTGTCTTGTCAAAAATACATTATCTCTGGGCTAGTGTAGTGCCAAAAATCTGTATTTCTCTGTATCTAGTACATTACAGTTAGCCAATATGGTGTGTACTGTAAAAATATTTCATTATCTGTGGCCTAGTGTACTGCTGAAAATCTTTATTTTTCTGTATTCAGTAAATTATAGCAAGCCAATACAGTGTGTACTGTAAAAATTACATTATCTCTGGGCTAGTGTAGTGCCGAAAAATTGTACTTCTCTGTCTCCTGTACATTATAGAAAGCCAATACAGTGTGTACTGTAAAAATTACATTATCTCTGGGCTAGTGTATTGCCATACATTTTTATTTCTCTGTCTACAGTACATTACAGCAAGCCAATACAGTGTGTATTGTAAAAATTACATTATCTCTGGGATAGTGTAGTGCCAAAAAATTGTATTTCTCCGTCTCCAATACAGTACAGAAAGCCAATACAGTGTGTACTGTAAAAATACATTATCTCTGGGCTAGTGTATTGCCATACATTTTTATTTCTCTGTCTACAGTACATTACAGAAAGCCAATACAGTGTGTACTGTAAAAATACATTATCTCTGGGCTAGTGTAGTGCCAAAAAATTGTACTTCTCTGTCTCCTGTACATTATAGAAAGCCAATACAGTGTGTACTGTAAAAATTACATTATCTCTGGGATAGTGTAGTGCCGAAAAATTGTATTTCTTCATCTCCAATACAGTAGAGAAAACCAATACAGTGTGTACTGTAAAAATTACATTATCTCTGGGCTAGTGTATTGCCATACATTTTTATTTCTCTGTCTACAGTACATTACAGCAAGCCAATACAGTGTGTATTGTAAAAATTTCATTATCTCTGGGATAGTGTAGTGCCGAAAAATTGTATTTCTCCGTCTCCAATACAGTACAGAAAGCCAATACAGTGTGTACTGTAAAAATACATTATCTCTGGGCTAGTGTATTGCCATACATTTTTATTTCTCTGTCTACAGTACAATACAGCAAGCCCATACAGTGTGTACTGTACAAATTACATTATCTCTGGGCTAGTGTAGTGCCTAAAAATTGTATTTCACTGTGTCCTGTACATTACAGAAAGCCAATACAGTGTGTACTGTAAAAATTACATTATCTCTGGGCTAGTGTAGTGCCGAAAAATGGATTTCTCTGTCTCCTGTACATTATAGAAAGCCAATACAGTGTGTACTGTAAAAATTACATTATCTCTGGGATAGTATAGTGCCGAAAAATTATATTTCTCCGTCTCTAATACAGTACAGAAAACCAATACAGTGTGTACTGTAAAAATTACATTATCTCTGGGCTAATGTATTGCCATATATTTTTATTTCTCTGTCTACAGTACATTACAGCAAGCCTATACAGTGTGTACTGTAAAAATTTCATTATCTCTGGGCTAGTGTAGGCCTGAAAAATTGTATTTCTCTGTCTCCTGTTCATTACAGCGAGCCAATACAGTGTGTACTGTAAAAATTACATTATCTCTGGGCTATTGTATTGCTGAAAAATTGTTTTTCTCTGTCTCCTGTACATTACAGAAAGCCAATACAGTGTGTACTGTAAAAATACATTATCTCTGGGCTAGTGTAGTGCCAAAAAATTGTACTTCTCTGTCTCCTGTACATTATAGAAAGCCAATACAGTGTGTACTGTAAAAATTACATTATATCTGGGCTAGTGTAGTGCCGAAAAATTGTACTTCTCTGTCTCCTGTTCATTACAGCAAGCTAATACAGGGTGTACTGTAAAAATATCATTATCTGTGGCCTACTGTACTCCTGAAAACCTTTATTTTTCTGTCTCCTGTACATTATAGCAAGCCTTTACAGTGTGTACTATAAAAGTTACATTATCTCTGGGCTAGTGTATTGACGAAAAATTGTATTTCTCTGTCTCCTGTACATTACAGAAAGCCAATACAGTGTGTATTGTAAAAATTACATTATCTCTGGGCTAGTGTATTGCAGAAAAATTGTATTTCTCTGTCTACAGTACATTACAACAAGCCTATACAGTGTGTACTGTACAAATTTCATTATCTCTGGGCTAGTGTAGTGCTGAAAATTTGTATTTCTCTGTCTACAGTACATTATAGCAAGCCAATACAGTGTGTACTGTAAAAATCACATTATCTATGGACTAGTGTAGTGCCGAAAATCTGTATTTTTCTTTGTCCAGTACTGTCCTGCATCAGAAAATTGTGTCTTTAGCAGACAGTAAAACTGTTTGTGCAAGCAGAGGCGGTGGCCCTGGGCATGATGCTGATGGTGTAAGCAGAGGCGGTGGCCCTGGGTGTGATGCTGATGGTGCAAGCAGAGGCCATGGTCCTGGGCATGATGCTGATGGTGCAAGCAGAGGCCATGACCCTGGGCGTGATGCTGATGGTGCAAGCAGAGGCCGTGGTCCTGGGCGCAATGAAACTGTGCCTGTTGCCAGTGCACCAGAAAAAACTAAAAAATCCACCTTACCCAGCTTCATGTCCAACTTGGCTGGGCGGCGCAGGACGACACTGTCCAAGTCTTACCAGTGCGAACAGGTGGTCGGTTGGATTGCAGAAGATAATGCTTCCAGTCAGTTAAGCACCACCCTCTCTTCCACAAAGTCCAGTATCTGTAGCCAAGAGTCTGGTCAACTGAATCCTCACTCTGATCCTCCTTCCTCCTACCATGTCGCGTCTGGCCAAACAAGTGATCCCACACTCGGATATTCACATGACCTCTTTTCATCGCCAGTACTTGGTTTGGCTCTCTCGCCAAGCATGCTTGAAGAGGTACCTGAGATATTGTGCCCTGATTCCCAACCTCTTGAGCCTTCACAGTCTCAAGAAGATGACGCTGGTGAACCGCAATCATTTTTTCATGGGGTGGAGGATGATGAGACACAGTTGCCAATCACTGAGGTGGTGGTTAGGTCAAGTCAGGAGGATGAGCAGAGTGAGGAAGTGGAAGAGGAGGTGGTGGACGATGAGGTCACTGACCCAACATGGTTAGGTAAATAGCCGAGCGAGGACAGCAGTACAGAGGGGGAGGGATCTGGACAGTCTGGAAGAGGCAGTGGGGTGGCAAAAGGGAGACGTCGGCCCACACCAAACAGGCCCGAAACGTTACACCGAGCACCCCCATGCTTAAATCTACCTTGCCAAGGGGTAGTTGTTCAACAGTATGGTGCTTTTTTGAGGAAAGCGCAGATGACAAAAGAGTGGTAGTTTGCAACCTGTGCCATACCAAAATGAGCCAGTGCGTAAACACTAGCAACCTCACCACCACCAGCATGATCCGCCACATGGCATCCAAGCACCCTAATAAGTGGGCCGAACGCCTGAGTCCGCACTCTAAGTCTGCGGGTCCCACCACTGCCTCCACTTCCCCTGTGTTACGCACTGCTGGCCAATCCCGGCCCGGATGCCCCTCACCCTGCACCTGGACCTTCGCATGAACCGTCAGCAACAACATCCACTTCGCTGTCCCAGCGCAGCGTCCAAATGTCGATAACACAGGCATTTGAACGCAAGCGCAAATACCCACCCACTGGCCATAGCACTGAATGCGCAACTTTCAAAATTACTGGCCCTTGAAATGTTGCCATTTAGGCTTGTGGACACTGAGGCCTTCCGCAGCCTGATGTCGGCGGCCGTCCCTCAGTACACAGTGCCTAGCCGCCACTATTTTTCACTGTGTGCCATGCCCGCTTTACACCAGCATGTGTCCCAGAACAACACCTGTGCCCTGACCAACGCACTTACTGGGAAGGTCCACCTCACCATGGACACATGGACAAGTGCTGGTGGCCAGGGACGCTACATTTCCCTGACCGCACACTGGGTGAATGTTGTGAAGGCCGGGAGTGAGTCAGATCCTGGGATGGCACAGGTGCTACCCACGCCCAGGATTGCGGGCCCTACGTCCATCAGGGTCTCTGCCAGCAGCTATGTTACTGGCTCCAACACCCATTTCTCCTCCTATGCCTCCTCCTCCTCCACTTTCACCTCCAACAGCAATCAGACATCACTCGCTAGCTGGAAGCAGTGTAGCACTGCTGTGGGTAAGCGTCAACAGGCCGTGCTAAAGTTGATCTGTTTAGGGGACAAACAGTACACCACCGCAGAGCTATGGCAGGGTATAAGGGACCAGACCGAGCTGTGGCTCTCGCCACTCAACCTAGAAACAGACATGGTTGTGTCTGACAATGGCCGTAACTTGGTGGCGGCTTTGGAGCTCGACAACCTGACACACATTCCTTGCCTAGCCCACGTCTTAAACTTAGTGGTTCAGTGGTTTATCAAAACCTACCCCAATTTGCAGGAGCTACTAGTGAAGGGGCGCCGCTTGTGTGCTCATTTCCGCAAGTCGTCCACAGCTTCAGTCGGTCTGTCAACGCTGCAGCAGCGCTTGCGGCTTCCAGCTCACCGACTGTGCGGTGGAGTGAGGAGGAGTGGGCATTGATGTCAGACGTATGTGAGGTTTTAAAAAACTTTGATGAATGCACACAGATGGTTAGTGGCGATAACGCTATTATCAGTGTAACCATCCCACTGCTGTGTCTACTCATACAATCGTTTCTCACAATTAAGAAGGATGCTTTGAATGTGGCAGACGAGGTAATGGGGGAGGAGATGACACAAGATGATAGCCAGATCTCCCCCAGTTTGTCTTCTCAGCGCAAATTGGGCCATGAAGAGGAGGAGGAGCTGGAGACAATTGCCTCTGCTACAGAGGCTAGTACCGATGGAACTTTAATTCCATCTGTTCAGCATGGATGGGCAGAAGAGGAGGAGGATGAGGGTATGGAGAGTCATCCTGAAGTTGACATCGACGTCTTGCCCGTTGTTACTCTGGCACACATGGCTGACCTCATGTTAGGCTGCCTTTCCCGTGACCCACGCATTATACGCATTTTAGGTAACACAGATTATTGGGTGTTCACCCTTCTCGACCCCCGCTACAAAGATAACTTCTCATCTCTCATCGTACTTGACAGATTGCTCCAAAATTTTTCATCTGACAATGCTGCCACCAGAGTGCATACTTCCTTAGGCAACCGAGGGAGACAAGGGGAACACAGTAGTTCCAACAGAGGCAGAGCAACACTTAACAAGGCATGGGACACTTTCATGACACCCTGCCAGCAACCTCACCCTGAATCGCGGCCTAGTGCTACAAGGAGGGAAAAGTTTTGGAAGATGGTGAAGGAATACATTGCAGACCGTGTCATCGTCCTAAATGATCCCTCAGTGCCGTACAACTACTGGGTGTCCAAGCTGGACACATGGCACGAACTTGCGCTCTACGCCTTGCAGGCGCTGGCCTGCCCTGCCGCCAGCGTATTTTCTGAGCGTGTTTTTAGTGGTGCTGGTGGCATTATAACCGATAAGCGTATCCGCTTGTCCACTGACAATGCTGACAGGTTGACTCAGATAAAAATGAACAAGGCCTGGATTGCCCCTGACTTCTCCACTCCACCAGAGGAAAGCTGAGCTAATGAGGAACAAAAACGCAATTTAAATGTATGCTTTATAATGTACTCAATCCACAAGATTGGGATTTTTTTACCCTTTTCAACGCAAAAAAAGGGGTATATGTTTGAATCTTGTTTTCTCATCCGCCTCCTCCTCCTCTTCCATACAGAATATATATGCCCTCACTACAATGTTTTGTAGGGTTCGCCAGGCTTCAGGCCCTCACCTCCAATGCTTTATAAGGTCTGCTCACCTGTAGCCCATCACTGCAATATTTTATGGGGTTCACTAGGCTTCAGGCCCTCACCTCCAATGCTTTATACTGTCTGCTCACCTGTAGCCCATCACTGCAATGATTTATGGGGTTCTCTAGGCTTCAGGCCCTCACCTCCAATGATTTATACCGTCTGCTCACCTGTAGCCCATCACTGCAATATTTTATGGGGTTCGCTAGGCTTCAGGCCCTCACCTCCAATGCTTTATAAAGTCTGCTCACCTATAGTCCATCACTGCCATATTTTATGGGGTTTACTAGGCTTCAGGCCATTACCTCCAAAGCTTTATACCGTCTGCTCACCTGTAGGCCATCACTGCAATGATTTATGGGGTTCTCTAAGCTTCAGGCCCTCACCTCCAATGCTTTATACCGTCTGCTCACCTGTAGCCCATCACTGCAATGATTTATGGGTTTCTCTAGGCTTCAGGCCCTCACATCCAACGCTTTATACCGTATGCTCACCTATAGCCCATCACTGCAATATTTTATGGGGTTTACTAGGCTTCAGGCCATCACCTCCAATGCTTTATACCTATACCGTCTGGTTACCTGTAGGCCATCACTGCAATGTTTATGGGGTTCGCTCGGCTTCAGGCCCTCACCTCTAATGTTTTATATGGTCTGCTCACCTGTAGGCCATCACTGCAATGTTTTATGTGCTTCGCTCACCTTCAGGCCCTCACTACAATTTTTTATTGGGTCTGCTGACCTTCAGGCCCTCAACAATAATGTTTTAGAGGGTAACCAGCACACCCTTGCTCCAAATGTTTTAGGGTTACCAGTAGGCCATCAATGATAATTTTTCAAGGGTGTGTATGATGCCCTACTTTATGTGTAATAAAGGGTGTATTGGAGTGCCGGTGCCTTGTAATTTTTGCCAGCCCTTTCACTTAGTGCATAGTTCATATCCAGGAAAGAATGTTTCCTACCAATTTTACCTAAAAAAATGTTTGTTTGTTTTTGAGGGGGCGAAATTTTGGGCGTGATTTTGTCGCTATGTAAAAGTGGCGGACAACTTGGACAATATGGTTCCCAGCAGGACATTGGAGTCCAAGATGCACCCAGACATGGTCCCCATGCTGTTCCATATCCATTGCGGTGGTGTTTTTGTCAATTTCTGACCTTTTCCAATGGACCAGGCACCCTCCCCTCATCCGAGCAGGGGGTGCCTGGTTGTCTCCCATTGACTTCCATTATACTCAGGTGCTCGGCCAAACGCACGAATATTGCTATGTGTTTGGACCGAGTACCCGAACACTTTGGTGCTCGCTCATCACTAGTGTTACCCCGTCCTCTGTCAATTTAGACTCGCCTAAAACATGGGGCAACTTTTTCTTCCAGGGCCACTTTATGTTCTCAGATTCTGAGCATGAGAGAGTCAGTGCTGTGGCTGCAGCGCATATTCAAAATGTGCTATGCGGCAAAGTTTTCCACTTCATAGAAAAGGGGGACTCCCGGGCATCTGTTCAGGTCCTGCACCAGATAGAGGACTGGGAGCCAGAAAGCCATAGTCCAGCCTAAAGTTAAATGTGAAAATATGTTTGTTTGCTTTCACCGCTAATTGCATATTTGGATGGACATTACATTCAGCATTAACAAACATTCAGGAGGATACGGCACTACATACTTATTACATCCAGTGATGTCTCCTGTAACGTAGATATACCCTTTCCTTATCTTCTCTATTGGGAGTAACATAGTTTATAAGGCTAAAAAGGGACATCTGTCCATCTAGTTCAGCCTGTTATCCAGCAAGTTGATCCAGAGAAAGGGAAAAAAAACTGTGAGGTATAAGCCTATTTTCCCCACTTTAGGGGAAAAAAAATCCTTCCAGACTCCAATCAGGCAATCAGAATAACTCCCTGGATCAACAACCCATCTCTAGTAGCTATAGCTTGTTATATTATTACACTCCAGAAATACATCCAGGCCCCTCTTGAACTCTTTTAGTGAATTCACCATCACCACCTCCTCAGGCAGAGAGTTCCACAGTCTCACTGCTCTTACCATAAAGAATCCTCTTCTATGTTTGTGTAGAAACCTTCTTTCCTCCAGACACATAGGATATCTCCTTGTCACAGTCCTGGGGATAAATAGATGATGGAAGAGATCTCTGTACTGACCCCTTATATATTTATACATACAGTAGTTTATTAGATCTCCTCTCAGTCGTCTTTTTTCTAAAGTGAATAACCCTAATTTTGATAATGTTTCAGGGTACTGTAGTCCACCCATTCTGGTTATTACTTTAGTTGCCCTACTCTAAACCCTCTCCAGCTCTGTTATGTCTGCCTTGTTCACAGAACTGTAAACAGTACTCCATGTGTGGTCTGACTAGTGATTTGTAAACTGGCAGGACTATGCTCTCATCAAGGGCATCTATGCCCCTTTTGATGCAACCCATTATCTTATTGGCCTTGGCAACAGCTGCCTGACACTGGTTTCTACAGCTTAGTTTGCGTTTCACTAAAATTCCTAGGTCCTTTTCCATGTCAGTGTTACCAAGTGTTTTACCATTTAGTATGTATGGGTGACTTGCATTATTCCTTCCCATGTGTATAATCATACATTTGTCGGTGTTAAATCTCATTTGCCCAAGCCTCCAATCTACCCAGATCCATCTGTAGCAGTATACTGTCTTCTGTTAACTATTTTACATAGTTAAGTGTCTGCAAAAATTTATAATTTACTGTGCAAGCCTTCTACAAGATCATTAATAAAAATATTGAAGAGAATAGGGCCCAATACTGAGACCTGTGGTACCCCACTAGTGAAAGTGACCCCATCTGAGTGTGCACCATTAATAACCACCCTCTGTTTTCTATCACTGAGCCAGTTACTTACCCACATACAGACATTTTCTCTCAGTCCAAGCATTCCCATTTTATATACTAACCTTTTATGTGGTACAGTGTCAAATGCTTCGGAGAAGTCCAGATATACAAAATCCATTGATTCACTGCTGACAAGTCTAGAACTTACCTCCTCATAGAAACTAATTAAATTAGTTTGACAGGTTACCATCCTTCATGAAGCCATGCTGATATGGCGTTATTTGCTTATTTTCATTGAGGTACTCCAAGATAGCATCTCTTAGAAAACCTTTAAACAGTTTACCCACGACAGCTGTTAAACTTACCGGCATATAGATTCCGGGCTCCGTTTTTGGACACCTTTTGAATATTAGCACCACATTTGCTATGCACCAATCCTGTGGAACCCTCCCTGTCAATATAGAGTCCTTAAACATCAGAAATAATGGTCTTGCCATCTGGTCTCAGCGATTTGTCTATTTTAATCTTTTTAAGGCGCTGCTGTACTTCTTCCTGGGTCAGACAGGGCACTTTAAATGGGAATTTACTTTCACATTCTGCATTTCATATTTTCCTCAGTGAATACAGTGGAGAAGAAAATATTTAATAGATTTGCTTTCTCCTAATCACTCTCTGCATCTTCCCCCTCATCACTCTGTAAAGGGCGGACACCTTCAGATTTATACTTTTTACCATTTATATAATTGAAGAACATTTTAGGGCTAGTTTTACTCTCTTTGGCAATTAATCTCTCGGTTTCTAGTTTGGCTGCTTTTATTTGTCTTTTACATATTCTATTTCTTTACTTATAGTTTTTCAATGCTTCCTCACTACCCTCCTGTTTTTCTTTACATGTATATTTATCCAGATTGTTTTGTTTTTGTTCCTTAACCTTTTATTCCCACTCTTTAAAGGTGTTTTCCCATCTCAGACAATGGGGGCATATCGATAGGATATGCCCACATTGTCTGAAAGGTTTGGGTCCCACCGCTGGGACCTGCACCTACAATGAGAATGGAGCGGAGAAATAAACGGAGGGCACACTGCCCATCCGCAACTGCCCTCTATTCGTTTCTATGGGGCCGCCGAATGTTTCCATCTGCCCCATAGAGATGAATCGGAGCATGGGCCGCGCATGCGCTGTGCGCTCCCATTCACTTCTATGGGAGCAGCGGGGAGCAGCGCTTGGTGGTGGACGGACCCTGGGAGTCCTCCAGCCACAGCACTCCCCGCTTCATTCTCATTGCAGGTGCGGGTACCAGCGGTGGGACCCGCACCTATCAGAAAATGGGGGCATATCCTAGCGATATGCCCCCATTGTCTGAGATGGGAATACCCCTTTAACACTCTTTTGAATGACAATTGGAAGGTTATTACTTTATGGTCACTATTTCCCAGGTGTCCCCCAACCTGCACACCTGTTGTTCTGTCAGGTCTACTGGTTAATACTAAGTCCAGTATGGTTATTGCCAAGAACTTTATGCCTGTTATTGCCTGTTTCCTTTATGAGATATACAGGTTTCAGTTTCAAAGTCTATATCTGGGTAGTTGAAGTCACCCATAATAACGACCTCATTATGATTTTCCGCCTTGTCTATTTCGTTTAGAAGTCGATTTTCTGTGGACTCTGGTATATTAGGTGGTTTATAATAGACTCCTATTAGTATTTTATTATTGTTTTTTCCTCCATGTATTTCTACCCACAGTGACTCCACATGTTCATGTCCCTCACTTTTATCTTCCCGAAGTGTTGGCTTTAGACAGGACTTTACATAAAGACAAACCCCTCCCCCTCTCCGGTTTTGACAATCCTTTCCAAACAGACTGTAACCCTGCATCCAGACATGTCTTAGTTATTCCCACTATGTCATAGTCCTCCTCACACATCACTAATTCCAGTTCCCCAGTTTTATTAGTTAGGATTCTGGCATTAGTGTACATACAATTAAGAGGTTTATGTATATTTTTTACCCTACACCTTTCCTTCTAAAATGTTCTAGTCCCTCCTTCCATTCCTCCTCCATTTTCATTACCTTGCCCCAGGTCTCTATCTGCACTATCCTACTATAATGTAATTTCCCTCCCCCCCCAGTCCCTAGTTTAAACACTCCTCCAACCTTCTAGCCATCTTCTCCTCCAAAATAGCTACCCCTTCCCCATTGAGGTGCAGCCCATCTCAGGTGCAGGAGTAGACCACCATGATGATATTTTTTAGCTATGTCTCATCTCTGCAGAGTTTCCCAGACAGGCATCTTCGATCTTTTACTTTTTCCATCAATTCCACCCCCGTTCCAATCCTGGTCCCCCAACAATGTTTCCTACTTCTACCTCCAATATTGTACATGCTGTGATTACTATGCTGAAGAAATAACAGTACCATACAGAGAGTCCCCCACATACTAAAAGTACTCCCAAAAGTCCCATCAATCATAATTCTGTTCCCGAGTGCCCTCATTAGTTTAAGTGTACCCTACAGTGATAACGCTCCTGGAGAGTGCCGCCATTAGTGGTAGTACCCTCCACATTGTGTCCTATAATAATAATGTCCAGCCAGTTTAATCAGTAGTAATTATGCCTCATAGTGCTTTCAGTAGTGATAATGCTCCCCAAAGTGCCACCATAGTAATAAGACCCCCTAAAATGGCCCCAGTAGCACTACATACTTACCGTTTCATTTGGTAAAATGAAGGCATTACAGCCCCGCCCCTGGGAACGCTCCTCCCATTATCAGCCTGGGACAGCACAAATTGCTGGGACTGTCTCTAAAAAATCAGGGACAGTCCCATCAAATTCAGGACGATTCACAACTATGGTAATAAGGTTCCTTAACCACCTCAGCCCCCCCAGCTTAAACACCCTTAATGACCAGACCACGTTTTACAATTCTGCACTACACTACTTTCACGGTTTATTGCTCGGTCATACAACTTACCACCCAAATTAATTTTACCTCCTTTTCTTCTCACTAATAGAGCTTTCATTTGGTGGTATTTCATTGCTGCTGATATTTTTACTTTTTTTGATATTAATCAAAAATGACCGAAATTTTTGCAAAAAAAATGACACTTTTTACTTTCTGTTGTAATTTAAAAAAACAAAACAAAACACATTTCTTTATAAAAAAAATTCTCTAAATTTATTGTTCTACATGTCCTTGATAAAAAAAAAATCCAATAAGTGTATATTTATTGGTTTGGGTAAAAAGTTACAGTGTTTACAAACTATGGTGCAAAAAAGTGAATTTCCGCATTTTAACCACATCAGCCCCCCTAGCTTAAACACCCTTAATGACCAGGCCACTTTTTACAATTCCGCACTACACTACTTTCACCGTTTATTGCTCCGTCATGCAACTTACCACCCAAATGAATTTTGCCTCCTTTTCTTCTCACTAATAGAGCTTTCATTTGGTGGTATTTCATTGCTGCTGACATTTTTACTTTTTTTGCTATTAATCAAAAATGGCCGAAATTTTTGCAAAAAAATGACATTTTTCACTTTCTGTTGTAAAATTTTTCAAAAAACTACATTTCTATATAAATTTTTCTCTAAATTTATTGTTCTACATGTCTTTGATAAAAAAAGTCCAATAAGTGTATATTTATTGGTTTGGGTAAAAGTTATAGCGCTTACAAACTATGGTGCAAAAAAGTGAATTTCGGCATTTTGAAGCAGCTCTGACTTTCTGAGCACCTGTCATGTTTCTTCAGGTGCTAGAATGCCAGGATAGTATAAATACCCCCCAAATGACACCATTTTAGAAAGAAGACACCCCAAAGTATTCGCGGAGGGGCATGGTGAGTTCATGTATCATTTCATTTTTTTTCACAAGTTAGCGGAAAATGACACTTTCTGAGAAAAAAAAAAAAAGTTTCAATTTCTGATAACTTCTGGCAAAAAAAAATAAAATCTCAGACGGACTCACTATGCCCCTCAGTGAATACCTTGGGGTGTCTACTTTCCGAAATGGGGTCATTTGTAGGGTGTGTTTACTGTTCTGGCATTTTGGGCGGGCTAAATTGTGAGCCGCCATGTAAACCTAAAGGTACTCGTTGAATTTAGGCCCTTTATGCACTCAGGCTGCAAAAAGTGTCACTTATGGTATCGCCGTACTCAGGAGAAGTAGGGCAATGTGTTTTGGGGTGTATTTTTACATATACCCATGTTGGGTGAGAGAAATATCTCTGTAAATTGTCAACTTTGTATAAAATTTTTTAAAAGTTGTCGCTTACAGAGATATTTTTCACACAAAGTATGGGTATATATAAAAATACACCCCAAAACACATTGCCCTACTTCTCCTGAGTACGGCGATACCACATGTGTGCCACTTTTTTGCAGCCTGGGTGCGCAAAGGGGCCCTAAAACCAATGAGTACCTTTAGGATTTCACAGGGCATTTTTACGCATTTGGATTCCAGACTTCTTCTCACGCTTTAGGGGCCCCTAAAATGCCAGGACAGTATAAATACCCCACATGTGACCCCATTTTGGAAAGAAGACACCCCAAGGTATTCTGTGAGGGGTATGGTGAGTTCATGTAAAATTTTATTTTTTGTCACAAGTTAGTGGAATATGAGACTTTGTAAAAACAAAATAAAAAAAAAAAACAATTTCCGCTGACTTGTGCCAAAAAATAAAAATTCTGTGGACTCACCATGCCCTCACAGAATACCTTGAGTGTCTTCTTTCCAAAATGGGGTCACATGTGGGGTATTTATACTCACCTGGCATTTTAGGGGCCCCTAAAGTGTGAGAATCCAAATGCATAAAATGGCCTGTGAAATCCTAAAGGTACTCATTGGTTTTAGGCCCCTTTGCATTCCAGGCTGCAAAAGTGTCACCATATGGTATCGCCAGATCAGGAGAAGTAGGGCAGTGTGTTAGGGTGTGTTTACATATACCATAGCTGCGTGTGAGAAATATCGCTGTAAACGACAACTTTTAAAATTTTTTATTCAAAGTTGTCAATTTACAGAGATATTTCTTCACCCAGTATGGGTATATGTAAAAATACACCCCAAAACACATTGCCCTACTTCTCCTGAGTACGGCGATACCACATGTGTGACACTTTTTGCAGCCAAGATGCGCAAAGGGGCCCAAATTCCAATGAGTACCTTTTAGGAGGGCATTTTTACGCATTTTTCTTCTCACGCTTTAGGGCCCCTAAAATGCCAGGGCAGTATAAATACCCCACATGTGACCCCATTTTGGAAAGAAGACACCCTAAGGTATTCCATGAGGGGCATGGCGAGTTCATAGAAGATTTTTTTTGGCACAAGTTAGTGGAAATTGATTTTTATTGTTTTTCTCACAAAGTCTCCCTTTCCGCTAACTTTTGACAAAAGTTTAATTTTTCATGGACTCATTATGCCCTCAGCGAATACCTTGGGTGTCTTCTTTCAAAATGGGTCACATGTGGGGTATGTATACTGCCCTGAGATTTTAGGGCCCTAAAGCGTGAGAAGAAAATGCGTAAAATGCTCTCCTAAAAGGTACTGTTGAGTTCTTTGCAAGATTTGGCTGCAGTGTCACTCATCGACTGTACTCAGGAGAAGTAGCATAGTGGGTATTTTTACATATACCTATGCTAGTGAGAGAAATATCTCTGTAAATTGACAACTTTGAATAAAAAAATTTAAAAGTTGTCGTTTACAGCGATATTTCTCACACCCAGCATGGGTATATGTAAAATACACCCCAAAACACATTGCCCTACTTCTCCTGAGTACGGCGATACCACATGAGTGACACTTTTTTGCAGCCAAGATGCGCAAAGGGGCCCTAAAACCAATGAGTACCTTTAGGATTTCACAGGGCATTTTTACGCATTTGGATTCTCACGCTTTAGGACCACTAAATTGCCAGGGCAGTATAAATACCCCACATGTGACCCCATTTTGGAATGAAGACACCCCAAGGTATTCTGTGAGGGGTATGGCGAGTTCACAGAAAAAAAAAATTTGAAATTTGATCATGCGTCATATCACTCAACACTGGAGAAGGCCACTTTCATAAAACAGCGTCTGATATAGCAGTTTGATGCGATTTTATTCGCATCTACAGCCTGCCAGCGATGGATCATCGCTGGCAGGCTGTAGCCGAACTGCTGTGCCGCGCTTCCCTGTGAACGCGCGCGCGTTCACAGGAAATCTCGCCTCTCGCGAGATGACGCGCCGATGCGTCCACACAGAGCTACAGGACCGCCCGCAGGACGCATCCCTGCGTTAGGCGGTCCTGTAGTAGTTAAAGCAGCTCTGAATTTCTGAGCACCTGTCATGTTTCTTCAGATGCTAGAATGCCAGGATAGTATAAATAACCCCCAAATGACACCATTTTAGAAAGAAGACACCCCAAAGTATTCGCAGAGGGGCATGGTGAGTTCATGTATGATTTCATTTTTTTTCACAAGTTAGCGGAAAATGACACTTTCTGAGGAAAAAAATATATATATAAAGTTTCCATTTCTGCTACTACTTTCTGAAATGGGGTCATTTGTGGGGTGTGTTTACTGTTCTGGCATTTTGGGCGGGGCTAAATTGTGAGCAGCCCTGTAAAGCCTGAAGGTACTTGTTGGACTTTATGCCCCTTTACGCACCTAGGCTGCAAAAAAGTGGCACACATGTGGTATCGCCGTACTCAGAAAAAGTAGGGCAATGTGTTTTGGGGTGTATTTTTACATATATCCATGCTGGGTGAGAGAAATATCTCTGTAAACTGACAACTTGGTATAAAAAAATTTAAAAAGTTGTCATTTACAGAGATATTTCTCACACCCAGCATGGGTATATGAAAAATTACACCCCAAAACACATTGCCCTACTTCTCCTGAAAACGGCGATACCACATGAGTGACACTTTTTTGCAGCCTGGGTGCGCAAAGGGGCCCTAATATCATTTAAATATAATTTTTATTAAATTTTGTCAGTTAATACAAACATATGTAGATTATGAAAATTCGCATTTCTTTTGCTGCGAATAATATACATGGATATCATACACAGTTGTTTTCATTGTGATTCATCTTTAGATATGCGTGTAAACACAGCTTATAAGTAGAGATGAGCGAACACCTGGATGTTGGGGTTCGAGAAGTTCGGCCGAACTTCACGAAAATGTTTGTGTTCGGGATCCGAACTCGACCAGAACTTTATCCCGAACCCCATTGAAGTCAATGGGGACCCGAACTTTTAGGCACTAAAAAGGCTGTAAAATAGTCCAGGAACGGGCTAGAGGGCTGCCAAAGGCAGCAAAATGTAGATAAATCCCCTGCAAACAAATGTGGATAAGGAAATGAATTAAAATAAAATAAAATAAATAAAATTTAACCAATATCAATTGGAGAGAGGTCCCACTGCAAGGAATCATGCGTCATATCACTCAACACTGGAGAAGGCCACTTTCAGTTATTTCGGCCTCAGCACCCAGACAGAGGAGAGAGGTCCCACAGCAAGGAATCATGCGTCATATCACCCACCACTGGAGAAGGCCACTTTCATTTATTTCAGCCCCAGCACCCAGACAGAGGAGAGAAGTCCCACAGCAAGGAATCATGCGTCATATCAACAACCATCGGAGAAGGCCACTCTCAGTTATTTAGGCCCAGCACCCAGACAGAGGAGAGAGGTCCCACAGCAAGGAATCATGCGTCATATCACCCACCACTGGAGAAGGCCACTTTCAGTTATTTCGGCCAGCACCCAGACCGAGGAGAGAGGTCACACAGCAAGGAATCATGCGTCATATCACCCACCACTGGAGAAGGCCACTTTCAGTTATTTCAGCCCAGCACCCAGACCGAGGATACAGGTTCCACAGCAAGGAATCATGCGTCATATCACCCACCACTGGAGAAGGCCACTTTCAGTTATTTCGGCCCCAGCACCCAGATAGAGGAGAGAGGTAACACAGCAAGGAATCATGCGTCATATCACCCACCACTGGAGAAGGCCACTTTCATTTATTTCAGCCCCAGCACCCAGACAGAGGAGAGAAGTCCCACAGCAAGGAATCATGCGTCATATCAACCACCACCGGAGAAGGCCACTCTCAGTTATTTAAGCCCAGCACCCAGACAGAGGAGAGAGGTCCCACAGCAAGGAATCATGCGTCATATCAACCACCACCGGAGAAGGCCACTCTCAGTTATTTCGGCCCAGCACCCAGACAGAGGAGAGAGGTCCCACAGCAAGGAATCATGCGTCATATCACCTCACCACCGGAGAAGGCCACTCTCAGTTATTTCTGCCCCAGCACCCAGACAGAGGAGAGAGGTCCCACAGCAAGGAATCATGCGTCATATCACCCACCACCGGAGAAGGCCACTCTCAGTTATTTCGCCCAGCACCCAGACAGAGGAGAGAGGTCCCACAGCAAGGAATCATGCGTCATATCAACCACCACCGGAGAAGGCCACTCTCAGTTATTTCTGCCCAGCACCCAGACAGAGGAGAGAGGTCCCACAGCAAGGAATCATGCGTCATATCAACCACCACCGGAGAAGGCCACTCTCAGTTATTTCGGCCCAGCACCCAGAAAGAGGAGAGAGGTCCCACAGCAAGGAAACATGTGTCATATCAACCACCACAGGAGAAGGCCACTTTCAGTTATTTCAGCCAAACCATCCAGACAGAGGAGAGGTTCATTCAACTTTGGGTTGCACCACAAGATCATGGTAAAGGTAAAAAAATGAGGATTCAATAAAGAAGTGCCCCGGAGTACAAGAATACATGGTTGAGGGGGAGGCAGTTATAAATGTCTATTCTGCACAAGGGAGGGAAAGGTCCTGTGGGATCCATGCCTGGTTCATTTTTATGAACGTCAGCTTGTCCACGTTGGCTGTGGACAGGCGGTTGCGTTTTTCAGTAATGACGCCCCCTGCCATGCTGAATACACGTTCAGACAAAACGCTGGCCGCCGGGCAGGCCAGCACCTCCAAGGCATAAAATGCTAACTCTGGCCATGTGGACAATTTGGAGACACAGAAGTTGAATGGGGCAGAACCATCAGTCAGTACGTGGAGGGGTGTGCAGACGTACTGTTCAACCATGTTAGTGAAATGCTGCCTCCTGCTAACACGTTCCGTATCAGGTGGTGGTGCAGTTAGGTGTGGCGTGGAGACAAAACTTTTCCACATTTCTGTCATGCTAACCCTGCCCTCAGAGGAGCTGGCCGTGACACAGCTGCGTTGGAGACCTCTTGCTCCTCCTCTGCCTTCGCCTTGGACTTTCAACTGTTCCCCTGTGACATTTGGGAATGCTCTCAGGAGCGCCTCTACCAGCGTGCGCTTGTACTCGAGCATCTTCCTATCACGCTCCAGTGCAGGAAGTAAGGTGGGCACATTGTCTTTGTACCGGGGATCCAGCAGGGTGGCAACCCAGTAGTCCGCACACGTTAAAATGTGGGCAACTCTGCTGTCGTTGCGCAGGCACTGCAGCATGTAGTCGCTCATGTGTGCCAGGCTCCCCAGAGATAAGGACAAGCTGTCCTCTGTGGGAGGCGTATCGTCATCGTCCTCCATATCCCCCCAGCCACGCACCAGTGATGGGCCTGAGCTGTGTCGGGTGCCACCCCGCTGTGAACCTGCTTCATCCTCATCCTCCTCCACCTCCTCCTCATCCTCCTCGTCCTCCAGTAGTGGGCCCTGGCTGGCCACATTTGTACCTGGCCTCTGCTTTTTCAAAAAACCTCCCTCTGAGCCACTTCTAACAGACTGGCCTGAAAGTGCTAAAAATGACCCTTCATCCTCCTGCTCCTCCTGTGCCACCTCCTCTTCCATCATCGCCCTAAGCGTTTTCTCAAGGAGAAATAGAAGTGGTATTGTAACGCTGATAACGGTGTCATCGCCACTGGCCATGTTGGTGGAGTACTCAAACAGCGCAACAGGGCACACAGGTCTCGCATGGAGGCCCAATCATTGGTGGTGAAGTGGTGCTGTTCCGCAGTGCAACTGACGCGTGCATGCTGCAGCTGAAACTCCACTATGGCCTGCTGCTGCTCGCACAGTCTCTCCAGCATGTGCAAGGTGGAGTTCAACCTGGTGGGCACGTCGCATATGAGGCGGTGAGCGGGAAGGCCGAAGTTCCGCTGTAGCACAGACAGGCGAGCAGCGGCAGGATGTGAACGCCGGAAGCGTGCACAGACAGCCCGCACTTTATGCAGCAGCTCTGACATGTCGGGTAGTTGTGAATGAACTTCTGCACCACCAAATTCAGCACATGCGCCAGGCAAGGGATGTGCGTCAAACTGGCTAGTCCCAGAGCTGCGACGAGATTTCGCCCATTATCGCACACCACCAGGCCGTGCTTGAGGCCCACCGGCAGAAACCACTCGTCGGTCTGTTGTTCAATACCCCGCCACAACTCCTGCGCGGTGTGGGGCCTGTCCCCCAAACATATGAGTTTCAGAATGGCCTGCTCAGGGCTGGCCTTAGGTCACCAGGCGCCCTGTGCGAGCTAATGTTGTGGTGCCCCCCGTCCCCACTGCCCAGGTTACACAAAGAGGAAAACAATCTTTGTAAGGCCTCATGCACACGATAACTGAATTGACTGGTAACAATAATGTATATTAAATACATTAAATACAGAAAAAAAAACTTATAACTGCTATCTTTTTAACATTGGTTTTTAGAGATAATATAATGTGCAAATGCAATAATAACTGGGAACACTGGCATTTGGGCTCCAGCATCACTTAGCACCAGGAAACAAAGTTTTCTGGCTGCCAGCTCACAGAAGGAAGAGATTGCGAGTGTAAGAGTGAGTCTGCACAGAACCTGTTGCCCACTACTGACTAGTGTTAAAACCCTGAGCGCGAGTACTGCTACGACGGGAGTAGTGGTGGCAAGAGAGATCATAGAACGGAAGTGTTGAGGGATTGTGGTGTAGCCCTGTGTGGTGCCAATGGGGCCTGCTTAGGGTGCACTTTGCAGATCGGACTGATATGTGCTGGTAGGCTGCAGATAGAATAAAATAAATGCTAGGTGAAGCTGCCATGGGACAAGTCGGTAGACTGGAGCCACAGGCTGGAAGATCTACGTAGCAAGGCTCAAGTGCAGCTGCTGAGAAATAAACCTGTGAGCCGGTGGGGAACCATTGCTGGTTCTGTGTGGGCTGTGGATGTACCAAAAAGACAGCACTCCTTAGGCTCCATTCACACCACCGTTTCTCTTTTCTGTTCTCCGGCTCCGTTAAGGGTTAACTGAAAGGATGGATTCTGTTCATAACTGACACCTAACTGACAACAACGTAGCTTGCTAGCTCCCATGAAAATGTACCAAGGGCATTAGGGCAGGCACTGCAGCATCCTATAAATGCAGGCAGTGGCCTAGCTAGCAGCCATGAAAATGTACCAAGGGCAGGCACAGCAGCATCCAACTAAGTGGCCTAGCGCTCACTTAGCTGGATGCTGCTGTGCCTGCTGCCCTTGGTAAATTTTCATCATGGCTGCTAGCTAGGCCCTCCTGCCTGCATTTATAGGATGCTGCAGTGCCTGCCCTAATGCCCTTGGTACATTTTCATGGGAGCTAGCAAGCTAGGCCACTGCCTGCCTGCATTTAATGGAAGACAGTACTTCTCTCATCATTTTTAGAAGATCACCCCAGTGACCCCACCGACAGACTCCAGTCCAGACACACACTGTTGATTCATCATCATTGATCACAGGTCACCACCTACCCTAACAGCTATCCTCCTCAGTTGACCTGTCTGTCCAGGCTTTCAGTTGATGTCTCCTCTCCTGCTGGTGGCTACCAGGCTGCGTGACCTGCGTCTTCATCCTGGGGCTCTGGTTGAGGGCGGCTGACACAGTCAGTCAGCTCACCTCTAGATAGGACCTACGGCTGCTGCACTCCTGTCTCCTGCTTCCCGCCGCCGCGGCACTGCTCGTTACGCCCCGTGGCCTGCCCTGAGCCTATAAACTTGCAACTTGCTGTGAGGCAGAGGGCAGTGCCAGTGGCAGCCGGGTTACCTATTACGTCAAGCAGCAGGCTGGGTGGCTGGGCGGGACTTGGGAGGCTGCAGGCGATGCGCCTGAGGCGCAAGCCGTGCAAGTGAGGTAAAGAAGAAAAAAAAAGTCATTCCTTTTTTTTCCGCAGGGGGTGCCAGCGCCCTGAGGCAGCTGAACCCGCTTGATATGGTAGCGCAGCGCAGGCCCAGGCTGAGACTGAGAGTGATAAACTAACTGCGTCTGCCGTCTGCGAGCTGTGTTGGCCGCCCAGGCGCCCCTGTTGCCATGGCGCCCTGTGCGGCCACACAGTTCGCACACCCCAAAGGCCGGCCCTGGGCCTGCTGACGTTTACCCCAGGCTGTGCTGAAGTTGGTGGTGAAGGTGTGTGGCTGACTGGATGAGCTGGTGGAAGCAGAGGAGGAGGAAGCCGAGTAGGAGGAGGAGGCTACAGGAGGCAAAGAATGATGCCCTGCGATCCTTGGCGGCGGAAGGACGTGCGCCAAGGAACTCTCCGCCTGCGGCCCAGCCGCCACTACATTTACCCAGTGTGCAGTTAGGGAGATATAGCGCTCCTGGCTGTGCTTACTGGTCCACGTATCTGTGGTTAGGTGGACCTTGCCACAGATGGCGTTGCGCAGTGCACACTTGATTTTATCGGATACTTGGTTGTGCAGGGAAGGCACGGCTGTCTTGGAGAAGTAGTGGCGGCTGGGAACAACATACTGTGGGACAGCGATGGACATCAGCTGTTTGAAGCTGTTCAGTGTCCACCAGCCTGAATGACAGCATTTCAAAGGCCAGTAGTTTAGAAATGCCTCACACAACTTCCTAGCGGTGTGGGGCCTGTCCCCCAAACATATGAGTTTCAGAATGGCCTGCTCAGGGCTGGCCCTTAGGTCACCAGGCGCCCTGTGCGAGTAATGTTGTGGTGCCCCCGTCCCCACTGCCCAGGTTGCACAAAGAGGAAAACAATCTTTGTGAGGCCTCATGCAACAACGATAACTGAATTGGACTGGTAACAATAATGTATATTAAATACATTAAATACAGAAAAAAAACTTAACTGCTATCTTTTTAACATTGGTTTTTAGAGATATTATAATGTGCAAATGCAATAATAACTGGGAACACTGGCATCTGGGCATCCAGCATCACTGCGCCAGGAAACAAAGTTTTCTGGCTGCCAGCCCACAGAAAGGAAGAGAGTGCGTAGTGTAAGGAAGTGGTCTGCATGGAAGCCTGTCGCTGCTACTCGACTAGTGTTGGCAGCCTGGCCTTGTAGTGCTGCGACGACGTGGCAGTGGTGGCAAAGAGAGATCATAGGAACCGGAAGTGCTGAGGATTGTGGTGTAGCCCTGTGTGGTGCCAATGGGGCCTGCTTAGGGTGCACTTTGCAGATCGGACTGATATGTGCTGGTAGGCTGCAGATAGAATAAAATAAATGCTAAGGTGAAGCTGCCATGGGACAAGTCGGTAGACTGGAGCCACAGGCTGGAAGATCTACGTGGCAAGGCTCAAGTGCAGCTGCTGAGAAAATAAAACCTGTGAGCCGGTGGGGAACCATTGCTGGTTCTGTGTGGGCTGTGGGTGTACCAAAGAGACCTTGGCACTCCTTAGGACTTCCATTCACTGGCGCAGTTCTCGTTTCTGCTCTCCACAGTGTGACTCCGTTAAGGGCTAACTGAATGCGATGGATTCTGTTCATAACCGACAACCTAACTGACAACAACGTAGCTTGCTATGAATATGGTGCCATATCGTGCATTAGAGCAGACGCAGCGATCCCGCTGATTGACGCAGTAGGCACGGCAGCAGCCACAGCACAGGGCACTGGGTAGGAGCTATGCAACCTGGGCGGCCTTCCAGCCCTAACTAGCGTGGCTGCTGGTGTGCACTGCTGCCTTGAAATTTTTCATCATGGCTGCTAGCCAGGCCCTCCTGCCTGCATTTATAAGGATGCTGCCGTGCCTACTATTGGCCTGGGTGCATTTCATGGAGCTTAGTGTCAGCCACTGCCTGCCTGCGATTTGTTGGAAGACAGTACTTCTCATCATCATTTTAGGAAGATCACCCGCAGTGACCCCACCGACAGACCTGCCAGTTCCAGACCCACACTGTTGATTCATCATCGTGATCACAGGTCACCACCCACCTAACAGCTATCCTCCTCAGTTGACCTGTCTGTCCAGGCTTTCAGTTGATGTCTCCTCTCCCGCTGGTGGCTACCAGGCTGCGTGACCTGCGCTTCATCCTGGGGCTCTGGTTATATGCGCAGAAGCGGATCGCAGGCCGACTCCGAGCATCACGGATCGGGACCTCACGGCTGCTTGCACTCCTGTCTCCTGCTTCCCGCCCCGCCTTGGCACTGCTCGTGGCCTCTGTGGCCTGCCCTGAGCCTATAAACCTGCAACTTTGCCGTGAGGCGAGAGGCAAAGCCGCGCCAGCAACGCCGGGTTACCTATTACGCCAAGCAGCAGAGCTGGGTGGCTGGGCGGGACTTGGGAGGCTGCAGGCGTGCGCGCCCTGAGCGCGCTTAAGCCGTGCAAAAGTGAGGTAAGAAGAAAAGAAAAAGTCATTCCTTTTTTTCCGTGGGGTGCCAGCGCCCTGAGGCAGCTGAACCCGCTGACAGGGAGCGCAGCGAGGCCTAGGTTGTAAGATCACACATAAACCAAATGCCTGCCACTTCAAATGTCTATTGTCCCAAATTCTGCTTTGCTGGTCTAGGTATGCCACATAGTCTGACACCCAGCACGCCTCAGTCACTGACTGTCCAGGTTTCTAGTTACAGCAGGCATTAATTAATGAGCAGAAGAGAGTATATTTATAGATATGAAAAATAAGAATGATCATCCTAAGTTGCTAAAGATGGTCACTAAACTTCTCTTCACCATCAAACAGTCACAACCCGTTAGAAGAGTGTCTCTATTTTTTTATTTAACATTTTATTTTATTGTGCAACCACAAGATGCTAAACAATTATGATCAAACGATACTACGTAGTAGCACAAGTTGTCTATAAATGCATGCTGGAACATAACAGGGATAAATATACATTTGAGTCGTTGAACACCAAACCACCAGCCTGAAGACACCAAATAGTAATGAAATACTAGCATCAAAATTCAGCAACAGGGAAAATAGGTAATTGATGCTTCATATTGTAGAGCAGAGATTAATCTGGCCATGGTAGATATAAAGAGAGTGTTATATTGAGTTATATATCAAGATCTTCACGCTAGTGGCAAAACAATATCCAGTGAGATATGTCATATAATATGAATGTATTGATATAGTTCATTATGTTTATTCACCGCGCCTATGCTAGGCTGATTTGTTCATAGGGCAGCAAGGTTCAAACGCACGCCTGCTAGATCTGATAACGACAAGTTTCACTAAATGGCATGCTGTAATCTGTCTTTAAAGCTTCAACCATGATGTAATAGTAGTATAATTTCTGGCGTTATTCATGCTACTTCAGCTTTTCTAAAAAAATGCATATCACTGCATGTTTCTGAACTGCTAACACAGTAAGTCAATCATCAATAATTAGAATCACTACTAACTCACAAGCCTCTCTGATCTCTGTTCACTGCATACCAGAAAGATGGAATAGTTTACACCAGCCACATTTACTGAGATTAAGATCTACTAGTGTATATTCATGTCCTATCACATAGAAAACATCGTGTTGCAACAGTAACCAAGCAGTCCCACCATCAGAAGCAGGATTTAACTGCCAGATTTTCAATATAGACTGCTACAATTTGAGTTTAGATATGTCTGGATGCATAAGATGGAGCAGACTGATGGGCTGGCTGTAACAAAGTGCCGTAAGATTTGGGTAGAGATGTCAACATGATCAATGTCTGCCACCCACATCAATCAAACACTGTGTCGCCATCTAATTATTAGCCTGCACCTAACATCTAAATTTTAGTAATAACCAGAGTTATTCAATAGAGTAATGTAGACACACATTCTTCCAAAAATCTGAGGCAGATGAATACCACAACATCGTATCTAACAGATTTCGCTAACAATGTCGCACTGCTATCTATGGCAAGAAGATTAACAATGCATGATTAAACACTTGCAGAGCATCCACAACACTGTCATTGGTTGTAAAATATAATTAACTATACAGAATATTAGGGAAGATTTTAGGGCTATACAATCTGATAGCAACCAAATATAACTGTCAAATAGTCGCCAGATATACGTTGTCGCAACGACGTTACAATGGCAACAAAAGATAGTTTAATGGACTATAAACTGGTCGCAACAGCTATATACCAGATTATGGTAATATTATCATACAACACACCTAACATATATGCCAGAGGAATAATTATAGTTCACAGCCATAATGAAACCAAATTGATTGTAAGATTGTTATTTGGCACTAATTTTTATCTGTACAAAGATAACATCAACTATAAGCTGCTGCCAAACATTATGAAACCAATGATTATTGTATAGTAATGCCAGTAATTAACTGTACCTCAGAACAAAAATATAAGCTGCTGACACTTATGAACCTATCAAAACAATATACTGATTCAGGGCTATGTTATAATATTCACCCAACAAATATATATGGCACTATGAAATGGTCTTACAAATACAGATACCACTGTATTATTGAGCTGGTAAATTATCTTCACCCTAATAAAGAGAGTTGAAGGAGACTAGTAACTATAATCACACAAACAAACATATCAGGTTCTTTACTAGTTCTATGCTAACATGTCACAATGTGCTAATAGGTTTAGAAGAGCACTACAAACTGGTCAAACATAACAGAGGTACACACTATACAGGTCATGGCTGTGATTGGTTCCATCTGCAATCATAAAGCTCATATACTTATGAAACCGGCCCAATATTGCACAACAGATCCATATTATATAAGCGAACAACTAATGTATATGTCATTACACATTAGTAATTTACGATGAAAATCAAACATCAGTTGGTGTTTACACCAGATCACCTGTACGCGTTGAGTGTTTTTGTATGGATACCAGTTAGCATTTACGTTGTTAATAAAACCAACGATCATGAATAAATATTTCGCAACATCACTCCCAGTCACATTTGGTTAGAAGACAATGTATCGTCAGCCGAAGTCGGAACAATATTCGATAAATATATTTAACAATTGAATTTACCCAGAATAAAGATAAGCGACATATCAGAACTTAATACAGCATAATACCGATTGTAATGTTACTAGCAACGTTCGTCCCAGAATGCGCTATGTTTGTTGATTATATATCGCCCGCAATAAGGTAATGAACATAAGAATGTCGGCAATTATCATCCGCAATAACAGTAATACAGAGACTATGAAACTAATGCAATATTAAAATTAGATCTAAATATGTTTGCATTGTCCACTAATAAAATAAAGATTTAAGAGATTGAGGAAACGTTTCAATCAAACAGCCAAGACACCAGATTCAGGTTTTTGTTAACTAGGCAAGAATAGTAACTGCAACAATATATACTACGATATCTGTCATAATGTCACGCGAGTGAACAATGATTAATGGTAATAATGGTAATTGAACTTCCGCAATAAAGCAAGAAATTTACGATCATACTTCGTTGTCATGTCAGAACCACTGATTGCGAACGTTGTCTATACAATTGAATCCGAATAAATATAATATGATACTGATAGTATTCGCAGCACACACAACCATCGATCATAAAATGCTGTCTGGCAACAATTATCCCAGAATGTGAGTACTTAAGATTATCATTATCTCTTGGTTAGCCAAAGCAAATCACCATTTTATGTAGCTGGTATTTATAATTGAATTTCACCAGAACAAAAATATATGTTTATGACACTATGAAACCTGGCCTGCAACAGCTGGGACACCAGATTCAGGGTATTGCTATTTTGGCAAATTGAATTTCACCCCAGAACAAAATATATGTTTTGGCGGACACTATGAAACGTGGCCTGCAACAGCTGAGACACCAGATTCAGGATATTGCTATTTTGGCAAATTAATTTCACCACAGAACAAAATATATGTTTTAAGCTGACACTATGAAACCTTGGCCTGCAACAGCTGGGACACTAGATTCATGGTATTGCTATTTTGGCAATTGAATTACACCCCAGAACAAAATATATGTTTTGGCGGACACTATTATATTTGTCTGCACACAGCTGAAACCACTGATTTATGGTATTGCTATTTTGGCAATTGAATTTCACCCCAGAACAAAATATATGTTTTGACGGACACTATGAAACCTTGGCCTGCAACAGCTGGGACACCAGATTCAGGGTATTGCTATTTTGGCAATTGAATTTCACCCCAGAACAAAATATATGTTTTGGCGGACACTATGAAACTTGGCCTGCAACAGCTGGGACACCAGATTCAGGGTATTGCTATTTTGGCAAATTGAATTTCACCCCAGAACAAAATATATGTTTTGAGTGACACTATGAAACCTGGCCTGCAACAGCTGAGACACCAGATTCAGGGTATTGCTATTTTGGCAGATTGAATTTCACCCCAGAACAAAATATATGTTTTGATGGACACTATGAAACCTGGCCTGCAACAGCTGGGACACCAGATTCAGGGTATTGCTATTTTGGCAAGTGAATTCCACCCCAGAACAAAATATATGTTTTGACGGACACTATTATACTTTGCCAGCCACAGCTGAAACCACTGATTTATGGTATTGGTATTTTGGAAATTGAATTTCACCCCAGAACAAAATATATGTTTTGGCGGACACTATTATATTTTGCCAGACACAGCTGGAACACCACTGATTCATGGTATTGCTATTTTGGCAATTGAATTTCACCCCAGAACAAAATATATGTTTTGGCGGATTACTATTATATTTTGCCAGCCACAGCTGAAACCACTGATTTATGGTATTGCTATTTTGGCAATTGAATTTCACCCCCAGAACAAAATATATGTTTTGATGGACACTATGAAACCTGGCCTGCAACAGCTGGGACACCAGATTCAGGGTATTGCTATTTTGGCAGATTAATTTCACCCCAGAACAAAATATATGTTTTGATGGACACTATGAAACCTGGCCTGCAACAGCTGGGACCACCAGATTCAGGGTATTGCTATTTTTCAAGTGAATTACACCCCAGGACAAAATATATGTTTTGGCGGACACTATTATATTTTGCCAGCCACAGCTGAAACCACTGATTTATGGTATTGCTATTTTGGCAATTGAATTTCACCCCAGAACAAAATATATGTTTTGGCGGACACTATTATATTTTGCCAGCCACAGCAGAACACCACTGATTTATGGTATTGCTATTTTGGCAATTGAATTTCACCCCAGAACAAAATATATGTTTTGGCGGACACTATGAATCCTGGCCTGCAACAGCTGGGACACCAGATTCAGGTATTGCTATTTTGGCAGATTAATTTCACCCCAGAACAAAATATATGTTTTGATGGACACTATGAAACCTGGCCTGCAACAGCTGGGACACCAGATTCAGGGTATTGCTATTTTTTCAAGTGAATTACACCCCAGAACAAAATATATGTTTTGGCGGACACTATTATATTATGCCAGCCACAGCTGAAACCACTGATTTATGGTATTGCTATTTTGGCAATTGAATTTCACCCCAGAACAAAATATATGTTTTGGCGGACACTATTATATTTTGCCAGCCACAGCAGAAACCACTGATTTATGGTATTGCTATTTTGGCAATTGAATTTCACCCCAGAACAAAATATATGTTTTGGCGGAAACTATGAAACCTTGCCTGCAACAGCTGGGACACCAGATTCAGGGTATTGCTATTTTGGCAAATTAATTTCACCAAAGAACAAAATATATGTTTTGGCGGACACTATAAAACGTGGCCTGCAACAGCTGGGACACCAGATTAAGGGTATTGCTATTTTGGCAAATTAATTTCACCCCAGAACAAAATATATGTTTTGGCGGACACTATGAAACCTTGCCTGCAACAGCTGGGACACCAGATTACGGGTATTGCTATTTTGGCAAGTGAATTACACCCCAGAACAAAATATATGTTTTGGCGGACACTATTATATTTTGCCAGCCACAGCTGAAACCACTGATTTATGGTATTGGTATTTTGGCAATTGAATTTCACCCCAGAACAAAATATATGTTTTGGCCGACACTATTATATATTTGGCCAGCCAACAGCTGAAACCACTGGATTTATGGTATTGCTATTTTGGCAATTGAATTTCAACCCCAGAACAAAATATATGTCTTTGGCGGACACTATTATATTTTGCCAGCCACAGCTGAAACCACTGATTTATGGTATTGCTATTTTGGCAATTGAATTTCACCCCAGAACAAAATATATGTTTTGGCGGACACTATGAAACCTGGCCTGCAACAGCTGGGACACCAGATTCAGGGTATTGCTATTTTGGCAGATTAATTTCACCCCAGAACAAAATATATGTTTTGATGGACACTATGAAACCTGGCCTGCAACAGCTGGGACACCAGATTCAGGGTACTGCTATTTTTTCAAATGAATACACCCCAGAGACAAAATATATGTTTTGATGACACTATTATATTTTGCCAGCCATAGCTGAAACCACTGATTTATGGTATTGCTATTTTGCAATTGAATTTCACCCCAGAACAAAATATATGCTTGGCGGATACTATTATATTTGTTAGCCACAGCAGAAAACCACTGATTTATGGTATTGCTATTTGGCAATTGAATTTCACCCCAGAACAAAATATATGTTTTATGGACACTATGAAACCTTGCCTGCAACAGCTGGGACACACCAGATTCAGGGTATTGCTATTTTGTGAGATTAATTTCACCCAGAACAAAATATATGTTTTGATGGACACTATGGCTCCTGGCCTGCAACAGCTGGGACACCAGATTAAGGGTATTGCTATTTTGGCAAGTGAATTACACCCCAGAACAAAATATATGTTTTGGCAGACACTATTATATTTTGCCAGCCACAGCTGAAACCACTGATTTATTGTAATGCTATTTTGGCAATTGAATTTCACCCCAGAACAAAATATATGTTTTGGCGGACACTATTATATTTTGCCAGCAACAGCTGAAACCACTGATTTATGGTATTGCTATTTTGGCAATTGAATTTCACCCCAGAACAAAATATATGTTTGGCGGACACTATGAAACCTGGCCTGCAACAGCTGGGACACCAGATTCAGGGTATTGCTATTTTGGCAAATTAATTTCACCCCAGAACAAAATATATGTTTTGGCGGACACTATAAAATGTGGCCTGCAACAGCTGGGACACCAGATTCAGGGTATTGCTATTTTGGCAAATTAATTTCACCCCAGAACAAAATATATGTTTTGGCTGACACTATAAAACCTGACCTGCAACAGCTGGGACACCAGATTAGGGTATTACTATTTGGCAAGTGAATTACACCCCAGATCAAAATATATGTTTTGGCGGACACTATTATATTTTGCCAGCCACAGCTGAAACCACTGATTTATGGTATTGCTATTTTGGCAATTGAATTTCACCCCAGAACAAAATATATGTTTTTTTGCCAGCCACAGCTGAAACCACTGATTTATGGTTTTGCTATTTTGGCATTTGAATTTCACCTCAGAACAAAATATATGTTTTGAGCGACACTATTATACTTTGCCAGCCACAGCTGGGACCACCGATTCAGGGAAGCATTGGCAATTAATTTCACTGAACAAATATATGTTTTGCGACACTATGAAGCTGGCTGCAACAGCTGGACACCAATTCAGATTGCCATTTTGGCAGGTGAATCCCTCAGAACAAAATATATGTTTTGGCGGACACCTACGAAACCTGGCCTGCAACAGCTGGGACACCAGATTCATGGGTATTGCTATTTTGTCAAGTGAATTACACCCCAGAACAAAAATATATGTTTTGGCGGACACTATTATATTTTGCCAGCCACAGCTGAAACCACTGATTTATGGTATTGCTATTTTGGCAATTGAATTTCACCCCAGAACAAATATATGTTTTGGCGAGACACTATTATATTTTGCCAGCCACAGCTGAAACCACTGATTTATGGTATTGCTATTTTGGCAATTGACTTCACCCCAGAACAAAATATATGTTTTGATGGACACTATTATATTTTGTCAGCCACAGCTGAGAACCACTGATTATGGATATTGCTATTTTGGCAATTGAATTTCACCCCAGAACAAAATATATGTTTTGGCAGACACTATTATATTTTGCCAGCCACAGCTGAAACCACTGATTTATGGTATTGCTATTTTGGCATTTGAATTTCACCCAGAACAAAATATATGTTTTGGCGGACACTATTATATTTTGCCAGCCACAGCTGAAACCACTGATTTATGGTATTGCTATTTTGGCAATTGAATTTCACCCCAGAACAAAATATATGTTTTGGCGGACACTATGAAACCTGGCCTGCAACAGCTGGGACACCAGATTCAGGGTATTGCTATTTTGGCAGATTAATTTCACCCCAGAACAAAATATATGTTTTGGCGGACACTATAAAACCTGGCCTGCAACAGCTGGGACACCAGATTCAGGGTATTGCTATTTTGGCAAATTAATTTCACCCCAGAACAAAATATATGTTTTGGCGGACACTATAAAACCTGGCCTGCAACAGCTGGGACACCAGATTCAGGGTATTGCTATTTTGGCAAGTGAATTACACCCCAGATCAAAATATATGTTTTGGCGGACACTATTATATTTTGCCAGCCACAGCTGAAACCACTGATTTATGGTATTGCTATTTTGGCAATTGAATTTCACCCCAGAACAAAATATATGTTTTGCGGACACTATATATTTGCCAGCCACAGCTGAAACCACTGATTTATGGTATTGCTATTTTGGCATTTGAATTTCACCTCAGAACAAAATATATGTTTTGGCGGACACTATTATATTTTGCCAGCCACAGCTGAAACCACTGATTTATGGTATTGCTATTTTGGCAATTGAATTTCACCCCAGAACAAAATATATGTTTTGGCGGACACTATGAAACCTGGCCTGCAACAGCTGGGACACCAGATTCAGGGTATTGCTATTTTGGCAGATTAATTTCACCCCAGAACAAAATATATGTTTTGGCTGGACACTATGAAACCTGGCCTGCAACAGCTGGGACACCAGATTCAGGGTATTTGCTATTTTGGCAAGTGAATTACACCCCAGAACAAAATATATGTTTTGGCGGACACTATTATATTTTGCCAGCCGCAGCTGAAACCACTGATTTATGGTATTGCTATTTTGGCAATTGAATTTCACCCCAGAACAAAATATATGTTTTGCGACACTATTATATTTGGCCAGCCACAGCTGAAACCACTGATTTATGGTATTGCTATTTTGGCAATTGAATTTCACCCCAGAACAAAATATATGTTTTGGCGGACACTATTATATTTTGCCAGCCACAGCTGAAACCACTGATTTATGGTATTGCTATTTTGGCAATTGAATTTCACCCCAGAACAAAATATATGTTTTGGCGGACACTATGAAACCTGGCCTGCAACAGCTGGGACACCAGATTCAGGGTATTGCTATTTTGGCAGATTGAATTTCACCCCAGAACAAAATATATGTTTTGGTGGACACTATGAAACTTGGCCTGCAACAGCTGGGACACTAGATTCAGGGTATTGCTATTTTGGCAATTGAATTTCACCCCAGAACAAAATATATGTTTTGGCGGACACTATTATATTTTGCCAGCCACAGCTGAAACCACTGATTTATGGTATTGCTATTTTGGCAATTGAATTTCATCCCAGAACAAAATATATGTTTTGGCGGACACTATGAAACCTGGCCTGCAACAGCTGGGACACCAGATTCATGGTATTGCTATTTTGGCAGATTGAATTTCACCCCAGAACAAAATATATGTTTTGGCGGACACTATGAAACCTGGCCTGCAACAGCTGGGACACCAGATTCAGGGTATTGCTATTTTGGCAGATTAATTTCACCCCAGAACAAAATATATGTTTTGGCGGACACTATGAAACCTGGCCTGCAACAGCTGAGACCACTAGATTCATGGTATTGCTATTTTGGCAAGTGAATTTCACCCCAGAACAAAATATATGTTTTGGCGGACACTATTATATTTTGCCAGCCACAGCTGAAACCACTGATTTATGGTATTGCTATTTTGGCAATTGAATTTCACCCCAGAACAAAATATATGTTTTGGCGGACACTATTATATTTTGCCAGCCACAGCTGAAACCACTGATTTATGGTATTGCTATTTTGGCAATTGAATTTCACCCCAGAACAAAATATATGTTTTGGCGGACACTATGAAACCTGGCCTGCAACAGCTGGGACACCAGATTCAGGGTATTGCTATTTTGGCAGATTAATTTCACCCCAGAACAAAATATATGTTGTTGACGGTATAACCCGGTATAGTGAGGGTTAGACACCATTCAGGCGTATTCTCCTGGCGAAGAGCACAGCAACCACAAACACTTGAATCCACCGGAACTGGAACCATACGAAGTCCTCCTCTCCTGGAACAGGCTACGAGAACGTTCTGAAGTAGCAATTTCCCCAAGTACGAGACGAGGCCCGTATTGATGGTTAAACAGGAATTTTCTGACTTTATTGAGGCTACCTGCCCGGTATTTATCGCAGGTCTCCATCCTGGTGGACACTCCTCTAGGGGACCAGAAGCGAAGACTGAGACACAGGTGATACTAGCAGCTAATCACACAGAATGGGACATATAGGGACAACCACACCCAGCATATCTTCCCTCTGCCTGTGATACAATTACCCTACATGGGTTAATGTAATCATCACAGGCAGGAGAATCCATAATGTCTTCTGGTCCTGGAGACAATCTGAGGAGTCAGTTCAATTATCTCTCAGGACAAAGGGAAATCTCCAATACACACGTGGGGACAATAGGACAGACATCACTATTCAATATACAATGTGCCAGCTCTTTACAGCTGACACACAGACATTTAACATATCCCCAGATGACTTGGATCTTGAGCGCTCAATATATCCAAACAGCGCTCAGATGCCACAAACACAGTCAAATCGGCCACTGGGTTTAAGTTTAGCATGGGCTGATGAGAGAGCCCATAATCCTGGGGCATAGCTATGCTGGCAATCTGTCCACTCCAAAACCCAGTGGCAAGTTAGTTTCGCCACATATGTTTTGATGGACACTATGAAACCTGGCCTGCAACAGCTGGGACACCAGATTCAGGGTATTGCTATTTTGGCAAGTGAATTTCACCCCAGAACAAAATATATGTTTTGGTGGACACTATTATATTTGGCCAGCCACAGCTGGAACACCACTGATTTATGGTATTGCTATTTTGGCAATTGAATTTCACCCCAGAACAAAATATATGTTTTGGCAGACACTATGAAACCTGGCCTGCAACAGCCTGGAACACTAGATTCAGGGTATTGCTATTTTGGCAAGTGAATTACACCCCAGAACATAATATATGTTTTGGCGGACACTATTATACTTTGCCAGCCACAGCTGAAACCACTGATTTATGGTATTGCTATTTTGGCAATTGAATTTCACCACAGAAAATAATCTATCCTTTGCCAGACAGCAGACAGTATTATACTTGTCTAGCAAAGCTGGAACACCAGATTTAGGGGATTGGTATTTGGGCAATTGTATTTAACCCCTTAATAAAATATAGAAATTGCTATCCTGAGTTTCTAGGGGTGACAATTAGCACAGCCAAGCCCCTGATGTAGGATATAGCAAAAAAAAAACTAGTATTGATGGATTGATGGACTTGGTGGCAGCTTGTTCTGGTGCACCACAAGTCAGCAAAATGGCCGCCGATCAACCCAGAAAATAAGTGACAGAAAAACGCTCTGTGCAGCCTAAAAACCAGTGAGCAAGTAACTAGCAGAAGTTCAATCATTCACAGCTGTAGATCGATCCGCTCATTAGGTGCTGTTGCTGACTTTACCCTGCCTAATCTCGCCCTGACAGAAGCTGCGTCCTCTCCCTACACTAATCAGAGCAGTGTGACGTGTGGCGCTACGTGACTCCAGCTTAAATAGAGGCTGGGTCACATGCTGCATCTTGTTAATCACAGCCATGCCATTAGTAGGCATGGCTGTGATGGGCTCTTAGGCAAGAAGTAAACGCTAGCTGATTGCTGCTGTGCAGCCCTTCACCCACAAGCACTTGAATCCACCCGAACTGGAACCATACGAAGTCCTCCTCTCTCCTGGAACAGGCACGAGAACGTTCTGAAGTAGCAATTCCCCAAGTACGAGACGAGGCTCGTGACATGGTTAAACAGGAATTTTCAACTTTATTGAGGGCTACCTGCCGGTATTTATCTGGAGTCTCCCACCTGGTGGACACTCCCCTAGGGGACCAGAAGGAAGACTGAGACACAGGGGATACAGCAGCCAATCACACAGAATGGGACAATAGGGACAACCACACCCAGCATATTCCTCCCCTCTGCCTGTGATACAATTACCCTACATGGGTTAATGTAATCATCACAGGCAGGAGAATCCACAATGTCTTCTGTCCTGGAGACAATCGAGGAGTCATTCAATTATCTCTCAGGACAAAGGGAAATCTCCAATACACACGTGGGGACAATAGGACAGACATCACTATTCAATATACAATGTCCCACTCTTTACAGTACACACAGACATTTAACATATCCCCAGATGACTTGGATCTGAGCGCTCAATATATCCAAACAGCGCTCAGATGCCACAAACACAGTCAAATCGCCATGGGGTTTAAGTTTAGCATGGGCTGATGAGAGGGCCCATAATCCTGGGGCAAGAGGCTGGCAATCTGTCCCCTCCAAAACCCAGTGGCGAGGTTGGTTTCGCCACATATGTTTTGATGGACACTATGAAACCTGGCCTGCAACAGCTGGGACACCAGATTCAGGGTATTGCTATTTTTTCAAGTGAATTTCACCCCAGAACAAAATATATGTTTTGGTGGACACTATTATATTTTGCCAGCCACAGCTGAAACCACTGATTTATGGTATTGCTATTTTGGCAATTGAATTTCACCCCAGAACAAAATATATGTTTTGGCAGACACTATGAAACCTGGCTTGCAACAGCCTTGACACTAGATTCAGGGTATTGCTATTTTGGCAAGTGAATTACACCCCAGAACATAATATATATTTTGGCGGACACTATTATACTTTGCCAGCCACAGCTGAAACCACTGATTTATGGTATTGCTATTTTGGCAATTGAATTTCACCACAGAAAATAATCTATCCTTTGCCAGACAGCAGACAGTATTATACTTGTCTAGCCAAAGCTGGAACACCAGATTTAGGGGATTGGTATTTGGGCAATTGTATTTAACCCCTTAATAAAATATAGAAATTGCTATCCTGAGTTTCTAGGGGTGACAATTAGCACAGCCAAGCCCCTGATGTAGGATATAGCAAAAAAAACTAGTATTGATGGATTGATGGACTTGGTGGCAGGTTGTTCTGGTGCACCACAAGTAGCAAAATGGCCGCCGATCAACCCAGAAAATAAGTGACAGAAAAACGCTCTGTGCAGCCTAAAAACCAGTGAGCAAGTAACTAGCAGAAGTTCAATCATTCACAGCTGTAGATCGATCTGTTCATTAGGTGCTGTTGCTGACTTTACCCTGCCTAATCTCGCCCTGACAGAAGCTGCGTCCTCTCCCTACACTAATCAGAGCAGTGTGACGTGTGGCGCTACGTGACTCCAGCTTAAATAGAGGCTGGGTCACATGCTGCACTTGGCCAATCACAGCCATGCCATTATTAGGCATGGCTGTGATGGGCTCTTAGGGCAAGAAGTAAAACGCTAGCTGATTGGCTGCTGTGCAGCTCTTCAGAAAGCGGGAAGTAATCGACGAACAACGAAACCGAACCCAAACTTTTTTGAAAATGTCCAGGTTCGGGTCCGTGTCCCGGACACCCCAAAATTCGGTACGAACCCGAACAATGCTTGAACTGTTCGCTCAACACTACTTATAAGGCATAAAACATAAAACATATAACATAAAATTTTGCCTTTCAGTACGGTCTGTGAAATTATGTTATGCAGATTCAATATAAGTTGGTTGTAGAGCTTATTTTCCGCTCTACTCTTCTCCTCTTCTCCTCCTCTTCTCCCCGACTTCAGACAGGTTTTTATGGTAGTGAGTTTTTGAGTGTTGTTATGTGTTAGCCAACTCGTCCAGTTTTTCTGGCATTTTTCCCTTTTCAATGAGTACCTTTAGGATTTCACAGGGCATTTTTACGTATTTGGATTCCAGACTTTTTCTCACGCTTTAGAGACCCCTAAAATGCCAGGGTAGTATAAATACCCCACAAGTGACCCCATTTTAGAAAGTAGACACCCCAAGGTATTCCGTGAGGGGTATGGTGAGTTCATATAAAATTTTATTTTTTGTCACAAGTTAGTGGAATATGAGACTTTGTAAGAAAAAAAAAATATATCAATTTCCGCTAACTTGTGCCAAAAAAAAAAAATCTTCTATGAACTCGCCATGCCCCTCACGGAATACCCTGGGGTGTCTTCTTTCTAAAATGGGGTCACTTGTGGGGTATTTATACTGCCCTGGCATTTTAGGGGTCTCTAAAGCGTGAGAAGAAGTCTGGAATCCAAATGCGTAAAAATGCCCTGTGAAATCCTAAAGGTACTCATTGGAATTAGGGCCCCTTTGCACATCTTGGCTGCAAAAAAGTGTCACTCGTGGTATTGCCGTACTCAGAAGAAGTAGGATGTAGAGGGAAGGGTTGGATTTGAATATATATGTATATGTATATATGTCCAATATATGTATATATATATATATATATATATATATATATGTAAAAGGTCATAGTGTTATGTGTGTATATATGGATGTGTCTGTATGTCCCTGTATTTACACTATGTCCATGTATACTTATATTACATTTGTGTATGTATAATATATATAGATATGCCCCAATTATCTGTGTGTATGTATATATACTTATACATGTGGCCAGTTATGTCCCCCAGTCACGGCGCCCCACCTCCTCCTGCATACCTGCGGGAGATGGCACCAGATGGCTGGATATGATTGTCCAGCTTCTGGTGACTTCAATGGATCAATAGATCCTTTTGAAGCATCCCCAGCAGGACTCCCCACCTTCTGTTTAGGGTCTGTTTATGACATGGGTGTGTGTGTGGTGCCATGGTGTTTTTGTCTGTACGGATCCTGAGCCTCAGGGGGTCAGTCAGTTATCAGCAGCAGTCAGAGTGCATGCATTCCGTCACACACACGATGATGTCATATCCTTGCACCCTGGGGGGAGGAGGGGGTGTGAGAGTGACTTATATATGAGTCCAAGACAAAGGGAAGGGGGACTCGACACCAGAAGGAGAGAAGACATGGATCATCTCCTGGGAAAAGCATTAACCGGCTGAGTATACCCTGGCACTGCATTGCATCTATGCCCTTGCAGTGCCAACCACATTTACCCCTTCCCTGCCCAGCAGCATCAACCCCTGTTGGTGTTACCCCTGGCTGGTTACCTCTGCTGGTCAGGATCCATGAAGTACTCTTTACACTGTATAAATTGCCCCTAGGGACAGGTTAGTGCCAGGCGGGGTTGGGCGGTCAAGTATATGTGTGTGTGTAACTTGTATTAGCTAGTGTTGTGGGAGGAAATTGGGATTTTGTAGTGTAGTTAGTATTGTATTTGTAGTGTTGTGTTATTTAGTACATATCTGTGTGCGTAAGCTTTAATAAATACCGTTTTACTGGTAGAATTGTGTAGCGTGTATTTATTAGCGTTTAGCGTAGTGAGTTAGGCGCATGCAGATAGTAAGTGTAAGCGACTTGGTGACGTGCTAGGTAATAGAAATGTATGGTTAAGAATATAAATAGGCGTGACTATCTATAGACGGTTTACGCTTATTTATGAATATTAATTATTGATATCCGCTTAATATTGGTAATTAATATTCCCCCCTTACATTGGCGAGCTAGGCCCACTGCGTGGATTTTGCGTTAATTTTTGGTGTTGTGGCTAAGGGTCGCTAGAACTGTAAATTATCAGGCAGGAGAGACGTGGTCAGCGGCGAGTCTGAACGTCTAACACCTGATAATTTCGGACAGGAGAAACGATCCTTCCCATTAATACCGAGAATTGACCAAAATCTTTTGCAGAGAATCTATAATCTGAGTGTTAATATTTGTTCTATTCCTTTACACGGTCACCGTCGTTTGGAGTGGAAGAAGGATAGGTCACGGAAAGAGATCCATCTGCGTGGGAGGTGTGTACAGGTCCGGCTGGGCGGAAAGAAGCGATCCGGAAGAAAGGACTTCTTTCAAGCAGCCGCAAGGGACGGAAAAGTACAACACCGCGAAGAAGATGGAGGCTCAGAAAAGTGTGAGTATGAACTTCTCCACACTCTGTGGGGGGTTAGCTCTGGTCTCGAGGATCGTTCACAAAAACTTCCTTCCGGACAACGGATTTCACGTCCAAACAGTGCGTTTATTATAGCAGAAACAACACAACAGGTGCAAAACAATAAACACTGGCCCGGCTAGGCTCTAACTAAACATATTAGTTGGGTCCCTCACTCACCTAGTGGGTACAGTTCACACCCTGTGAACTGCTGCGGCTTTCTCCAGCCCAATGTCCCACAGCCTCCTGGCTGTTCAGAGCACTGTTCACACACAGCCTCAGATCAGTGTCCGTTGGGGAATTCAGGCTCACCAGTCCTCCTGACTGTGGCCCTGCGACCCTTCCAGGCGTCGCTGTGTCCCCAATTCCGGGCTATCGCTTAGCCCCGTGGCCCCTCAGCCAACTCAGCCGAGACCACTCACACAGAGCCTCTGTCTCCAAAGCTCTCTCCAGAGTGGGGCCCCACCCATGTCCAACAAGAGGATTAAATATCCTCCCTGGACATGGGCATTGTCCAAAATCCTGGACTGGAGCATGGGGAACAGGCACCCACCCAGCACATTGCCTGTTCCCAGTAAAAGCCCGCCCTGGAACTGGCTGAGCCAGCTATACTAACACTAGTACTTGGGCTTTCACTCCCCCAAGGCCAGGCACCTTGGTGACACGCTCTCTCTGACGGCCTCCCTGGGGTTTCACTGCACACCCCAGTGTTCACATTGCCACAACTCCAACACTTAGCTAGTAACAGCACTTTTAATCCCATCCTCCCCACCACTCACAAGTCAGCAGAAATGCTGTGGTCCGATTTGTTAGCACAGGCTTGTAGCTATGACAAGCTCTGTGTTAACAAACGGACGGTGTTAAATAAATCCACAAAGCGACTTCAGATGCTAGCCAAACTGGTTCATACGTTTGAGGCTAGCATCTGCAAGCCAAAGGAAATTGCGCTGGTGTCTTGGTCAACGGAGACAATTCCTCCGAATATTCACTGCCAATGCTGTGCCAGTAGTTCGGACCAGGTTTCAGCATTGCGGGCAAGGCTGGCAGAGAATATACAGTCTACTGTTGACCGAGATGCACAGGTGGCTAGGATAGAGTCACGGTTAGTAGAGTTGCAGAGGCAGAAGGAGGAAATAGAGGCTCAGTTGATTCAGTCTTATGCTGAGATCAAGGCCTTCAAGGAGCGGACTGCCTCTACTGACATGACGCTAGCCAAATTAAAGGCTCAGGTTGCTGTAAGCTCCCAGCTAATGTCTGGCATGCAACAAGTCATCACCAATTTTGCCAAAATGGTGCCGGCCCTTTCTTTTTCCTTAAAGTCAGGGCCAGAATCTCCTAAAACTTTGCCCTGTGCAGGGCAAAAGGGGGAGATTAGTCTGTGACAGACAAAAGGGGGAGATTGGTCAGGCCAAATCTCCCAAAATCCGAGCCTGTACAGACTAACAGAGATTTTTCCTTGACTTTGGGAAAAAGAACTGTTGTGAAGAGTGCGTCCCTGAGAATGGAACAGTACAGGAAAAGGGACCACGGTTGCAGTGTGGACGGACCTAGGCCATGCAGGGCAAACATCAAATGTTTTGCATGTGGTGGCTTAGGTCATATAGCTAAGCACTGCAAAACAAGTAAGAACAAAGCACACAGGACAGAAAGCCCAATCAGGTGCTTCAGGTGTGGGAACAAAGGACACATTGCAAGGAATTGCCCTTGTGCAAGTAATTGCAATGTGTCCAGTGATGGGATCCAGGTAACAAATCGTGCAGTGGGGTCTAGTCAGTTTGGCCATAAAGGAGTCGCCTCTCAGCGACACATGCCTCACCAAGTGCTGAGAGGTCAGAATGGCCAAGCTAGGCTAGGCTACATTTGACACCCCTGTACTATTTGTTACACAGTTTGTTCCCGTGTATGTCCGTGTTGTGTGTTTTGTTGTCTGTGTATATGTTTTTTTCATGTGGATGGCGGTGGTCCTTGTGCATGCATGTGTCTCACCCTGCTGATTTTTGTAGTTTACATTCCCTGCTGTGAGTCCAGTCGCTGCTGTCTTTGATTTATTCTTGTGTCCCCTTTGAGTAGAACTGTGTTATACTGTGGATCGAGAAAGTGCTGGCTTGCGGTACGGGTGACATTGGAACACGGTTTAGTGGGATGTCACGATGTGCAAGCCAGGGTCTCTGATCGATACAGGTGACGCAGTTGTGCTCAAGGTTTCTCGGCAGTGCTGTGTTATACTGGGGACTAGGGCGGACAGGCAACATTGATGTGATGTTGCGCTGCGCACTAAATTCTAGTCCGATCAGGTAACGCAGCTCTGATTGGGATTGGACGCAGAGTGATTGACAGCAGAGTGTGGCCTGTGTGTTTGTGTTGTGGAGTCCTGAAGAGCCAGGGCAGGACTTATGCCATGGTTTCTGCTGGCCTCCACAAGACAGGATGACAGGGGAAATCAGCTTTGGTACACATGGGTGGACAAGGATACAGTGCCATCAATTGCAAGATGGTGCTTCATCCACAGCTCCCCTCAGATATCCTAACCTATTAAGGTAGCCATCCTTATCTGTTGGTGCAGAGGGATGTGAAGCAGAGGACGCGATCCTCTGAAGGTAGGGTGTTCATACACCAGGGTTAGGATAACGAGGGGTCCTGTGAGATGAAGGGCAGCCCAATACCTTTCTCTACTCATGGGTCAAAGGTATTGGTGCTGGGATTTGACAACTAATTGCACCGTGAGGGGAGATATCCCCAGGAGCATTTTGGTATTTTCTTTCATACTAGGTATGGATACAATGGAGCAGGAGAAAAGAGCCCAAACTACTCCCAGCTAAGAAGGTGGATATCCGACCAGATACCACTGTGAGCAGAGAGAAGCCGAGTCTCCAAATCCATGGAAAAAGTCTCCGCTGTGTCCTGACTGTGTTGGACACCTTCCAAAAGGGACTTTGCTTTTCAACCTGCCCATCCACCCTGTCACCCGGGTGGTCCTACCTTGAACTGACAATGAACTGACGTTGACAAACGGACGAAAGGACTGGCCAAGTAACTACAATCAGGCCAGTCTAAGTCCCATAGTGATGAAGTCAGGGGTCAAGAACTCGACTCCGATTTGGTTCTGTGACCCCAAATGTGTTAACTTTGTGATTTATATGTTTGCCAACTGTGTACCCATGGACACTCTAGGTGCAAATGTGTGACAGCCTATACTCAGGGAAACTCGCCCAACGTACCGCGGTGAGTTACAATGAGGCTGTACACACATTTGCATCCTATAGTCGTTTCCCATTGACACTGGGGTCTGTGACCCAGCTGTGTCTCTGGAGGTGTAGAGAGATATGCCTTGTTGCTTGAGACTCTATGGGTACACACTAAATTTAATTTGGTGGTGTTGGCAGGAATGTGACCTGTTCTTGTGTGAATGGGGAAAAGAATAGGGCACAGTAGGGACAGGCCCCCTCATTTACTTTATTTGCCACTTTAACCCCAAGAACGGTAAAGTTCGTAAGGGTTGGACTGAATGTCAGTTAGTGCGGTTGGCATTTAGGTGCCATGACATCGCCTCTTACTAAAGTAAGTCTGACCTGCCCTGTAAAAACCTACGTATCTGTCCATGGGAGAACCTCCGCAAGATGAAAGGAGAAATGTCGGATGGAAGTCGTGTCTATGTAAAGAAACCAGCCCATGGTTGACTGTACCCCAGGGAGGAGGAGGTGCTACAGAAAGTAAGAAAGACCAGTCCACGGTGAATTAACCTAGAGACTGTGAGGGTAAAGCCATTCCAGCATTGGGAGTGTCTGACACCTGAAGACAGAAAGAAAGAAAGGCCAGTCCACAACATGAACTGACCTAGGGACTGTGAGGGGAAGTCATTATTGGGCGTGGTTAACACCAGAAGATCGGCACTGACAGAAATAAGGCCAGTCCACGGTTGCTACGGTGTATTCTGTGGATGGAGGTCGGGTAGGTCGGAGGCGCGATGGGTAATGTCTAGGTACCTAAGGGCCAGAGAATACTTCAATCCTTCCTGAACTGTCACCAAAATTGGAGTTGAGGGGGCAAATACGTCCCAACCCTTCCATCGGATTATATTGTCGTGTATCTCGACAACAGGGGGATTGTAGAGGGAAGGGTTGGATTTGAATATATATGTATATGTATATATGTCCAATATATGTATATATATATATATATATATATATATATATTATAAAAGGTCATAGTGTTATGTGTGTATATATGGATGTGTCTGTATGTCCCTGTATTTACACTATGTCCATGTATACTTATATTACATTTGTGTATGTATAATATATATAGATATGCCCCAATTATCTATGTGTATGTATATATACTTATACATGTGGCCAGTTATGTCCCCCAGTCACGGCGCCCACCTCCTCCTGCATACCTGCGGGAGATGGCACCAGATGGCTGGATATGATTGTCCAGCTTCTGGTGACTTCAATGGATCAATAGATCCTTTTGAAGCATCCCCAGCAGGACTCCCCCACCTTCTGTTTAGGGTCTGTTTATGACATGGGTGTGTGTGTGGTGCCATGGTGTTTTTGTCTGTACGGATCCTGAGCCTCAGGGGGTCAGTCAGTTATCAGCAGCAGTCAGAGTGCATGCATTCCGTCACACACACACGATGATGTCATATCCTTGCACCCTGGGGGGAGGAGGGGGTGTGAGAGTGACTTATATATGAGTCCAAGACAAAGGGAAGGGGGACTCGACACCAGAAGAAGAGAAGACATGGATCATCTCCTGGGAAAAGCATTAACCGGCTGAGTATCCCCTGGCACTGCATTGCATCTATGCCCTTGCAGTGCCAACCACATTTACCCCTTCCCTGCCCAGCAGCATCAACCCCTGTTGGTGTTACCCCTGGCTGGTTACCTCTGCTGGTCAGGATCCATGAAGTACTCTTTACACTGTATAAATTGCCCCTAGGGACAGGTTAGTGCCAGGCGGGGTTGGGCGGTCAAGTATATGTGTGTGTGTAACTTGTATTAGCTAGTGTTGTGGGAGGAAATTGGGATTTTGTAGTTAGTATTGTATTTGTAGTGTTGTGTTATTTAGTACATATCTGTGTGCGTAAGCTTTAATAAACACCGTTTTACTGGTAGAATTGTGTAGCGTGTATTTATTAGCGTTTAGCGTAGTGAGTTAGGCGCATGCAGATAGTAAGTGTAAGCGACTTGGTGACGTGCTAGGTAATAGAAATGTATGGTTAAGAATATAAATAGGCGTGACTATCTATAGACGGTTTACGCTTATTTATGAATATTAATTATTGATATCCGCTTAATATTGGTAATTAATATTCCCCCCTTACATAGGACAATGTGTTTTGGGGTGTATTTTTACATATACCCATGCTGGGTGAGAGAAATATCTCTGTAAATGACAACTTTTTAAAAAATGTTATACAAAGTTGTCAATTTACAGAGATATTTCTCTCACCCAGCATGGGTATATGTAGGAGGGCATTTTTACGCATTTGGATTCCAGACTTCTTCTCACGCTTAAGGGCCCCTAAAATGCCAGGGCAGTATAAATACCCCACATGTGACCCCATTTTGGAAAGAAGACACCCTAAGGTATTCCGTGTGGGGCATGGTGAGTTCATAGAAGATTTTTTTTTTGGCACAAGTTAGCGGAAATTGACTTTTTTTTTTCTCACAAAGTCTCCCTTTCCGCTAACTTGTGACAAAAAGTTTAATCTTTCGTGGACTTAATATGCCCCTCAGCGAATACCTTGGGGTGTCTTCTTTCCAAAATAGGGTCACATGTGGGGTTTGTTTACTGTTCTGGCATTTTGGGCGGGGCTAAATTGTGAGCAACCCTGTAAAACCTAAAGGTACTCGTTGGACTTTCGGCCCCTTTACGCACCTAGGCTGCAAAAAAGTGGCACACATGTGGTATCGCCGTACTCAGAAGAAATAGGGCAATGTGTTTTGGGGTGTATTTTTACATATACCCATGCTGGGTGAGAGAAGTATCTCTGTAAATTGACAACTTTGTATGAAAAAAAATTAAAAAGTTGTCATTTACAGAGATATTTCTCTCACCCAGCATGGGTATATGTAAAAATACAGCCCAAAACACATTGCCCCACTTCTCCTGAGTATGGCGATACCACATGAGTGACACTTCTTTGCAGCCTGGGTGCGCAAAGGGGCCCAAATTCCAATGAGTACCTTTAGGATTTCACAGGGCATTTTTACGCATTTAAATTCCAAATGACTTCTCACGCATTAGGGGCCCCTAAAATGCCAAGGCAGTATAAATACCCCACAATTGACCCCATTTTAGAAAGAAGACACCCCAGGGTATTCAAAACAGTGTCTGATATGCGATTTTTTTAACTACTACAGCCTGCCAGCGCATGATCATCGCTGGCAGGCTGTAGTTAAAGTTCCTCCCGACGCGATCCTGTGAGCTCGCGCGCGTTCACAGGAGATCTCGCCTCTCGCGAGATGACGCGCCGACGCGTCAAGGAGGAACATCCCGGCCGCCCACAGGACGCATCCCTGCGTTAGGCGGTTGGGATGTGGTTAAAGTGCTCCCAGTAGTAAAACAGACTTCTAAAATGCTCAATGATAATTGATAAAACCAGTGATAAAACCATTTCATGCTCCAATGCCCTCCTTTGCCCTGCGCTGAACACACAGGGCAAAGGCTTTTTTTTGGAGATCTGGGGACGTCCTGGGCTCTCCATGGGTAAGCTAGGTGGAGGCTTCCGCCTACTAATGAGCAGTCTTTATTATTGCCCTAGCCCAGGGATGGGTAAACTCCGGCTCTCCAGCTGTTGCAAAACTACAACTCACAGCATGCAGACTGCTTACAGCTATCAGCCTACAGCAGGGCTTGGTGGGAATTGTAGTTTTACAACAACTGGAGAGCCGCAGTTTGTCCATTCCTGCCCATCCCCAGCATGTAAAACGGGTAGTGCAGCGCTAAAGCCCACTTATCAGTGCTTGTGACGTTACTGGAAACACGCCGCCGAGCAGTGTAAAAAATATAAACAAACAGCCCTTGCCCTGCATGATACAGCACAGGGCAAGGCAGAGCATGAGAGCACGAAATGCTCCTATGCTCATGTCAGGGGGGCTACCTGGGTGGAAATGGGGATATGTCCGGATTCAGCTCTGAAACCAGACAACCCCTTTATGGAGAAAAGAGGGACAGAGAGACTGGGCTCTAAAAGAGGGACACTTGGGAGATCTGTCACAGTATCATATGATTTTCAACGCCTCACCTTAAAGGGAACCTGTCACCTGAAACAGCGGTCCTAAACCGCCGGCAGGACCTTCAAGACTACAGCAGTGGGATTCTGAGCACATATTTCTTACTAAATTCAGTCAAGGGACAGCGGCCTTCTTGCTTCAAGTCGCGGTGACCACACCCCCTTCAAGGCGGGAAGGGGCGGGAAGGGGCGTGGTCACTGCAACTTGAAGCAAGAAGGCCGCTGCCCCCTCGACTTCAAGCCTGGGAAGAGAGTCACGCCAGCCGGGGATTAAAGATCGATTTTTTTACTACTGCCGCATCGGAATTTAGTAAGATATATGTGCTCAGAATCCCACTGCTGTAGTCTTGAAGGTCCTGCTGGCGGTTTAGGACCGCTGTTTCAGGTGACAGGTTCCCTTTAAACACTATCATTAGAGTTATTTTTTTTTTTATTATTACTAATCTTTATTACCACAGCACATACAGTTTACTCTTCTGCTACATACCACGTCTACTTCAGAGCCACGTGACCTTGTGACATGACAACGTCCTTCCTGCCCACAGAGTTTAGACACTACCAATAAACAACCGTCAATTTTACATTATACGCTCTAGGCTGAGTTAACTTTTAGCGCCCACTAAGTGGCGCTATGATTTGGATGGTCTCTGAAGACACTGCATGTCCTATGCTGAGTTAACGTTTGGTGCCCACCAGGTGGCGCTATGATTTGTAGGTCTCTGATGAGATTATATGCTCTTGGCTGAGTTAACAGTTTGGCGACCACCAGGTGACGCTATGATTTGTAGCTCGTCTCTAATGTCTTGACGTCCTCAGATCTTGGAGGTTTGCGAAAGTCTAAACTCCCTGAAGATGAGGCTTTGAATGTCACGTGACCTAGGAACGTCACAAGTCTTTGCGGCGCATGGAGTTTAGACACTACCATTGCGGAAGTGCCGCGTCAACTGAGAGTTTTGTAGAGGAGATGGAGCGAATGAAAATGCAGCTGCCTCAGAGCCCGAGCGCTTTGTGTTTCGATAAAGATGAGTTCATGAAGGTTAGAGTTTTATGCACAGAGTGCTAAGCAACATTGTGTATTCACAAAGCAGCCTTCCGTTGCACTGCAGAGCGTGTGCCTAGTAGTGTCGGGTCAGCTGCTAGTTCTGCCTGCATGTAAAAAAGAGTGCTTAGGGTTGCGTTGTCGCACAACCCCTGCAATGCTGCTCAACTAAATTCCATCATCTGCTTTGTGCGCCACCTAAAGAACAGTGCTTATTTACATGGTTTTGTCAGGTTTCCCTGTCACTTGATGGGCATGTCATCTGCTGTGCTGTCCGGTGAAATGAGAAGACTGTTTATTATGAGCTGCTGCAAAACAAATGTGTTCTATTCATCATGGCTCCTGGGAAAATGGAACCGAGGAGACCAGTGGAATCTGAAAATCTTCACTCCCATAGATGTGCACACTTGACTGGGCCAAGTATGCATGTGTTCTGAATAGCGGGAGGGGAATAACACTGCCAGGCACTTGGGGCAGCAGCTTGCTTCCCTGAGAACAAAATATCCTCAGGATTGCTGCAGGTCCCAGCAGAAAGACCCACTGTGATCAAATGATGAATGAGGCCTCTTTCACACTAGCGTTTTAGCTTTCCGTCCTAGAGATCCGTCCTCGGGTCTCTAGGACGGAAAGCTACTGATCAGGATTATCCTAATGCATCCTGAATGGAGAGAAATCCGTTCAGGATGCATCAGGATGTCTTCCGTTCAGTATGTGAACGTTTTTTGGACGTTGACAAAAGCGCAGCATGCTGCGGATTTGTCTCCTTCCAAAAATCCGGAAGACATGTCGTAACGCCGGATCCGGAATTAATGCCCATTGAAAGGCATTAGTCCGGATCCGGCCTTTAGCTAAACGTCGTTTCCGCGCATCGCCGGATCCGACGTTTAGCTTTTTGTCAATAGTTGCGCTAAAGTCCTGGTTGCCATAGTAAAGAGTAGGGGGAGCGACATACTTACATTCCGTGCGGCTCCTGGGACGCTCCAGGATGACGTCAGGGCGCCCCAGTGCATAGATCACGTGATCGCATGGATCACGTGATCCATGCGCGCGGGGCGCTCTGACGTCATCCAGGAGCGCCCCGGCAGCCGAACGGAATGTAAGTATGCCGCTCCCCACTGCTACTATGCAAACAAGACTTTAGTAGCTTCCTGGCTGCCATAGTTACACTGAAAGCATTTTGAAGACTGATCAGTCTTCAAATGCTTTCAGTTCACTTGCGTTGTGCCGGATCCGGCGTGCACTTCCGGCGACGGAAGTGCACGCCGGATCTTCACAACGCAAGTGTGAAAGAGGCCTGAGAGAGCCTTTTTTTAAACCCTTTATTTATTTATTTTATCTATTTAAAAAAACAAAAAACAAAACAAATGATTTCAAAGTACAGCAGTGTGATCACATAGATAATTATCATACACAATTGTACAATAAGAACATATGAATAGGAGAAACATTTCCCACCCAACCCTGGATCGTCTTTTTTCATAATATCTCTGTGTTATTTTGTTTTCGGACTCATCCAAAATTATTTTGGCAGTTGACTATTTGAAAGGGTGTCATCAGTTGTCGACCTGAGGACCACTATCTTTTTTTCCTTTCTCAAGCAGTCTTCCCCTTTGATACAACTGGAGGTTACGAGTAATATTAGATTGTGGACCACGGATCTGTAGACATGCAGTTTCGGGCGCCGGGCATGTAGTTTGTTCAGAAGCTTAGCCCTGCTTCGGGCAAGTAACAGGGCTGAGATAGGGTTGGGCAATATGCCTCCTGCATTACTACTAGTGTGCAGAGAGCTGGTCATGGCCGCACGTGCACTGGAGGGAGGCGGCGAGCAATATCCGTTGCCTCTGGTCTTGCTCGGCTCCGCCTCCCCCTCGCTCTGTTCTGCCTTGTTTAGCTCCGCCTCCGTCTCACTTGGCTCTGCCACCCCTTTGCTCTGCTCTGCCTTGCTTGGCTCCGTCTCGCTCTTAGCTCCGCCTCCCCTTTGCTCTGCTTGGCTCCGCACTCACCCCGCTAGGCTCCGCCTCCCCTTGTCAGTGCAGTAGTTTGAGTGACATGCCTACAACTCGGGGGGACCTAATAAATAGCCTTTTCTCTGACCCATGGGGCAGCTAACATATAAAGCAGTAAGTGATCTTGCTGCCATCTGCTGGAACATTACCAAGACTTTGTACAAACATTAACCACATCAGCCCCCCTAGCTTAAACACCCTTAATGACCAGGCCACTTTTTACAATTCTGCGCTACACTACTTTCACCGTTTATTGCTCCGTCATGCAACTTACCACCCAAATGAATTTTACCTCCTTTTCTTCTCACTAATAGAGCTTTCATTTGGTGCTATTTAATTGCTGCTGAAATTTTTACTTTTTTTTGCTATTAATAAAAGTTTAACAACATTTTTGCAAGAAAATTAAATTTTTCACTTTCTGTTGTAAAATTTAAAAAAAAAACAAAATTTCTATATACATTTTTCTATAAATTTATTGTTCTACATGTCTTTGATAAAAAAAATGCAATAAGTGTATATTTATTGGTTTGGGTAAAAGTTATAGCGTTTCACAAACTATGGTGCAAAAAAGTGAATTTCGGCATTTTGAAGCAGCTCTGACTTTCTGAGCTCCTGTCATGTTTCTTCAGGTGCTAGAATGCCAGGAAAGTATAAATACCCCCCAAATGACACCATTTTAGAAAGAAGACACCCCAAAGTATTCGCGGAGGGGCATGGTGAGTTCATGTATCATTTCATTTTATTTCACAAGTTAGCGGAAAATTACACTTTCCGAGGAAAAAAAATAATAATAAAGTTTCCATTTCTGCTAACTTCTGGCAAAAAAAAAAAAATAAAATCTCCCACGGACTCACTATGCCCCTCAGTGAATACCTTGGGGTGTCTACTTTCTGAAACGGGGTCATTTGTGGGGTGTGTTTACTGTTCTGGCATTTTGGGTGGGGCTAAATTGTGAGCATCCCTGTAAAACCTAAAGGTACTCGTTGGAATTTGGGCCCCTTTGCGCACCCAGGCTGCAAAAAAGTGTCACTCGTGGTATCGCCGTACTCAGGAGAAGTAGGGCAATGTGTTTTAGGCTGTATTTTTACATATACCCATGCTGGGTGAGAGAAATATCTCTGTAAACTGACAACTTTGTATAAAAAAATTTAGAAAGTTGTCTTTTTACAGAGATATTTCTAGCACCCAGCATGGTTATATGTAAAAATACACCCCAAAACACATTGCCCTACTTCTCCTGAGTACTGGCGATACCACATGTGTGACACTTTTTTGCAACCAAGATGCGCAAAGGGGCCCAAATTCCAATGAGTACCTTTAGGATTTCACAGGGCATTTTTACACATTTAGATTCCAGACTTCTTCTCACGCTTTAGGGGCCTCTAAAGTGCCAGGGCAGTATAAATACCCCACATGTGACCCCATTTTTGAAAGAAGACACCCCAAGGTATTCCGTGAAGGGTATGGTGAGTTCATGTAAAATTTTACTTTTTGTCACAAGTTAGTGTGCCCATTTTCTGAAACGTCATTTGTGGGTGTGTCATTGTCTAGATTTTATGGCTAATTAGAATATCTCAGAAATTAATAGATCAAGATTAACTTTTATACTAGGTTGCAAAAAATACTGTGAGAATGCACTAGAGAGCAGTGTGCCAATGGGAGTTTTAGGTCAGGCTTTGCAGGCCCATGTTGGGTGAGAGGCCACTGTAAACTGACAATCTTGTATAGTAACTTTAGAAAGTTGTCTTTTTATATATATTTCCTTAATCTAGTACTATTCGCGGAGGGGCATGGTGAGTTCATGTATCATTTCATTTTTTTCACAAGTTAGCGGAAAATTACACTTTCTGAGGAAAAAAATAATAATAAAGTTTCCATTTCTGCTAACTTCTGGCAAAAAAAAAAATCTCCCACGGACTCACTATGCCCCTCAGTGAATACCTTGGGGTGTCTACTTTCTGAAACGGGGTCATTTGTGGGTGTGTTTACTGTTCTGGCATTTTGGGTGGGGCTAAATTGTGAGCATCCCTGTAAAACCTAAAGGTACTCGTTGGAATTTGGGCCCTTTGCGCACCCAGGCTGCAAAAAGTGTCACTCGTGGTATCGCTGTACTCAGGAGAAGTAGGGCAATGTGTTTTAGGCTGTATTTTTACATATACCCATGCTGGGTGAGAGAAATATCTCTGTAAACTGACAACTTTGTATAAAAAAATTTAGAAAGTTGTCTTTTTACAGAGATATTTCTCGCACCCAGCATGGTTATATGTAAAAATACACCCCAAAACACATTGCCCTACTTCTCCTGAGTACGGCGATACCACATGTGTGACACTTTTTGCAACCAAGATGCGCAAAGGGGCCCAAATTCCAATGAGTACCTTTAGGATTTCACAGGGCATTTTTACACATTTAGATTCCAGACTTCTTCTCACGCTTTAGGGGCCCCTAAAATGCCAGGGCAGTATAAATACCCCACATGTGACCCCATTTTTGAAAGAAGACACCCCAAGGTATTCCGTGAAGGGTATGGTGAGTTCATGTAAAATTTTACTTTTTGTCACAAGTTAGTGGAATATGAGACTTTGTAAAAAACAAAAACAAACAAAAAAAAAAATGTGGGGTATTTATACTGCCATGGCATTTTAAGGCAGGGCTCGACAAATCCCAGGTCGCCATGGCGACCAGGAATTTCGTCCTGGCGCCTGGGTATTTGTCAGTCTGTTTGCAAAGGTGGTCAGGCGCAGGGTCGTCGCGTCCTAGGAGCGCAGGCCCCCTTCATGCTGCAGCCGCCCGAGCGCTCTATAGAGCTCGGGCGCAGCAAGAGGAGAGGAGCTGACAGGAGGGAAGCGCTCCCTCCTGTCACTCCATTGTAGCGTGGCCAAGCCCTGTATGGTCCGCGGGTACAGGAGCATCTGTCTCCTGTACCCGGATGGACTGACAGGAAGTGCGCACACAGTGTGTACTTCCTGTCAGTCCGCCCGGGTACAGGAAACTAAAGCTCCTGTACCCGTGGGACCATACAGAGCTCGGCCATGCTACATTACAGGCGGGGGAGGGAGGGGAGAAAATAACAAGAGGGGGAAAGATAATGACGGGGGGAGAATGACTAGGGGTGGAGAAAGATAATAACGGGGGGAATGACAAGAGAGAGAATGATAAGAAGGGGGGTAGAGAATGACGAGAGGGAAAGATAATGACAAGGGGGAGAAAGATAATGACAAGAGGGGAAAGGGAATGACGAGGGGGGAGAATGAGAATGACAAGGGGGAAAGGATAATGACAAGAGGAGGAAAGATAATGGCAAGTGGGGGGGGGGAGAAAGAGAATGACAAGAGGAGGAAAGGGAATGACAGGAGGGGAGGGGGGAATGAGAATGACAAGAGGGGGGAAAGGGAATGACAAGAGGGGGGAATGAGAATGACAAGGGAGAAAGATAATGACAAGAGGAGGAAAGGGAATGACAGGAGGGGGGGGGGAGAAAGAGTGACAAGGGGGGAAAGAGAATGACAAGAGGGGGAAAGAACTGGGCGTTGTAGTGATGCGGGGACTGCAGCGGCTGAGCGCTAGGTGAAACATAGAAACATAGAATGTGTCGGCAGATAAGAACCATTTGGCCCATCTAGTCTGCCCAATAGACTGAATACTATGAATAGCCCCAGGCCCTATCTTATATGAAGGATGGCCTTATGCCTATCCCATGCATGCTTAAACTCCTTCACTGTATTTGCAGCTACCACTTCTGCAGGAAGGCTATTCCATGCGTCCACTACTCTCTCAGTAAAGTAATTCTTCCTGATATTACCTTTAAACCTTTGCCCCTCTAATTTAAAACTATGTCCTCTTGTAGCAGTTTTCTTCTTTTAAATATTCTCTCCTCTTTTACCGTGATGATTCCCTTTATGTATTTAAAAGTTTCTATCATATCCCCTCTGTCTCTTCTTACTTCCAAGCTATACATGTTAAGGTCGTTTAACCTTTCCTGGTAAGTTTTGTCCTGCAATCCATGTACTAGTTTAGTAGCTCTTCTCTGAACTCTCTCCAAAGTTTCAATATCCTTCTGCAGATATGGTCTCCAGTACTGCACACAATACTCCAAATGAGGTCTCACTAGTGCTCTGTAGAGCGGCACGAGCACCTCCCTCTTTCTACTGGTAATGCCTCTCCCTATACACCCAAGCATTCTGCTGGCATTACCTGCTGCTCTATGACATTGTCTGCCCACCTTTAGGTCGTCTGATATAATGACCCTAAATCCCTTTCCTCAGATACTGAGGTTAGTACTGTATCACTGATTTTATATTCTGCTCTTGGGTTTTACGCCCCAGGTGCATTATCTTGCACTTATCAACATTAAATTTTAGTTGCCATATTTTTGACCATTCCTCTAGTTTTCCCAAATCCTTTTCCATTTGGTGTATCCCTCCAGGAACATCAACCCTGTTACAAATCTTTGTGTCATCAGCAAAAAGACACACCTTACCATTGAGGCCTTCTGCAATTTCGCTGATAAAGATATTAAACAATATAGGTCCCAGAACAGATCCCTGAGGTACCCCACTGGTAACAATACCATGGTCTGAATATACTCCATTGACTACAACCCTCTGTTTTCTGTCCTTCAGCCACTGCCTAATCCATTCAACAATATGTGAGCCCAAGTTCAAACACTGTAGTTTATTGATAAGCCTTCTATGTGGGACAGTATCAAAAGCCTTACTAAAGTCCAGATAAGCGATGTCTACTGCACCTCCGCCATCTATTATTTTAGTCACCCAATCAAAAAGTCAATAAGATTAGTTTGACATGATCTCCTGAAGTAAACCCATGCTGTTTTTCATCAATCAACCCATGAGTTTTTAGATGTTCCACAATCCTCTCCTTGAGTATGGTTTCCATTAATTTCCCCACTATTGATGTCAGGCTTACCGGCCTATAGTTGCCCGATTCCTCTCTACTACCTTTCTTGTGAATTGGCACAACGTTTGCTAATTTCCAGTCTTCTGGGATGACACCTGTTACTAGTGATTGGTTAAATAAATCTGTTAATGGTTCTGCTAGTACACCTCTAAGCTCTTTTAATAGCTTTTGGGTGTATCCCATCAGGCCCTGTGATTTATTTGTATTAATTTTAGACAGCTGACTTAGAACCTCTTCCTCTGTAAAGACACATGCATCAAAGGATTCATGAGTCTTCCTCCTAACTGAGGTCCTTCTCCTTCATTTTCCTTTGTAAAAACTGAACAGAAGTATTCATTGAGGCAGTCAGCTAGTTCTTTATCCTCTTCCATATACCTTCCTTCTTTTGTTTTTAATTTGGTAATTCCTTTTTTAATTTCCTTTTTTCATTTATGTATCTGAAGAATGTCTTATCACCTTTTTTCACTGACTGAGCTAATTTCTCTTCTGCTTGAGCTTTAGAAGCTCTTATAACTTGCTTGGCCTCTCTCTGCCTCATCTTATAGATTTCCGGTCATCCTCGTTTTGGGTGTTTTATACTTACTAAATGCCATCTTTTGTTTTTAATAATTTTGGCCACTTCTGCTGAGTACCACAGTGGTCTCTTCCTTTTTGCTTTTACTGACGAGCCTAATGCACTTTTCTGTTGCCTTCAATAGTGCCACTTTGAAGTAGTCCCATTTCTCTTGGACTCCATTGAAATTGTTCCAGTCTGATAGGGACTCGTATACCACTGATCTCATTTTAGAAAAGTCTGTTTTCCGAAAATCTAAAACTTTTGTTTTTGTGTGGAGTGACTCAGTCACTGTACTTATAGTAAACCACACTGACTGGTGATCACTGGATCCTAAGCTTTCCCCTACAGTGATATCAGATACCAAATTGCCATTTGTGAATACCAAATCTAAAATCGCCTCCTTCCGGGTTGGCTCCTCAACTACTTGCTGTAGAGATAATCCCAGTAGGGAATTTAGAATGTCTGTACTCCTGGCAGAACTAGCTATTTTGGTTTTCCAGTTTATATCAGGAAGATTAAAGTCTCCCATTATGACAACTTCCCCTTTCAATGTCATTTTAGCCATTTCAGGTGGGGGTTGTAGTGCTCAGTAAAATGTCATGGTGCCCCCTCTGCCCCTCCCCTCCGGACCCTGTAATCCTTGTAAGGGTTTCCACATGTCATGGCGGCCGCAAGTGGCGATCACTTGGACGCTGGCAGCATTATGCGGGGCCATATATACTCGAACATTATGGGGGGCACTATGGAGAAGAGGGGAAGGAGCACTATGGGGGCATCTACTGGGGGCCCTATGTACTGGCATGCATTATTGGGGGGCTCTATGGAGAAGTGGGGGGGGGGGAGCACTATGGGGGCATCTATTGGGGACTTGATGACGCGCCTCCGTCTGGCTCCTAACTTTTTTTTAGCTGGCTCCTAGATTCCAAGGAAATTTGTCAAGCCCTGTTTTAGGGGCCCTAAAGCGTGAGAATCTAAATGCGTAAAAATGCCCTGTGAAATCCTAAAGGTACTCATTGGAATTAGGGCCCCTTTGCGCATCTTGGCTGCAAAAAAGTGGCACACATGTGGTATCGGCGTACTCAGGAGAAGTAGGGCAATGTGTTTTGGGGTGTATTTTTACATATACCCATACTGTGTGTGAGAAATATCTCTGTAAATGACAACTTTTTAAAAAATGTTATACAAAGTTGTCAATTTACAGAGTACGGCGATACCACCTGAGTGACACTTTTTTGCAGACAAGATGTGCAAAGGGGCCCAAATTCCCATGAGTACCTTTAGGATTTCACAGGGCATTTTTACTCATTTGGATTCTCACGCTTTAGGACCCCTAAAATGCCAGGGCAGTATAAATACCCCACATGTGACCCCATTTTGAAAAGACACCCCAAGGTATTCCGTGAGGGGCATGGCAAGTTCAGGGTATCTTCTTTCTAAAATGGGGTCACATGTGAGGTGTTTGTACTGCCATGGCATTTGAGGGTCTCCGCAATCATTACACGTATGGCCAGCATTAGGAGTTTCTGCTATTCTCCTTATATTGAGCATACGGGTAATGAGATTTTTTTTTTTCGTTCAGCCTCTGGGCTAAAAAAAAAAATAAAATGAACGGCACAGATTTCTTCATTCGCATCGATCAATGTGGATGAAAAAATCTCTGCCAAAATCAGTGACTGCGGTGGGCTGGGCGCTAACTAGCTAACTAACTGGCGGTGATAAGGGACCCTTAGGCCCCATTCACACGTCCGCAATTCTGTTTGCGGAACGGAATTGCGGACCCATTCATTTCTATGGGGACAGACTTTGTCCCGCTCGGATCAGGAATTGCGGATCCGCACTTCCGGGTCTGCACTTCCGTTCCGCAAAAATATAGAACATGTCCTATTCTTGTCCGCAATTGCGGACAAGAAAAGGCATTTTCTATATAGTTCTGGCAATGTGCGGATCTGCAAAATGCGGAAAGCACATTGCCAGTGTCCGTGTTTTGTGGATACGCAAAACACATGGACATGTGAATGGAGCCTTACAGGGGGGTGATCAGGGAGTCTATATGGGGTGATCAGGGGTTAATAAGTGACAGGGGGGCGGGGGGGGGGTGTAGTGTGGTGCTTGGTGCTACTTTACATAGCTACCTGGTCCTCTAGTGGTCGATCCCAGCAAATGGGACCATCAGAGGACCAGGTAGCAGGTATATCAGACGCTGTTAACAAAACAGCATCTGATATACATGTTTGATGCGATTTATTTCGCATCTAACTTGCGATCTTCGAGAAGCAAATCTCGCCTCTTGGGAGATGACGCGCCGACGTGTCAAGGAGGAACAAACCTGTCGACGCCTGGACGCATCCCTGCGTTAGGCGGTCGGCAGGTGGTTAAAGGGAGTCTTTAACCACAAATGTCCATTCATTAACACCATTTTGTCCATAACAGTGCCCATATTAATTGCTTCTTACCATATTTCGGTCTGTTGCAGAGTTAGGCTAAAAAACACTTTTATTCGATTTGCAAATAAGGGTATGAAGGAGCCCAGAGGCGGCGTTCCAACGGCCGGTGCCCAGGCCCCTCGCTGATTTTCATATCCAACCACTCCCCTTTCACCCCTTTGGCCCGCCCTTTGTTTGGCTGATCACCTCCTTCCTCCGTTCTGAAATCCCACACCTGCACCGATGACGGCCCTCTGATGCGGTGCCAGCTGGAACGTGTCATACGGGCTGGCGCATGCGCACTCAAAACTGTGATGCCTCTGCCCATAATAGGTCATACAGTGCGCAGGCGGGGGATTTCAGAACGGAGGAAGCAGGTGATCAGCCAAACAAAAGGCGGGCGAAAGGGGAGTGGTTGGTTATGAAAATCAGTGAGGGGCCTGAGCACCTTCAGACCCTCATTTGCATATCGAATGAAAGTGTTTTTTAGCCCAACTCTGCAACGGACAACATTATGATAAGAAGCATTTTAATATGGGAACTGTTATGTACAAAATGGTGTTAATGTTATATAACGGACATTTGTGGTGAAAGACTCCTTTAATATGTCACCAACACGTGTCTTCACTCCAGTGTCACAGGTTGTTACCTGTGATGTGATACGCATGTAAATAGAGAGGTCACTGTGTACATGACCTGTATATCTGTATATATCGTGTTTACTGGGCTCCGGTAGACTAATTTTTTACATTGATGGTGTTTTCAGAGGCGTCACCCTCTGACAGCCCACTACTCCTTCAGGTAATCTAACTGTCCATTGGGGTGATTTATAGGGGTAGGAGAACTTCCTATTTGAAGTCAGCTTCCTCATGTACTGCTATTTTGGGGGTGGAGAGTGACAGCACCACAGAATGACCCCCCGCACACCAGTTGTCACTACTATGGAGCCCTGTCCTCTTCTTTAAAATCTTCCAAAGAAGACTTTCTTCACAAATTACCCTAATAGGATGTAACCCCAGTTACATGGCTAGTAAAAGGCGTCCCTACACTATCACACACAGCCCCTTGTGGCTGCCCCCATACAGTATAAGGTCTCCTTGTGGCCCCCATACAGTATAACGTCTCCTTGTTGCTGCCCCCATACAGTATAACGTCTCCTTGTGGCCCCCATACAGTATAACGTCTCCTTGTGGCCCCCATACAAATTTTGGGCCTGTCTTCTAAATTGCTATCAATAAAGACCTTATTTAAATATGGTTTTGATTTAAAATTATTTTTTTGTATCAGGACAAGTAGATGGTGATGAGTGACAAGTAGATCGAGCCCCCACTTTAGTCCTTCGACCAGTAGTTTTTTTTTAAATTTCCACACCCCTGCCATTCAGTAAGTTCGAACAACGTTATATATTTTATTTCGTCATGTTCCAGAAATGAGATCATGTAGGGCCTCCATTTAGTGAAGAACGATTTAGTCTGCTGCAATTTACATTGAAGTGTTTCTATACGTTCTAAGTGTAAACATCTATTTATGTGAGAGAATGGTTCGGTTATTGCGGCGTTTCCTGTCTCAGCCAGAAAGCCAGTTGGGACCTTTTTGCCGCTAACAGCAGCAACTGGTATATCTTTGTAAATTTTGTTTTTAAATGGCCAGGATCAAAATGAAACAAGATCAAGTGCGGATCAAGGGGGATCTGCACTTTACTCTTATCTTCAATAAATCCTAGTAAGGATTGCCAGAACTTTTGTTTTCTCGGACATGACCAAAGGACATGTACTACTTTTGTATTTGCGGCCTGACACTTTGGGCATTTAGTCAGCCTTTCTCCCCTATAAATAGCCCTGTGGGTCGCTTTGAGTTGGGATTCTCTCCATATCTCATTACAAGTTATTTCCCTTATCTTGTTCCAACCTTCCAAAATATGGGTTGAGAGTTCTGGCAGGGGGAATTCCTTCTGCCAGGCCTTGAACATATTATTTTCCCCCTTTTTGTCTGTTACTTCTCTATTGGACTCATAGATGTTTGATAACGAATTGCTTCTCCGAAATAAGGTATCAAAAGGATTAGCTTTGAATTCCTGCGTTAAATCTTTGCCCTTCGATTTCAATAATGCAATCAGCTGATAATAAGCCAGAAAATGTCTGAATGGAATGTGGTATTTCGTTTGTACTTCTTGGAAAAAGAGATATCATCTTTCCGTTTTGTGCCACATGTGGGATACGTCTTGTATTCCTTTTTCTCGCCATGTGGGCAATAGATTTTGATTACCTAACTCTCTTGCCTTCGGATGGTTCCCCAGCGTCATCAGTTTGGATATTGACGCCGGTAACTGGTAAAGCTTCCTACAGGCCCTCCAGGTCGCGATAGTATCACGTATTAGGAGGCTTTGTTTCAATGTGCCGGGAAGATTATCATAAGTTGTGTGTAGTAAGGCATTTAGTTACCATAGCCGTGCTAATTCTCTTTCTAGATAAGTGACCGAATAGTGTGATGTCTCATTGAGCCAGTCTATACAGTGGCACATCAAACATGCTAGGTAGTAATATCTTATGTTAGGAAAGTTCACTCCACCCCTAAATTCGTGTCTCATGAGAGTTGCTACTGCAATACTAGGTTTTTTGGATCTCCAAATGATTCTCCTAAAAGAACCCATTAACATCTGGACATCTTTATGTTTCAGTAATAGCGGAAGCGTTTGTAAAGGATATAGTAATTTGCTGAAGCTCATCATCTTTAAAAGATGATAGCGGCCTAGGAATGATAGTGGTAAATTCGCCCAAGAAGTTAGTTCAGCTTGTATTTTCTTAAATAAGGGGGGATAATTCAGGGTATATAGTGTTTCCGGGGTTTTTCCTATTTTTATCCCTAGATATTTCAGAGACTGGGGTACTATTGCAATGGGAATAACGCTAATATGATGTTTCTTAAAGGGTCTGTGTTGGCGATAAATCTAGAATTTCGCATTTAGTCAAATTCACTCTAAAGCCCGAGTAACTGCCAAAAGTTGACAGGAGGTCAAAGATGATTTTTAGTTCTGTTTTTGGCTGAGACAGGAAAAGCAATAAATCATCTGCGTATAACGCATGTTTAATATAAGAGTTAGCGACCTTAATGCCTTGAAAACCTGGTACATTTGTTAATGCTCTAGAGAGGGGCTCTATCGCGATATTGAAGAGCAAGGGTGACAGCGGACATCCTTGTTGGGTTCCTCTAAAGAGTTGGAAAGGCCGTGACGGGAAGCCTGGAATCCCTATCCTAGCCATAGGTGAAGTATATAGAAGAGTTATGTAGGTCCTGAATTTGCCTCTAAACCCCATGTATTCCAGGACCTCGTTCAGCCATGTCCAGCCTATGTTGTCAAACGCCTTTTCGGCATCAATGGCGAGTAAAGCTGGGCATAGATGAAGTTGTGGCCCAGCCCTAATGGTGTTGAGTACTGTCAACACTTTTCTGATGTTATTCACTGCTGCTCTATTACGTATGAAACCCACTTGATGCGGAGATATAAGGGTATTTGGGCAGAACACTAGACAACCTGTCAGCCAATATCTTGGACAGAAATTTGAGATCGTTATCTATGATATCGGGCGGTATAAAGATGGCAAGAAGAATCTTTACCCATCTTTGGCAGAACCTTGATGTGAGCCACATTCATATCAGGGGGAATGGGTTGTCCCTGCAGGATTTGATTGTATAGAGACGCTAATAATGGTGAAATTTTCGGGTTTAGTATTTAGTAAAATTCTGTAGTATATCCATCAGGGCCAGGTGCCTTCCCATTGGCCGCCTGTCTGATCACTGCCTGATCACTGCCTGGACCTCTTCTACTGTAACTGGGCTATTCAGCATCTCCAAATCTTCCGAAGTGATTTTCGGGAGTGAGAGGGAATGTAGCCATGGTTTTCCTTCTGCCAGATTATCCCCCGGATCTGAATATAGGGCTTTATAGAAATCTCTTAAGATTTCTACGATGGCCTCAGGGTGGTTTTTTGTTACTCCCTGCAAATCTTTTAGAGATGCTATTAAGGACATCGGTTTCCGCCCTTTTGCTAAAGAGGCCAGTAGCTTCCCTGATTTGTTACCGAATTTATATAGGTGAGCCTCTTTTACTTCCGTAATACTCCTCCTTGCTTTTATACCAGTTATCATATTCCATTTTTATCTCTAGCCATTTGCGTTTATTTACTTCTGATGGAGCATACTGATAAAGCGGCCCTCTATGATTTGGTTAACTCTAAGAGTTTATCTGTAATTTTCTTTTTCAGATTCTTGGTGCATGACAATATGTTCCCTCTTAGGACTGCCTTACCCGCTCTCCATAACAGCTGTGGGTCACAATCCCTCAAATTTGAATCAACATATTCTAGGGACCGCATCACATCTAATAATACCGGAGAGTGGTCAGAAATGACCAGGTCTCCTATCTCCACCATTACCGATTTTTGTAATATTTGATGGGACACCAGAAAATAATCGATACGGGACCACGAGTCATGAACTCTGCAGTGGTGAGTGTATTCCCAACCCATTGCGTGCATACTGCGCCAGACATCATATAGACATAGATCTTTAACTATATTCTTAAGAGGCGCATCTCTACTACTGGATGCTGTTATTCGTTGCCCGCTTGGTTTCCTATCTTCTTCTTGCGATAGGACCGCATTCATGTCCCCCGCATTCATGTCTTCATTCAAAATCGCCTGACTGGCATAATTATCTATTAATAGCAATTTTCTCACTTCCCCAAAGAAAGCCACGTTATTTTCATTGGGCCCATATAGATTATATATGTTTAGGGATTCATTACTGGAGCGTAGTAACACTTGCTCTATCCTGCCTGCCTGGTATTCAAATGAAGAGATTACAGTATGAGGGAGATTTTTGTGTAACAGGATCAGCGCACCTCCCCGGTTCCCTGACGCTGGAGAGCCTAATACCCTGCCCAGCCACAGCCTCTGCATCCGGATAAAGTCCTCTCTAGATAGGTGGGTCTTTTGAAGCAGCGCAATATTGGCTTTAAGCCGCTTTAAGTGTCGTAAAACCATCCAGCACTTATGAGGGGACTTTAGCCCCTTGACATTCCAGGTTATGATTTTCATCATTTTATTATGCCCTGAAAAATCGAGTTACTGCGAGTGGTCAGAACCCTAAGTAAGACTGTTGGTAAGAAGACGATCCATGAACTCCCCCTTGAACAACAATAACATTGGCTGTGGACAGGCAGCTGCGTTTGTCTGTGATGACGCCCCCTGCCGTGCTGAATACACGTTCAGACAAAACGCTGGCCGCAGGGCAGGCCAGCACCTCCAAAGCACAAAAGGCTAGCTCTGGCCACGTAGCCAATTTGGAGACCCAGAAGTTGAATGGGGCTGAACCATCAATCAGTACGTGGAGGGGTGTGCACATGTACTGTTCCACCATGTTAGTGAAATGCTGCCTCCTGCTAACACGTTCCATTACAGATGGTGGTGCAGTTAGCTGTGGCGTGGTCAGGGCTGTGGAGTCGGAGGCAATTTTGGGTACCTGGAGTCGGCAAAAAATGGACCGACTCCGACTCCTACTAGATTTAAATTGGAATAAAAAAAAAGCAAGTTTAAATGTCCCAATTCAGATAAAGTTATAATTAATTACTTCTCTACTGTAAGAATAAAGGCCAATGCATGCAGTGCGTCACGTTACCGCTAAACAAAGACGTTAAGTGACCGTGAAGAAGCACGCTTTTCATATGCTTTACTATGCAGTTAAAGGGACACCGACAGGCTGATTTACCGGCTAAAGATATATCTGCTGGTATTCATCAGAGGATTAGGAATACAACTAGACGACTGTTACCCCAGTTGAGGTTTACTTGTGTTTAAAAACGTTTTAATCAATATGCAAATTCTCTACCTTTGTGCCCAAGGGGCAGGCGCACATGTAAAGTACTGGCAGCACTAGACAGGACTAGGTAGCGAGGAGGAAGAGAGAATGCTGGCACAGCCTCAGCATAGCCAGACGAGGCTGCTGCCAGCACTCTACACGTGCGCCTGCGCAGGAATTCAGCGTTCGGCTAGCCTGAAAAAAGGCCAGTGCAGTGAATAATAACGAGGGAACAGCGCTGGGAAGCTGTACTTCGAGCGCGGCTGGGCACAAAGCCGCAGGAGGCGCTGCCCCATTGGGCACAAAGATAGTGAATTTGCATACAGATTAAAATGTTTTTAAACACAAGTACAGCTTAACTGGGGGTAACATTAGTATAGTTTTATTCCTAATTCTCTGATGAATACCAGTATATATATATCTTTAGCTGGAAAATCAGCCTGTCAGTGTCCCTTTAAGGAGCGACAATACTTACACTTTCCATTGTCTTGTGGTCTGCTGTTACAGGAACCCATGGTTATCTAGCCTCTCACTGATAACTGATTAAGGACTGGAGACACTTGTATAAGTGAAGGGAATGGATAGTCAATAGTTCAAGACTGAAGCTGTAAACCATTTGAAAAACTGCTATCATTCAGCTAAGGCTATAAAACATGTAAACTCAGATTGTTAGCTTAAATTTTAAACATGACTATGGGATTCTACTAGGAAAATCATGTTTTAAAATAAATGCCCCTTCCCTGCCCTTCCTGGATCCTCCACTGCTCTATCTTCAGCAGAAGATCAGCACACAAAGGAGAAGGCAGCAGCTTCTGCTCAACTACCTCTCTGTGCTAGAGAAGATTAGAAGAACTTGGTGGAACAGCTTCGTATTTGCATATTAAATACAGAGGAGTCGGAGTCGAGGAGTCGGAGTCGGAAGTTTCAAAATCTGAGGAATCGGAGTCGGACAATTTATCTACCGACTCCACAGCCCTGGGCGTGGTGACAAAACTTTTCCACATCTCTGCCATGCTAACCCTGCCCTCAGAGGAGCTGGCCGTGACACAGCTGCATTGGTGACCTCTTGCTCCTCCTCTGCCTTCGCCTTGGGCTTCCACTTGTTCCCCTGTGACATTTGGGCATTTTTCTATTACTCTCCAGTGCAGGAAGTAAGGTGGGCATATTGTCTTTGTACCGGGGATCCAGCAGGGTGGCAACCCAGTAGTCAGCACACGTTAAAATGTGGGCAACTCTGCTGTCGTTGCGCAGGCACTGCAGCATGTAGTCGCTCATGTGTGCCAGGCTGCCCATAGGTAAGGACAAGCTGTCCTCTGTGGGTGGCGTATCGTCATCGTCCTCAGTTTCCCCCCAGCCACGCACCAGTGATGGGCCTGAGCTACGCTGGGCGCGACCCCGCTGTTAACATGCTTCATCCTCATTTCGCCCGTTATCGCACACCACTAGGCCGGGCTTGAGGCCCACCGGCAGCAACCACTCGTCGGTCTGTTGTTCAATACCCCGCCACAACTCCTGCGCGGTGTGGGGCCTGTCCCCCACACATATAAGTTTCAGAACGGCCTGCTGACGCTTACGCCCGGCTGAAGTCAGTTGGTGATGCGTGTGTGGCTGACTGGATGAGCTGGTGGAAGCAGAGGAGGAAGCCGAGTAGGAGGCAAAGAATGATGCCCCTGCGATCCTTGGCGGCGGAAGGACGTGCGCCAAGGAACTCTCCGCCTGCGCCCAGCCGCCACTCACATTTACCCAGTGTGCAGTTAGGGAGATATAGCGTCCCTGGCCGTGCTTGCTGGTCCACGTATCTGTGGTTAGGTGGACCTTGCCACAGATGGCGTGCAAGCAGTGCACACTTGATTTTATCGGATACTCTAGTTGTAGCAGGAAGGCTGTCTTGGAGAAGTAGTATGGCTGGGAACAACATACTCGTGGGACAGCCATGGACATCAGCTGTTTGAAGCTGTCTGCGTCCACCAGCCTGAATGACAGCATTTCAAAGGCCAGTAGTTTAGAAATGCTGGCATTCAGGCCCAGGGCTCGAGGGTGGCTAGGTGGGAATTTCGCTTCTCTCAAGGTTTGTGAGATGGAGAGCTGAACGCTGCCGTGTGACATGGTGGAGATGCTTGGTGACGGAGGTGGTGGTGTTGGTGGCACATCCTCTGTTTGGTGGGCGGCAGGTGCTAACATTCCTCCCGAGGCGGAGGAAGAGGCCGAGGCAGCAGCAGAAGAGGGAGCAGGGGGAGCGTGAGTGAGTTACTTGTTTTTAAGGTGTTTACTCCAATGCAGTTCATGCTTTGCATGTAGATGCCTGGTCATGCAGGTTGTGCTAAGGTTCAGAACGTTAATGCCTCGCTTCAGGCTCTGATGGCACAGCGTGCAAACAACTCGGGTCTTGTGGTCAGCACATTGTTTGAAGAAGTGCCCTGCCAGGGAACTCCTTGAAGCTGCCTTTGGGGTGCTCGGTCCCTGGTGGCGGTGGCCAGTAGCAGGCGAACTCTCTTGGCGGCGGCTGTTCTGCTTTTGCCCTCTGCTCCCTCTTTTGCTACGCTGTTGGCTCGGTCTCACCACTGCCTCTTCCTCTGAACTATGAAAGTCAGTGGCACGACCTTCATTCCATGTGGGGTCTAGGACCTCATCGTCGCCTGCTCCCTCTTTTGCTACGCTGTTGGCTTGGTCTCACAACTGCCTCTTCCTCTGAACTATGAAAGTCAGTGGCACGACCTTTATTCCATGTGGGGTCTAGGACCTCATCGTCCCTGCATCAGTCCTCTCCATACAGTCTTCCTCCCTGACCTCCGCTCGCTCTGCACACTGCAGCAAGACGCAGCAGTTGGCACCTGTGTTTCGTCATCAGAGACGTGCGGAATCTGATGAGGTGGTATTCCCATGTCCTCATCATCAGGAAACATAAGTGGTTGTGCGTCAGTGAATTCTATGTCTTCCACCACTGGGGAAGGGCTAGGTGGATTCCCTGTGGGAAACCCTCACCAGAGTCTTCAAACAGCATAAGAGAATGCTGCATAACTTGAGGCTCAGACATTTTCCCTGATATGCATAAGGTGATGTGGACAGACTGATGGGCTTAGTTTTCAGGCGCCAGCCTGTGCGCTTTGCAGAAGACTGGGTGGGAGATAATGCTGTGAATGTGCTGGATCCACTGTTGCTACCCAATTGACTAGCGCGTACTGCTCAGGCGCAGTACTCAACCTTAGAACGGCATTGGGCCCCACCAAATATCGCTGTAAATTCTGGCGGGCACTGGAACCTGAGGTAGTTGGTTCACTAGACGTGTGGCTGTAGGCAGAACTGCCACGTCCTTCTCCCAGCACCCAGAGAGATCCACTAACAACACCAATGACCATGTCCGTCCTCACTAGATGTTTTCCTCATTGTTACCGCTCACTGCAATAAGAAAAATGATTTGGCCCAATGTATTAAATTCACCCAGGCCTTTTTTACAAGCACCTAACACTATCTGGCTATCTATTTATGTGTACCGGATTACACTAATCCAGGCACAGCAGTAACCACAGATTTATGGGGATATCAATTGTAGGCCTAGTATTTAGGCCCTGGATGAAAGGTATCCTTTACGGACAGATTTACACTTGAGATGCACAGTAGCTGTATTGTGTAATATACCCTTAACGGAAAGAAATACACTTAGACAGGGCTTGGCGAATCCCAGGCGCGCCTGCAGCCCATTTTCTACTGCCAGGCGCAGGGCCGCGCGCCCTATAGGCAGACTCAGAGTGCTGGTCCCTTTCATGTTGCAGCCGCCCGAGCGCCTCTAGAGCCTCAGATGGCTGCAGCACTGTCCGGCTGGCACGTCCATGAGCGCGCACCGCTGCAAGAAGAGGAGGAGCTGATGGGGGTGGGCGCCAGCGCCCTCCTGTCACTCCTCGCAGCGTGGCGAGCCCTGGGTATGTTCTGGCGGTAGCAGGGAGCATCTGTCTCCGTACCGGCCGACTGACAGGAAGCGCACACAGTGTGCACTCTGTCAGTCAGTCCAGTGCACAGAAACAAAGCGCCTGCACCTGTGGACCATAGAGGCTCAACACGTACACTCAGAGGTAGGGTGGGAGTGGGGGAAAGTGAATGATGGTGGGGGGGGAAGAGAATGACAAGAGGGTAGAGAGAATGACAAGAGGGGGAAAGTAAATCACAAGGGGGGGGGAGAGAATGACAAGAGGGGGAAAGTGAATCACAAGGGGAGAAAGAGAATGACGAGGGGGAAGGAGAATGACAAGAGAGGGATGGAGAATGACAAGAGGGGGAAGGAGAATGAAATGGGGGAAATGATGAGTGAGAAAGAGAATGACAAGGGGGAGGAAAGAGAATGACAAGCGGGGAGGGAATATGGAGGAGGAGAAGACAACAGGGGAAAGAGAATGACAACAGGGGAAAGAGCTGGGGGTTGAAGTGATTCGGGACTGCAGAGGCTGAGCTCCAGCTGGGGCTGCAGTGCTCAGTAAGTGTCATGGTGCCCGCTGTGTTTATGCCCTCTGACCTCTGCCCTCTCCTCCAGACCCCTCAGCCCTCCCCTCCGGACCCTGTAATCCTTGTAAGGGTTTCCACATGTTATGGCGGCTGCCAGGGGCCCTATATACTCGCACATTATGGGGGGCACTATGGAGAAGAGGGAAAGGACCACTATGGGGGCCCTATGTACTGGCATGCATCATTGGTTGGCTCTATGGAGAAGTGGGGGGAAGGAGAAGTACTATGGGGGCATCTACTGGGGGCTTTTTGACACGGCTCCGTCTGGCTCCTAACTTTTTTAGTTGGCTCCTAGATTCCAAGGAAATTTGTCAAGCCCTGCACTTAGAGACGCAAAACAGTGTGTGCAAATGTAGAGGATTATGCTGTATTTTAAAACTTACTGTAATATACCCTTAAACGGAAAGAAATACACTTGGAGATGCACGCTGAGTGTAATATACCCTTTTACGGACAGATTTACACTTTGCCTGGAACAACAGCTTTTGGGTATTGCTATTTTGGCAATTGAATTTCACCCCAGAACAAAATATATCCTTTGACGGATACTATTAACCACATTAGCCTTTAACCGCACCCTTATTTAACCAACCACTATTAACCACACCCTTAATGACCAGCCCACTTTTTACAATTCTGGACTACACTACTTTCACGGTTTATTGCTCCGTCTTACAACTTACCACCCAAATGAATTTTATCTCCTTTTCTTCTGACTAATAGAGCTTTCATTAGGTGGTATTTCATTGCTGCTGAAATTTTTGCAAAAAAATGACATTTTTCACTTTCTGTTGTAAAATTTTTCAAATAAAACTACATTTCTATATACATTTTTCTCAAAATTTATTGTTCTACATGTCTTTGATAAAAAAAGAATCAAAGAAGTGCATATTTATTGGTTTGGGTAAAAGTTATAGCGTTTACAAACTATGGTGCAAAAAAAGTGAATTTCCGCACTTTGACTCTCTGAGCACCTGTCATGTTTCCTGAGGCACTACAATGCCCAGACAGTAGAAACACCCCACAAATGACCCCATTTCGGAAAGTAGATACCCTAAGGTATTTGCTGATGGGCATAGTGAGTTCATGGAAGTTTTTATTTTTTGTCAAAAGTTAGCGGAAATGGAATTTTTTTTTTTCTTTTTACAAAGTCTCATATTCCACTAACTTGTGACAAAAAATAAAATTTTACATGAACTCACTATACCCCTCACGGAATACCTTGGGGTGTCTTCTTTCTAAAATGGGGTCACTTGTGGGGTATTTATACTGTCCTGGCATTTTAGGGGCCCCTAAAGCGTGAGAAGAAGTCTGGAATCCAAATGCATAAAAATGCCCTGTGAAATCCTAAAGGTACTCATTGGAATTTGGGCCCCTTTGCGCATCTTGGCTGCAAAAAAGTGTCACTCATGTGGTATCGCCGTACTCAGGAGAAGTAGGGCAGTGTGTTTTGGGGTGTATTTTTACATATACGCATACTGTGTGAAAAATATCTCTGTAAATGACAACTTTTTCCATTTCTTTTAATACAAAGTTGTCAATTTACAGAGATATTTCTCTCCTCCAGCATGGGTATATGTAAAAATACACCCCAAAACACATTGCCCGCGCTTGCTTGGGATGTATTGTTTGAAGCCAAGGCGCCCGGTAAAATTTAAAAGGGACTCGTCTATGCAGATGTTTTGTGCAGGGGTATACAAATCTGCAAATTTGGTGTTAGTGGTCTATGAGGGGCCGAATTTTGTGGAGCCGTTCAAAAGCTGGGTGGCCTCTGGGACGAGAGGTGGTGTTGTCACTAAAGTGCAGGAAACGCGGGAGGGTCTCAAATTGTGTCCTGGACATGGCAGCAGAGTACATGGGCATGTGATGAATTGGGTTCGTGGACCAATATGACCGCAATTCATGTTTTTTTGTCAGGCTCCTGTTGAGGAGAAGGCCCAGAAAGACTGGGCATAAGAGCTTCCCGGGTTGGCGGTTATAAATTGAGTGGCATACCGGTTTGTTTCTGCCACGACTAGGTCAAAGAGCTCCGCAGTGAAGAACAGCTCAATAAAAACCATTGCCGATCCAATCTGAGCTGTCTCTACCCGAACTCCTGACTGGGCGGTGAAAGGGGGAACTAATGGTGCAGCTGAAGATGGGGCTGCCAATCAGGGTTTGCCAGCACCTCAGGGACTCTAAGGGCTCTACGGGCCTGTCTGTGCGGTGGCTGCGACGGGGGAACTACTGCACGTGCCACCGTGTCAGCTTCAACTGCCCTTCTGGTGCTTGCCACTTCACTATGTTCTACGGCAGTGCTGGTACTAGGTCCAGGATGGGCTGCGCTGCTGGTGTATGCCTCACCACGTAATCCGGCAGCGCCAGCCCCACTCTGCTGCCCTTGAAACGGATCCTGCACAACCTGTGGTCTAGCGACACGGGGACGGGTACGCCTGGTGGTATCAGGGACCTCAACCTCCTCGTCCGAACTTTGGGTCAGACTGCCACTGCTTTCTACAGGTTCATATTCTGACCAGCTAGATTCGTCAGATGAGGGTTCCTATTCCTTATCCGACTGGGTCAGAATCCTGTAGGCCTCTTCAGACGAATACCCCTTATTTGCCATTTGGACAACTAAATTTAGGGGGTATTTCCTGAGACTACCCAAGAAAAAAAGTAAGCCTGACTTACAAATGGGAGGCTAGCGAAGTACAGGAAGTCGCTGCGATTGATAAAAAAGATCAAAACTGATTTTTTTTTATCGCCGCAGCGCTTGTGAAGTGATTGTGCAGTGATAAAAAAAAATAAAAAATTTTGTCACTGGGGCGGGCATGGGTGAACGCACGTGTGGGCGACCGATCGGGCAAACACTGCGTTTTGGGTGGGGGGCGAACTAAGGTGACACCTAATACTATTATAGATCTGACTGTGATCAGTTCTGATCAGTTACAGATACTATAAAAGTACAAATGCTGATTAGCGCTGCGCTAATCAGCGAATCAGTGAGTGCGGTGTGCTGGGCGCTAACTGAAGCTAACTACCTACCAAAAGGGCCTAAACTAACCTAAACCTAGCAGTCAATACTGGTGAAAAAAAAAGTGACAGTTTACACTGATCAGTTTTTTTTCCTTTCACTAGTGATTGATAGGGGGTGATCAAGGTGTTAATTGGGGTGATGGGGGGTGATCTGGGCCTGTGTGTCTGGTGCTTGGTGTACTCACTGTCACATGTGCTCTGTGCTGGGTCCAACCGATGAAAATGACCCAGCACAGACCACAGAAGCCATTTAATGCATTATATTTATAAATATAATGCATTATATGGCTTTTGATTTATTTATTTTTTTAAAGTCACCAGCCTGCCAGTGCAGATCATTGGCTGGCAGGCTGTTGACGAACTTGTCCTGCGCCTTCCCCGATATTCTGTGCGCCCAGATCGCGAGATGAAAAAACGAGGGATAACATAGGTGGTTAAGCTACTTGTCCAGCCACAGCTAGAAGACCAGATTTACTGTATTTCTATTTTTGCAACTGAATTTCACCCTAGAAAATAATATATCCTTTGACGGACACTATGAAACTAACCAGATTTACGGTATTGCTATCTTGGTAATTGAATTTCAACCCAGAACAAAAGCTATCCTTTGACGGACACTATAAAACTTGTCCTGCCACAGCAGAAACCACTGATTTAGGGTATTGCTATTTTGGAAATTAAATTTCACAGCAGAAAAAAAATATATTTTTTCTCAGACAGTATTACACTTAGCTAGCCACAGCTGGAACACCAGATTTAGGGGATTGCTTTTTTTTAAGTTTATTTCACCTCTCAATAAAATATAGAAAATTCTATCCTGAGTTTCTAGGGGTGACAATAAGCACAGCCAAGCCCCTGATGTAGGATATAGCAAAAAAAAACCTACTATTGATGCATTAATGGACTTGGTGGCAGCTTGTGCTGGCGCACCACAAGACACAAAATGGCCGCCGATCACCCCAGAAATAAGTGACAGAAAAACGGTCTGGGCAGCCTGAAAACAGTGAGCAATTAACTAGCAGAAGTTGAATGATTTACAGGTGTAGATCGATCACTTCATTAAGTGTTTTTGCTGAGTTAATCCCTGCCTAATCTCGACCTAACAGCAGCTGCATCCTATCCCTACACTAATTAGAGCAGAGTGACGTGCGGCGTGATGTGACTCCAGCTTAACCACATCAGTTTAAACACCCTTAATGACCAGGCCACTTTGCTGCTGATATTTTTACTTTTTTTTTATATTAATCAAAAATGATCAAAATTTTTGCAAATAAATGAAAATTTTCACTTTCTGTTGTATTTTTTTTTAAAAAAAACTACATTTCTATAAAAATTTTTTTCTAAATTTATTGTTCTACATGTCTTTGATAAAAAAAAATCCAATAAGTGTATATTTATTGGTTTTGGTAAAAGTTATAGCGTTTACAAACTATGGTGCAAAAAAGTGAATTTCTGCATTTTGAAGAAGCTCTGACTTTCTGACAGGGCTGTGGAGTCGGAGTCGAGGAGTCGGAGGCAATTTTGGGTACCTGGAGTCGGCAAAAAATGGACCGACTCCGACTCCGACTCCTACTAGATTTAAATTGGAATAAAAAAAAATTGGAATAAAAAAAAAGCAAGTTTAAATGTCCCAATTCAGATAAAGTTATAATTAATTACTTCTCTACTGTAAGAATAAAGGCCAATGCATGCAGTGCGTCACGTTACCGCTAAACAAAGACGTTAAGTGACCGTGAAGAAGCATGCTTTTCATATGCTTTACTATGCAGTTAAAGGGACACTGACAGGCTGATTTACCGGCTAAAGATATATCTGCTGGTATTCATCAGAGGATTAGGAATACAACTAGACGACTGTTACCCCCAGTTGAGGTTTACTTGTGTTTAAAAACGTTTTAATCAATATGCAAATTCTCTACCTTTGTGCCCAAGGGGGCAGGCGCACATTAGGCCTGCACAATATATCGCGAAAGCAATCGTAATCACAATTAATCGTCATATCGCAATCGCAATTTGCTGACCCAAAAATGCTGCAATTATATTACCGTATTTTTCGCTTTATAAGACACACTTTTTTCCCCCCAGAAGTGGGGGGGGGGAATGGCAGTGCATCTTATAAAGCGATGGTTGACTTTCTACGTGACACTGACACTGTATCTCCAGCCATTATGCTGCACAGCGCGGCCAGCGATACATCAGTTACATTGCGGGGAGGGGCTGGTGGTAAGTCGTTATTTTAAAGAGGACCTTTCACTGGTCCACAGTTTATTAGGCAAAGGTATGTACATGGAGAGCGGCACCCAGGGATGACCCTGCACTTACTTGTATCCCTGGGTGCCGCTCCGTTCGCCTGCTGTAGCCCCCGGTACCGGCGCTCCTGCTTCTCCAATTTTGCCTGGGGCGGAGACATCTTCTTTTGCCCTGGGCGTCTCCTTCTCCCAGGGCTGGAGCGCTGGCCAATCGCAGCGCTCAGCTCATATTCAGGATATGATACCGGGGGCTACAGAGGACGAACGGAGCGGCACCCAGGGATACAAGTAGCTGCAGGGTCATCCCTGGGTGCCGCTCTCCATGTACATAGCTTTGCCTAATAAACTGTGGACCAGTGAAAGGTCCTCTTTAATGAACACATGTTCTTTTATCTATCTTATTTATCTGTTCTGTGCAGCGCTATCAAAGAAAATGGCAAGTTTTGTATTTTGCACTTTTGCAGTAATGCAAATATGTATTTTATTTTTCAGTTCTTGAGTTCAGCATAACTACATTTCAGCATTATCAGTAATCTGTGTGTGCTTTTACCTTGAAAATCCAAGCAGATAGACCTCTAGCACAATTCCCTTAAAATATTGCATCGCATATCGTTATCGCAATTTTTAGGGCCCTAATCGCAATCGCACAAAATTCCCATATCGTGCAGCCCTAGCGCACATGTAGAGTACTGGCAGCACTAGACAGGACTAGGTAGCGAGGAGGAAGAGAGAAAGCTGGCACAGCCTCAGCATAGCCAGACGAGGCTGCTGCCAGCACTCTACACGTGCGCCTGCGCAGGAATTCAGCGTTCGGCTAGCCTGAAAAAAAAGGCCAGTGCAGTGAATAATAACGAGGGGAACAGCGCTGGGAAGCTGTACTTCAGGCACGACTGGGCACAAAGCCGCCGGACACGCTGCCCCATTAGGCACAAAGATAGTGAATTTGCATACAGATTAAAATGTTTTTTAAACACAAGTACAGCTTAACTGGGGGTAACATTAGTATAGTTTTATTCCTAATTCTCTGATGAATACCAGTATATATATATCTTTAGCTGGAAAATCAGCCTGTCAGTGTCCCTTTAAGGAGCGGCAATACTTACACTTTCCATTGTCTTGTGGTCTGCTGTTACAGGGAACCCATGGTTATCCTCGCCTCTCACTGATAACTGATTAAGGACTGGAGACACTTGTATAAGTGAAGGGAATGGATAGTCAATAGTTCAAGACTGAAGCTGTAAACCATTTGAAAACTGCTATCATTCAGCTAAGGCTATAAAACATGTAAACTCAGATTGTTAGCTTAAATTTTAAACATGACTATGGGATTCTACTAGGAAAATCATGTTTTAAAATAAATGCCCCTTCCCCTGCCCCTTCCTGGATCCTCCCACTGCTCTATCTTCAGCAGAAGATCAGCACACAAAGGAGAAGGCAGCAGCTTCTGCTCAACTACCTCTCTGTGGTAGAGAAGATTAGAAGAACTTGGTGGAACAGCTTCGTATTTGCATATTAAATACAGAGGAGTCGGAGTCGAGGAGTCGGAGTCGGAAGTTTCAAAATCTGAGGAGTCGGAGTCGGACAATTTATCTACCGACTCCACAGCCCTGCTTTCTGAGCACCTGTCATGTTTCTTCAGGTGCTAGAATGTCAGGATAGTATAAATACCTCCCAAATGACACCATTTTAGAAAGAAGACACCCCAAAGTATTCGCAGAGGGGCATGGTGAGTTCATGTATGATTTCATTTTTTTTAACAAGTTAGCGGAAAATGACACTTTCTGAGGAAAAAATAATAATAATAATAAAGTTTCCATTTCTGCTAACTTCTGGCAAAAAATAAAAATCTCCGACGGACTCACTATGCCCCTTAGTGAATACCTTGGGGTGTCTACTTTCCGAAATGGAGTCATTTGTGGGGTGTGTTTACTGTTCTGGCATTTTGGGCGGGGCTAAATTGTGAGCAGCCATGTAAAACCTAAAGGTACTCGTTGGAGTTTGGGCCCCTCTGCGCACCCAGGCTGCAAAAAAGTGTCACTCATGTGGTATAGCCGTACTCAGAAGAAGTAGGGCAATGTGTTTTGGGGTGTATTTTTACATATACCCATGCTGGGTGAGAGAAATATCTCTGTAAATTGACAACTTTGTATAAAAAAATGTAAAAAGTTGTCATTTACAGAGATTTTTCTCTCACCCAACATGGGTATATGTAAAAATACACCCCAAAACACATTGCCCTACTTCTCCTGAGTACAGCGATATCACATGTGTGACACTTTTTTGCAGCCTAGGAGCTCAAACCTTTTAGGAGGACATTTTTACGCATTTGGATTCCAGACTTCTTCTCATGCTTTAGGACCCCTAAAATGCCAGGGCAGTATGAATACCCCACATGTGACCCCATTTTGGAAAGAAGACACCCCAAGGTATTCCGTGAGGGGCATGGCGAGTTCATAGAAGATGGCACAAGTTAGCGGAAATTAACTTTTTTTTTTTCTTACAAAGTCTCATATTCCACTAACTTGTGACAAAAAATAAAATTTTGCATGAACTCACCATACCCCTCACGGAATACCTTGGAGTGTCTTCTTTCTAAAGATGGGTCACATGTGAGGTGTTTGTACTGCCCTGGCATTTGAGGGTCGCTGCAATCATTACATGTATGGACAGCATTAGGAGTTTCTGCTATTCTCCTTATATTGAGCATACGGGTAATGAGATTTTTTTTTCCTGAAAAAAAAAAAATGAACGGCACAGATTTCTTCATTCGCATCAATCAATGTGGATGAAAAAATGACTGCCAAAAAATGTGCAAAAAAAAAAAAAGTCCCCATTCACACGTCCGCAAAAATGTCCTCATCTATTCCGCAATTCTGTGGAATAGATGTGGACCCATTCAGTGTGAATGGGGCCGGCGGTGATGCGGAGAGCACACTATGTGCTCGCCGCATCAGCATTTGCGAAGCAAAAGATAGAGCATGTCCTATTCTTGTCCGCAATTGTTTTATGGATCCGCAAAACACATACGGACGTCTGAATGAGCCTTACAAGGGGGTGATTAGTGACAGGGGGGTGACGGGGTGATCAGGGGTTAATCAGTGACGGGGGGGGTTGGATGGGGGGGTCTGTGTGGTGATTGTTGCACTTATATATGTTTCCTTTGGCGGTCCCAAGCAAAAGAGACCACCAGAGGAGCAAGCAGCAGGCATATCAGACGCTGTTAACAAAACAGCGTCTGATATGCGATTTTTTTTTTTTTTAACTTCTACAGCCTTCCAGCGCATGATCAGCTCTGGCAGGCTGTAGTTTAACTTCTCCCCGACGCGATCCTGTGAACACGCGCGCGTTCACAGGAAATCTCGCGAGATGACGCGCGGATGCGTCCAGGAGGAATAAACCTGCCGCCGCCTGGACGCATCCGTGCGTTAGGCGGTCCAGAGGCGGTTAAATAGAGGCTGGGTCACATGCTGCACTTGACCAATCACAGCTATGCTAATAGTAGGCATGGCTGTGATGGCCTCTAGGGGCAAGTAGTATGATGCTTGTTGATTGGCTGCTTTGCAGGCTTTCAAAATGCGCTATAGAAATCGCCGAACAACGAACCCGAACTTTTACGTAAATGTTCGGCTTCGAGTCCATTTCACGAACACCCCAAAACATACAGTTTGGGTTCGCTCATCCCTACCCAAGAGCCAATGATTTTCTGTGAGGACAAGTGTTCACTGTAGAGGTCACTTGTCCTCATACAGAGGAGATGATTGCTACATGTAAATGCATCCCTCATCTCTTCTAACCATCAGCTATCAGGAACATTTAGGCCTTATTCACACGTCCGCAAATATGTCCGCATGTATTCCGCGGAATACATGCGGACCCATTGACTGTGAATGGGGCACGGAACGATGCAGAGAGCACACACTGTGCTCTCTGCATCAGTTTTTGCGGAGCGCGCCGCCGATCTTATGGCCGCAGCTCCGCAAAAAAGTAGAGCATGTCCTATTCTTGCCCGCAATTGCGGACAAGAATAGATATTTCTATGGGGCTGCCGGCTGGGTGTGTTTATGGATCCGCAATTTGCGGATCCATAAACACTACGGACGTGTGAATAAGGCCTTAGTCTGTTTGCAATAAATGAATTAAAAATCGTCAAGGACAGCAATACATGTTCAAAATATCCAGTGTGTTTACCTTGTACTTTGCGGCTGACCCTTGGTTTTCCATCTGAAACCCGCATGAAAGTAACACTGTGTGAACATACCCTTAGTATGTCTGTTGCAGTATTAAGTGTCTACTATTGACTTTGTCTAGTGTTGATGTAGAGATTATATAAATTAGATTCCATATTTTACAAATTTAACAGGATATTCCTGTATTGTATGTCTAGGCTGTGGCATCATTTTATGATCAGCTGGGTTCTGATCATAGGGACTCCACCGATCCTGAGAATCACGCGGACATATCGCTACTTTAATGTTGCCTACCAGAACTGCAGACAGACCTATTCATTTGAATCCTAGCGATATAACATCACTTTACAAGATGGGAATTCAACCTCAAATCTCAGGTTTCTAATGTATACATTTTCATTAATACTGAAATCATTTAACTTACATATATTTTCTCAATAGGATTCCTTTGATGTTGACCACTTTGTGTCTGAATGTAGAAAGCGTGTGCAGCTGGAAGATCTTCGAGATAATCTTGAGATTTATTATCGTCTCCTCAAAACTGCCATGGTTGAGCTCATCAATAAGGACTACGCAGATTTTGTGAACCTCTCCACAAATTTGGTACGATTTATTTATTTTTTGATATTAGGCGTTTTTCAAATGTGATTATTAGCCAAAACCAGGTGCAGGCCAAAAAACATAGAACAGGTGCAAATCTTTCCATTAAGCCCCATGCACACAACCATATCTGTTTTGCGGTCCGCAGACTAGGGATGCAATCCATGTGCTATCTGCATTCTATTTGCAGCCCCACTGTTTTCAATACATCTGCAGTCCAAGTTTTGCAGACAGTCTGCGAAACGGACATACTAATGCAGAAAGCACATACAGTAGTTGATCAATTTGCTTTCCGCATCTATTTGTAGATTCCTCAAAAAGATAGAACATGTCCCACACTTGTCTGTAAAATGCGGACCTATTGAAGTCAATGGTACCCCAAGAAATGTGGATGCAACATAGACTTCATCCATATGTTGTGAATGCGTGATTTGTGGACCACAAAGCGGATAGTCGTGTGCATGGGGCTTTAGGCCACTTTGATTTAGTCAGTATTTTGCTTTAGTATTTATAAGCCAAAACCAGATGTGAAACCTACAGAGAAAAAGTATAATAGACATATTTGTACCTCTCATCTGTTGTGGAATCACCCCTGAGGCTAGACCTAGATAATTTTTAACACACTCAAAAACTTGCTGTGAAATCGCTGTCCGAAGAGAATGTGTTGACTGGCTTGAAAATTGCTTCCAAATCACTGCGGCCCAGTGAATATTCATGGCATGATTTAGGCCCAGATTTACTAATTTTAGCACTTTCTACACTTATTTTTACAGCATAGTTGGCAAGGGGTGGGTCTTTGAAGAAGAGTAGGTGGGCCTAAAATGTGCCATTTTGCACCCTAATTATACATTGTATAGTGGCAGTGCTTTGTATTGTAGCTGGGGCTGACCTCCAACTAGGCCATGTGACCATTGTACAGTGATGTCACTGACCTAACCTAGGAAGAGCCTGCGGCGCACAGGGCCTTTTTTAACAGCTGAATGGCAGTTCTAAGGATAAGTCATAAATATCTTTTCCTGGATAACTCCTTTAACCCCTTAAAGTGGTTCTACACTTTAACAATTTTCTGTTTCATTCACTCTCCCCTGCCATGCCCTGCAACTTACTAATTTACTTGCCGTTCCGATCTCATCTCTGACCGCCGATTTAGAGAGCGGTCACCTGACCTTCCTCATCCAGGAAGTATTTCTGTAGCTGATGTCACGACTAGCTATCCCGGCATCCCTCTCCCCAAGGCAGTGGATACAAGTTGTGACGTTACAAAGCGGTGGGAGGGCCGGACTTCTGCATTGATAGCGCAAAGCGCGCATAGGAGCCTTCTGCGCCTGCGCTCTCTTTTTTACTCTCCATCGGGCGTTCTGCATGTTTTCTGACACGGCACACTCTGGTTTCAAAAGCAGGGTGGGCGGAGTCCACTGTCTCTGAAGCTGTGTGGGAGGAAACAGGAAGAAACAGCCCAGGGTGGAGTGACTGAGGCTTCACTAATAGAAAAGGTGTAGTGGGCGTGTACAAACTGGCTTGAACTGGAGGCGCACAGAACTACAGTTGTGTTCAAAATTATTCAACCACCAGTGCTGTAAAGGGTTTTAGGGAATTTAGTGTACATTTGTAATTGTGTTCAGAATGAAATCTTACAAGGACTTTTTAACCACTACAGGACCGCCTAACGCACGGATGCGTCCGGTAGTTCTGATATGACGCATCGGCGCGTCATCTCGCGAGAGGCGAGATTTCCTGTGAACGCGCACTGAGGGGCATAGTGAGTCCATGAAAAATTAAACTTTTAGTCAAAAGTTAGCGGAAAGGGAGACTTTGTGAGAAAACATAATAAAAAATCAATTTCCGCTACCTTGTGCCAAAAAAAAAATCTTCTATGAACTCGCCATGCCCCTCATGGAATACTTTGGGGTGTCTTCTTTCCAAAATGGGGTCACATGTGGGGTATTTATACTGTCCTGGCATTTTAGGGGCCCTAAAGCATGAGAAGAAAAATAAATACCCCACATGTGACCCCATTTTTGAAAGAAGACACCCAAGGTATTCTGTGAGGGGCATGGCAAGTTCACAGAATTTTTATTTTTTGACACAAGTTAGCGAGAAATTGATATATATATATTTTTATTTTGTTTTTTATAAAGTCTCATATTCCACTAACTTGTGACAAAAAATAAAATTTTACATGAACTCACCATACCCCTCACGGAATACCTTGGGGTGTCTTCTTTCCAAAATGGGGTCACGTGGGGTATTTCTACTGCCCTGGCATTTTAGAGGCCCCTAAAGCGTGAGAAGAAGTCTGGAATCCAAATGCGTAAAAATGCCCTGTGAAATCCTAAAGGTACTCATGGGAATTAGGGCCCCTTTGCGCACCCAGGCTGCAAAAAAGTGTCACACATGTGGTATCGCCTTACTCAGGAGAAGTAGGGCAATGTGTTTTGGGGTGTATTTTTACATATACCCCTGCTGGGTGTGAGAAATATCTCTGTAAACGACAACTTTTTAAATTTTTTATACAAAGTTGTCAGTTTACAGAGATATTTCTCTCACCCAACATGGGTATATGTAAAAATACACCCCAAAACTCATTGCCCTACTTCTCCTGAGTACGGCGATACCACGAGTGACACTTTTTTGCAGCCTGGGTGCGCAAAGGGGCCCAAATTCCAATGAGTACCTTTAGCTTTTACATGGCTGCTCACAATTTAGCCCCGCCCAAAATGCCAGAACAGTAAACACACCCCACAAATGACCCTATTTTGGAAAGTAGACACCCCAAGGTAAATGCCGAAAAATGCCGAAATTCACTTTTTTGCACCATAGTTTGTAAACGCTATATTACCCAAACCAATAAATATACACTTATTGGATTTTTTTTATCAAAGACATGTAGAACAATAAATTTAGAGAAAAATTTATATAGAAATGTGTTTTTTTTTTGAAAAATTTTACAACAGAAAGTGAAAAATGTCATTTTTTTGAAAAATTTCAGTCATTTTTGATTAATAGCAAAAAAAGTAAAAATGTCAGCAGCAATGAAATAGCACCAAATGAAAGCTCTATTAGTGAAAAGAAAAGGAGGTAAAATTCATTTGGGTGGTAAGTTGTATGACAGAGCAATAAACGGTGAAATTAGTGTAGTGCAGAATTGTAAAAAGTGGCCTGGTCATTAAGGGTGTTTAACCCCTTAAGGACACGGCCCTATTTCACCTTAAGGACCAGGCCATTTTTTCAAAATCTGACCAGTGTCACTTTATGTGGTGATAACTTTAAAACGCTTTTTCTTATCCAGGCCATTCTGAGATTGTTTTTTCGTCACATATTGTACTTCATGACACTGGTAAAATTTAAGTCGAAAAATTTCATTTTTATTTATAAAAAAATACCAAATTTACCAAAAATTTTGAAAAATTTGCAATTTTCCAAGTTTCAATTACTCTACTTCTATAATACATAGTAATACTGCCAAAAAAAGTTATTGATTTACATTCCCCATATGTCTACTTCATGTATCGATCATTTTGGGAATGCCATTTTATTTTTGGGGACGTTACAAGGCTTAGAAGTTTAGAAGCAAATCTTGAAATTTTTCAGAAATTTTCAAAAACCCACTTTTAGGGACCAGTTCAGGTCTGAAGTCACTTTGTGAGGCTTACATAATAAAACCACCCAAAAATGACCCCATTCTAGAAACTACACCCCTCAAGGTATTCAAAACTGATTTTACAAACGTCATTAACCCTTTAGGTTTTCCACAAGAGTTAATGGCAAATGGAGATAAAATTTCAGAATTTCAATTTTTTGTAAAGTTTTCCATTTTGATCCATTTTTTCCAGTAACAAAGCAAGGGTTAACAGCCAAACAAAACTTAATATTTATTCCCCCGATTCTGCAGTTTGCACGAACACCAAATATGTGGTCGTAAACTGCTGTATGGCCAAACTGCAGGGCGCAGAAGGAAAGGAACGCCATATGGGTTTTGGAAGGCAGATTTTGCTGGACTGGATTTTTGACACCATGTCCCATTTGAAGCCCCCCGATGCACCCCTACAGTAGAAACTCCATAAAAGTGACTCCATCTAAGAAACTACACCCCTCAAGGTATTCAAAACCAGTTTTACAAACTTTGTTAACCCTTTAGGTGTTCCACAAGAGTTATTGGCAAATGGAGATGAAATTTCCGAATTTCTATTTTTTGTTACTTTGTCTCAAAAAAAGTGTAATATAGAGCAACCAAAAATCATATTTACCCTAAAATAGTACCAACAAAACTGACACCTTATCCCGTAGTTTCCAAAATGGGGTCACTTTTTGGAGTTTCTACTGTAGGGGTGCATCAGGGGGCTTCAAATGGGACATAGTGTCAAAAAACCAGTACAGCAAAATCTGCCTTCCAAAAACCATATGGCGTTCCCTTCCTTCTGTGCCCTGCCGTTTGGCCATACAGCAGTTTACGACCACATATGGGGTGTTTCTGCAAGGTAGAGAATCAGGGCAATAAATATTGAGTTTTGTTTGGCTGTTAACCCTTGCTTTGTTACTGGAAAAATGGATTAAAATGGAAAATTTGCAAAAAAATAGCTGTTTTGGGACCGTTTTTATTTTTTGTTATTTACATAGTTGAACTGACAGGTTAGATTGTGTGCTATTTCTATAGAGCAGGTTGTTACGGATGCGACAATACCAAATATGACTACTTTTTGTGTTTTTTTGTTTCAGTTTTACATAATAAAGCATTTTTGAAAAAAGTTATTTTTTAGTGTCTCCACATTCTGAAAGCCATAGTTTTATTTTATCTTATCTTATCTCTGTCTTATGTAGGGGCTCATTTTTTGCGGGATGAGATGGCGGTTTGATTGGCACTATCTTGGGGTGCATATGACATTTTGGTCGCTTGCTATTACACTTTTTGTGATGTAAGGTGACAAAAATGGCTTTTGACACCGTATTTTTTTTTTTTTTTTGCTGTGTTTAGCTGAGTGGTTAGGTCATGTGTTATTTTTATAGATCAGGTTGTGACGGACGCGGCGATACATAATATGTATACTTTTTATTTATTTATATAAGTTTTACACAATAATATCATTTTTTAAAACAAAAAAAAAATCATGTTTTAGTGTCTCCATAGTTTAAGAGCCATATTTTTTTGTTTTTTTGGGCGATTGTCCTATGTAGGGGCTCATTTTTTGCGGGATGAGATGGCGGTTCGAATGGTACTTTCTTGGGGTGCATATGACTTTTTGATCGCTTACTATTACACTTTATGTGATGTAAGGTGACAAAAAAATGGCTTGTTTGACAACATTTCTATTTTTTATGTTTAGGGCGTTCATCTGAGGGGTTAGGTCATGTTATATTTTTATAGATCAGGTATGTATACCTTTTTTTATTTATTTTGGTTTTACACAATAATATCCTTTTTGAATAAAAAAAAACATTTTTTAGTGTCTCCATAGTCTGAGAGCCATATATTTTTCAGTTTTTAGGCAATTGTCTCAGGTTGGGTATAATTTTTGCGGGATGAGGTGACGGTTAGATTGGCACTATTTGTGGGGTCATATGACTTGCTATTACAATTTTTATGATGTAAGGTGTCAAAAAAATGGCTTTTTGACAAAGTTTTTATTAATTTTGTTTTACAGTGTTTACTTGAGGGGTTAGGTCATGTGATATTTTTATAGAGCAGATTCTTACGGACGTGGAGATACACAATATGTCTTCTTTTTAATTTTTTTTTTTTACATTTAACACTAAAAAGCATTTTTGAAACAAAAAAAATCATGTTTTAGTCTGAGAGGCATAGTTTTTTATTTTTTGGCCAATTGTTTTAGGTAGGGGCTCATTTTTTGCGGGATGAGATGGCGGTTTGATTGGTACTATTTTGGGAGGCAAACGCCTTTTTGATCGCTTTGTATTACACTTTTAGTGATGTAAGGTGTCAAAAAATGGCTTATTTACACCATTTTTTTTTATGGCGTTCATCTGAGGAGTTCAGTCATGTGATATTTTTATAGAGCAGGTTTTTACGGACGCGGCGATACCTAACGTGTAGTGTATTTTTTTTTTTTTTTATTCAGTGATGTGTTTTTTTTCATTTTTCATTTTTTTTTTTCACTTTTTTACATTTTTTTTTTTTTGACCCAGACCCACTTGGTTCTGAAAGATCCAGTGGATCTGGTGTCTGTAGAATACAGTACAGTACACTATATAGTGCACTGTGCTGTATTTTGTACTTTACAAAGTCTGAATAGACCTTTAGCAGGTCTATTCAGACTTTCAGCACCATGGAGAGCAGGACGCTTCTGAAAGCGTCATGTCTCCATGGCAACCATCACCCGCAGCCATCAGAAAGCAGCGGGTGATGGATGGTGAGGGATTGTAGCCCCCTCCCTCTGTGATCCCATCCTGTTGGGGGGCTGCAAAGGCACAGCAGCCCTCCCGATGGGAGAGGGAGGGAGCTCCCTCCCTGTTAACCCTTCCATACCGCGGTCAAAGAGGCTTCCATACCTCTCAAATGTATGTACACTAATGCCAGAAGCCTGACTAATAAAACTGGGGAACTGGAATTAGTGATGTGTGAGGAGGATTATGACATAGTGGGAATAACTGAGACATGGCTGGACGATAGCTATGACTGGGCTGTTAATGTACAAGGTTACAATCTGTTCAGAAAGGATCGTCAAAACCGGAGAGGGGGAGGGGTCTGCCTTTACATAAAGTCCTGTCTAAAGCCCACACTCCGGGAAGACATCTGTGAGGGACACGAAAATGTGGAGTCATTGTGGGTGGAGATAAATGGAGCCAAAAACAATAATAAATTACTAATAGGAGTTTACTATAAACCACCTAATATACTAGAGTCCGCAGAAAATCTATTACTAAACGAGATAAACAAGGCGGCAAACCATAATGAGGTGGTTATTATGGGGGACTTCAACTACCCGAATATAGACTGGGAAACTGAAAGCTGTACATCCCATAAAGGAAACAGGTTCTTGACAATAGCCAAAGACAGTTACCTTTCCCAAATGGTTCAGGACCCAACTAGAGGGACGGCCATACTGGACTCTAGACCTGATAGAACAACAGACGTGCAGGTCGGGGGACACCTGGGAAATAGTGACCATAAAGTAATATCCTTCCAATTATCCTTCAAACGAGAGTTTCTACAGGGAGGAATAAGAATACCGGACTTCAAAAAAGCAAAATTTAGCCAACTAAGAGAGGGCATAGGCCCAATTAACTGGGACAAAGGCTAAGAAATAAGAAGAAACCAATGTGGATAAATAGAACCGTAAAAAAAGCCATAAATGACAAAAAGAAAGCATATAAATCACTAAAACAGGAGGGGAGCCAGGAAACACTGATAAACTATAAGGAAAAAAATAGAATATGTAAAAAAACTAATAAAAACTGCCAAACTAGAGACCGAGAGATTAATTGCCAAAGAGAGCAAAACTAACCCTAAAATGTTTTTCAATTATATAAATGGTAAAAAATATAAATCTGAAGGAGTCGGCCCTCTACATAGCAATGAGGGGGGAGTTGCAGAAAACGACGAGGATAAAGCTAAGCTATTAAATATTTTCTTCTCCACTGTTTTCACTGAGGAAAATAAACTGTCAGATGAAATGCAAAATGTAAAAGTAAATTCCCCTTTAAAAGTGCCCTGTCTGACCCAGGAAGAAGTACAGCAGCGACTTAAAAGATTAAAATAGACAAATCGCCAGGACCGGATGGCATACACCCCGTATCTTAAGGGAATTAAGTGATGTCCTAGCCAGACCCTTATTTTTGATATTCACGGACTCCATACTGACAGGGAATGTTCCACCAGACTGGCGTATAGCAAATGTGGTGCCAATATTCAAAAAGGGTCCAAAACAGAGCCTGGAAATTATAGGCCGGTAAGTTTAACATCTGTTGTGGGTAAACTGTTTGAAGGTTTTGTAAGAGATGCTATCTTGGAGTATCTCAATGAAAATAAGCAAATTACACCATATCAGCATGGCTTCATGAGGAATCGGTCATGTCAAACTAATTTAATCAGTTTCTATGAGGAGGTAAGTTCTAGACTTGACCGGGGTGAATCAGTGGATGTCATATATCTGGACTTCTCCAAAGCATTTGACACTGTACCACACAAAAGGTTAGTATATAAAATGAGAACACTTGGACTAGGAGAAAATATCTGTATGTGGGTAAGTAACTGGCTCAGTAATAGAAAACAGAGAGTGGTTATTAACGGTACACACTCAGATTGGGTCACTGTCACTAGTGGGGTACCTCAGGGGTCAGTATTGGGCCCTATTCTCTTCAATATATTTATTAATGATCTTGTAGAAGGCCTGCACAGTAAAATATCAATTTTTGCAGATGACACTAAACTGTGTAAAGTAATTAACACTGAAGAGGACAGTTTTCTGCTACAGAGGGATCTGGATAGATTGGGGGCTTGGGCAGAGAAATGGCAGATGAGGTTTAACACTGACAAATGTAAAGTTATGCACATGGGAAGGAATAATGCAAGTCACCCGTACATACTAAATGGTAAAACACTCAGTAACACTGACATGGAAAAAGATCTAGGAATTTTAATAAATAACAAACTAAGCTGTAAAAACCAGTGTCAGGCAGCTGCTGCTAAGGCCAATAAGATAATGGGTTGCATCAAAAGGGGCATAGATGCCCGTGATGAAAATATAGTCTTACCACTTTATAAATCACTAGTCAGACCACACATGGAGTACTGTGTACAGTTCTGGGCTCCTGTGAACAAGGCAGACATAGCCGAGCTGGAGAGCGTTCAGAGGAGGGCAACTAAAGTAATAACTGGAATGGGGCAACTACAGTACCCTGAAAGGGTATCAAAATTAGGGTTATTCACTTTAGAAAAAAGATGACTGAGGGGAGATCTAATAACTATGTATAAATATATCAGGGGTCAGTACAGAGATCTCTCCCATCATCTATTTATCCCCAGGACTGTGACTGTGACGAGGGGACATCCTCTGCGTCTGGAGGAAAGAAGGTTTGTACACAAACATAGAAAAGGGTTCTTCACGGTAAAAGCAGTGAGACTATGGAACTCTCTGCCTGAGGAGGTGGTGATGGTGAGTACAATAAAGGAATTCAAGAGGGGCCTGGATGTATTTCTGGAGCGTAATAATATTTCAGGCTATAGCTACTAGAGATAGGTCGTTGATCCAGGGAGTTGTTCTGACTGCCTGATTGGAGTCGGGAAGGAATTTTTTCCCCTTAAGTGGGGAAAATTGGCTTCTGCCTCACAGGGTTTTTTTGCCTTCCTCTGGATCAACTTGCAGGAAACAGGTCGAACTGGATGGACAAATGTCTTTTTTCGGCCTTATATACTATGTTACTATGTTACTATGTAACACCTTGCCTACTGTGAAGCATGGCGGGGGGTCAATCATGCTTTGGGGCTGTTTTGCTTCTACAGGTACAGGGAAGCTTCAGCGTGTACAAGGTACCATGAATTCTCTTCAGTACCAGGAGATATTGGATAAAAATGTGATGCAGTCCGTCACAAACCTGAGGCTTGGGAGACTTTGGACCTTTCAACAGGACAATGATCCCAAGCATACCTCCAAGTCCACTAGAGCATGGTTGCAGATTAAAGGATGGAACATTTTGAAGTGGCCATCGCAGTCACCAGACTTAAATCCAATTGTGGGACTTAAAGAAAGCAGTTGCAGCGCGCAAGCCTAAGAATGTGACTGAACTGGAGGCTTTTGCCCATGAAGAATGGGCGAAGATACCCGTAGATCGCTGCAAGACACTTGTCAAGCTATGCTTCACGTTTAAAAGCGGTTATAACTGGAAAAGGATGTGGTACTAAGTACTAAGATTGAATGTCACTTGGGGGTTGAATAAAACTGATAATGATGTGAGCACAGAAAAGACATTTGTGCTTATTTCATTATAAATGTTATGTTATATTTGTCTGACTTACAAGTGCCTCTTTGATTTAATTGTAAACAAGATGACTGAAATGATCAAAATCAATGTCAAACTGGCCAAAACACTTAATTTCAGTGGGGGTTGAATAATTTTGAACACAACTGTATGGGAATTGTTTTGGTCTAAGCTAATCACTCCCACTACCAGGAACTTCAGGGCTGTAAACAACAGCATTTACTGGGAGCATGAAGTATGATTGTGGGAGCAAAATTGCTTAGCAGTTACAAGGTTAGAATCCATAGCAGATTATATGATCTTTAGATGATGTTTTAAGATTTTCTGTGTTCCCACAGAACCCCTTTAATGATCGGGCCATTTTTCACCTTAGTGACAGGCTGATTTTTGGAAATATGGCATGTCACTTATGTGGTAATAAATTTTGAATGCTTTTACTTATCCAAACCATTCTGTACTTCATGTTAGTGGTAAATTTGAGTTGATATAAAGCGCTTTTATTTATAAAAACATCCTAAATTTACAGAAAATGTGGAAAAATTTGTAATTTTCTAAATTTGAATATCTCTGCTTTTAAGGCAGATAGTGACACCTCACAAAATAATTATTACTTTACATTTCCCTTTATGTTGGCATCATTTTGTAAATTTTATTTTTTAGGATGTTAGAAGACTTAGAACTCTTATACACGGGCGCCATGTTTGACTCCCGGATAAGAGGCGGGTGTATTGCGGGAAAATGCGCGATTTTTATTCACGTGTGCAAATTGTTGTAATGCGTTTTGAACGCGCGTGAGAAAAATCGGCATGTTTGGTACCCAGACCCGACGGGTTGAGTATTGTGTATATTTTATTATTTTCCCTTATAACATGGTTATAAAGGAAAATAATAGCATTCTAAATACAGAATGCAAAGTGCAATGGGTGATTGAGGGTTAAAAAAAAAAAAAAAAGTAACTCACCACCTTTAATTGAGTGCGTAGCTGGCGGTCTCCTGTTCTGTCTTCAGCTGGGGGGTAAAGGACCTTCCGTGACGTCACTGGGTCACATGGTCCAATCACATGCGTCCTGTTATAGAGGCCGGGTATGTGAATCCGTCGCCGGCACCCGCATCCTACAGTTAAATTAATGGGTTAATTATGTTCATTGGTGACGCAGTGTGCCCTCCCACCCCAGTATTAGTCATTGGTGCCGCAGTGGCCACAGGCACACCCCCTCCCCCATTGTTATATTCATTGGTGGCAGTGCCCACAGGGTCCTTTCCCCTCCTCCTCATTGGTGACAGTGGCTGCTTCGGATCGGAGCCCCAGAAAGTGTAATCGCTGGGCGCAGATCAGTTACCATGGCAGCCAGGACGCTACTGAATCCCTGACTGCCATGGTAAGCTCCTTGCTGCTGTGAGCACAAAGCACAGGGCAGCAGGGACAGTGTAAATTCCTATTCACACTAATCGATCTGTATTAGGGGGAGTAGGACAAGGGTTCTAGCCCCTAAGGGGGCTGATAGTAAAAAAAAAAAAAATACTAAGTTAGTTGCCCCACTAGGATTGGACTGTTCTATTATGGGCCGGACGTTCCATAAAATGTGGAATGCACGCGGGTTTTTTGGTGTGGTATCTAGTATCGCAATACTTTTTTATGGTATCGAAATCGAATCAAAATTTTGGTATCGTGACAACCCTGTTGTCTCATGTACAGGCTCATTTTTTGTGGGATGAGGAGACTGTTTTATTGGTACTATTTTAGTCTATTTTTGATCACTTGGCATTATGCTTTTTTGATGTAAGATGACAAAAAATGGCTTTGTTAGCTCAGTTTTTTTTTTTTTATGGCATTCACATTGGGGGGTAGATCACATGATATTTTCCCTTTCATCCTCCGTGACGGCATACCATGAGAGATGACCCGTCTCCAACTAGCTGGGGACAGGAAGAATAAATTTGACCCTCCTCCGGCTCCTCCTCATTGTCTTCCTGTCCCTCCAGGTGGAGACGGGTTATTCTCATGGCACTTGCTGTGACACCGCTTTCTGTTTAAGGCAGGCAGAGGCGGATAAGAAGATAGAGTGCCTCCCACATAAGGAAAGCATGCAGCACCCGTGCCCTAGTTGGGTATTGAGGTGCTAGTAAGCATGGACATCCCTGCTCCTTACCTCTCACTCTTCTTGTCGGGTGCGGAGGTCCATGTACAGAGACACGGGTCGTTCCCAGATGGATAATGGCGTCCACATTGTACAAACATAGCGTACCTGTCGGGTACATGGAGCATGTCACTGAGGCGTCGCGTCATCACAAAAGGCTGTATATGGGCGGCGCATGCGCTTTCTGACCAGAACGGCCATCTTGGAGAAGGGTGTAGGTGTCCCTTGGCTACAAATAACCAGAGGACAAGCGCATGCGCTGTCAATCTTAACAGAAACATAGGCGTTTTAAAATAGAGTATTTTGAGCTCACATTACTAATGGTCAAACGTATCACGGGCAGATCCAAGCCACTGTGAGGGAATATCACTGATGGCAGATGAGATGGAAACTCAGCCCTCCCGGACTGGGTAAACCACCTGCGTGGACGGGACACATTGAAGTTACAACAGATAGATGTGACTGATCAGACACCTATTTTTGCCTCTTTTGACGTGGTATCTCTGTATACCTCGATCAATCATCTGTCAAGGGGCCTGAACTCTATAAAAAGGATGCTAGACTCTTCATCTATGACGACTGAGGCGTGTACATTTATCATTTCACTTCTACGTATTGTCCTGGAATACAATTATTTTCTTTTTCAGGATACATACTATGCCCAGAAATGATGGGGTTCAATGTGGCCCCTACGCACGTGAATATACACATATAGCGCTGCTTTGAGGAGGACGTTGTCTATGGTAGTCGACACCACTAACATGTTTTGGGGTGGTGGCGCTATAATAGATGACATGTTCCTCATCTGGACAGGCTTACACCAACAGCTGACAGATTTTCATCAGTATCTTAATAGTATAGTTCCGGATCTACAATTTACTTTGACCTCCTCTAATACTGAAGTACAATTTCTGGACACTACAGTTATTTACAGTGATGGTAAATTGCATACACAGCTCTTTATGAAACCCACCGATAAGAACACCATGTTACGTTATGAGAGCTGCCATCCCCGTAACATGATAAGACATCTTCCCTATTCCCAATTCCTAGCAAGACGAATTGTATCAGATGAAGCCACAATAGACAAAACCCTGGACAATATGATAGTAAAATTTAAACAACGTGGCTACCCTCAAAAGTTACTACATGAACAGAAACAAAGGATTCTTAATTTGGATAGGCAGTGGCTGCTATCTAGTCAGAAATTCAGAAACGCTCAAAATAGAATCACTTTTGTTTCTACTTATTCTGAGCGTAGTAAAGAAATCAATAAAATTCTCTGCAAACATTGGGGTATTTTAGGAGGTTGCGTAAAAGACGTACCTGAATTCGGAATTCCTCCACTCTGCTCGTATCGTAGAAATAGAAGTATTAGGGATCAGGTAGTAAAAACTGATGTTGGCCCCAAAAAAACTTCTATACAGACCAGGTTCACCCAGTCCGGCATGGGATGTTTTCCATGCATGGGCTGTGTGAATTGTCGCTATATTTGTAAATCTAGGGCATTTGTACACCCTGTAACTGGACACATTTTTCCTATTTAATTCCACCTCACTTGCGAATCCTCTTTTGTTGTCTATGTGTTATGTCCTTGTAAACTCTTGTACGTCGGTGAGACTTCTACCGACTTAAAAACCAGGTTAAATAACACCATTAGGAAAAATCGCACTGATCTGCCGGTTCCCCAACATTTTGTATCCCAGAAACACAAGGAAAGTGACTTAAGATGTTGGATCATAGTAGACCAGATTGTAATGCCAAGAAGGGGTGGGGATCACTTGTCCCTTCTTAGAAAAAGAGAACCGTATTGGATCCATACCTTGAATAGTTTACATCCTAATGGCCTGAACATAGATTATAGATGAGGAGTTATGGTAGACATGTAGGTTTGCCCTTGTCCGCTTGTATTGTGCATGATGCTTCCGACTGTTGAATGATGAAGTTTATTGATACTAAGTGAGAAATACTCTTTTATATATATTAACTGATTTTTTTTTAATCTTTTTTTTTTTTTTTTTTTGATATTCACGTACACTTCAGAGAGGAGTTACTAATTTGACAGGGATTGCACCCGGCTGCGATGAATGACTTCCACATTTTTTCTTTACAAATTAATTTTCTTTGGTGTCTAGCGCACATCATTGGCTGTATCATATGTGCATATTATGTATAATACATCTGTTTGTTCAATATATACTGCTCCCTTGGTCGATGTCTGGGCATATTGAGGAGGAGATCCCTCCTCAGCCACATATTGACAGAGTTTGGAGGCTACTTCGGATGCTGGCACTGACATGTCATCACAAGTTGTGTCCTGTCCACGCAGGTGGTTTACCCAGTCCGGGAGGGCTGAGTTTCCATCTCATCTGCCATCAGTGATATTCCCTCACAGTGGCTTGGATCTGCCCGTGATACCATTAGTAATGTGAGCTCAAAATACTCTATTTTAAAATGCCTGTGTTGCTGTTAAGATTGACAGCTCATGCGCTTGTCCTCTGGTTATTTGTAGCCAAGGGACACCTGCACCCTTCTCCAAGATGGCCATTCTGGTCAGAAGGTGAGCGCATGCGCCGCCCATATACAACCTTTTGTGATGACGCGACGCCTCAGTGACATGCTCAGTGTACCCGACAGGTACGCTATGTTTGTACAATGTGGACGCCATCATCCATCTGGGAACGACCAGTGTCTCCTCCTCTCTTTAACATCACTGACACTCACCAGCACCTGACACTGATTGGGTTAAGTATGTACACATGAATATAATGGTTTATGGTGTATGTTTTTATCATACTTTATGCGATATTTGCACTTGTTGTACATATATTTTACATATATATGACTTAATATATTACTATATGGTCTTAGAGTGTAAATGATCATGTTTTGCACATAGAAATGCAATTTTATCTGTCACTAATTATGAATTTAAATTAATTACGTACTGATGTGTATTTGACCACCTTTATAATGCTTGTAACTCACTGTGTTTTAATGCTTGAGAAAGGCTCATGTGAGCCGAAACGTCGCTCTGTGCCACTATGGGTGAATAAAACTACCTGTTTAACTGGATGTTTTCCCTTTCATCCTTCATGACGGCATACCATAAGATGACTCGCCTCCAACCAGGTAGGGACAGGAAGTATAAAATAGACCCTCCTCCAGCATATCCTCAGGGTCTTCCTGTCCCTCCAGGTGGGAGATGGCAATTGCTATGGGTCCACTTCTGTGAAGGCAGACAGAGGTGGGAGGAATTGGAATGCCTTGTACACATGAGGGGGCAGGCAGCACCAACCTCCTATATTGGATTTGCTCAGGTGCTAGATGTCTAGGTAAGAGACCCTGCTCCTTACCTTCTTGCTATGGCGCCGGCCTGGGGGACCATGTGTTGACCGGACACTTAGGCCTCTTTCACACTAGCGTTGTTAGGATCCGGCGTGCACTTCCGTCGCTCAGTCTGATCAGTCTTCAAAATGCTTTCAGTGTTACTATGGCAGCCAGGACGCTACTAGCGTCCTGGTTGCCATAGTAGCAGTGGGGAGCGAGGGATGACGTCAGAGCGCCCCGCGCGCATGGATCACGTGATCCGTGCGATCACGTGATCTATGCACTGGGGCGCCCTGACGTCATCCTGGAGCGTCCCGGGAGCCGCACGGAATGTAAGTATGCTGCTCCCCCGCTCCCTCTACTTTACTATGGCAACCAGGACTTTAGCGTCCTGGCTGCCATAGTAACCATTGACAAAAAGCTAAACGTCGGTTCCGGCAATGCGTGGAAACGACGTTTAGCTAAAGGCCGGATCCAGACTAATGCCCTTCAATGGGCATTAATTCCGGATCCGGCGTTGCGGCATGTCTTCCGGATTTTTGGACGGAGACAAATCCGCAGCATGCTGCGCTTTTGTCAACGTCCAAAAAACGTTGACATACTGAACTGATGCATCCTGATGCATCCTGAACGGATTTCTCTCCATTCAGGATGCATGGGGATAAAACTGATCAGTAGCTTTCCGTCCTAGAGATCCGACGACGGATCTCTAGGACGGAAAGCTAAAACGCTAGTGTGAAAGAGGCCTTACTTAGTTCCTCCGGTCTAAACGCTCCTCATCACGCCCGGCATCGGAGCTTGTTGATGACGTCACCGGAAGTCCGATGCGTTCCACAAGGACTTCAGGGTTGCGTGACGGCCGTAAGGGGGCGGAACCTATTTTGGCGCGGCAGATCAAGACGGAAGACGCCCGCTGATCTGAGGTCTGCAGGTAAGGAGAGCATAAAGGGGGCATGCAGAACTGACACAATGTCTGATACTGCAGCAGGACAGATGGATCCTTCTGGGAGTTCAACGGCTGTAAGTCACATCCTGGATGCATTGTGTGTGTTTATTATGATTTTTTTTTTACTAATTTCCTCCCCCTTTACTGTGTTTCCTTCTCTCCTGTGTGCCTGCAGAGTGACAAGGATGGGGTTAAAAAGCCTAAAACTTCTACTAATACGCGCAAGTGTGTGAGCTGTTTGGCGAAATTACCAGAAAAAATGCCCCAGAAAGCTATGTAAACCTTGCACAGCTAATATGGCTAAGGATTTAGTCCCTTCCATCAGAGATGAATTAAGGGACGTGATTAGAGAGGAGATGCGATCTGTTCTGGCTGAACAGGCTGCATCTAACCCTGCTCCGTCCGGTCACAAATCTAAGTCCAAGAGTAAAGAATATGTATCCCCTTCCTCAGACTCAGATCCAGTTTCTGATTCTGATGGTGATGAGTCAGCCGACTCTTCGGGTTCTGATACAGAATTCAGAAGTTTTCTTTTTTCATCAGAAGATACTAATGAATTAATAAAAGCAATTAGAACCACTATGGATCTATCTGATGAAAAAGTTCATAGATCCGTTCAAGACGAGATGTATGGAGTTCTTGAACATGGGAAGAAACTAGTTTTTCCAGTACATAAAAATATGATGGAAATTATTAAAGGGAATGGAAATCACCAGATAGGAAATTATTTATTTCCGGAACTATGAGACGTAGACTGCCCTTCAGTGATGAGGATGAAACCCTGTTAACAGCTTGCCCTAAAGTGGATGTGTCCCTTTCTAAACTAGTTTAAGGATCTAACTCCCTTCCCTTTGAATATATGGGATCATTAAAAGATCCCATGGACAAAAAGGTAGACTCCACTCAGAAAAAGACCTGGGAGTCCGCTGCAGCAATGTTTAAGCCCAACTTAGCTGCAACTTCAGTATCCCGTTCCTTGAAAAAATGGTTACAACAGTTTGAAGTCCTCATTAAAGAGGGTACTCCATATGATACTTTAAAAAATTCCTTTCCGCTTTTATTAAAAGCTGTCGATTTTGTATCCGACGCAATAGCAGAGTCAGAACCTCTAGCCTATCGGTAGTAGCAAGAAGAACCTTATGGTTAAAATCATGGACGGGGGAAGTGGCATCTAAAATTAGACTGTGTAATTTACCGTTTCATGGTAACTTAATGTTTGGCCAAGACCTGGAGACTATACTTGAAAAAGCAGCGGACACTAAAAAATCCTTTCCAAAGGATACAAGTAAAAGAAAATTCCCATTCTACAAAACGAAAAAAAGGGGTGTTTTTCAGTCCAAAAGAACAGACAGAGGAGGACAATGGTCAAAGGGAAAAAATCTGGGAAAGAACAGAGGTTTTATGATCACCACCAAAAATTCTGAGACTTCAAGACAATGACGCCAGAGCCCAGGTTCAAGGAAGACTCCGTTTTTTTTCTAAAAGACTGGGAAAATATCACCCAAAACTCCTGGGTGCTAAATATCTTATCAGAAGGTCTTGACATTACCTTCAGTCTTCCTCCTCCGTCAAATTTGTTCAAGATAACACCTGTTCAAAGGTCCCCCCTGCTTCAGTAATCCCTGGAGGAAGGGGTCAGGAACCTCTTATCCCAAAAAGCCTGTTGGAAAGAGGATACTATTCAACAGTATTCCTAGTAAAAAAAAAAAACAATGGGAAGTTCCGGTTGATTTTAAACCTAAAGAAATTAAACAAATTCATAAAATACGAAAAGTTCCATGGACAAAAAGCCTGCTAGTCCAAGGTCCAATCTGTCACCCTCATGTAGAGAAACTACACTTGGATGCCTGGAATCTGACAGGTTAACTTTAAAAGCTAGAGGCCTTTCAGATAAAATAATCAATACCATGGCAGCTAGCAGGAAGGTAGTAACATCAAAAATTTATTCTAGAGTCTGGGCCAAATTTTGTGACTGGTGTTCCCAATCGAAAAACTCGTGCCAAGTTTTCTCCATACAGACAGTATTAGGGTTTCTACAAGCAGGGTTTGATAAAGGGCTGCGCCCTAATACCTTAAGGGTGCATGTGTCTGCTTTAAGTGCTGTCTTTGACATGAAGATCGCAGATCACCCTTGGATCATAAGGTTTTTAAAACGGGCAGATAGACTAAAACCCTTTCTGAGGCCTTCCGTCCCCCTTAGGACCTAAATCTGGTAATTTCAGGTTTAACGGTAGCTCCCTTTGAACCATTGTCTGAGGTTTCGTTAAGATATGTCACTTAAAATAAGGGAACCTTTTCTCGTGATGTTTCCTGACAAAATTATGGTTAGGTTGGATGCCACCTTTTTACCCAAGGTGGTTTCCAGTTTTCACAGACAGGAGGAGATTGTTGTCCCTTCCTTTTGTCCCGATCCAAAATCTGAAGGAGAAGAAAAATTTCATAAACTGGATGATTGTTGAGCCATTCTAATCTATTTAGAAGTCACCAAAGACTTCAGAAAGTCAGATTCTCTGTTCATACAGTTTCAAGGAAAGTTTAAAGGTTATAGAGCCACAAAAGACTCTTTAGCCAGATGGATTAAGTTGGCAATATCGTAATCTTACAACACTATGGGAGTTTCTCCACCGGAAAGGCTTAATGCCCACTCAACAAGATCACTTTCTACCTCTTGGGCTCAGAGAGCTATTGTGTCGTTAGAACAGATTTGTAGGGCAGCAACATGGTCCAGCCCTCACACTTTCATAAAGCATTACAGAGTAGATACACGATCCAAACAGGATCTTGCCTTTGGTAGAAGAGTGCTAGAAGCTGTTGTCCCTCCCTAGAATAATATTGATCTGATATATCTTATGGTATGCTGTCATGGAGGATTAAAGGGAAAAACCATATTACTTACCGGTAATTTCCTTTTCATGAATCCTCCATGACGGCAGGGATTTCTCACCCAAAAAAAATATATATATATACGTAATTAAGGTGTCGGGAGTGTGTGGTGTGTGTGTATGTGTGTGAAAAAAAAAAAAAAAAAAAACAGACATATATGATTGGAAGGAATAGATTCTCTAGGCTGTCGGTCCAAAAGACACTGAGGATATGCTGAGAAGGGTCTATTTTATACTTCCTGTCCCTACCTGGTTGGAGGCGGGTCATCTCATGGTATGCCGTCATGGAGGATTCATGAAAAGGAAATTACCGGTAAGTAATATGTTTTTTTTGGAGTGCAGTCCATTTTATATATATATATATATATATATATATATATATATATATATATATATAAAATTTATTTTATTTTTTTTATTCTCCATGTCATCACCCCTGACCTCTATAGTGGCAGGAACAGAGCAAGGTTAAATCACCCCCTCCCTCCACCATACACCAGAAAAAGTCAGTCAGGGAGATGAAGGATGAAGAATTAATAATTTTTTATTGTAAGTGTCATGGGGAGTGTGGTACTTATCTGATCCACGATGTTCCCCTGCTCGCCGGCAGTCTAGTACTAATGCTGAGCAGAGAGAGTCGGGAGGGCTCATTCTGGTTGATCCTGGGCCTGCTCCCGGGGCGGCGTGTTCCTCCTTGCCACTGGTGGGTTAAGCAGGGAGTGAGCGCCTGGCGCGTCAAGCGCTCTGAAACCTTGTCACTTCCGGTTGTAATCCAGAAAGTGACCCAGGAGGCGGTGTGTGGCGTTCCAGATATCTGTATAAAGCGGGGATCCACGAGTCATGACCGATCTGAGGTCTGGTGCACGGGCGTAGGAAGCGGGGGAGTCGGATCCCCCCCCAAGAAATAATGCGGGGGGGGGGGGCGGGTATGCAAAAATCCCCCCCAGCTTTCGCAGGGCAATGTGTGCGGCGGTGGCGGGACACAGGGAGATGAACGCTTCCATTGTGGAAGCGTTCATCTCCATAGTCATCTGTATCGCTGTCCCCAGGACAGCGATACAGATGGCTGTGCTGCGGAGCAGGAGAGGGAGAGGCGTCTCCCTTCCCTGCTCCTCTGATAGGCTGCCAGCACTAGGCCGGCAGCCTATTAGATGTTGGTACAGCCGGCGCAATGATGTCATCGTGCCGTCTGTGAGCCGTACAGCGCGGGACACAGGCCGGAAGAGGCCTGCATCGCATCGCTGTGACGGATGGAGGCAAGTATAAGTGTCTTGTTTTGTGTGTGTGTGTTTTTTTTTTTTTTTTAACCGGACCCACTGGCCCATAAGGAGGGGGGGGGGGGCGGAGAAATGTGTGTGTGGCTTGAGGGTGGGCGGGGACACGGGCCCCATAAGTGCTGTCCCCCTAGATTTTTGGGGCTTCCTACGCCCCTGGTCTGGTGATCAGTATGTCGGGTCCTGAGCCGCATTCGCCCAGAGAGCTCGATGCTCCTGCTCTGCCTCCTGTAAGTTCCTTGCGGGAATTATCTCTTACCCATATGCACATTGATTTTCTATGCGCTGGGACATAGGGGGATCACCCTTATTCTAGGTGAGAGGAAGTTGTACAATTGACCTTCCCTCTCTGGCTTATTGTGCACTGTGGTAATTTTGCACTAGGTCGCATTTACATATATATGTAAGAAAATAGAGAGGCAGCACTGACAAAAATAATGCAATAAATGGGTGCAAGCTCAAAAAGGGTGAAGCATACCCTAATGAATGCACAAGGAAAAAGAGCAGCACTCTGAAATTAAAAGTAAAAACCGTGGATTTATTCACCCGTGGTGCAGCAACGTTTCGGCTTAGTCCCTGAGCTTTTCTCAAGCAATGTGAACAGGAAAAAAACATTATATAGCCAAAGTGCAATTACATCATGATGTCACATGATCACAACAATAGATACCACATGTGTAATAGATCTTCTTGGATAACAAAGTCTATGGTACAAAGTCCATTTTTGTCAGCACGGTACAGCAACATATATGTGGATTTAAGTTCTTTACAAAGTTAAGACTCTTACCCCTTCTTATGTTTGAGGGCATTGGTGTAATCACAATCCTTAGTGCAGGTTTTAGAGCCTCTTATCAGTGGTGTTAATACAGTCCATAATCTTGTTGCGAGAGGAGCTTTGACACTCGACCTCTTCCCCTGACTGGTCTGCAGGTCGTTACATCGGCCCTGCTGGTTAGTCAAGAGGTCTTGGCCAGGCGATTACCTTTGAGGTCCACCCCTGGACAGCCATAGTACGAGCAGCAACGTTCAGCAGGGCACACCAGTGGTTTAAAAAAAAAAACTACTTGTTGAAGGACTAAAACGGGGCTCGATCTACTTGTCCCTCATGACAATCTACTTAAATATACAAAAAATACAAAATATTGATACAAAAAATAATTTAAAAACAAAACCATATATAAATAATGTCTTTATTGATAGCAACTTAGAAGACAGACCCAAAATGTACTGTAATTCAATCAAACAAACCCAAAAAAAGATTGTGAGCTTAAACAGAACAGATTAACAAACGAGAACTATAGCTTACTTTATCCAAAAACGTAACTTGGCAGAGGTATGGGGGCAGCCGCAAGGAGATGTTATACTGTATGGGGACAGCCACAAGGAGATGTTATACTGTATGGGGGCAGCCACAAGGAGATGTTATACTGCATGGGGGCAGCCACAAGGAGATGTTATACTGAAGAGCCTGGAGGGGTCCAAGTGGGGGGACAGAAGAGCCTGGAGGTGTCTGAGTGGGGGGGGACAGAAGAGCCTGAAGGTGTCTGAGTGGGGGGGGGACAGAAGAGCCTGGAGGTGTCTGAGTGGGGGGCCAGAAGAGCCATCTTCTGGAGGTGGAGGTGTCTAGCACAAGCTTATGCCCCCAATGAGAAGACATGCACACTCAGTAGTCATACTCCTGGATTCCTTAACCTTGGCTCCCCCTGCTGGTCAAACCTATAAATGTGAACTATCCTTCCTCTGCCTTCTGCTTCAGTCATACACACTACAAGGCTTCTTGCAGAGGAAATCTTGTATGATCGTGATTTCCTGCTATGGACTCTGCTCGTTTCTCAGGAGCACACGGCATTATACTGATTTACAATGATGTGTGTGTCTCAGTATAATTCAGTAGATACAGGTCATGGAGACACACAGCATTATAAACCATTATAACACCGTGTGCTCCTGAGAAACGAGCAGCGTCCATAACAGGAAATCACGAGTGAAACTTTTCCTGCCTCGCTCCTGTGCTGCTTGGCCGCCTTGCTCTGACGTGGGGGGGAGGAGACTTCATTACGGAAGCTCAGAGGAGGCAGGCCGGCCGCAGTAGCTGTAATGGAGTGCTCGAATGCGAGGGGAAGGATTGGACGCAGATTTTGAAGCAGTCAGCGCACATGACCGCTTCTATGATGTCACAAAATACCGCTGTAATTAGGAAACAGCGATATCGCCATATCGCTGTTTCTTAATACCGCGGTATACCGCCAACACCGGTATATTGCCCAACCCTATCTCATCCCTGCTCCATGCCCGCAGCTGGGCTAAGCTACTGAACAAACTACCTGCCTGGCACCCGGAACTGCATGTCCCGGGCGATACGATTTCCACTCCCCTGAAGTCTTTTCTTGTTGGGTGGCAGTCAGGTCACTGTAAGCTGTGTCTTACCACACCTGTTCTTTGACTTGGTCAGCCCCTGGACACTGCTAAGGTTGCCACCCCTGGCTTTGTTAAACAGATTATACAACATGCACTAATTAAAGAGGTACTCAAACAGTTCGACACATTTTAAAAGATTTCATTACATTCAATTCAAAACCCCTCCCTTTCCTCTTCCTCACCAGTGCTTCTCCTGTCCTACCAGAGGAAGGAGGCCAGAGAGGTTTTGGGAGCACGACTTTGTTCCCTAGCTTTATTTACCACCTTCATGCAGGCTGAGGTCGGATCCGAAGGCCGGCTCTCCCTCCTCATATGAAAGCCTACGATCGGGCACTGCAGATGCAGATTCCCCTGCGAAGATCCCACCTGCGGCGGCCCAGGGGTGTCTTACTTGGACAGCCCCTGGACACTGCTGAGGTTGCCACCCCTGGCTTTGTTAAACAGATGATACAACATGCACTTAGAAAAGAGGTACTTGAACAGTTTCAGTTTCATTTATTAACCCTTTCATGACCAAGGTTCATTGATGCCCCAGTGTCCAGGTCAAAATTTACAAATCTGACGTGTCACTTTATGTGGTAATAACTTTGGAACGCTTTTACTTATCCAGTCCATTCTGAGATTTTCTCGTGACACATTGTACTTCATTATAGTAATAAATTTGAGTCAATACATCTCACCTTTATTTATGAAAAAATCCCAAATTTACCAAAAATTTAAAAAATTTGCAATTTTCAAAATTTCAATTTCTCTGCTTTTAAAACAGAAAGTGATACCTCATAAACTATTCATTATTTAACATTCCTCATATGTCTACTTTGTGGGCATCATTTTGTAAATGTCATTTTATATTTTTAGGACGTTAGAAAGCTTAAATGTTTAGTAGCAATTCTTAGAATTTTGAAAACAATTTCCAAAACCCACTTTTTAAGGACCAGTTCAGTTCTGAAGTCACTTTGTGGGGCTTAAATAGTGGAAACCCCCCATAAATGACCCCATTGTAGAAACTACACCCCTCAAGTTACTCAAAACTGATTTTACAAACTTTGTTAACCCTTTAGGTGTTCCACAAGACATAAAGGAAAATGGAAATAAAAATTTCTCAATTTCACTTTTTTGGCATATTTTCCATTTTAATCCATTTTTTTCTTTAACACATCGAGGGTTAACAGCCAAACAAAACTCAATATTTATTGCTCTGATTCTGCGGTTTACAGGAACACCCCACATGTGGTCGTAAACTGATAAAAGGGTGGACGGCAAGGCACAGAAGGAAAGGAGCGCCATATGGTTTTTGGAAGGCAGATTTTGCTGGACTGATTTTTAGATGCCATGTCCCATTTGAAGCCCCCCTGATGCACATTTACAGTAGAAACTCCCAAAAATTGACCCCATTTTGGAAACTAGTGGATAAGGTGCCAGTTTTATTGGTACTGTTTTGGGGTACATATGGTGTTTAATTGCGCTATATTACGTTTTTTATGAGGCAAGGTAACCAAAAAAGGGCTGTTTTGGAACTGTTTTTATTTTTTACAAGATTCATCTGACAGGGTAGATCATGTGATCTTTTTATAGAGCAGGTCCTTACGGACGTGCTGATACCTAATATGTATACCTTTTATTATTTATTTAGCTTTTACACTAATATCATTACACTAATATTCATCTATTGCAATGCACTGTATAGTCACTGTATATGCTGAATACAGCCGGCAGCAGGAGGAGCGGAGCAGAGGGGGGCACAACCAGGAGGAGGAACGGAGGGGGCAGCGGGGCATATGGCCGCATGTGGGTGCATATATTCTATATTGGGGGCACACGAGGGGGCATATTTTATTGGGGGCACTAAGTACATTTCAGGCTGTGATCTCCAGAGTGTAGATAGCAGCCTGAAACAGGCATTTTATGCTAGAGAGCTCCGATTGGTTAGTCTGCAGAGACTAACCAATCGGAGCGATCCTCGGCAAGGGACCACTCTGATTGGTCCCTTGCCAGCATGCCCGGGCGCTGAGCTGTCCGTGACAGCTGCAGAGCAGGGAGAAAAGCTTTAATCCAAGCGCTGCAAAGCTCCAAAAAAGATCCACCATGACGTCTATACACGTGCTAGCTGCACGGGGTATGTGCAGCTAGAACGTATATAGCTGTATGGTGGTCGGGAAGGGGTTAATGATCTTGTAAAAGGCTTGCACAATAAAATATTAACGTTTGAATACTGAACTGAAGACATCCTGATGCATCCTGAACGGATTTCTTTCCATTCAGAATGCATTGGGATAATCCTGATCAGTATCTTTCCGTCTTAGAGCACCTAGGATGGAACTCTAGGACGGAAAGGAACAACGCAAGTGTGAAAGAGGCCTAAGCCCTCACTCTGATATGATAAAATCTGAGACACTCAGCCAATATATTTTGATCAAAACACATCTGTGCCCGCCTACTAGCACCACGGTGGTCTCAGTCAGGCAGGTCCTACTCTAAACCTATGCCGTTGGGCATCTACATTCAGGAGAACAGACCCTGCACATATAGTGTGCTGCTTCTAGTTACCTCTGTTTGCATCACGAACAGCAATATGTACCATCTAATCAAGGTCACCTGTGGGATAGGCAGGGCAAAAGTGCACAAAAATGCTGCTCCCCAGATAATAGAAGCATATTCACACTTGAATTTTATTACCAACCATAAAACTAGACCCAATATAATTTTTATTCATGAACCTTGTAAGGCCTCTTTCACATATGCGTTCTGAGGATCCGGCGGGCACTTCCGTCCCGCCGGATCCGTCAGAACGCAAGTGGACTGACAGCATTTGAAGACTGATCAGTATCCTGATCAGTCTTCAATATGCTTTCACTGTTACCATGGCAGCCAGGACGCTACTGGAGTCCTGGCTGCCATGGTACTCAGCAGCAGTGTACTCACCTGCGCTGCGGCGGCCGGGCGCTCCTTAATGACGTCACAGGTCCGGGCGGCGCATAGATCAATGCGCCGCCCGGACCTGTGATGTCATAATGGAGCGCCCGGCGGCCGCAGCGCAGGTAAGTACACTGCTGGGTTGTACTTACCATGGCAGCCAGGACTCCAGTAGCGTCCTGGCTGCCATGGTAACCGATCGGAGCCCCAGCTTACACTGGGGCCCCGATCGGAACGGCTGCTGCACATGTGCAGCGCTAAACGTCGGATCCGGCAATGCGCCGAATCGACGTTTAGCTTAATGCCGGATCCGGAATAATGCTCTTCAATGGGCATTCATTCCGGATACAGCATTGCGGCATGTCTTCCGGCTTTTTGGACGGAGACAAATCCGCAGCATGCTACGGTTTTGTCAACGTCCAAAAAACGTTGACATACTGAACGGATGACATCCTGATGCATCCTGAACGGATTTCTCTCCATTCAGGATGCATTAGGATTATCCTGATCAGTTTCTTTCCGTCCTAGAGCCCCAACGACGGAACTCTAGGACGGAAAGAAACAACGCTAGTGTGAAAGAGCCCTAAAGTAGCCTTCTTGTATTATGACTAATGTTGTTTTGTGGTTGACTCTGCCCTTTTTAGCATTTTGGTTTGCAGTGTTACCCAACTTTTCTTGATGTTGACATGAATAAACTTTTATTTTTTTCATGATGGCATACACCAGAACACAGGACTTTCATGGGGGTGTCTTGTAAACAGGGATGGGCAAAAGGGCTGTGTTTGTGTTGTCCACCCTATCCTCCTCCCTTCCCTGTAGGTCATCAAAGACCACGCCTTCCGGTCGGATGGTGCGTTCCTCCCTCTTCTAGTCAGTCCACTTTTAAAGGGGTTATCCAACCTCTACAATGACACCTTCCCCCTAAATTCCCGGGCACCTCATATAGGTCATACTTACCCTGCTCCCCATCACCCCCGTCGCACACCCTTATACTTGAAGTACAGACTGCTCTGCTGCGCATCCATCAAATTCTTCACAACTTCACACATATTCAACCCAACTGCAACTTAAAGCTGCGCCTATTGACATTCCACTGAATGATTTATGACTCTTAGCTACACCGCTTTCCTGGAAACAGCTACACACACCACACACATACACCAATAGTATCAAACCACCCGACTAATCAATAACAAAATCTTTATTGGTACACATCAATAATTTAACACCTTAAGGACTCGGCCCTATTTCACCTTAAGGACTCGGCCATTTTTTGTAAATCTGACCAGTGTCACTTTATGTGGTGATAACTTTAAAACGCTTGTTCTTATCCAGGCCATTCTGAGATTGTTTTTTTTGTCACATATTGTACTTCATGACAATGGTAAAATGAAGTCGAAAAATTACATTTTTTTTCTAAAAAAATATAAAATTTACCAAAAATTTGGAAAAATTTGCAATTTTCCAAGTTTCAATTTCTCTACTTCTATAATACATAGTAATACCGCCCAAAAAAGTTATTGATTTACATTCCCCATATGTCTACTTCATGTATGGATCATTTTGGGAATGCCATTTTATTTTTTGGGGACGTTACAAGGCTTAGAAGTTTAGAAGCAAATCTTGAAATTTTTCAGAAATTTTCAAAAACCCACTTTTTAGGGACCAGTTCAGGTCTGAAGTCACTTTGTGAGGCTTACATAATAGAAACCACCCAAAAATGACCCCATTCTAGAAACAACACCCCTCAAGGTATTCAAAACAGATTTTACAAACGTCATTAACCCTTTAGATTTTCCACAAGAGTTAATGGCAAATGGAGATAAAATTTCAGAATTTCGATTTTTTTTGGGAAAATTTTCCTTTTAAATCCATTTTTTCCAGCAACAAAGCAAGGGTTAACAGCCAAACAAAACTCAATATTTATTGCCCCGATTCTGTAGTTTGCAGAAACACCCCATATGTGGGCGTAAACTGCTGTATGGCCAAACAGCAGGGCGTAGAAGTAAAGAAGCGCTGTGTGGTTTTTGGAAGGTGGATTTTGCTAGACTGGATTTTTACACCATGTCCCATTCGAAGCCCCCCCGATGCACCCCTAGAGTAGAAACTCCAAAAAAGTGACTCCATCTAAGAAACTACACCCCTGAAGGTATTCAAAAACGATTTTACAAATTTTGTTAACCCTTTAGGTGTTCCACAAGAGTTATTGGCAAATGGAGATGAAATTTCAGAATTTCTATTTTTTGTTACCCTGCCTCAAAAAAAGTGTAATATAGAGCAACCAAAAATCATATTTACCCTAAAATAATACAAACAAAACTGCCACCTTATCCCGTACTTTCTAAAATGGGGTCACTTTTTTGGAGTTTCTACTGTAGGGGTGCATCAGGGGGGCTTCAAATGGGACATAGTGTCAAAAAACCAGTCCAGCAAAATCTGCCTTCCAAAAACCATATGGCTTTCCCTTCCTTCTACGCCCTGCCGTTTGGCCATACAGCGGTTTACGACCACATATGGGGTGTTTCTGCAAACTAGAGAATCGGGGCAATATATATTGAGTTTTGTTTGGCTGTTAACCCTTGCTTTGTTACTGGAAAAATGGATTAAAATGGAAAATTTGCAATAAAATAGCTATTTTCGGACCGTTTTTTTTTTGTTATTTACATCGTTGAAATAACAGGTTAGATTGTGTGCTATTTCTATAGAGCAGGTTGCTACGGACGCGGCAATACAAATATGGCTACTTTTTGGGGGGCTTTGTTTCAGTTTTACATAATACAGCATTTTTGAAAAAAATTATTTTTTAGTGTCTTCACATTCTGAAAGCCATATTTTATTTTTATTTTTTGGGTGACTGTCTTATGTAGGGGCTCGTTTTTTGCGGGATGAGATGTTGGTTTGATTGGAACTATCTTGGGGTGCATATGACATTTTGGTCGCTTGCTATTACACTTCTTGTGATGTAAGGTGACAAAAATGGCTTTTGACACCGTATTTTTTATATTTTTTTTGTTGTGTTCACCTGAGGGGTTTGGTCATGTGTTTTTTTTTTATAGAGGAGGTTGCGACGGACGCACCTGATACCAAATATGTATACTTTTTATTTATTTATTTCAGTTTTACACAATATTATCATTTTTTAAAACAAAAAAAATCATGTTTTAGTGTCTCCATAGTCTGAGGGCCATATTTTTTTATTTTTTGGGGGTGATTGTCCTATGTGGGGTATCATTTTTTGCAGGATGAGATGACGGTTTGATTGGCATTTTATATGCATTTTTGGGTGCATATAACTTTTTGATCGCTTGCTATTACAGTTTTTAAGATGTGAGGTGACAGAATGTTTTTTTTTACATTGTTTTTATTTTATTTTTTTTAACGGTATTTACCTGAGGGGTTAGATAATGTGATATTTTTATAGAGCAGGTTTTTACGGACGCGGCGATACATAATATGTAAACTTTTTATTTATTTTACTTTAACACAATAATGGCATTTTAGAAAAAAAAAATTATGTTTTAGTGTCTCCATAGTCTAAGAGCCATATTTTTTTATTTTTTTGGGCGATTGTCCTATGTAAGGACTCATTTTTTGCGGGATGAGATGGCGGTTTTATTGGTACTATTTTAGGAGGCATACGCCTTTTTGATGACTTGGTATTACACTTTTTGTGATGCAAGGTGACAAAAAATGGCTTTTTTACACCATTTTTGGGGAGGGTTTTTTTTACGGTATTTGCGTGAGGGGTTAGGTCATGTGATATTTTTATAGAGGAGATTTTTACGGACGCGGCGATACCTAATATGTGTAGTGTATTTGATTTTTTTTAATTTTAATTCAGTATTATGTATTTTTCTTATTTTTATCTTGTAGATCCAGTGGATCTGGTGTCTATATAATACAGTAAGTACACTATATAGTGTACTTACTGTATTTTTTACTTTACAAAGTCTGAATAGGCTTTTGCCTTTAGCAAAAGCCCATTCAGAGTTTCAGTGCCATGGAGAGCAGGACGCTTCTGAAAGCGTCCTGCTGCCATGGTAACCATCACCCGCTGCCATATCAGAGCAGCGGGTGATGGGAAGAGAGGGGAGCTCCCTCCCTCTGCTATCCTATCCTGTTGGAGGGCTGCAAAGGTACAGCGGCCCCCCAATGGGAGAGGGAGGGAGCTCCCTCCATGTTAACACCTTCTATACCGCGGTCTGTACGGACCGCGGTAAAGAAGGGGTTAAACTGCTGACATCTGCAGCACAGATGTCAGCAGTTTATAGCAGGGGGTCAGCAATGTGCTGACCCCCTGCTATACCCACTAGACACCAGGGAAAGCATTTGAAAGGAGGCCCACCCGCAGCACCGCCCGCAATCCCCCCCCTTGCACCGCCCGGGGGGACACTAATATGGCGGGGTGCAGGGGGGGTTAATATTTATAAGTTTGGGGCATATTTTAGTCTCTGATCCCCGCGGTCTGATCAGAGACTCCAGAAAGCGCAGCAAACCGCAGGTCTGAATTGACCTGCGGTTTGCTGCGATCGCTGACATGGGGGGGTCACAGGACCCCCCTGGGCATTGTGCCAAGGTGCCTGCTGATTGATTTCAGCAGGCATCTTGTTCCGATCACCGCCACGTGCGCAGCGGTGATCGGATATTCGCAGGGTGTACCAGGACACAAGGGCGTACATGTACACCCTGCGTCCTAAAGAGGTTAAATATGTTAAAATCAGTCACAACAATAACTTCATATATCACATGAGCTTAATAATAAATCCTTATAAGGTGCCAAGACCTGTCATCTAATCACATAGGTACATATAAGCAAAATAAAGTTCATAGGGCAAGCCAAAAGGCTAATATAAATAACGAATGTCCCAAGATACTAGGGAATAGAAGACAGCCATTCAAATAAACCACTAATGGAGTTAAATATTCCAAGCACAAAACATAGCCCATAATGATTGTAAAATACAGACCAGTGTGCCTCCAACCCCGATGTACGTTTCGCTACTAAGCTTTCTCAGGGGATAACACATTGTTAGCTCCTAACATACCCTGTTAATGATCTCTAAATTAAAATCAGGTGGCAATAAGCAGCTGTACCTAATTTGTATCTGTTTGATTACCTAGTATGTGTTCCACTGTGGAACGCATGATGTCACTTTCTCTTTAATGCCTTAATGCTCCATAGATCTAATCTTGCTCTTCTAATTATATAACATAAGACCAAAACGAAAGGTTAACAATAAAAGAGGTACGCACTGTTATGGGGGATCTGGGGAGGACGCACTGTTATGGGGGATCTGGGGAGGACGCACTGTTATGGGGGATCTGGGGAGGACGCACTGTTATGGGGGATCTGGGGAGGACGCACTGTTATGGGGGATCTGGGGAGGACGCACTGTTATGGGGGATCTGGGGAGGATGCACTGTTATGGGGGATCTGGGGAGGACGCACTGTTATATATGTGTCATCCACAGACCCACCCACAGCCCATAACAGTGCCATCCACAGATGTCCCCCATAACAATGCCATCCACAGATGTTCCCCATAACAATGCCATCCACAGATCTCCCATCCCATAATAGTGTCATCCACAGATCCCCCCTCCCCCACCCAATAACAGTGCTGCAGTATAGGAATATAAAATCTTGAATTCAATTCAAGTTAAAGTTGCGCCCTCACTTGTAATATTACTCAAGAACAGCTCTTGTAGAACGCAGGCAGGCCAGGCCTGCAAGAGTTCTACAAGAGCTGTTAGTGAGTAATATTACAAGTGAGGGCGCAACTTTAATCAACTTGAATTGAATTAGAGATTTTATATTCCTATACTGCAGACTGTGAGCGGTGGGGCTAGAGTACAGTGAATGCACCTGGCCCTGTCGCAATTGCCGGCCTGCAGCCCCTCCTCCCAGTCTCTGCCCGCTAACACATCGCAGACTGCGATGTAAAATGTCAGAATTTGTCCAATAAGACGCAGGGGCATTTTTCCCCCATTTTTTTTGGGGAAAAAGTACATTATATGGGGCGAAAAATACTGTAAATCTATATAAATCAGTGTAAAACATAATAACCAATTTATAACTAAAAAATACAAGATATACATGAGTATAAATAGATCAATTATGATTAAGCTAAATTAAATACATCTAAAAAAATAGAAAAATAACAAATTATATATAAGAAATACATAAAAAAAAAGTTTTAATAGGTCTTGCGTAGCATCAATAGGCTATACCCAGGAATATGGAGACGTCAACCATTGAGGACATCCAGGCCTATATAATCCAAAGAAGGATGCTATCGATAAATAATCAGAACCACCAAACAGTCAAATCACCCTAAATAAAATAAAAACAAGAGATTAAAATAGATACGGAATATATAAAAACAATCTTAGAGCACAATTGTGGAACCTGAAAAGATGTTGAAAGAGAGAGGAAAAGGAAAAAGAAAACAAAAGAAGAAAGCGTATCATGCGTAAATTAATAATAAAATATATATATATATATATATATATATATATATATATATATATATATATATATATATATATATATATAGAGAGAGAGAGAGAGAACACTACCTATAAAAATTGAGCAAAGCTAATATTATAATTAACACCACGGGGTGCAACTGTATCAAGTTGAAAAATCCATTTAGCCTCTTTTTGTGCTAGCAAAAGTTTTCCAATTTCCACCCCTCTTACTGACAAGAACCTTATCAATTCCCCTTACCTTGAGTAACGAACCGTTGCACTCATGATAAATTTTGAAATGGCGGGGGATCGTCAGGAGTTTTGTCAAATCCTCCTGTTCAGTAGCTGCCTCATTACCAAAGACATGTTCTCTTGTTCGTCTCTTAATTTCTCGTGAAGTCAATCCCACATATAAAAGGTTACATGGACAGCTAGCCACATAGATAAACCTGATTGTGTTACAGGTTATTGTATGTGTGATCTGGTAATTTTTACATTCAGATCCATCCGTAAAAATATTAGTGCGTTCTATATTATGAAAGGCCATTTAGTCCCCGCAAGGTCGACAACCCCATTGGACCCAAAAGCTCTAGTGGGGTTCGTACCTTCATAATGACTGTGAACCAAGGTATCCCGTAGATTTCTCTTCCTTCTGTACGTCACCGCAGGTAAAGCAGGTAGGTTTTAGATGAGTTATACAATCCCTATAATGACTCAAAGACATCTGAAGTGCTGCCTGAGTAGACTTTCTCATACTTTGCTATAGATTACCAGCAAATCTCTGGCTGTAGCATTTTAGGAAAGAAAAAGTGACTGCATAATACCCACAGGGACAGATTTATCATAGCCCTGCACGCTGCTGGATGCTGTGCTGTTCTTCTATGCCAGAAAATTGGCGTAGACGGTAATAATTGTGGCGGGACCACAGGCCGCACCCTCGCCATGCCCCTTTTCGGGAAAGCTGGGAGATGACACTTTCACAAAAAATGTTTCGCAAGTGCTGTGTAAAAAGCCGCAAACACGAAAGTGGCATAATTAAATTATAAATTTGGCCCATAACCTTTTCAGTCTAGCTGCCAGGAACCTAGTAATCATTCCCACATTATCTCCTTTACCTGCCCTGTGTCATGTACAATTACCTAAGGTAATTACCATATTTCCGTTCCGCACAAAAATACTGATTTTTGGCCACTGTTCTATCACGGGCCAGCTGTTCCGTTCCACAAAATACGGAATGCACACGATTGTCATCCGTTTTTTGGGGACCGCAAAATACACACGGTTGTGTGCATGAGCCCTTATCAAGACAGGTGATCGGCAGGAATCCCGTGTGTCGGTCCCCCCACCAATCAGATACTGATGACCTAAGCACGGCATCATTGGTTGGTGGGACGCTGTGCGCTTCTTGCCACTGTATATATCATACGAGTTTATTACTGTACAGCGGCACGAAGCGCACGGCGTCATAGCAACCAATGACGCCATGTACTCAGCAGGACAGCAGGCTGGGTTTTCACGGACCGTGGTTCGTGGAAATCCATGTATGTGTGAATCAGGCCTAACTGAGGAGAGGTCATCGGTAAAAAAAATAAATAAAAATCTTGTAAAACCCTTTTAATGCGGAGCATACACACTAGCAGGGAAGCCATATGAAAAGACCATTCATTGCACTGTACTCTGTAAAATACAGAGAATATACAGCATTTTGGGGTTTTTTTCTCCCAATTCTACACCACTTTTTCTGTGTGTGTGAACTGTGACCGCCAATCGCATGTCAGTGCATAAGTGTCTATACACTATGTTGGTTGCACTACAAATGAAATATAAACATAAGCGAGGAAGCATATTTCTGATATACCACACTACAAAACCAGAGCTGTCTCAGCAGTCTCCTTGCACTTTGATACAGTGCATGGCGGCAATATTACTTTTATGGGTAATGCTCCAGTCAGAGAGGGGGTCACCAAATAAACCTTCTGGATGTTCCAGCTCGTAACTTGAACACCTTAAAGGTGTATTCTAGTTGGATTAAGTTATCCCCTAACCACAGGAAAAGGGATAACTACTAGATTGGTGTGGGTCCTAATGCTGGGACCCGCTACCGATCACTAGAACGGGGGCGTTGTCCCACTGCAATACCCTGAAATTAATGGAGTGGCCGGTCGGGCATCCGTGTTGCTTCTCTATTCATTTCTATGGGAGTTCCGGTGATAGCTGAGCGCTGTAGTCAGCTTTCTCCGGCACTGCCATAGAAACGAATGAAGTGGCCACGCCCATGTGTGAACGGTTGCTCCAGTGGGTTCACAGCCCGCGGTTTGTGACCACCACCAATATGCCTTTTTTTTACGACGCCCTAATCTCAACAAATGAGATTGCGGGATGCCAATATAATGACCTGTCCCCAGCATTTCCCAGCAGGCTGTGCCAGAGAGGCACTGACATTAAATATGTTGCACTACAGCAACAGTGCAATGTATTTTAGAAGCGATCAAAAGATTGCCTATTATAGTCCCCTTGTACGACGATTAAATGGTTAAAAATTAAAACAAATGAAAATAGAGAAAGTCCAAGTAAAAAAATACTCGTTTGCCATTGAAAAAATATTTTTCAATGTGAAAAAATGTGCTAAAATAAAATCTGCTCTATATATTTGGTATCTCTGCGTCCGTAACCTGCCTAACAAAATGATTATGTAATTTGTCCAGTACTCTGAACACAGTAACCCCCCAAAAAAAAAAAAAAAACAGAATTGCTGCAATTTTCTTACCACCACAAAAAAAATGAATAAAAAACAATCAAAACGTTTTATGCACCCCAAAATTATACCAATGAAAACTACCAGTTTCAAGACTTAACAAAGCTTTGTAGAAAGAAAAATAAAAGTTGAGAGTGGCTATGCATAAACATTTCCTTTTTTTTTTTTTTTTTTTTTTAAAGGCGGTTTTATTGTGCAAAAGTAATAACGCCTAAAAAAAACTATGCGAAATTGGTATTGCTGTAATCTAAAGAGTAAAGTTATTTGTTGCGAAAAATTTACGGCACAAAATGTCAAATGTAAAAACTCAGTGGCAGTATTTGTGTGTGTTCTTTTCCCTATCCCCCCCCCCCGGAGATGCGTGCTCACGTTAATGCTTCGACTTCCCCATGTGTTGATCGTAGGAGTCGGAGCTTGTGTGGACAGCTCCTGTCATAGTGAATGAAAAGAGGCTGCTGCAGTGCTGCACAGTGAGCCCTTGCTTGAAATCGCCTCACCTTCCCCAAAATGAGAATAAAAAAAATTGCACACCATGAGTATCACCACATGCAAAAATGCCCGTACTATCAAAATATAAAAGTATCAATCCCACACGGAAAAAGGCAAAATGAAAAAAATTGTCAAAATGGCCAATTTGCCATTTTTTGTTCCTTCTCTCACATTAAATATAAAGTGATCAAAAGGTGTACAGTTGTACATAAAAGTTTTGGTGTACGTATTCGAGAGCGTATCAAGTCCAAGGAATTGATTTGTCTCATCAGCAGGAGTTCTTCACCTGTGGGGGGCTTTCCCCCATAGGTGAAGAAGTTCCAACTTGCCGTACCAAATTTATGCATTTTTTGTTTTCCTACTATTGTATCTCTTGATTACACTGTTTTTCATGTCCTTATAATTTAACCCTTTCAGGCCCAGAGTTTTTTGCGTTTTCGTTTTGCGCTCCCTGCCTTCTCAGAGCCATAACTTTTTTTATTTGTCTTCTGTTCACATATGAGGGCTTGTTTTTTGAGGGACAAAATTCTAAATGAGGGGAAATTGCAAAAAAAAGCTATTCCACCACAGTTTTACGGGTTTTTAAATTACAATGTTCGATGTGCGATTAAAATGACCATTTAGTTTTATTCTACAGGTCAGTACGAATCCGGTGATACCTAACATGTATAGTTTTTCTTGTGTTCTGATGGGAATTTGGGGAAAAAAAATCAGTTTTACTTTTTTGTCGCCACATTTTGACCTCTAACTTTTTTGTAATTATGTGTACGAAGCTGTGGGGGGCTCATTTTTTGCGGTGCAATCTGATCTTTCCATTGATACCATTCTGGGGTGTGTGACTTTTTGATCACTTTTTATTTACATTTTTTTTTAGGAAATTAAGCGTACAAAAATGGCGAATCGGCCATTTGGGCGCTTTTTTTGTTTACCGTATAGGGAATATTTTAAAATATTTTTATAGTATGGGCGTTTTCGCATATTGCGACACCCATGATGTCTATTTTTGTTATATTTATTTTTTTCATTTTGGCAAACGGGGGGTGATTTGAATTTTGAGGTTATTTAAAAAAAAAAAAAATTTTTTTTACACTTTTGTATAGTTCCCATAGGGAACTATAACATGCTATCATTAGATTGCTATTCTTATACATTCCAATGCAATAGCATTGGAATATATGAGAAAATCGCATATTTCCTATAGAGCCTATTACAGGTTAGGCTCCATAGGAAATACTATGCAGCAACCTGGGTTTCATTCATAGAGACCCATGCTGCTGCAAGCACGCTCCGGCTCCTCCAATGGCCACATGGGGGAGCCGGAGCACAAACCGAAAGTGAAACTTTCTGTTTGTGTGCGCTCAGATGCCATGGTCAGGATTGAAAGTACATTTATTTGAATTCTGGATGTTATGCTCAAATGTTTGACTTAAAAATCCTATGGTGAAAAGACTTGAGAACAAATAGTTTGATTTTGTGATTAATTCCGCCTGTCTTTTTTTTTTTCTCTTGTACAGGTTGGAATGGATAAAGCTCTGAGTCAGCTTTCTGTACCACTAGGCCAACTGAAAGAAGAAGTATTGGTATGTTCGGAGTATTTGCTACATTATTTGCTACATTTTTATCATCATAATACTTTGCAACAAAAGTAGACTGCATTCACATTGCATTTTTTTTCCTATGACTGCGCTATCCCATCACACGATGTACTGTAAAAATAAAAATAATAATTAGTTTAACAGAAGCCATAATAGCCTATGGGTAAAGGATTCCACAGTATGACATCCTTGACTGAGTTCCATTAAACAGATAACTTGGTGGGCTCCCGTGACATCACTTCTCATATATGGAAAGTTCTCCGTGCATCTTTGCTTTGACAGCAGAGTGCTGTGATCTTCTGTAAAACAGCTGCTCTTTCTATTCACTCATTATTTCTGGGATCCTAAGTGCTGCTGGTGTCAGTGACTGACTGCCATGACTCAAAGGGGTTGTCCGGGCTTTTAATATTGATGACCTATCCTCAGGATAGGTCATCAATATCAGATAGGCTGGGGTCCGACATCCAGCACCTCAGCCGATCACCAGTATGAGGAGACAGTGCACATGTGCCGTCTCTCTTCCTGCTCACCGCTGCTGTCTATGGCAAAGCAGCGGTGAGCAGGAAGGGAGACTGCACGTGCCCTCTGCACTCGCCATCTTCTCATACAGCAAATCGGCGGGGTTGCCGGGTGTTGGACTCCCGCCAATCTGACTTTGATGATAGGTCAACAATATTACCAGGGAACCCCTTTAAGCAAAGTGCGTTTCAGGCTGATGCCCCTCTCGTTCTCTCCTACCACGCAGTCTATTCTTGTTTCCCCATGAAGACTGCTAAAACAAGTTGTCTTACACATAAAACACTGCGTTTTCTGCCTCTATTGTAGGTACGCCACTGGGTAAATATGTAATGGTCAGGTCTATAAAGATGCAGTAACTATACAGTGAATTTATCAATGTGTGCTTGGCAGCTGAAGGCATCTGTCTTGGTCCCATGTTCATATGTGCCCATTATGCTGAGTTTTAATATATGAAAGGGGCATTGGGAGGCATTGCCCTTAAACCTAGAGGCTCTGTTCTCTCTGCAACTACTGTATTCACTTTGACAGTGCCATACATGGAAAACTTCATCATGCCTGGTCCTGTTAATCAAAGGGGGGAGGATGAGGCAATTGCAGAGAAAGTGTGCACCCCTGACCTAGAGGCTCTAAACTGCGGCCCTCAAACATCTGGTAAAAGACATATGTAGGTCTATGTCTTATTGCTTCTTAGATGTATCTTTCATGTATTCTCCTATTAGATGGTAGTCCTAGAACTGTAACTAGACATTTATAGTATATATTGTAGTACAGTATAGACGGCTCTATCACTCAATTAAAATGTATGAGGTGCTGGGGAACTGCTAAATCTGACTCACCCAGTCAGGTAATGAAATATGAGTAAATGAATAAATAGCAGGCACACTCCTATCTGGGATCTAAAAGGTTAGGTTTATTAATGAGATAGTTGATAGTTAAAAACATATAAAATAAAAATAGATGGTAAAAAATAGTGTAGGGTAAGAGTGCTGAGTGGTGTGAATAGATTGGCAGTGGGGATTAAAGTGTTTGTTGTGGAAAAAGGTAAGAGTTACTCTAAAGGTTACAAGTAGTTACAGATCATATGTAATTAAAAAAGAGTCCGTAATTCAAAAAGAGTCCATAAATAATATCAATAGTCCATGTAAAATGAGGTAGAATTGCTTCAATTTAAAATATGTATGATTCATAGAATAGGTAAAACTCCTTAAGTAGGATACAATTGCCACCTTAAATAAGGTTCTATATATTGAACTTGATACAGTTACCACCTTTAATAGGATGTCCTGTATTATAAAATGTAGCCTTGAGTTTCACTGTATTGTGGAACTGTGATTGAGATCTAGACATCTATAAAGGATGGTTAAATGAATAGAGTTGAGCGAACACCTGGATGTTCGGTTTCGAGAAGTTCGGCCGAACTCGACCCAAACTTCACCCCGAACGACCTGAACTTTTGGGCACTAAAAGGCTGTAAAATAGGCCAGGAAAAGGCTAGAGGGCTGCAAAAGGCAGCAAAATGTAGATAAATCCCCTGCTAACAAATATGAATAGGGAAATTACTTAAAATAAAATAAATAAAAATTAACCAATATCAATTGGCAACTTGGAGGAGGAGGAGGTGGAATAGGAGGTTGGGGTGGCATCAAGTGGGAATGCTATGGGAGTTGAAGTTCTCATCACAGCCAAAAAGGATTCATGTCTGCCTGCAGTGCCACAGGCCTCATTAACAGACTCAGGGCCATGGCACCCGCAAAAAGGAGAGCGGTCCCATAACAGCAACACAGGCCTCAGGTCAACCTGCCATGGAACAGTGCATTATCATTTATGTAGGCCCCTGACACCCAAACAAAGGAGAGGTCATTTGACAGTAAAAAGAGTTTAATGTCTCTCACCCAGACAGCAAGCAATTAAACGAAATATAGGCCACTGACACCCACACAATAGGGCGGTCATTAGACAGTAAAAAGAGTTTAATATCTCCCACCAAGACAACAAATGATTAAACGACATATAGGCCCCTGACAACCAGACAATGGTGTGGTCATTAGACAGTAAAAAGTGTTAAATGTCTGCCACCAAGACGGCAAGCAAGTACGTGAAATTTAGGCCCCTGACACCCAGACAATGGAGCGGTCATCAGACAGTAAAAAGAGTTTAATATCTCCCAACAAGACAACAAATGATTAAACGACATATAGGCCCCTGACACCCAGACAATGGAGCGGTCATTAGACAGTAAAAAGAGTTAAATGTCTGCCACCAAGACAGCAAGCAAGTACATGAAAGTTCGGCCCCTGACACCCAGACAGAGGAGAGAGGTCCCATAGCAGCAAAAGAGGCATCATGTCACCCACCAACGGAGAAGGCCACTTTTAGTTATTTAGGGCCCCTGGCACCCAGACGGAGGAGAGGTTCATTCAACTTTGGGTTGCCCCGCAAAATAATGGTAAAATTAAAAAAAGAGGATTCAATAAAGAAGTGCCCTGGAGTACAAGCATATATGGTTAAGGGGAGGTAGTTATAAATGTCTATTCTGCACAAGGGATGGACAGGTCCCGTGGGATCCATGCCTGGTTCATTTTTATGAACGTCAGCTTGTCCACGTTGGCTGTGGACAGGCGGCTGCGTTTGTCAGTAATGACGCCACCTGCCGTGCTGAATACACGTTCAGACAAAATGCTGGCCGCCGTGCAGGCCAGCACCTCCAAGGCATAAAAGACTAGCTCTGGCCACGTGGACAATTTGGAGACCCAGAAGTTGAATGGGGCCGAACCATCAGTCAGTACGTGGAGGGGTGTGCACACGTTCTGTTCCACCATGTTAGTGAAATGCTGCCTCCTGCTAACACGTTCCGTATCAGGTGGTGGTGCAGTTAGCTGTGGCGTGGTGACCAAACGTTTCCACATCTCTGCCATGCTAAACCTGCCCTCAGAGGAGCTGGCTGTGACACAGCTCCATTGGCGACCTCTCGCTCCTCCTCTGCCTTCGCCTTGGGCTTCCACTTGTTCCTCTGTGACATTTGGGAATGCTCTTAGTAGCGTGTCTACCAACGTGCGCTTGTACTCGTGCATCTTTCTTTTACCAGTGATGGGCTCGATCTGCGTTGGGTGCCACCCCGCTGTGAACATGCTTCATCCTCCTCCACCTCATCCTGGTCCTCCAGTAGTGGACCCTGGCTGGCCACATTTGTACCTGGCCTTTGTTTTTGCAAAAAAACTCCCTCTGAGACACTGGCCTGAGAGTTCCTCCTCCTCCTGGGCCACCTCCTCTTCCATCATCGCCCTGAGTGTTTTCTCAAGTAGACATAGAAGTGATATTGTAACGCTGATAACGGCGTCATCGCCACTGGCCATGTTGGTGGAGTACTCGAAACAGGGCACACAGGTCTCGCATGGAGGCCCAGTCATTGGTGGTGAAGTGGTGCTGTTTCGCAGTGCGACTGACCCGTGCGTGCTGCAGCTGAAACTCCACTATGGCCGGCTGCTGCTCGCACAGTCTCTCCAGCATGTGCAAGGTGGAGTTCCACCTGGTGGGCACGTCGCATATGAGGCGGTGAGCGGGAAGGCCGAAGTTCTGCTGTAGCGCAGACAGGCGAGCAGCAGCAGGATGTGAACGCCGGAAGTGCGCACAGACGGCCCACACTTTATGCAGCAACTCTGACATGTCGGGGTAGTTGTGAATGAACTTCTGCACCACCAAATTCAGCACATGCGCCAGGCAAGGGATGTGCGTCAAACCGGCTAGTCCCAGAGCTGCGACGAGATTTCGCCCATTATCGCACACCACCAGGCCGGGCTTGAAGCCCACCAGCAGAAACCACTCGTCAGTCTGTTGTTCAATACCCCGCTACAACTCCTGCGCAGTGTGGGGCCTGTCCCCCAAACATATGAGTTTTAGAATGGCCTGCTGACGTTTACCCCGGGCTGTGCTGAAGTTGATGGTGAAGGTGTGTGGCTGACTGGATGAGCTGGTGGAAGCAGAGGAGGAGGAAGCCGAGTAGGAGGCAAAGAATGATGCCCTGCGATCCTTGGCGGCGGAAGGACGTGCGCAAAGAAACTCTCCACCTGGGGCCCAGCCGCCACTACATTTACCCAGTGTGCAGTTAGGGAGATATAGCGTCCCTGGCCGTGCTTACTGGTCCACGTATCTGTGGTTAGGTGGACCTTGCCACAGATGGCGTTGAGCAGTGCACACTTGATTTTATCGGATACTTGGTTGTGCAGGGAAGGCACGGCTGTCTTGGAGAAGTAGTGGCGGCTGGGAACAACATACTGTGGGACAGCCATGTACATCAGCTGTTTGAAGCTGTCTGTGTCCACCAGCCTGAATGACATCATTTCAAAGGCCAGTAGTTTAGAAATGCTGGCATTCAGGCCCAGGGCTCGAGGGTGGCTAGGTGGGAATTTATGCTTTCTCTCCAAGGTTTGTGAGATGGAGAGCTGAACGCTGCCGTGTGACATGGTGGAGATGCTTGGTGACGCAGGTGGTGTTGTCGGTGGCACATCCTCTGTTTGGTGGGCGGCAGGTGCCAACATTCCTCCCGAGGCGGAGGAAGAGGCTGAAGCAGCAGCAGAAGAGGGAGCAGGGGGAGCCAGAGTGAGTTCCTTGCTTTTAAGGTGTTTACTCCACTGCAGTTCATGCTTTGCATGTAGATGCCTGGTCATGCAGGTTGTGCTAAGGTTCAGAACGTTAATGCCTCGCTTCAGGCTCTGATGGCACAGCGTGCAATCCACTCGGGTCTTGTCGTCAGCACATTGTTTAAAGAAGTGCCATGCCAGGGAACTCCTTGAAGCTGCCTTTGGGGTGCTCTGTCCCTGGTGGCGGTGGCCAGTAGCAGGCAAACTCTCTTGGCGGCGGCTGTTCTGCTTTAGCCCCCTGCTCTCTCTTTTGCTACGCTGTTGGCTCGGTCTCACCACTGCCTCTTCCTCTGAACTATGAACGTCAGTGGCACGACCTTCATTCCATGTGGGGTCTAGGACCTCATCGTCCCCTGCATCGTCTTCCACACAGTCTTCCTCCCTGACCTCCTGTTCGGTCTGCACACTGCAGAAAAACGCAGCAGTTGGCACCTGTGTTTCGTCATCATCAGAGACGTGCGGACTCCGATGAGGTGGTATTCCCATGTCCTCATCATCAGGAAACATCAGTGGTTGTGCATCAGTGCATTCTATGTCTTCCACCACTGGGGAAGGGCTAGGTGGATTCCTTCGGAAAACCCTGCCAGCAGAGTCTTCAAACAGCATAAGAGACTGCTGCATAACTTGAGGCTCAGACAGTTTCCCTGATATGCATGGGGGTGATGTGACAGACTGATTGTCTTGGTTTTCAGGTGCCACCTGTGCGCTTTCTGCAGACTGGGTGGGAGATAATGTTGTAAACATGCTGGATCCACTGTCGGCCACCCAATTGACTAGTGCCTGTACCTGCTCAGGCCTTACCATCCTTAAAACGGCATTGGGCCCCACCCAATATTGCTGTAAATTCTGGCGGGTACTGGAACCTGAGGTAGTTGGTTCACTAGGACGTGTGGCTGTGGCGGAATGGCCACGTCCTCTCCCAGCACAAGAGGGTACACTAACACCACCACGACCACGTCCGCGTCCCTTACTAGATGTTTTCCCCATTGTTACCGTTCACCAATCACCACAATAAGAAAAAAAATATTTGGCCCAATGTATTGATTTCAAATTCAGGCCTTTTTTATTTTTTACAGGCACCTAACACTATCTGCCTATTTATTTATGTAGCGTACACTAATCCAGGCACAGCAGTAACCACTGATTTAGGGGAATATCTCTTTTAGGGCTAGTATTTAGGCCCTGGATGAAAGGTATCCTTTTATGGACAGATTTACAATTGGCCTGCAACAGCTCGAACACCAGATTCAGGGTATTGCTATTTTGGCAATTGAATTTAACCCCAGAACAAAATATATAATTTGCAGGACACTATGAAACTTGGCCTGCAACAGCTGGGACACCAGATTCAGGGTATTGCTATTTTGGCAATTGAATTTCACCCCACAACAAAATATATGTTTTTGCGGATACTATGAATCTTGGCCTGCAACAGCTGGGACACCAGATTCAGGGTATTGCTATTTTGGCAATTGAATTTCACCCCAGAACAAAATATGTTTTTGCGGACACTATGAATCTTGGCCTGCAACAGCTGGGACACCAGATTCAGGGTATTGCTATTTTGGCAATTGAATTTCACCCCAGAACAAAATATATGTTTTGGCGGACACTATTATAGTTTGCCAGCCACAGCTGAAACCACTGATTTATGGTATTGCTATTTTGGCAATTGAATTTCACCCCAGAACAAAATATATGTTTTGGCGGACACTATGAATCTTGGTCTGCAACAGCTGGGACACCAGATTCAGGGTATTGCTATTTTGGCAATTGAATTTCACCCTAGAACAAAATATATGTTTTTGCGGACACTATGAATCTTGGCCTGCAACAGCTGGGACACCAGATTCAGGGTATTGCTATTTTGGCAATTTTATTTCACCCCAGAACAAAATATATGTTTTGGCGGACACTATTATACTTTGCCAGCCACAGCTAATACCACTGATTTATGGTATTGCTATTTTGGCAATTGAATTTCACCCCATAAAATAATCTATCCTTTGCCAGACAGCAGACAGTATTATACTTGGCAAGCCAAAGCTGGAACACCAGATTTAGGGGATTGGTATTTGGACAATTGTATTTAACCCCTTAATAAAATATAGAAATTGCTATCCTGAGTTTCTGGGGTGACAATTAGCACAGCCAAGCCCCTGATGTAGGATATAGCAAAAAAAAACTAGGATTGATGGACTTGGTGGCAGCTTGTTCTGGTGCACCACAAGTCACAAAATGGCCGCAGATCACCCCAGAAAATAAGTGACAGAAAAACGCTCTGTGCAGCCTAAAAACCAGTGAGCAAGTAACTAGCAGAAGTTCAATCGTTCACAGCTGTAGATCGATCCGTTCATTAGGTGCTGTTGCTGACTTTTCCCTGCCTAATCTCGCTCTCACAGAAGCTGCATCCTCTCCCTACACTAATTAGAGCAGTGTGACGTACAACGAACAACGTACCCGAACCCGAACTTTTTTGAAAATGTCCGGGTTCGGGTCCGTGTCCCGGACACCCCAAAATTCGGTACGAACCCGAACTATGCTCGAACTGTTCGCTCAACACTATGTATAACTTTTTTTTTTTTCAAAGACATGTAGAAGAATAAATTTAGATTAAAATGTATATAGAAATGTATATTTTTAAAAAAAATTTACAACCGAAAGTGAAAAATGTCATTTTTTTGCAAAAATTTCAGTCATTTTTGATTAATATCAAAAAAAGTTAAAATGTCAGCATCAATGAAATACCACCAAATGAAAGCTCTATTAGTGAGTAGAAAAGGAGGTAAAATTCATTTGGGTGCCAAGTTGCATGACCGAGCAATAAACCGTTAGAGTTGTAAAGTGCCGATTTGTAAAAAAGGGCTTGGTCACTAGGGGGGTATAAACTTTTTTTTCTCAGATGTTGAAAGCGGTAGCAGACAGGTACGCGGTATGTGTTCTATTGTTGTGATGATGAATTATTTTACCTCCAAACACGGCGAGTGTAGTTTAGACCAAAAAGTTCTACCACATGACAACATGACTTTCTCCCATGCCTCCTCTGGATCATCCAGATGGTCATTGGCAAACTTCAAACGGGCCGGGACATGTGATGACTTGAGCAGGGGAACCTTCCGTGCAATGCATGATTTGAAACCATGACGGTGTAGTGTTCCAACCACAGTGACCTTTGAAACGGTGGTCCCAGCTCTCTTCATGTCATTGACCAGCTCCTCCCATGGTAGTAGTTGGCGTCTGACTGACTGTGGGGTGGACAGGTGTCTTTAAATAGCTCAGACAGGTGCTACTAAGTTAGATTAATGAGTGGAGTAGAGGTGGACTTTTTAAAGGCACAGTAACAGGTCTTTGAGAGCCAGAATTCTTGCTGATTGCCAGGTGTTCAAATACTTATGTGCAGCAGTGCAAGACAAATAAATTCTTTAAAAATCATACAATGTGATTTCCTGAATTATTTTTTATTCTCTCTGAGTGGGAATGCGCCTACAATGTGAATTTCAGACCCCTCCATGATTTCTAAGTGGGAGAACTTGCAAAATTGCAGGGTGTTTAAATATTTCTGTTCCTCACTATAAGTTTCCTGTGTTCCACGGGAATCGGGTTAAAAGAAAAAATTGGCCAAAGTTGTCTTTTTCCTTCTTAGACGTGTTTTTGGGGAATCCAGTTGGACTCCCTACAACAAAGGAATTTTCTTCCTTTCGAAAAGAAACAATCTTAGAACAGATATGAATGCTTTTTTACTCTTACCTTTGTACTTTCAGAGAGGCAATGGCTGTGTTGGGTCAGATGACGTCCACCATTCCAGCAGTGCCATATGCACAGATTCACTCCAGAGAACTACAGGCGGATATTCTGAGATCCTGGGATGACTCCCCTTATTCTTTAGATCAGGGTTTCCATCTTTAATCAAAAGCCATACGTTCACTATTGCGGTGGATCGTTCTGGAAAATCCAGAAGATCAAAGATCAGATGGTAGTCAGTAGTCACTACAGAAGCCAGTCCCTGGGGATGAGGAGCTCACTCTCAGAACAGGTTCTGGCAGGGGAAATGAGATCTAGAGTCAAGGCAAACCTTCTCTAACTTCAAGGAACTAAAGGTGGTAAAAATGGCCCTAGAAATAGCAGTTCCAAAAGTAAGGAAAAAGTGTATATTTTTTTTATTCAGACAACTCGACAGCAGTGGCCTACATAAACAGTCAGGGAGGAACGAGGGTCCCACATATGTTTTTCTTTTGTCCCTGGAAATTTTTCAAATAGCTGAAGAAAGTAAACTTTTTCTTTCCGCAGTCCTTCTAAATGGCAAGGAGAACATACTAGCAGACTTTCTAAGCCAAACAACCATCAGACAAGGGGAATGGTGTCTAAACCAGGAGGTTTTTCTGAAAATTGTCCATTTTGCATCCAGAGCAAACAGGAACGTAAAAAGATTCTTCTCCCTCAATCGTTTAGACAGACCTCTAGCGATAGATGGACTAGCATGAAACTGGAATCAGGAACTGGGCTATGCTTTTCCCCCTGATTTGTTTTATCCCCAAGGTGTTAAGGAAAATAGAGAGGAGTAATTCTGGTAGCTCCAAAATGGCCAAAGACATCCTGGTACACAAGGTTACAGAAACTAGCAGTAGAGCCTCCTTGGACCTTACCGGTGAGGGAGGATTTACTTCATCAGGGGCCCTTGTGCCATCCCAATCCAGAGATACTTCATCTCTTGGTGTGAAAATTGAAAAGGATATCTAGTCTAGGAGAGGTTTGTCAGATAAGGTACTTTCCACCTTATTAGAAAGTAAAAAGTTAGTCACCTCTAGAAAATACATTAGGTGTGGAATATCTTTTCCATCTTCTTAGGTTACAGTCCAGATCCATTAAAAGTCCCGGATGTGACCAGATTTTTTTTGCAAGCGGGTCTAGATAAAAATATTAACACATCTACCCTAAGGGTACAGTTTGTAGCTCTGGCTTTTTTATTTATACCCAATTAGCAGAACAACCGTGTATTAAGAGTCATATCTGTGGCTTCAAGATTGCATCCTTCGTTAAGACCCTTATCTACACCTTGGGACAGAAAACTCTATTAAATCCCAATCTCAAGAGCCGTTTGACGCAATTAACAGTATCTCCCTTTTTTACCCAGCCAGCCCCTCTCATATGAGCATCAGAGCATATAATGCTCCAGTGCTCTCCCTTGCCCTGCGCTGTATCGTCTAGGGCAAGGGCTGTTTGTTTATATTTTTACAGGCTATGGCAGCTCTAAAGCCCTCTCATTAGTGCCGGTGACATCACCAGGGCTCACTGCTAGGCGGAAGCCTCCTCCTAGCTTACCCATGGAGAACTCGGTATGTGGTATTCCCATCCATTTAGAGAAAATATTCCACTGTCTTGATGTCAGGAGGTGTTTATTGTGGTGTTTAGATTCCACGGCATCCTGGAGGGTAGATGAAAATCTATTATTACAGTTTATATATATATATAATCATATAAAGCTCAGTGTATTTGTGTGTGTGTATGTCCGCTAAAGGAATCTGTACCGTCGCATTTACAATCACGAAATTTGGCACACAGGTACATCAGGTGTCCGGGAACGTTTTAGACCAGGTCTCAGCTCTCTGGGGCGTACCGTTCCTGAGATAGTCCAAAAAATGCATTAGCCAATAGAAGCCTGGCCACATGACCCTCATCAGCCAATAGAAGCTAGCTGGCAGTTTGTCTCTACACATACAGTTTTACTCCAGGTAACCATAACAACCCAGCCATGTTTCTTCACTGCTCTAGATGAGTTTTAAAGGAAATTTGGCACCAGGATAATCACTATTGAAGTAAAGCCATGGCCTAATAGCACTTAGTACTTTGTTTCCTGAGGTTTCCATAGCAACCCAGTCATTTCTCTTCACTGCTGTAAGTCGGCTTTAAAGTAAAACTGTTAAGGGAGCAGAGTGCTGTGGAGGTCACAGTTCAGGAGGCAAGTAGGGTGGCCATTCTAGTCACCTTTAAAACCCCTGACCCCAGGTCCCGCTAAGCCATGCCTTCGATCCAGTTAGGCCACCCCCTCCCCCTCCGTAGCCGACGTGGATTAACAAAATGAAGAAATCAACTTTTGTCCGCTGCAGGGGTGGGAAGGAGGGTCATTTTCTCCCTGCCGCTCACACTCAGCACAGTGCTTCTGTCTTAGAGTGATCTGTTCAAAAGGATCCAGTTAGGCCACGCCCTCTCCCACTCGGCCGACAGGGATTGAAAAACTTAGGTTAAAAATAAACTTCTAGGTCCTGCTAAGCCACCCCCATCCGGTTAGACCACGCCCCTCCCACTCCTCAGCCGACAGGGATTAAAAAAAAATGAAGTTAAAAATCAACTTCTGTCAGCTGCAGGAGTGGGAGGGACGGTGACTTTCTCCTTGCAGCTCACAATCAGACAGAACAGTGCTGCTGTTTTAGGGTGAGCTGTTCAAAAGGATACGCCCCCAATCCAGTTAGACCATGCCCCCTCACACTCCTCAGCCAACAGAGATTAAAAAAATGACACTGACCAATGACAGTATATACAGCACCTCCACTGACAGTATATACACAGCTTCCACTGACAGATGTCTGTCACCATATTGTGAATAGTAAAGTTCCCCCTATAATACACACATTTCCCGTGTAACATACAAAGAACATATAGTTTCTCTATACAAAAAACAGCTGCACCATGTAGAACAATAGTATATACACAGCTCCTCTGCTCACAGATTATAAGCATACACAGCATCTCCACCCTCAGTATACAGTATATGCACAGCATCTACCTACAGTATTATATATATATATATATATATATATATATATATATATCGGCTGCTAGCAGTATATACACTACCTCCTCTGACAGTATATATATAGCACCTCCACTGACAGTATATACAAAGCTTCCACTGACAGATACATTGGTAACATATCTCTGTGCTGTTCCATGGAACCAGATTGGTAGTGGATGCTGCTGGGCTGGCTGGTGACCTGGATAGCTGGTCAAAAGGACATTCTTAGTATAAGAAGCTAATGTGGGAGTTGTTTAGCCAACGTTGTTGTAGAGGCTGATGTAACTCACATGACCTTAAAGGTGTTCTCTGGGAAATGTAACAATGAAAATACATGTTATTACAAAAAAACTTTTAAATGCCATTAATTATTTATAATGCCTCATTTAGGCTAGGGGACAATCAGTGAGGACGCTATAATGGCTGCTCTTACAAATCCGTCCTGCACGTGACCCTTCAGGATGGGCAGATACAGAACAGAGCTCTGTGACATCTGATTTCTCAGCGCTGTGAGACTGCATTTTTTTGTAAAGATAAAGGTGAGATAAGAGATCCGCTGTGTCCATGTGCTTGAGAAGGCAAGTCGGAGACTGAAGGGGGAGGAATGAGGAGCAGACACACTGATGTGGGGGAGGAGTGCAATTAGAAAACACTTCAGCCGACTAGATAAGGTAAACACGCTGCCTTCTGCGTGTCTGCTCCTCATTCTTCCCCCTTCAGTCCCTGACTAGCCTTCTCAACCTTCTCAAGCACGTGGACACAGTGGATCTCTTATCTCACCTTTATCTTTACAAAAAAATGCAGTCTCACAGCGTTGAGAAATCAGATGTCACACAGAGCTCTGTTCTGTATCTGGCCATCCTGAAGGGTCATGTGCAGGACGGATTTGTAGCAGCAGCCATTATAGCTATAAAGCCTAAATGAGGCATTATAAATTAATGGCATTTAAAACAAAAATTTGTAATAACATGTATTTTCATAGTTACATTTCCCGGAGAACCCCTTTAAGTGTATACTAATTCTGTGGGGTTTTATATACTGTCAATTATACAGAATAATGCCACGTAAGAAAAGGAGTTCGATTGGACGATTGTCGTCAGACGCCAAGAGAAAAGCCGTATTATGGGCCAATGACTAATGTGAAGAAAGGGAAGCAAGACTTAGAGACATGAGAACAAGAGCTGCTTCCTCAAGGGCCACTGAAACAACTCGGCAGAGAGATGCAAGAGAGAGACCTGAGAACAAGAGCTGTTTCCTCAAGGGCCACTGAACCATCTCAGCAGAGAGAAGACCAACTTGCCAACATGAGAATCGGAGTTGCTTCCCCCAGGACACAGGAAAAGGTTGGACATTTGAAACACTCTGCCTTTTGCTACCAATCAGACATCAACTATCAGGATAATCCTATAGTTATTATGGGAAAAATGGATGTGGTCTGCATGTACTGCAATGCCCTGAAGTGGAAAGATGAACAGTCAGGTTTATGCTGTGCAAATAGCAAATTAAAACTTCCACCTCTCCTGTTACCACCAGATCCCCTGAAGTCTCTGACAGGCACCACTGCAACATCAAAGCGTTTCCTGGACAACATCAGGAAGTACAACTCCTGCTTCCAAATGACATCATTTGGAGCAACAAGAAACATTTTTACAACAGGATTTATGCCAACGTTTAAAGTTCAAGGATAGATTTGCCACTCAATTGGCTCACTGCTTCCATTACACGGAAAAGATCCTCAATCTCTTCAGCTCTACTTCATGGGGAAATGCAGAAGCTTAACTGAGATGCTCTTTAATTCCGAACACTCGCCTTGATATTGTCACTAACTTGCAGCAGTTCTTTCATTTAAACAATCCAATCCACCACAAGGTGAGCATCAGCATTGCTTCAATGCCCCCACATTTGATGAGGTAGCTATCTTGATTGTGGGTAATCAGTTTCAAAACCGTGACATTGTGCTTCACAAAAGGAACAACACTTTGCAACGGGTGGCAATATCTAATTATCTTTTGGCAGGGATAGGATGGTTATCACTTTGAAATACCTCAGACAGATCTTGCAACAGGCGATGGAAAAAGTTTCTGTCATGGACTTCTATGCCTATAGGATCATGGCAAGAGTTGCTGAGGAAAATCATATCCTGAAATGCAGACACCTCTTCCACCAATTCATCGTTGACATTTATGCAAAGATTGAGAGTGAGCGTCTTCTGTATATCTGACTAAATTAAAAGAAACTCAGAGCCAAGAAATACAGGGAGTGCAGAATTATTAGGCAAATAAATATTTTGACCACATCATCCTCTTTATGCATGTTGTCTTACTCCAAGCTGTGTAGGCTCGAAAGCCTAATACCAATTAAGCATATTAGGTGATGTGCATCTCTGTAATGAGAAGGGGTGTGGTCTAATGACATCAACACCCTATATCAGGTGTGCATAATTATTAGGCAACTTCCTTTCCTTTGGCAAAATGGGTCAAAAGAAGGACTTGACATGCTCAGAAAAGTCAAAAATAGTGAGATATTTTGCAGAGGGATGCAGCACTCTTAAAATTGCAAAGCTTCTAAAGCGTGATCATCGAACAATCAAGCGTTTCATTCAAAATAGTCAACAGGGTCGCAAGAAGCGTGTGGAAAAACCAACGCGCAAAATAACTGCCCATGAACTGAGAAAAGTCAAGCGTGCAGCTGCCAAGATGTCACTTGCCACCAGTTTGGCCATATTTCAGAGCTGCACCATCACTGGAGTGCCCAAAAGCACAAGGTGTGCAATACTCAGAGACATGGCCAAGGTAAGAAAGGCTGAAAGACGACCACCACTGAACAAGACACACAAGCTGAAACGTCAAGACTGGGCCAAGAAATATCTCAAGACTGATTTTTCTAAGGTTTTATGGACTGATGAAATGAGAGTAAGTCTTGATGGGCCAGATGGATGGGCCCTTGGCTGGATTGGTAAAGGGCAGAGAGCTCCAGTCCGACTCAGACGCCAGCAAGGTGGAGGTGGAGTACTGGTTTGGGCTGGTATCATCAAAGATGAGCTTGTGGGGCCTTTTCGGGTTGAGGATAGAGTCAAGCTCAACTCCCAGTCCTACTGCCAGTTTCTGGAAGACACCTTCTTCAAGCAGTGGTACAGGAAGAAGTCTGCATCCTTCAAGAAAAACATGATTTTCATGCAGGACAATGCTCCATCACACGCGTCCAAGTACTCCACAGGCGTGGCTGGCAAGAAAGGGTATAAAAGAAGAAAAACTAATGACATGGCCTCCTTGTTCACCTGATCTGAACCCCATTGAGAACCTGTGGTCCATCATCAAATGTGAGATTTACAAGGAGGGAAAACAGTACACCTCTCTGAACAGTGTCTGGGAGGCTGTGGTTGCTGCTGCACGCAATGTTGATGGTAAACAGATCAAAACACTGACAGAATCCATGGATGGCAGGCTTTGAGTGTCCTTGCAAAGAAAGGTGGCTATATTGGTCACTGATTTGTTTTTGTTTGTTTTTGAATGTCAGAAATGTATATTTGTGAATGTGGAGATGTTATATTGGTTTCACTGGTAAAAATAAATAATTGAAATGGGTATATATTTGTTTTTTGTTAAGTTGCCTAATAATTATGCACAGTAAAAGTCACCTGCACACACAGATATCCCCCTAAAATAGCTAAAACTAAAAACAAACTAAAAACTACTTCCAAAAATATTCAGCTTTGATATTAATGAGTTTTTTGGGTTCATTGAGAACATGGTTGTTGTTCAATAATAAAATTATTCCTCAAAAATACAACTTGCCTAATAATTCTGCACTCCCTGTAGAATCACCTTAGAGATGCTGTGGCAAATGATGCTGATCCAAACGAGTTGGGTAAAATGGTCATTCTTCCATCAACTGTCACTGGAAGCCCACGACACATGCATGAATACACACAGGATGCAATGACTTACATGAGAAAGTATGGCCGTCCAGATCTTTTTATTACCTTCACTTGCAATCCTGCTTGGGAGGAAATCAAAGGGGAACTGTGGCCAGGCCAGAAAACATTGAATCGCTATGACATCATTGCTTGGGTTTTCACAAAAGCACACGTTTATGGTGAGACAAAGTGCTGGATATATTCAGTCGAATGACAAAAAAGAGGCCTTCCTCATGCCCATATCTTAATCTGGCTAAAGCAAAAAATCTAGCCCAGTGAAATTGATAATATCATCAATGCCAAATTGCCAGACCCTCAGAATGACCCGTTGCTGTTTGACACCATCACCAAAAACCTGATCCATGGTCCGTGTGGGAACCTCAACAAAAATTCTCCCTGCATGGTTGATGGCAGGTGTTCAAAGAATTACCCACGAAACCTGGTCCAAGAAACACAAACAGGACAAGATAAATATACAGTATACCAAAGAAGAAAGCAGGGGGTGGTGGCTTCATAGCAAAGCTCAAAATGCGTGTTGGAAGATCACACCAAGAGATAGAAATTGACAAGTGGGGGGTGCCTTACAACCCTTTGCTCTCAAAAATTTTCCATGGACTCTTGCCACTCTGTAAAATCGATCAAGTACATATGCAAATATGTCCACAAAGGAAGTGATCAAGCAGTTTTCGAACTCCAGAAAAATGGACCTATTCTTGATGAAGTGCAGGCATTCCAGAATGGGAAGGTATATCAGCAGCAATGAAGCTGTTTGGAGAATACTAGGGTTCTCCATTTATGAGCACTACCCACCAGTTGTGCATCTCAGTGTTCACTTGGAAAATGGACAGAGGATTTACTTTGACCCAGCAAACTTGCGCCAGCAGCTCCTAACACCTAAGACCACCCTCTTGGCATTTAAACTGTCAACAAGATCCATTTGCAAAAACAATTCTCTACTGTTATCTACCAAAGTACTACACTTGGAACGCATCAAGAAAAACACTGGAATGGAGGAAACAGTGGCCTGATGTTGACGGCCATCTAGAGGTCAAAGCAAATGATACTATTGGTCATGTCTACACTGTTCATCCGTCAAATGCAGAGTGCTGCTACCTGCGAATGTTACTTCATGTTGTCAAGGGCCCAATATCATTTTCTTACCTGAAGACTGTCGGAGGCCATGTCAGTGAAACATTCCGGGAAGCTTGCCAAAGACAAGGACTTCTGGAAAATGACGGACACTGGAACATGACCCCCATTGAAGCAGCAGCCACGCAAACACCAAATCGATTAAGAGACCTCTTCTCTTTGCTATTCTTCTAACAACCTGTAACATTTCAAATCCCCTTGAGATTTGGACAAAAAACAAAACTGATCTCAGTGAGGACATCCTCATGCAGGTTAGAAGGGAAAATCCTCAGCAACTTATCAACTACTCTGAAGACATTTTCAACAAAGCCTTAATTCTCCTTGAATACCAGAGCATGGCAATGTCCAGAAAAACATTACAGCTTCTTTGCTTACCTACTCCATCAAGAGATCATGAAGCTAACCAAATATGCAGGGAGATTTGCATAGAAACAAACTATAACATTAATGAACTGACAGCATTTGTCTCTTACAACGAGCCACTGTTGGTACCAGACCGAAGAGACGCCTACAACCAGATTTTAAGTTTCACTGGAACCAACAAAGGTGGGATTGTTTTCCTTGATGCTCCAGGCGGAACAGGAAAAACATTTTTAATCAATTTGCTCCTGTCAAAATTCTGGCAACAACAAAAGATTGCACTTGCAGTGGCATCTTCTGGAGTTGCAGCTACACTTTTAACTAGTGGCAGGACAGCACATTCCACATTCAAGCTACCGCTTAACCTTGCTCAGAGTGACAGCCCAGTGTGTAATATTGCCAAGGGATCAGGGCAGGTTAAACTGCTTCAAAAGTGCAATGTCATCATTTGGGATAAATGTACCATGTCACACAAAAGGGCTCTGAAAGCAGTGGACAGACTGCTGCAAGATGTGCGTGGCAACAAGTCTATCATGGGAAGAGTAATTGTTGTTTTGGCAGGTGACTTTTGTCAAACACTACCTGTTAGGCCCCTTGCACATGACCGTATGCCCTCCGAGACATACGGTCCGTGAGCAGGCACTATGTCCCGGAGCGGCATACATTTTGCACACAGGCACAGCATCATGGGCTACTATAATTCTGTGCTAATCGGGCCGCCTGCGGGACTATTGTCCCACACTGATAAGATCATATGAGTGTAGGACAGTAGTCCTATGGGCGGCCTGTGGCGCACAGCATCGTAGTAACCTATGATGCTGTGCGCTCCTATGCACATGATGTATACCGCTCCAGGACATATGGATCGTATGTCTCGGAGGGAATGCTGTCATGCGCAAGGGGCCTTATTCCAAGATCAGCCCCTGCAGATGAACTCAATGCCTGCCTCAAAGCATCGTACCTTTGGAGACAAGTGAACAAAATGTCGCTAAACACAAACATGAGGGTCCACATGACAAGTGACTTTTCTGCTAGACTGTTCTCGAGCCAGCTGCTGACTATTGGAAAGGCACCAGTATACTCAATCACTGGACAGATTATGTTTCCAAACAACTTTGGTATATCGTGACATCAATTGAGGAGCGAAAAGCAAAGGTTTTTCCAAACATTCAACTTCACTTCAGAAAATCTGGCTGGCTGTGTGAAAGGGGTATTCTGGCTCCTAAAAATGATAGTGTCAACAAGATCAATCTTCAAATTCCCGGTGTGTGCAGGACCTACAAGTCAGTGGATACATTGACAGACCCTGCTCAAGCATTATTCTAGCCAACAGAGTTCCTCAACTCCTTGGAGCCACAAGGGCTTCCTCCTCACAACCTCTTTCTAAAACCTGGAGCACCTATTTTACTGTTGAGAAATTTGGATCCACCAAAACTGTGTAATGGAAAAAGACGCCTGATTAAGAACCTGAAGTGGTTTAGAGACGGCTCCATTGATCTGTGATTGGACTATGGTGCTCAATACTCAAATGGTGTAAGCTTCCAAACACCACAAAAGATAAAAGTGAGATAATAGAATCAGGGTATGGCACTCAACTTATCTGGAAATATGCAGACAGTAGGCACTATTCAAATATATGTAACATTTATTAAAACATTTATTAAAACACATAATAGAACAGATATGAGAGAGAAAAAAAAATAATTTATAAAAAGTTTTTTGAAAAATAAAAATAAAATAAAAACTAAAAAATGAAGTGAGTTCATGAAGAATCCATTAGCTCAATTGTACTAAAAAGTCCATCTTGCAATAATTCGTTAATGTGTACAGACTTGGCTATGAAGCCACTCCAGATAGTTAAAACACTAGAGGATATGAAGTATGTCCGTACTTGGTTGGACCAATTCACCGTTAGTGTATTTTTCAAATATTTGCTAGATAGGTGGTGGCGTCCCACCACAAATCTTACCTCCGTGGATTAGTCAGTGTCGGTACCAGTACTCACTTTCTTTGCGATAAGCCGGCTCAAATCGACGATTATTTGGAGATGATTTAGCATGGACACTTTGCTTTAAAACAGCAACCTTTCCCGGGCGTTGATTTGTAGGAGACCACTTAGCTTGTGATATCAAGCGGTATACTCTACCGTAAATAACGTCAAACCTTTAATTCGCCCAGAGGTCTGTTGGTCCTTTTAAACTCCGCGGATACGTATTTCTCCACTTCAAATAGCAGCGCTGCAAGGAGGTTTTAAGTAAGTGTAGTCACCAAACGCGTTTCGAGGTCTCAGTAATGCTGACCTCTTCCTCAGTGGTATACTTTTGTTCAAATGAACACCTCCTTATATAGCCCAAACTGACCCCAATTGATTTAATTGGATCACTCCTCCCTTTTGGGGGAAGTCTGTTTGGATTGTGGATCAGAACATAGTCACACACAGGTGTATTCTCCTTAGTCATCGACTATTTTGCACATTTCAGACCCAAAATAATCTTATCAAAAGGTCTAGACCATTAAAAGTGAGCATCATACCCAATATATGAAGATTTTTTTATCAAAAAAAAAAACATGGGTGAACACATATTTTAACTTCTTTGCGTTTAGTCTGCAGTTTTTGTCGGTCAATGCATTTTCTTTACCATAACTGCTATTATATTAAAATGCATATATAAAACAAAAGAAAAGTCTATATTATCCTCTATTAGAGTTATATAGTTACAAATTCAAGGACATCTTTGGAACTTTCTACATTGCATATCATAAAACAACTCACACATATAAATTATTCTTTCTTTTCAATTAGAACACATTTCCTCTTTATTACTCAGCAGCCCCTGACCAAAAAAAAAAAAAAATTTTTTTTTTTTTTTTTTCTTCTTCTTTTCTTCTATGTCTAACATGCGTTTTTTTTGGGTCATCATGCGTTTTCTTTACCATAACTGCTGTTTCGTTGAGGTACATACTTCCAATAGAGGAAAACTTCATAATACCTTCTGTTCAAATTTTACAGTTAAAAACATGCTTGAAACATTTATGAATCTTCACTCTTTTGTATCCAAAAGAGAGTCAACTCTTATTCGAAATTCTCACATAACAATGATAATCGTGAAGAAATAGTGTGAACCAGTCATCAAGGCCCGGTCAGATGTACGTATAATACCAACCGACCAAGTGTCGATGACTGGTCCCCACCACTCATAGAAAGCCAAAAATTTCCAAATCTGTGTTTAAACCATAAGGTACCCGAGAGTCCAGATCGAAAATCCATCTTGACTCAACTCGAGACATCCTATCGATGTGATATCCTCCTCTCCAATCATATTCCACTTTCTGAATTGCACTAAAGGTAAGACCCGCTACCTGTTGTGAATGAAATTCCTTAAAATGCCTAGAAAGTGGGTGATCTACCTTACCCTTCTTAATATTTTTAAGATGTTCGCGATTCGAATTTTTAACATTCTTTTAGTACGTCCGACGTAGATCTTATTACATGGGCATTTTATTTGGTAAATCACACTCATCGTACTACATGTCAAATATTCTTGTATTTTATATGTAAAAGAATTTACTGGAGATGTTATTTCTGTAGTTTTCCTTGGAAATTTAGTTAGTTTACAGTTAAAGCAGGTACCACATCTATAAAAACCCTTCCAACCCAGCATATCCTGTAACAGTGTGCCTCTTCCTTTTTTGATTTTAACTGTGGGTGCTATTTTTAGTCCCAAATTGGGGGCTCTCGTATATATTACTTTAGGCATTGCTGGGATAAGTGGGCCTATTATTTTATCCTTTTTCAAGAAATGCCAGTGTCGTTTCACACTTTGCTGGACCTTTCGATATTGTACATTATATGGCAATATAATTCTTATTTCATCATCAGCTTTTTTCTCCTTTTCTATAGATACGAAAAAGGACTTTCTCTCCAATTGACAGACCTTTTCCAAGGAAGACTCAATTACAGGTAAAGGATAATCTTTTATCAGGAATTGTTCCTTCATTTTATTAGCCTCTTCCATAAAAATCTCACCCCTAGTACAATTTAGTTTTAGGCATCTAAACTGTCCATAAGGGATATTAAGTAACCATCTAGGTAGGTGGCCACTAGTGAATGGTATAAAACTATTTCTCGCTACGTTTTTTTGAAAGGTTCTACATGTTAATTTGTTGTTCTCTATTCGAATGTCTAAGTCCAAAAATTCAAGATGGTCGCTATATTTCTTGGGGGAAAGTTTTATGTTTTTGTCATTTTCATTTAGTTTTTCTATAAACTTATCAAGGGACTCATCATCCCCTTTCCAAATTAGTATCACATCATCAATGTAACGGTACCATAGCACCAGGCTCACTCCAAGAGATGGTAATACGCATAAATCCTCCCAATTCGCCATAAAGAGGTTTGCGTGGCTTGGGGCGAGCAAGTTACGCAAACCTCTTTATGGCGAGTGGGAGGATTTATGCGTATTACCATCTCTGAGGCGAGCCTGGTGCTATGGTACCGTTACATTGATGATGTGTACTAATTTGGAAAGGGATGATGAGTCCCTGATAAGTTTATAGAAAAACTAAATGAAATGACAAAACATAAACTTTCCCCAAGAAATATAGCGACCATCTTGAATTTTTGGACTTAGGCATTCGAATAGAGAACAACAATTAACATGTAGACCTTTCAAAAGCGTAGCGAAATAGTTTATACCATCACTAGTGCCACCTACCTAGATGGTTACTAATATCCCTTATGGATGGTCTAGACGCCTAAAGCGGATGCACTAAGGTGAATTTTATGGAAGAGGCTAATAAATGAAGGAACAATTCCTGATAAAGATTATCCTTTACCTGTAATTGAGTCTTCCTTGGAAAAGGTCTGTCAATTGGAAGGAAGTCCTTTTTCGTATCTATAGAAAAGGAGAAAAAGCTGATGATGAAATAAGAATTATATTACCATATAATGTACAATATCGAAAGGTCCAGCAAAGTGTGAAACGACACTGGCATTTCTTGAAAAGGATAAAATAATAGGCCCACTTATCCCAGCAATGCCTAAAGTAATATATACAGAGCCCCAATTTGGGACTAAAAATAGCACCCACAGTTAAAATCAAAAAGGAAGAGGCACACTGTTACAGGATATGCTGGGTTGGAAGGGTTTTATAGATGTGGTACCTGCTTTAACTGTAAACTAACTAAATTTCCAAGGAAAACTACAGAAAAAACATCTCCAGTAAATTCTTTTACATATAAAATACAAGAATATTTGACATGTAGTACGACGAGTGTGATTTACCAAATAAAATGCCCATGTAATAAGATCTACGTCGGACGTACTAAAAGAATGTTAAAAATTCGAATCGCTAACATCTTAAAAATATTAAGAAGGGTAAGGTAGATCACCCACTTTCTAGGCATTTTAAGGAATTTCATTCACAACAGGTAGCGGGTCTTACCTTTAGTGCAATTCAGAAAGTGGAATATGATTGGAGAGGAGGATATCACATCGATAAGATGTCTCGAGTTGAGTCAAGATGGATTTTCGATCTGGACTCGGGTACCTTATGGTTTAAACACAGATTTGGAAATTTTTGGCTTTCTATGAGTGGTGGGGACCAGTCATCGACACTTGGTCGGTTGGTATTATACATTAATCTGACCGGGCCTTGATGACTGGTTCACACTATTTCTTCACGATTATCATTGTTATGTGAGAATTTCGAATAAGAGTTGACTCTCTTTTGGATACAAAAGTGAAGATTCATAAATGTTTCAAGCATGTTTTTAACTGTAAATTTGAACAGAAGGTATTATGAAGTTTTCCTCTATTGGAAGTATGTACCTCAACGAAACAGCAGTTATGGTAAAGACGCATGATGACCCAAAAAACGCATGTTAGACATAGAAGAAAGAAGAAGAAAAAAAGAAAAAGATAAAACATTTTTTTTTTTTTGGGTCAGGAGCTGCTGAGTAATAAGAGGAAATGTGTTCTAATTGAAAAGAAAGAATAATTTATATGTGTGAGTTGTTTTATGATATGCAATGTAGAAAGTTCCAAAGATGTCTTTGAATTTGTAACTATATAACTCTGATAGAGGATAATATAGACTTTTCTTTTGTTTTATATATGCATTTTAATATAATAGCAGTTATGGTAAAGAAAATGCATTGACCGACAAAAACTGCAGACTAAACGCAAAGAAGTTAAAATATGTGTTCACCCATGTTTTTTTTTTTTTGATAAAAAAATCTTCATATATTGGGTATGATGCTCACTTTTGATGGTCTACACCTTTTGATAAGATTATTTTGGGTCTGAAATGTGCAAAATAGTCGATGACTAAGGAGAATACACCTGTGTGTGACTATGTTCTGATCCACAATTCAAACAGACTTCCCCCAAAAGGGAGGAGTGATCCAATTAAATCAATTGGGGTCAGTTTGGGCTATATAAGGAGGTGTTCATTTGAACAAAAGTATACCACTGAGGAAGAGGTCAGCATTACTGAGACCTCGAAACGCGTTTGGTGACTACACTTACTTAAAACCTCCTTGCAGCGCTGCTATTTGAAGTGGAGAAATACGTATCCGCGGAGTTTAAAAGGACCAACAGACCTCTGGGCGAATTAAAGGTTTGACGTTATTTACGGTAGAGTATACCGCTTGATATCACAAGCTAAGTGGTCTCCTACAAATCAACGCCCGGGAAAGGTTGCTGTTTTAAAGCAAAGTGTCCATGCTAAATCATCTCCAAATAATCGTCGATTTGAGCCGGCTTATCGCAAAGAAAGTGAGTACTGGTACCGACACTGACTAATCCACGGAGGTAAGATTTGTGGTGGGACGCCACCACCTATCTAGCAAATATTTGAAAAATACACTAACGGTGAATTGGTCCAACCAAGTACGGACATACTTCATATCCTCTAGTGTTTTAACTATCTGGAGTGGCTTCATAGCCAAGTCTGTACACATTAACGAATTATTGCAAGATGGACTTTTTAGTACAATTGAGCTAATGGATTCTTCATGAACTCACTTCATTTTTTAGTTTTTATTTTATTTTTATTTTTCAAAAAACTTTTTATAATTTTTTTTTTCTCTCTCATATCTGTTCTATTATGTGTTTTAATAAATGTTTTAATAAATGTTACATATATTTGAATAGTGCCTACTGTCTGCATATTTCCAGATAAGTTGAGTGCCATACCCTGATTAAGAACCTGTTTCCACATGTAATTGAAGCAACCATTTTGACAGGATATGCCAAAGTAGACGAGGTTTTTATTCCAAAATTCCACTAATTCCATCTGATTTTGCCTTTTGATTTTAAACGCCTCCAGTTTCCAGTTCATCTGGCATTTGCAATGTCCATCAACAAGCCTCAGGGACAATCCTTGAAAGTAGCAGAAATCGATTAGCAATCTCCATGCTTTTCTCATGGTCAGCTTTAAGTGGCCTGTTCAAGAGTTGGAACTGCCAAAAATCTGTTCATCTTTGAACTGGGAGGAAAAACGTAGTTTATCAAAAGGCTCTGAAATAAGGAGTTGCAGATAAAGTACTTCATATTACTTGGGTAATCATTTAGTTAATCTGTCTCGCATATATGTGGTGTTGAATATATGATATTTAATGATTCTATTACTTTACTTTTTGATTTTTCATAATAAAATTTCTCTTTGGTATGTTTTTTTTAATGTACAAAATGTTTTTTGTTAACCCATTATATTTTGCTATAGCTAAGAACAGTTATTTATTATCCCGGGCAACATCGGGTCCTTCAGCTAGTATGTGTAATATAAATATAAATATATATATAAATTTTGAATAGGGAAATAATATACCAAAATGGTTCCCTCTTTTTGGATTGACTTTTTTTCTTGTTTCTTGGCACACCTCTGGAAGATTTGTCATTATAATCACTGAGGTGTGGTGGGGATATTGAAGCATTTTATCTCTTCAGGTTTCCTGTCATGGATGGGAGGACCCAGTCGCATGGGTGTGGTCATCGGTATCAAGAAAAATAAAACGGTTAGAGTAATTTTTGCTTTCTCAGCAATAAAGGCACATGGCACCAACTCTGATGCCTTCAGCTCCAAGCATCACATACAACAGGTCAGCCAGTTTCAGAGTTACAAATCTGCTGATAGATGCTCTTTAAGTATGGTGCATGGAATAAAAGGAGTGTCTATCCTTTTTTAAACAAAAAAAAAATATGTAATCGGCGGGATACCTCGCTTCCACATTTGATTAAAGGGATTATCCAGGAATTATGAAAATACTTAAATATTACTTTAGTATAAATATATTCCCAAATACCTTTCATTATCTATAGTGGTTCATTTTGTCTGAGGAGCAGTCATTAGGAGAAATAAAATGTCCCCCGTCCTATTAGTACACACAAAACCTTTTCTAATCACCTAGGAGGACAAGTTACTTTATAACACTGAGGTAAAGAGCTGCCTCATCCTCTGCTCTGCTTGTCTGGAATTATGATCCTGAATACAGATGATAAGATCTTTAGCTGAATCTCTGTAGGAATGGAGTTCATGAGGAGACATGAAGTACAGAGAGGACGGACAGGACAGGTAATATGAGGCTGTGGTAATGGAGACTGCATAGAAGTGCTTCTGCTAATTATCTACACCCCCACTATCCTCTCTGTACTTCTTGCCTCCTAATGAACTCCATTCCTACAGAGATTCATCTGAAGATCATATTAAACAGTATTCAGGATCCTAATCCCTGACAAGAAAGAGGAAGATGGCGCAGCTCTTTAACTTGTCCTTCTGTGTAATTAGGACAGGTTTTGTGTGGATTTTCATTTTCTTAATTCCCTTTTAAGAACATAAATGACAAACAACATTGGACCATTTCATAAAGTGACAAGGAACTGATAAATCATAATGCAGGTATATGATCTAAAAATAAAAGCTTTAGACTGTTGCAAAAAACGTAGATGGATTTTGACTTTCTTCGTATATGTATTGTTATATATTAAAATGTTATGAATTGAAACACCTAGTATGTTAGAAAGTTGTTTAAACTTTAAAGGGGGTTAGTCACTTTCTGGTTACTGTTGATCAATGTATTTGTAAGATGATTTGGCACTTACTAATATAGTCTTTGTTGAAATTCTGAACCATTTTCTATATTTCATAAGGTATGCCCCACTGTGAGCAAAGTCATGTGTGATGTAATATCCCTAAAATGGCTGCTGATGGAGGGTCATGTAACCAGGCAAATCACCTCCATGTGATGTCTCCTCCATTCCAAATATGCTGCACCTGCATCTACACTTTACTTTTGGGAATTTAGTGCAGGTGTACTGTGTTAGAATAGAGGATATTAAAGGGGTATTCCCATCTTGGTCAATGGGGGTATATCGCTAGCATATGCCCCCATTGTCTAATAGGTGCGGGTCCCAACGGTGATAAGAGAACGGAGCCCTGAAAGTGAAGGAGGGCGCACTGCTCATGTGCAGCCGCCCTCCATTCATTTCTATGGCGCTGCCGAAAATAGGCGAGCACTGACTCGGCCATTTCCGTCCGCCTCATAGAAATGAATGGGAGCATGGACCGTGCATGCGCGGTGCATTCCCATTCAATTCTATGGGAGAGGCGGGGAGAAGCGCTGGGTGGTGGACGGACCCCGGGAAATCCAGGTTTCTCCAGCCACAGCTCTCCCCGCTCCATTCTCGATATAAGTGCAGGTCCCAGCGGTGGGACCCGCACCTATCAGACAATGGGGGCATATGCTAGCGATACGCCCCCATTGTCCAAGATGGGAATACCCCTTTAACCACTTCAGCCCCCCTAGCTTAAACACCCTTAATGACCAGGCCACTTTTTACAATTCTGCACTACACTACTTTCACCATTTATTGCTCCGTCATGCAACTTACCACCCAAATGAATTTTACCTCCTTTTCTTCTCACTAATAGAGCTTTCATTTGGTGGTATTTCATTGTTGCTGACATTTTTACTTTTTTTGCTATTAATAAAAATTTTACGACATTTTTGCAAAAAAAATTACATTTTTCACTTTCTGTTGTAATTTGTTTTTTTTTAACTACATTTCTATATAAATTTTTCTCTAAATTTATTTTTCTATATGTCTTTGATAAAAAAAAATCCAATAAGTGTATATTTATTGGTTTGGGTAAAAGTTATAGCGTTTACAAACTATGGTGCAAAAAAGTGAATTTCGGCATTTTGAAGCAGCTCTGACTTTCTAAGCACCTGTCATGTTTCTTCAGGTGCTAGAACACCAGGATAGTATAAATACCCCCAAAATAACACCATTTTAGGAAGAAGACACCCCAAAGTATTCGCGGAGGGGCATGGTGAGTTCATGTATCATTTCATTTTTTTTCACAAGTTAGCAGAAAATGACACTTTCTGAGAAAAAAAAAATATATAATAAAGTTTCCATTTCTGCTAACTTCTGGCAAAAAAAAAAAAATCTCAGACAGACTCACTATGCCCCTCAGTGAATACCTTGGGGTGTCTACTTTCCGAAATGGGGTCATTTGTGGGGTGTGTTTACTGTTCTGGCATTTTGGGCGGGGCTAAATTGTGAGCAGCCATGTAAAACCTAAAGGTACTCGTTGGAATTTGGGCCCCTTTGCGCACCCAGGCTGCAAAAAAGTGTCACTCATGTGGTATCGCCGTACTCAGGAGAAGTAGGGAAATGTGTTTTGGCGTGTATTTTTACATATACCCATGTTGGGTGAGAGAAATATCTCTGTAAACTGACAACTTTGTATAAAACAATTTAAAAAGTTGTCGTTTACAGAGATATTTCTCACACAAAGTATGAGTATATATAAAATACACCCCAAAACACATTGCCCTACTTCTCCTGAGTATGGCGATACCACATGAGTGACACTTTTTTGCAGCCCGGGGGCGCAAAGGGGCCCTAATTCCAATAAGTACCTTTAGGATTTCACAGGGCATTTTTACGCATTTGGATTCCAGACTTCTTCTCACGCTTTAGGGGCCCCTAAAATGCCAGGTCAGTATAAATACCTTGGGGTGTCTTCTTTCCAAAATGGGGTCACATGTGGGGTCACATGTGGGGTACACCCCAAGGTATTCGCTGAGGGGCATAGTGAGTCCATGTAAAATTTTATTTTTAGTCACAAGTTAGCGGAATATGAGACTTTGTAAGAAAAAAACAATAAAATATCAATTTCCGCTAACTTGTGCCAAAAATAAATCTTCTATGAACTCGCCATGCCCCTCATAGAATACCTTGGGGTGTCTTCTTTCCAAAATGGGGTCACATGTGGGGTATTTATACTGCCCTGGCATTTTAGGGGTCCTAAAGCGTGAGAAGAAAATGCGTAAAAATGCCCTCCTAAAAGGTACTCATTGGAATTTGGGCCCCTTTGCGCAACTTGGCTGCAAAAAAGTGTCACTCATGTGGTAGCGTGTGTATTTTTACATATACCCATGTTGGGTGAGAGAAATATCTCTGTAAACTGACAACTTTGTATAAAAAAATTTAAAAAGTTGTCGTTTACAGAGATATTTCTCACACAAAGTATGAGTATATATAAAAATACACCCCAAAACACATTGCCCTACTTCTCCTTAGTTCGGCGATACCACATGTGTGCCACTTTTTTGCAGCCAAGATGCGCAAAGGGGCCCTAATTCCAATGAGTACCTTTAGGATTTCACAGGGCATTTTTACGCATTTGGATTCTCACGCTTTAGGACCCCTAAAATGCCAGGGCAGTATAAATACCCCACATGTGACCCCATTTTGGAAAGGAGACACCCCAAGGTATTCCGTGAGGGGCATGGCGAGTTCACAGAAAAAAAAAAATTTGGGCACAAGTTAGCGGAAATTGATATATATATATATATATATATATATATTTTTTTTTACAAAGTCTCATATTCCACTAACTTGTGACAAAAAATAAAATTTTACATGAACTCACCATACCCCTCACGGAATGCCTTGGGGTGTCTTCTTTCTAAAATGGGGTCACATGTGAGGTTTTTGTACTGCCCTGGCATTTTAGGGGTCTCCGCAATCATTACACGTATGGCCAGCATTAGGAGTTTCTGCGATTCTCCTTATATTGAGCATACGGGTAATGAGATTTTTTTTTTTTCCGTTCAGCCTCTGGGCTGAAAAAATAAATAAATGAACGGCACAGATTTTTTCATTCCCATCGATCAATGTGGATTAAAAAATCTCTTCCAAAATCAGTGACTGTGGTGCGGTGGGCTGGGCGCTAGCTACCTAACAAGTAGCTAACTAACTGGCGGTGATAAGGGACCCTTATGCCCCATTCACACATCTGCAATTCTGTTTGCGGAACGGAATTGCGGACCCATTCATTTCTATGGGGACAGACTTTGTCCCGCTTGGATCCGGAATTACGGATCCGCGCTTCTGGGTCTGCACTACCATTCCACAAAAATATAGAACATGTCCTATTTTTGTCCGCAATTGCGGACAAGTAAAAGCATTTTCTATATAGTTCTGGCAATGTGCAGATCTGCAAAATGCGGAAAGCACATTGCCGGTGTCCGTATTTTTAGGATCTGCAGAACCGTAGATCAGATCCGCAGATCCGTGAATCCACGGATCTGCAAAACACACATGGATGTCTGAATGGAGCCTTACAAGGGGTGTGATCAGTGACAGGGGGGTGATCAGGGAATCTAGATGGGGTGATCAAGGGGTTAACAAGGGGTTAATAAGTGAATGGGGGGTGGGTGGGGGGGTTAGTGTAGTGTTTGGTGCAACTTTACATACCTACCTGGTCCTCTGGTGGTTGATCCCAGTAAATGGGACCACCAGAGGACCAGGTAGCAGGTATATCAGACGCTGTTAACAAACCAGCGTCTGATATACCTCTTTGATGCGATTTAATTCGCATCTACAGCCTGCCAGCTCGCAGGCTGTAGTTAAACTCCTGAGATGCGCGGCACTGTGAACTCGCACGCGCGCACGTTCACAGGAAATCTCGCGAGATGACGCTCCGATGCGTCAGATCAGAACTGCAGGACCGCCCGCCGGACGCATCCGTGCGTTAGGCGGTCCTGTAGTGTTTAAGCAATGTATCTGGTCACATGACCCTCAATCAGCGGGCATCTTATGGACAGGATTGTACAGCACGGAAGATTTGCCTAACAAGGGGGCGTGGCTTATGAAATGTAGCAAATGCATAGAATTTTAATAAAGGATGTATTAGTAAGTGCCATATAGTCATCTTGCATACACATTGGTCAGTAGTAGCAAGAATGTGACCAATCCCTCGAAAGAGGACCTATCACCTCTCCTGTTAATTGACAATTCTGGATCATGTTCTTAAGGCCTTATTCACATGTCCGTAGTGTTTTGCGGATCCGCAAAACACCTTGCCACCAGCTCTATAGAGATGCCTATACTTGTCCGCAATTGCGGGCAAGAATAGGACATGCTCTATATTTTTGCGGAGTCGCTGTCCGAAAGATGGGCAGCGCGCTCCGCAAATGCGGATGCGGAGAGCACAGTGTGTGCTCTCCGCATCCATCACGTCCCCTTTCAAAATGAATGGGTCCGCACCCGTTCCGCAAATTTGCGGAAGGGGTGCGGACGTAGATTTCAGACGTGTGAATTAGGCCTAAGACTCTATTGTTCTATTCTTCTGTTATTTTTGCTAGACGTTTATGGATAAAGGTACCAGGGGAGTTACCAGTGGTATGTGTGTTCCTGCACAGTCTGACCTTGTACAATCAGTGCCACGAATGTCACTGGACAGTGACACCCCCCAACTGGTAAATACCCATCTGTACCTTTTATCCATAAACTTCTAGCAGGAATAAGAGTAGAATGACACGACATAGTCATAAAAATAGATGCTCCAGAATAGTTATTACATGGAGAATGCAAGTAGCTATTAAAACAGACATGCCAGGAGAAGTGACTGGCTCTCTTTAAAGGGGTTATCTGGGTTGCGCCGCAATCTCTTGCGGCGGCCTTTTCCAAGATCACGTGCTGTACATTGGGCATTTGATCCTAGCCTGATCTTAGAATCCGCTGCACATGCGTGAGTCTGAATCTGTATCTAGCACTGTGGCGTTAGAATCAGATACACACTTGCGCTGCGAATTGTACCCATGGGCTAGGATCACTTTCCCAATGTATGGCATGTGATCCCGGAAGTAGCCATCACATGAGATCACGGCACAGCCCAGATTGCCCCTTTTTAAGGCTATGGACACCTTTGTGCACTAAAAATCAATAACCCCATATCTTACTGTAATGCAGCACATAATAAAATTGCACTTGTTAGTTTACTGGTATCCGCTTTGCTTCACATGCCCTCAGAAATGCTCTTCTATGACATTCGCTCACTGTTTCTCATGTCTCTTCAGCTCTGTGGATTTCACATGCACAAGCTCTGCTGCCCCGTCCCCATATGCTATTACATAGCTCATAGCTGCACAGCTAGCAGCCACTTCCATACTGACTCCTTGTAATCAGCAGATCTATTTCTCATTTTACATTCTGTAGAAAGTCCATTATTTGTGAACAGCATCAGATATTTCTGCTGATAACGTTAGTGCAACAATCTACAGTCAGAACCATGGCGTTATATGCCCCTTGCAGACGAGCGTTTGTCACGCTGCGAGTTCGCAGCACAGCTCCCGGCCTGACCTCCCAGAACTGACGGGGGTCACATAGCATTATATTGATTTATGATGCTATGTAACAATTACAGTTCTGTAATGTATTGGATAACACTGACATAATGCTGGCCAATTCCAGAACTGTAAGGGTTACATCGCATAATAAATCAATATAATGCTATGTGACACCGTCAGTGCTGGGAGGTCAGGCCGGGAGCTGTGCTGCGCACTCGCAGCGTGACAAACACTCGTCTGCAATTGGCCTAAGCCTGACATAGATCTCATTACTACATGCACTCTGTTCTGAATAAAGTATTGTGTGCAGTCCACACAGTGAGCGGTTACTTTTCCCACACAGATTAGTACAGTGTGACGACACACAATGCTATGTACACATAGAAGTACACACGGGGGGAGATATCTAAATTAGTGCAAAGAAAAACTGGTTTAGTTGACCATAGCAATCAGATTACTCCTTTCATTTTCCAAAGGAGCTGCGAAAAATGAAAGGTGGAGTCTGATTGGTTGCTAGGGACAACTAAGCCACTTCTAATTTACACCAGTTTGAAAAATGACTATAAATATATATATATATATATATATATATATATATATATATATATAAATATAAAGAAACAAATGACAGCACTTTACTCAAACACTTTATTCACTCCTGTGGTCGCAATGTTTTCAGCTTATTCACAGAGCCTTTTTTCAACCTAGGAGTTGAAACATTGCAACTAGTGTTTCAAGTTCAGCGTACAAGGTTCAGGTTATCTAAGAATTCCGTTATGGATTCCGCTACGGCAAAATCCATAACGGAATTCTTAGATAACCTGAACCTTTTACGCCGAACTTGAAACACAGGTTCACTCATCCCTAGTTGTGACCACAGGGGAGAATAAAGTGTTTTTCTTTTTACTCATTTTTTGTGAGAGTGTTGCCATTATTTTTTATTCTTATATTGTCCTAAATTTGTTGCTGGATCTATTGGCCTGCACCTCCATATTTATATTTGACATATATATTATATATATATATATATATATATATATATAAATCAAAAAGCAAGCGGCACTCCAAAATTGAAATAAATAAAAAAAGGTTTAATCACTCATGTGGAATCGCGACGTTTCGGCTCCAAACTGAGCCTTTTTCAAGCAGTGAATACAAGAAAGTGCAAGATATTTAACATGTGCTCAATCAAATGGGCAATGCTAACAGTTCATTATGCAAATTACATAGTTTAACTCTTTCATGTATATAAAATTACAGAAGCATATATTACATCAAAAAACATTATGTGAAGCAAAATATATCTAGTGTATACATTTTGACAATATTTAACATCAAATGTATATATTTATTCATATCATATTACACAATATTGGTGCCTGTGTTTGTAATCGCTGGAACTGTGGGGAACAAGGAGTTAATGTACTGACCAGATAATGCACGACAATGGTAACATTCCGTAATGAAGTTCGCGTCCTGCGGTGACCACTGCGCATCTCTACAGCGACGTTACAACCTACGTCACTCTCTGACCGTGACTCATAGACTCGCGCATGCTCATTACTACAAAGGGCGCATTGTGCGCCATTATACTTATGGGTAGTCCAGCAGTAGGATTGACGCATGCTCAGATTATTCTCCTTTTCCTTAGCGGCCATGTTGTTATAGGGCAAAACACCGTATCAAACTATAATTTAACTATATCGGCGGAACCGTACTAGAGACTGTGGCGTGACGGGGCCGCACTTGCCAGCGCACCCCTGTCTCAACCAAGGCCATTAGTCAGCCCGGAGCCCACACAACCATGCAGATTCCCTGCTAACATAGCCAAACAGCCTCATCCATACGGAATCCCACCAAAGAGGGTTCTCCTCTATTGTATATCACAACAGTGTATCCCTAATCATGCCAATTAATAGAGTTAGTTATAGACATAAAAACAGCATCACCGTCAGGACAAAAATTGGAAAAGAAAACAAGCTAAACACAAAAAAATTAAATTGTTGTCGTGTCATCCTCTGGTAGACATTTTCATGTTTCCCATCAGATCCAGTTCCATCTAAAATGAAAAAATGAAAAAAAGGGGGTTTTAGTGCATAATATTACCAACACCATAGATTCACATTACAACCTATACACTGGGAGAGAGGTACTCTCCAACCTGCAGAAACATACATAAATATGCCCCCTATTTCAGACCTTCAAAACTGTATTCAACATTTAAACCATCAAAACATAAATTACAAAAGAGGAATCGCATGTCAGATGAAAACGTATGGGGTACTAATAGTTACTGGGAGATCGTACCCCATACGTTTTTATCTGACATGCGATTCCTCTTTTGTAATTTATGTTTTGATTTGTCCTTGTAAAAAACTATATGTTGGGGAGACAACCACAGAGGTGAAAGTAAGGTTGAACAATCACGGAAATTCTATTCGCAAGAAACATGTGGATTTGCCAGTTTCTAAACCTTTTATGGAATGTAAACATACTGAATGGGATTTGAAATGTTGCTTTTTGGATCATGTTCCACCACCTAGGCGTGGAGGGAATCGGGTCAAGATTCTCAAACTCAGAGAATTGAAATGGATATATGAGTTAAATACATGCAGACCAAATGGTTTAAATGTTGAATACAGTTTGAAATAGGGGGCATATTTATGTATGTTTCTGCAGGTTGGAGAGTACCTCTCTCCCAGTGTATAGGTTGTAATGTGAATCTATGGTGTTGGTAATATTATGCACTAAAACCCCTTTTTTTTTTTTTTCATTTTTTCATTTTAGATGGAACTGGATCTGATGGGAAACATGAAAATGTCTACCAGAGGATGACACGACAATAATTTAATTTTTTTGTGTTTAGCTTGTTTTCTTTTCCAATTTTTGTCCTGACGGTGATGCTGTTTTTATGTCTATAACTAACTCTATTAATTGGCATGATTAGGGATACACTGTTGTGATATACTATAGAGGAGAACCCTCTTTGGTGGGATTCCGTATGGATGAGGCTGTTTGGCTAGGTTGTAATGTCGCTGTAGACATGCGCAGTGGTCACCGCAGGACGCGAACTTCATTACAGAATGTTACCATTGTCGTGCATTATCTGGTCAGTACATTAACTCCTTGTTCCCCACAGTTCCAGCGATTACAAACGCAGGCACTTTTTCGCACCAATATTGTGTAATATGATATGAATAAATATATACATTTGATGTTAAATATTGTCAAAATGTATACACTAGATATATTTTGCTTCACATAATGTTTTTTTATGTAATATATGCTTCTGTAATTTTATATACATGGAAGAGTTAAACTATGTAATTTGCATAATGAACTGTTAGCACCGCCCATTTGATTGAGCACATGTTAAATATCTTGCACTTTCTTGTATTCACTGCTTGGAAAAGGCTCAGTTTGGAGCCGAAACGTCGCGATTCCACATGAGTGATTAAACCTTTTTTTATTTATTTCAATTTTGGAGTGTCGCTTGCTTTTTGATTTTGTATATTGGGTTTGAGCATATACCTTGGAGCAGAGCACCCTCCTAAAAATCTTTTTCAGTGCTGCCTAGATAATTTTCCATTTAGTATATGTGGATATATATATATATATATATATATATATACACACACACATATTAGGGTTACTCCTGCAGTATATACAGGAGGGAGGAGGGAGACCATGCGCGCTCCTGTAAATCCATGAGAGCAGCCTGCTGTGCATAGGAAGCACAGCAGGCCGTAGATCAAAAACGACAAAAGGTAAATAAACCAAACCAATTGGAGAAATGATTTTTTTCCACAAAATAAAATAATTAGTGTAATTTTTTTTTTTTAACAAAGGTGTCCATATCCATTAACCCAGTTAACACTTATAAATGCTGTTATAATAAAATTCAGTTACTGTATATTTGAGTGGTCAACGCTATAGGTGTATGGCAAACAGTATAGCTTTACAGATCTGTCACATTTCATTATTTATTATGTACAGAGCCTCAAAACATCTGTTAATGACCGCATTAGTGAAGTGGATGTGCGTCTGGCTAAACAAGATGATCTAAGGAAAAATAAGGTAAGCCCCTACTCCTTACAGTAATTTTTCTTCAGTGGTGATAAATGTTTGTTTATGTAAATGAAATCTGCATAGAACTTAACTTCTTAGTGACCTCCAATATGTTTTTTTTCTTTTTTTTTATTATACATACATAAAACATAAAGGACTAGCTAGTTGCTGTCCTGATCAATTGCAGATCCAGACGCTGTCCATCTCCCAATCACCCATTACAAGATCCCCTACTTCTGCTACCCCTGGATGGGTCACAGCATATTCCTTCTACAAAAAAAGCGATCAAACGACATCACTCTGTCATGTAACCCTCAAAGACCCCAATCTGCCTCTTATGTCAGCATTTAAATGCCATTCTGTAAGTTTAAATGGCTTAACCAACTGTTCAATATATTCTCTGGCGTGAGAAGCTAATATAAACTCCATTTTTGAGAGGGAGAGGGACTGTTTTAGTGACCTTATGTTGTAAGGCATCTGTCCTATCATGGTGCATAAATAAAGCTAGTTGCCCTGGACCTTATCCACCGTTGTGACTCCATGTCATAATCAGTGCTGCAGGAGACATCGTTTAGCCACCAAAAGTGTTGTCACTACAAAAAGAGGAAAGCAAGACCAGAGTCAGACGCTGAGTAAAACAAAAGTACCTGGGGGAGCAAAGGCAGTGTGACATTCCATGTATCTTTGATCTAATGAATTGCCAGAAGGTTGAAATCATGGGGCACTGCCAAACACTATGGTGAAGATCAGCTGCCAAAGGAGAGCATTTAGGGCATGCTACCAGTTGCTTAGGGGCTAGATGAGGCAGAATATTAAAGGCAAAATTGTATTTTCACTATTGTAATGACAGCTTTCCTCACTTGTATAAGCCCTTCAAAGATTTTCTTTAGCAGATCAATATCTTCCAGAATCTCCAAGATTTAAATGGTAAGAGTGAAGTGGCTTCCAACATTTGGGACATTAGACCTCAATGTAAAAAAACTATCGAACGTTTCACTTGACCGCATTTTAGATAGTCCTCAATCGCATTCTCCGATAACTCCTGAGATTGAAGTGTATAAGATGCCTTGAGCTGAACATAAGTGGGGAGATTTGATACTTTTGATGCATGGTGCTCCTCCAAGTGCCACAGATCTTCCAATGTAGCTTTGCCTCCCTCTTTCCATTTTTTGAATGCCCTGTTAGTGTCGCCCTGAGGGAAACTTGGTTTATGCCATAATCTAATATATAAAGCTGAGTGTATGTATGTATGTCCGCTAAAGGAATCCGCAGCGTCGCATTTACAATCTCTAAATTTGGCACACAAGTACATCAGGTGTCCGGGAATGTTTTAGACCAGTTCTCTGGGACCTACCATTTCTGAGATATTCCCAAAAAATTCATTAGCCAATAGAAGCCTGGTCACATGTCCCTTATCAGCCAATAGAGGCTCACCTGCCATCTCTACTATATATGAGCTTTAACCTCTTAAGGACCAGGCTCCTTTTCACCTTAAGGACCAGGCCATTTTTTGCAAATCTGACCAGTGTCACTTTGTGTGAATAGCTTTAAAATGCTTTTACTTATCCAGGCCATTCTGAGTTTGTTTGTTTTTTGTCACATATTGTACTTCATGACACTGATAAAATGGAGTAAAAAATAAACATTTTTATTTATAAAAAAATACCAAATTTACCAAGTTTCAATTTCTCTACTTCTATAATACATAGTAATCCCTCCAAAAATGGTTATTAATTTACATTCCCTGTATGTCTACGTCATGTTTCGATCATTTTGGGAATGTAATTTTATTTTTTGGGGACGTTACAAGGCTTCGTAGTTTAGAAGCAAATCTTGAAATTTTTGCAGAAATGTTTCAAAACCCACTTTTAAGGACCAGTTCAGACCTGAAGTCACTTTGTGAGGCTTACATATTAGAAACCACCCAAAAATGACCCCATTCTAGAAACTACACCCCTTAAGGTATTTAAAACTGATTTTACAAACTTTGTTAACCCTTTAGGTGTTCCACAAGAGTTATTGGCAGAATTTCAATTTTTGGGCAAATTTTCCATTGTAATCAATTTTTTCAAGTAATTTTTTCAAGTAACAAAACAAGGGTTAATAGCCAAACAAAACGGCAGGGTGTAGCGGGAAAGGAGCGCCATCTGGTTTTTGGAAGGCAGATTTTGCTGGACTGGTTTATTTACACCATGTCCCATTTGAAGCCCACCTGATGCCCCCCTAGAGTAGAAACTCCAAAAATTGACCCCATTTTGGAAAATATGGGATAAGGTGGCAGTTTTGTGGGGACTATTTTTGGGTACATATGATTTTTGGTTGCTCTATATTACATTTTTGTGAGGCACGGTTACAAAAAATAGAAATTCTGAAATTTCATCTCCATTTGCCATAAACTCTTGAACACCTAAAAGGGTTAACAAAGTTTGTAAAATCTGTTTTGAATACCTTTTAGGGGTTTAGTTTCCTAGATAGGGTCATTTTTACGGAGTTTCTTCTTTAGGGGTGCATCAGGGGTTCCTCAAACGGGACAAGGCCATCAAAATCTGCCTTCCAGAAACCATATGGCGTTCTTTTCCTTCTGCGCCCTGCCGTTTGGCCATACAGCAGTTTACGACCACATGTAGGGTGTTTACATAAACTACAGAATCAGGACAATAAATTTTAAGTTTTGTTTGGCTGTTAACCCTTGTTCTTTTACCGGAAAAAATGGATTAAAATGGAAAATTTGCCAAAGAATAGCTCTTTTGGCACCGTTTTTGTTTTATTTTTTTGACCGTGTTTATTTGAGGGTCTAGGTCATGGGGTATTTTTATATTTATTTAGGTTTTATCCTTTTTTAAACAAAAAAAAAAATGTTAGTATCTCCATAGTCTGGGAGTCAGTTTTTTTAAGTCTTCAGCCGATTGTCTTAGGTAGGGGCTTTTTTTTGCAGTTTGAGAGGACGGTTTTATTGGCACTATTTTGGGGTGCATTTTTTTTTTACTTTTTTCTACTTTTTTTTATTTATTTTAGTTTTACAAAATAATATTATTTTTGAAAAAAATTTTTTTCCTTTAGGTCTCCAAAGTCTGAGAGCCATAGTTTTTTTTTCTATTTTCTGGGCCATTGTCTGTGGCTAAATAGAATTAAAATTGGGGAAGGGGATTATAAATTTGGTACTCCTTGAAGCAACCATCAATACAGAGACCCGGATGATCGGGGCACGTGTCACACTGAGTGGTGGTATCCTTCCGTATCCCCCTCCTGTGACACACACTGCACTTTTTTTGGGACCGTTCCTTCTTTCCAGTATGGGGGACCACACCTGTAAAGTGTTGGCCAGGGACGATCCGGGTGCCTCCAGTTTCCGAGGTACTCCGGTCTGCTCTTTCCCGGTCAGAAAAGATCAGGTCCTTGAGGACTGCCTCATAGAACTGCAGGAATTTCCCTGTTTTGCCAGCGCTCCCGGACAGCACATAATAGTTGTACAAGGCAACCTATACCAACCTATTTTGTACAATACCTACGTTTTGCGCATGGCGTTATATGGCTTGAGGACTTGATCTGAGAGATAAACTTCTCCCATATACCAATTGTAGTCGGCGATACAATCGGGCTTGAGGACCATTGCCATGGTACCTCGCACAGGGACAGGGGTGATGCAGTTACCGTGAATTGTGGACAGTACAAGGACATCCCTCTTGTCCTTAATTCTGACCAGCAACAGGTTTTCACTGGTAAGGGCAAGGGTCTCACCCCTGGGAATAGTTACCTGGAGGGGGTGGGTACGGAGGCCGTATTTACACAAGTGGACGTGGATCCGTCGGCGAGGGACTGGAACAAGGGGATACTAGTATAAAAGTTATCCACTTACAGGTGGTAACCCTTATCTAGCAGTCGGTGCATTGTGTCCCACACAAGTTTCCCGCTAACACCCAGAGTGGGGGGACAGTCTGGGTGTTCAGTACTGGAATCTTGCCCCTCGTACACACAAAACTTGTAATTGTACCCTGAGGTACTCTCACAAAGTTTGTACAGCTTCACGCCATACCTCGCCCGCTTAAAAGGGAACATACTGGCGCAAAACGAGTCTCCCCTTGAAAGCAATAAGAGGTTTATCAACATCCACCTCCCTTCCAGGTACGTAGGCCGCCAAATATTTGGCCCGAAACTGATCGATGACGACATGCTGCATTATCTGCATAATGCAGGCATTTCCGAATGGCCTCAAAACGGTAACGTGTCATGGCCATATAGTAGAGTGGGTCTGGTAGAGGACGCCCCCGCTCCAGTACTTCTTGACAATGGGTTTTTCGACTAGGCCCATGTGCAGCACGAGGCCCCAAAATGTTCTCATCTCGGCCTCACTAACCAGAGTCCAGCCACCGGCCCTAGCCAAAAAGGAGCCCGGGTGTTGAGCAATGAACTGTTGGGCTTACAAGTTCATTTGCTCCACCATCAGATTCATAAAGTGGTCACTGAAAAAAAAAACATCAACGTCAAACATGTTCACCGGTAGGAGGCTCAGGTGGACTTATCTGGTGGGCTAGAAAACTGCCATGGGGGTCCCCTTGCTCCACCTGGCGGCGTCTCCGCTTCATTACTAGATGATGAGGAGGATGCGGATGACAAAAGGAAGGTGGGGTCATCCTTGTCTTCACTGGGGCTTTTGGAGTCTGAGAGTAGCTGGGCGTATGCCTCCTCGGCAGAGAACGTCCGGTGGGCCAAAGGGGAGTGTGTGTGTGCATGTGTGGAAAACTTTATTTAGTGTGCGTGTGTGTGGGGAGACTGGTGTACCTGGATGCCCTGTGTGCCCAAGAGGTTAAAGGAAATCTGTCACTAGGATAATCGCTATTGAAGTAAAGCTATGGCCTAATAGCACTTAGTACATTATTTCCTGAAGTTTCCATAGCAACTCTGTGGATGACACTGTTAAGGAAGCAGAGTTCTGTGGAGGTCACAGTTCAGGGGCAGGTAGGGTGGCGATACAAGTAACCTTTAAAACCCCGCCCCCAGGTCCCACTAAGCCACGCCTCTGACCTTATTAGGCCACGCCCCTCCCACTCCTCAGCCGACAGGGATTTATAAAAATGAAGTTAATAATAATCTTCTGTCACCTGCAGGGGTGGGAGGGACTGTGACTTTCTCCCTGCAGCTCAATCTGACAGGACAGTGCTGCTGTCTTAGGGTGAGCTGTTCAAAAGGACACGCCCCAGATCCAGTTAGGCCATGCCCCCTCACACTCCTCAGCCAACAGGGATTGAAAAAATGAAGTTAAAAATCAACTTCTGTCAGCTGCAGAGGTGTGAGGGACGGTGACTTTCTCTCTGCAGCTCACTCTGACAAGACAGTGCTGCTGTCTTAGGGTGAGCTGTTAATAAGGCCATGGCCCTTTCCGGTTAAGCCACACCCACTCCCACTCTTCAGCTGATAGGGATTGAAAAAATCAAGTTAAAAATCAACTTCTAGGTCTTGCTAAGCCACAACCCTGACCTGGTTAGGCCACGCTCCCTCCCCATACGCAGCCAACGGAAGTTATAAATCAACTTCTGTCACCTGCAGGGGTGGGAGTGAGGGTGACAGTACTGCTGTCTGAGAGTGAGCTGTTCAAAAGGACATCCCTGTGTCTGTCCAGGCTCTGCGCCAGATGAAGGACAGGAAGTCTTAAAACCGGACTGTCCAGCCTAAAACTGGACCCCTGGCCACCCTAGGGGCAGGCTGCTGTTGAGGTCACAATTAAGGGAATGGTCCGCCAGTGTTGGACTGGGGTGCCCTGCATCCACCATCCACCAGTAAAATTTATTTTTGGGGCCCACTGTATTTATTTTATGCACTGACATTTTCCGCAGCGCTATAGAAGTGCATAAAATTTGGGTGGATATACAGGGTGGGCCATTTATATGGAAACACCTAAATAAAATGAGAATGGTTGGTGATATTAACTTCCTGTTTGTGGCACATTAGTATATGTGAGGGGAGAAACTTTTCAAGATGGGTGGTGACCATGGTGGCCATTTTGAAGTCAGACATTTTGAATCCAACTTTTGTTTTTTCAATAGGAAGAGGGTCATGTGACACATCACTTATTGGGAATTTCACAAGAAAAACAATGGTGTGCTTGGTAACTTTATTCTCTCATGAGTTATTTACAAGTTTCTGACCACTTATAAAATGTGTTCAGTTCAGTTCATAAAGAGGGAAACACATCATCATGTAGCAATTTCGCATATCCAGTGGCCTTGAGGTTTCCATTGATGAAGAATGGCCCCACTATCTTTGTACCCCATATACCACACCATACCATCATTTTTTTTGTTCCAACAGTCTTGGAGGGATCTATCTAATATGGCTTAGTGTCAGACCAATAGCTGTGGTTTTGTTTGTTAACTTCACCATTCACGTAAAATTTTGCCTCCTCACTGAACATAATCTTCTGCGTAAACTGAGGGTCCTGTTCCAATTTTTGTTTTGCCCATTCTGCAAATTCAGTGCGCCGATCTGGGTCATCCTTGTTGAGATGCTGCAGTAGCTGGAGTTTGTAAGGGTGCCATTTGTGAGTAGCTAATATCCGCCGAAGGGATGTTCGACTAATGTCACTCTCCAGTGACATGCGGCGAGTGCTACGCTGTGGGTTCTTGCTAAATGAAGCTAGCACAGCCACTGATGTTTCTTCATTAGTGACAGATTTCATGCGTCCACATTTTGGCAAATCCAACACTCAACCAGTTTCCCGAAACTTAGCATGCAGTTTGCTAACTGTAGCATGGGAGATGGGTGGTCGCGTAGGGTGTCTTGCATTGAAATCTGCTGCAATGACCCGGTTACTGCGTTCACCAGACATCAACAAAATTTTTATCCGCTCCTCACGTGTTAACCTCGGCGACATTTCAATGGTTGTAAACAAAGAGAAACTTGTAAATAACTCATGAATGAATAAAGTTACGTTAAAAGCAAGCACACCATTGTTTTTCTTGTGAAATTCCCAATAAGTTTGATGTGTCACATTGGATTCAAAATGGCCGCCATGGTCACCACCCATCTTGAAAAGTTTCCCTCCTCACATATACTTATGTGCCACAAACAGGAAGTTAATATCACCAACCATTCCCATTTTATTAAGGTGTATCCATATAAATGGCCCACCCTGTATATACATACAAAAATGTATATATGTATCCATACAATATACTGTATGGATACATTCAACTATTACCTGCTCACATAGCAGCACACCACAGCAAGATGCTACAAAATGATTGATTATTTTGATTTCTGCAGCATCCTGAGAAAGCATGTCTCTGGGAAAAGAGGATACTGGCTGGCTTGCCTCTGTACCTTTTAAGTCATCCACCTGATTGTGCCTATAATAATAAACTGGATGTTTTTTTAAATAATCGACTCAGTTTTTTCTTGAACATAGGTTGAAGATAGGATGTATATTGCCTATCTATATGTAGTGCAGTAAGTCTACTGTGTTATGTGCAACTTATGCAGGAAGTGGAAGATTAAGGTCCCACCTTGATCAGCCCACCGGGGGATTCACTTGTACCTCTGTGGGCCAGTCCGAGGCTGTGGTCCGCTATGGAGGTCAGTGTTAAGGGGCAGATTGCTTTGAAGGCCACTGTTAGGGGGAGGGCCCCTGTGTAGGTCACTGTCAAGGGGGTGGTGTGCTGTGAAACACACTGTTAAAGGGGAAGGCTGCTTTAATGGTCAAAGTTAAGGGGGTGGGCTGCTGTGGAGGTCCCATTTTAAGGGACGGGGCACTGTGGGGGGTCAGTGTTAAGTGGTGGGAGGCTGTGGAGGTCACTGTTAAGGGGCGGGGTGCTGTAGATATCACTGTTATAGTGGATAGCGTCGATCTTTTAACGACACACAGAAACATTAAATGAAATAGATTAAATATACCCGGGAAAAGTCGGGTCCTTCAGCTAGTTGAAAATATTTAGATATTTGAAAGGATAAATTCATTTGGTGACTCGCTTCCTATCACGCCACAATTGTGTCCTTCAGTACCAAACATTTCTTGATATTCATGTGCCACTCAGAGTAGGGCAGATGCAATAAGTACGCTAGATCCTATGGTGCCACTAAGCTGCTTTCCAAAGCATAGCTAGTGTATTTGTGTGATCTATCTAGTCAGATACATAACGCTTAAAGCAAGCAAAAATATAACCAATGTCTCCAATGTGGGACACCGATACCGTCTTGTTTTTACATAGTTGAAACCACCCGTAAATGACCCCATTTTAGAAACTGCACCGCAGTTATTTAAAACTGATTTGACAAACTTTGTTAACCCTTTAAGGTGATCCACAAGAAGTAAAGGAAAATGGAGATGAAACTTCTAAATTTCACTTTTTTGGCAGATTTTTCATTTTAGTAAATTTTTTCCTATAACACATAAAGGGTTAACAGCCAAACAAAACTCAATATCTATTACCTTAATTCTGCAGTTTACCGAAACACCCCACATGTGGTGGTTAACTGCTGTAAGGACACACGGCAGGGCGCAGAATAAAAGGAGCCCCCGTGATGCACCCCTACAGTAGAAACTACCAAATAGTGACCCCATTTTTGAAACTACGGGATAATGTTATTGTTTTATTGGTATTATTTTGGGGTACATATGATTTTTACAAGGTAACCAAAAAATGGCTGTTCTGGCACAGTTTTCATGTTTTGTTTTTTACAATGTTCATCTGACAGGTTAAATCATGTGCTATTTTTATAGAGCAGGTTGTTACGGACGCGATGATATCAAATATGTCTACTTTCTTTGTTTCAGTTTTACATAATAAAGCATTTTTGAAACGCCATGTTTTTTTTTTTTTTCTAATTGACGTTTTTATTGGTACCATTTTTGGGTACATATGATCTTTTGATCATTCATTATTACACTTTATGGGGCATGGTGACCAAAAATTGGGTTGTTTTGGCACAGTTTTTATTTAATTATTTTTACAGCGTTCACCTGTGAGGAGTAGGTCATGTGATATTTTTATAGAGCAGGTCTTACCTAATTTTTATTAGGTCAATACCTAATATGTATACTTTTTCTTAGTTATTTAAGTTTTACACAAAAGCATTTTTGAAACAAAAAAATATTTTAATGTCTCCATGTTCTGAGAACTATTATTTATTTTTTTTTTTGGGTGATTGTCTTATGTAGGGGCTCATTTTTTGCAGGATTACGTGACTGGTAACCATTTTGGGGGGCATACGCCTTTTTGATCACTTGGTGTTGCACTTTTTGTGATTTAGTCCTCTTGCACACGGCCGTTGCCCCGCATATGGTGGGTCACTTATATGGGTCTGCAAATCCGTAGATGCAGTACGCAACGGAAGCATGGAACGGAACCCCACGGAAGCACAATGGAGTGCTTCCGTGGGGTTCTGTACTTCCGTTACGCAACAAAATAGAACTTGTTCTATCTTTTTGTGGAACGGACGTATCGCTGACCCCGTTCAAGTGAATGGGTCCGCGATACGCATGCGCCTGCCCCACGGTTGGTGCCCATGTATTGCTGAACGCAATTTGCGGTCCGCAGCACCAGCCCGGCCAGGACACTGTCCTGTGCAAGATGCCTTAAGGAGACAAAAATGGCTTTTTTGGCACTGTTATTTTTTTATTTATTTTTTTATGGTGTTAAGCTGGCTGAGGTTAGGTCATGTGATATTTGTATAGAGCTGGTTGTCTCATGGGCGCGGGATACCTAATATGTCTATTTTATTTTTATTTTTGTTATTTCACTTTAACACAAAAGTAGCATTTTTTGAAAAAAAAATGTTGTCTCTATATTCTTAACTATTTTTTTTTTTTAGGGGGGGGGGGCGATTGTCTTATGTAGGGGCTCGTTTTTTGCAGGATGAGGTGACTGGTACCATTTTTGTGAGGCAAACGCCTTTTTGATCGCTTGGTGTTGCACTTTTTGTGATGTAAGGTGACAAAAATTGCTTTTTTTGGCACAGGTTTTTTTTTTACTTTACGTTTATCTGATGGGGTATATTATGTGATACATTTATAGAGGCAGTTGTTATTTTTTATTATTAAAAACACTTATTTATTTTTTTTAACTTTATTTCCGTCCCACTCTGGGACTTCAACTTTTGGGGGTCTGATCCCCCTCTGCAATACATTACTATACATCTTTATTGTAATGTATTGCCTGTCAGGTTGCCTAGGAGACCCATCCTGGGGCTTGAAACAACAGCAAAAAAACTCACTAAGAAACAAGACACGTATGAGTTATTATAAATCTGTGAAGGGAACTCTCCGTCTGGGATGGTTCACACAACTGATTCTGAAAAAAAGCTAAAAAATTTGACGCAGAACATTCATTTTAAACCAAAAAAAGCACTTATTTTCAGTTAACTTTTTTATGCCTTTTTGATTGTTACTTATATATATATGAGTTGTTTCGGTACCAAAATTTTGATTCGGTATCGATACCATAAAAAAGTATTGCGATACCATTCGATACCACGCGAAAAAATAAAAACGCCAAAAAAATCTGCGTGCATTCCACATTTTATGAAACCGCCAGCTCATAATACAACAGTCCTATCCTACTTTTTTGTGGGGACAAGGCGACTAAAAGAAAATGGCGAATCGTGCATTTTTTCTTTTCTTTTTTTCTTCTTTTACGGCGTTCACCGCATAAAAGTGGATTTTTTAATAGTTAGGGATTTTTAATAGGGCGCACTGGCCACCAATACTGTATTACTGGGGATAGGGAGGGCACACTGCCCACTAATGTTTTAATACTAGGGAGGGGGGCGGAGCACTGGCCACCAATGCCTGTGACAAAGCGCTGCGATCAGAGGCTATTGCCACACCTGAGGGGTTAATAGCCTCTGATTGCAGCGCTCTGTCACAGGCAGGTGCCGGCAGCATGTGTCTTCTGCCTGCATTTATATATGAAACGTTACTAGGCATTGGTGGCCAGTGCGCCCGCCTCTCCTCCCGCTCCGCCCCCCTCTCCCTCTATTGGTTGCAGCGGCAGCACAGGAGGCGGGAGAGACCGCCTCCTTCTCCCTGTGCTGCCGAGGAGAACATGGCCGCGCTGAGAGCGGCGCAGCCACGTTCTCTGATACTGGGCTGTGCAGTAGTGCAGCCCAGTATCGATAAAATACTAATCCTGGTATCGAGCTCGATACCAGAGAAAAGTATCGATTGGGTATCGAAAGTTCGATACTCAAAACAACCCTAATATAAATATATATATATATTTTTTTATATTTTTTTTTTTAAAGTGTGTTTAAATTAAACAAAAGGCTGTATCTTCGGCTCAATGTTTTTGGCGCGGATGTGCGAACAAAAAATGGTGTAGAAGATGCTGGAAGAAAAATGACCAACTTATCAAGGAGCTGTTTTATAAAGCTTCTCATTCATTTCTATAGGAGATTAGATGCAGATTATACACAAAGTCAGGAAACTATGCTTTTTTTGCCCTCCCTTTCACAGAGAGACCCAAAGTTTTCATGTGTACCAGTAGTAGTTATCTTAGTCCCTTTCCCTAAGAAACTTAGTTGTCATGTGTGCAGTGTGCCAGTAGTAGTTTTCTTCAGAGCTGTGGAGTTGGTTGTTAAATGCTCCGACTCAGACTCCTTAGTTTTTGGTACTTCCGACTCCTCTGTATTTAATATGCGAATGTATTTTATACATTTTCCTAGTGAAATCCCATAGTCATGTTTAAAGTTTAAGCTAACAATATGAGTTTTCAAGTTTTTATAGCCTTAGCTGAATGACAGCAGTTTTTCAAATGGTTTACAGCTTCAGTCTTGAACTATTGACTATCCATTCCCTTCACTTATTCAAGTGTCTCTAGTCCTGCAAAAAACATATTTTGTTAATCGGTTATCAGTGAGAGGCTAGGTTAACCATGGGCGTTGCATTCCCTGTAACAGCGGAACACAACACAATGGATAGTATAAATATTGCCTCTCCTAACTGTGAGTTGCGTGCCAAATAGTGAAGCATATGAAAAGCATGCTTCTTCACGATCACTTAATGTGTTTGTATTGAGGTAATGTGACGCACTGCATGCATTGGCCTTTATTATTACAGTAGAGAAGTAATTATAACTTTTTGTGAATTGGGACATTTAAACTTGCTTTTTTTTTTATTCCAATTTAAATTGAGTAGGAGTCATAGTCTGTTCATTTTTTGCCGACTCCAGGTACCCAAAATTGACTCCACAGCCCTGGTTATCTTAGTTCCCTTTACAGAGAAATCCATAGTTGTCATATGTGCAGAGTGTGCCATGAGTAATTGTTTTAGTCCTCTTTACTGAGAAACCCATAGTTGCCATGTTAGCAGAGTGTGCCTTTAGTAGTTATCTTAGTCCCCTGTGCTGAGAAACTTATAGCTGTGATGTTTGCAGTTGGTGCCAGTAGTATCTTAGTCCTTGTGCATAGAGACCCATAGCTGTGATGTTTGCAGATAGTGCCAGTGGTATATTAGTCCCTGTGCTGAGAGATCCATAGCTGTGATGTTTGCTCTGATAGTGCCAGTAGTAGTTATCTTAGTCCCCGTGCTGAGAGACCCATAGCTGTGATGGCTGCAGATAGTGCCAATAGTAGTCTTAGTCCTTATGCTGAGAGACCCATAGCTGTGATGTTTGCTCTGATAGTGCCAGTAGTAGTATTCTTAGTCCCCTGTATTGAGAAACCATTATGTAGCCCAACCCCTATGAAAGAAATAAGTGTACATTTCAAATTGTGTAGAACACCATAACTGTCTTTATCTAATTTGTAATTATTAGATATCATTGACAACAACAAACAAAGCCCTAAATTGGGGCCCTCGGGATTGAAACTCACTTTATGTACAAAAGGTCATCCAGATCAAAAAATCCCTTTAGGGGTCCCAACATAATGATTATAAAGCTACTTCTTTATTTGTACCTTTAAAATTAAACCTACAGACGACAGATCATGTACTAATAAAACTATCACGGACTTGCCATATATCACTTGTGATCTATGAATTGCTGGGAGGACTGGGTGGATGTTTTATTTTTATGTGTGTTAAAGGATGTCAAAACCCTATCGTGTACATTGTGGCTTATTTGTATCACCTCATATAAATTTTCTCACTGCCAGTGTTCATACAGTGTGGCTATTTGTATCACCACGTGCACGTTGCTCACTGCCAGCGTTCATATAATGTGGCTATTTGTATCACCACATGCAAGTTGCTCACTGCCAGCGTTCATATAATGTGGCTATTTGTATCACCACATGCAAGTTACTCACTGCCAGCGTTGATATAATGTGGCTATTTGTATTACCACATGTAGATAACTCACTGCCAGCGTTCATGCAATGTGGCTATCTGTATCACCACATGCAAGTTACTCACTGCCAGTGTACAAGCAATGTGGCTATTTGTGTTACCACATGTAAATTGCTTACTGCCAGCGTTTATACAATGTTGCTATTTGTGTTACTACATGTAAATTGCTCACTGCCAGCGTCCATGCAATGTGGCTATTTGTATCACCACATGCAAATTACTCACTGCCAGTGAACAAACAATGTGGCTATCTGTATCACCACATGCAATTGAATCACTGCCAGTATTCACACAATGTGGCTATTTGTATCACCACATGCAAGTCACTCATTGCCAGTGTACAAAAGATGTGGCTATTTGTAACACCACATGTAGATTGATTTCTCACTGTCAGTATTCACACAATGTGGTTATTTATATCACCACATGCGGATTGCTCACTGCTAGCATGCACACAATGTGACTAATTGTATCACCACATACAGGTTGGTCACTACCAGCATTTAAATAATGTGGCTGTTTGTATTACCACACTCATATTGCTGTTTGCCAGTGTTCCAGCCCATCCACATACACACACACTCAGCCTCTCTATCTATTATCAGCTTGTAGTGCTAATAGTAGTCAGCCCTGTCTAAAAACACACACACATAAACACTACCCCTCCCGATATGTTTCGCCGCTGTTGCGACTTCGTCAGGGGAATAGAGGTATAGGAATAGCCACATTATATGAACGCTGGCCGTGAGCAACGTGCATGTGGTGATACAAATAGCCACATTGTATGAACACTGGCAGTGAGTAATTTGCACGTGGTGATACAAATAGCCACACTGTATGAACACTGGCAGTGAGCAAATTTATATGTGGTGATACAAATAAGCCACAATGTACACAATAGGGTTTTGACATCCTTTAATACACATAAAAATAAAACATCCACCCAGTCCTCCCAGCAATTCATAGATCACAAGTGATATATGGCCAGTCCCTGATAGTTTTATTAGTACATGATCTGTCGTCTGTAGGTTTAATTTTAAAGGTACAAATAAAGAAGTAGTTTTATAATCATTACGTTGGGACCCCTAAAGGGATTTTTTGGTCTGGATGACCTTTTGTACATAAAGTAGATATCATTGACATCCAAATGTTTTTTTATATTATCAATCTGCAGATAAAACATGGTGATAGGAATCACATTAATAGGAACAAATGGTGGGGGAGGGGGCGGTGTATATGTACATGATTAGTGGTGCAGGGGGCTGTGCATTATACTGAAATTAATAGTAGGGGTGCTGTTCATTAGGGCCCTTGCACACGACCGTACATACGGTCCATGAGCGGGCCATATGTGCTAGAGCGGCATTAATCGCATGCAGGGGAGCATCATAGGTTACTGTGATACTGTGCATGTCGGGGTCCCGCATTCATATATTCTTATGAGTGCAGGACAATAGCACCGCGGGCAGCCCGACGTGCACAGCATCATTGTAATCCATGATGCTGTGTGCTCCCTTGCACACGATCAATACCGCTCCGGGACATATGACCCGCTCACGGACCGTATGTCTTGGAGGGCATACAGTTGTGTGCAAGGGCCCTTATACTGACATGATTAGTGGGGGGGGGGGGGGGCTGTGCATTATACAGACATGATTAGTGTTGGGGGGGCTGTACATAAAATGACATGATAGGCAAAATAGATTGCAGGCATTACTGTGCAGAGTAAACTGTATGGTGATGACAGGAGGGGAAACGTTTATACATCACAGAGAGCAGATCATGACAAGCAACTTACCATTGGATGTCACGCTCTGCTCTGCTATCCCAGAGGCTGATACAGAATCTCTTACTGTGACGGCCTTAAGAGCGAGCACTCACAAGCAAGGGGAGGGGTTACTTCTGCCCTGCCAGGCTTGCTTTGCTTTTCCCCCAGCAAGCAGGGCAGAGAGGCCCTGAGAGCAGAGAGGCAGCCTGCAAATAGGGAGGTGAGACAACCCCTTTAAGGCTAGTTCACAAGCATTGTTAGAAAAGGCCAGATAATGCAAAGTTCAAAGCTTTATAAATATCCAGATTCCTCTAAACTTGTCCCAAAAATAGCAGCCATGGGTTCTTCTAAGCAGCTGCTTAACACTGAAAATGGTTGAGGTCACCAAAGCAGGATAATACTATAAGAAGATAGCAAAGTGTTTTCAGATTGCCATTTCCTCAGTTCAAAATGTTAAGAAATGTCACGTAACAGGAACATGTTAGAAAGAGAAGGCCTGGAAGACCAGGAAAGCTGCTCATAGAATTGCTAGATTGGCAAATTAGAACCCCTGCGTGACTACAAAAGACCTTCAGGAAGATTCAGCAAACTCTTGAGTTGTGGTACTGTTCTTCTGTTCAGTGTCACCTGCACAATTATGGCCTTCATGGAAGCGTTATCAAAAGAAAATCTCTCCTGTGTCCTCACTACAAAATTCAGCATCAGAAATTTCAAAAGAACATCTAAACAAATCTGATGCATTTTGGAAACAAGTCCTGTTGACCAGTGGGGTTAAAATAGAACTTTGAAATTCCAGCAAATTCTGGAAGCAAACATAACATCAACTGTAAAAAAGAAAAAAAAAGCTGAAGTTGAAAAGAGGATGGCTTCTACAAATCGATAATGATCCTCCTCAAAAACCACAATGGACTACCTTAAAAGGTGCAAACCAAAGGTTTTACCATGGCCCTCACATTCCCCTTATCTGAGCATCATTTGAAATCTGTGGATAGACCTCAAAAGATCAGTGCATGCAAGACGGCCCGGAATCTCACAGAACTAAAAGTCTTTTGCAAGAAGGAATGGTTGGAAATTCCACAAACAAGAATTGAAAGACCCTTAACTGGCTACGAAAAGCATTTACAAGCTGTGATACTTGCCAAAAGGGGTGCTACTAGGTACTAACCATGCAGGGTGCCCCAAGTTTTGCTTTGGGCCCTTTTCCTTTTTTTGATATTTTGAAAATGTATATGATGAAAATAAAAATTAGTTTTAGCTTAAAAGGGAATGTGTCACCTTAATGCCTTTTGGAAATCATTTAATCTTCAACTTGCTTAACTGTTCATAGTAACAGTAATTTTGACCAGAGATGACAAAACGTTTGCCTGCCACTGTATAGCCTCCAGTACATACCCTTGCCCTGGGAGACTGATATAAGTGACCGATAAAAGAATGGAAACTGCCTGTGAACTGCATACGATCCAGCACGACCCCCAGCCATCCCTAAGAGATGTTATCAAATGCACATATATATTTATATGTTACTTGTATGAGATTTTACTTTCAGCTGGGTATATGATACTGTAGATATTACTTGCAATATGGTTTGTACAGTGATCATTATGTTCTGTAAATGCACTTCGGAGCATGGAACGCATGGTGAGATGTTTATCTCCTTGTGTATTCTTTTACATCAATTCCAGTCTATGGAACGCATGCTAGAAAGCAGTTCCAGTTTTACACCATCTTGCGCATGCCCCCTTTCGTTTTGTGAATTACGGGGATGCTGATACGTCGCTACACTTCCTTTTATTCCACATTCTGCCTCCTATCGGGTCATTATATTTTTTTTTATTAGAGACCCCTGCGGAAGCTCATTCCAAAGATGCGCGTGAGGCATATTACCTGTGCACCTTGTCTGCCTGGACACTTTCATTATGGGTATTGTTATTTGATATCATGTATATCATATGTAGTATATTTGATGTCTTTTGGTAGCATACATTTTATTGCTTTTATTTGGTGATGTGCAGCCTGGATGCCCCTGGTTGTAAAGGGTCTCGTTCTGATTTAGGCAGCAGTTTAATATGGTTGATTGTGATAAAGGTTGTACCCGTAGTAGATCATTATACAGAGGCTCTAGGCTAGGACTAATATGTTTCCTCCATATCTTGAAATATTCCTCTGTGAGCCCATCGGGACCTGTTGCCTTTACTGATGTCAGTGCCTTAATAGCCCCTTGTACCTCCTGCACTGTAAACGGTTGCCTCCTGCTATGAGGTAATAGTCAGAAGGGAAAATCGTTTCTAGAAAAGCAGATGGCCCCCCGTTAGTTATACGCAGCATGCAGGGCCTGGAAGTAGGATTACAAAATGTAATTTATTTCCTTGGGGTTCTGTGTCAGTCAACCCTTATCATCCCTCAAATGGGCAGCAGATTGAATTCAATATTCCTATTTTGCTGAGCGAGCCATAAGTTTACCCATTTTGTTTCTATATTCAAAATACTTTGTGCATATTGTGCTTGTAGGGTTTTACGGTTGTGAGTAATAAGAAGTCAAGCGTCCCCTAATGACTGCTTTACAGGTTTCCCAAAATAGGAAGGCCTGGGAACAAAAAGATGATCTGCATTATCTGAGGTGTACTCCAGCCACTATACATGTAAAACCAGTCGAAAATATTCATTTTCAGTGAGCCATGAAGGAAAACTTTTTATATACTCGGAACCTCTGGGTGTAACATTCCATAGATCCATGCTTCGATGAAAGTAAAAGACATTTTCTCCCCTAAAAGGGTACTGATAAAAAATCAATGCGGAACCAAGAAGCCCATGCATGGCAAGTAATGGGTAAACTTCCTATCATCAGGATGATCACGTCTCCAAGGGTCAATTTGGCATTTAGTGGTCAAGAATGCAGGCAAAATCAAATCCTGCACTCGTGGATGTGAAAAAGACCCACCCACAATCTTAAACAGCACTGAATACACCTCTATTATGCTAGTAAATGCGAAAAAAATGATTTGTTGCAATCATTAGGACTATATAAATTGTAAAGGCTCACATTCCCCATAAATGTGGATAATGAAAGTTAAAGCATACTATTCGCTGTGTCCGGGTCCTCACCTAGCACCTGAACATCTAACTGCTTATGAAATAGCACCTTTACCCCGACCTTGCCCTGTGTTGCTGGGAAGCCCATGACCTTGCCTATCCATAATTTTTGTATTTTTACAAAATTGTTGGCATTTAGATACCTAACTACGACCTGACAAGAACGCGGAATGCCCCAAGTTTTGTCCGCCTGAGTGAGATGTTTAACAGAGGTGCACGTTCCACCTTACAGGGTGCAATCAGTCCCACTGTCGATTAAAATAAGGGACTCAAACATGTGGCATAACTCAGAAAGTGGCACTGCTTCAGGTATGTTCAATATCTGGACATTTTCCTGCTTGATCAATTTTCTTGGTCATCTAACTTAGACCACAGCATTTGATTTGTCTTTCAAAAGGTTTTCTACCTTGTCCCGGGCAAAATCTGCATCACTCTCTGTGTTTAGCATTGTATTATCGTGAGATGATAAGTTAGGAGGAAAAATAGACTTAACAAAGTTTAGGTACATAAAGAGTTTACTAAGCTATGATTAAAGATATACTGTATATGCACAAAGATATGCAAAGATTAAGTAAAGTAACAGTCACCGAGAGTTGTCAACAAATGAGCAAGCTCCATCGACCAGTGCCCAACATGGCACTCAGCCGACGTTCATGTAATACAAAGAGAGATGATGGTAGCAAGACCTTTACCCTGATGATGTCTTCAGTGGAGCCCAGCTCTCTGTTCCAAAACTAAGTGTTTTGTACTCTCCTGGTCCCTCCTTGCCCCACCTGAAGGTCAGTACACATGTACAGTTACCTTATACTGCAGAAATGTGGTCAGGTATACACATCACTAAATTTTATGAACTTAAAAGGGAAGAACTAATTAAAAACCTGACTTTCTGAGCATCCCCTGTTCCAGTTCAGAGAAATGTTGGCCTTGTTCTTGCACATCCTTCTAGAGACACTGCCAAGTAGCCACCCCTGTTTGGACAAAAGTGTTTGAAATGTCAAAGAAAACAAAAGTTCCAGCATTTCGGGTAAAAAAAACTTGGCGTTCACTTTATTCATAATGGTCCCAATTCACAGACGTGGAGAACATCTCCCTCCACTGCTAGGTTGACATGTTTCGGACTTGCTAGTCCTTACTCGTTATGTAAGTTATGTTTACTCCAAGATGGTGCCATTTAAAAACTACAAAAAAACAAGCCCTTATACAGCTACATCTACAGTTAAAGTTATAGCTTTTGCAATGTAATGATCAAAAAATAAAAATAAATTAGTTGGTCATTTAAAGAGGCTCTGTCACCAGGATTAACCCTATTAAACCAGGCATACCGCCATGTAGGGCTCATCATGCTGATTAAAACTATCTTTCTATTGTCTGTATGCTATACAGCTGCAGAGAGATGTTTTTATTCATATGCAAATGAGCAAGTTTGAGCACCAGGAGGCAGGGCTGAATCGTTCAAGCACTACTTGGTAACACCCCCTGTGCTCTGCACACTCCCTTTTCCCTTGATTGACAAGACTAGACATCAGCATACTGAGGGAAGTGATGTGTCTTAGGGCTGTCTCCCAGCATGTACATATTATATACACTGCTTACTGTAGCCGTACCACATTGAGATAATCCCAGAAAGCTAATATATATTTTACTTCTTTATTCACAGGCACATTATAAAAACACTAGTAATGTGTTAACTTACAAGCATGGAAAAAACATGCTTCTCTATGTGTTAATGATATAGCTTGGTGCTACAGTGCATTTAAAAAGTCTACACACCCTTGTTAAGATGTCAGGTTTCTGTGCTCTAAAAAACGAGACAAAGATAAATCATTTCAGAACTTTTTACACCTTCAATGTGACCTATAAACTGTACAACTCAATGGAAAAACAAATTAAAATCTTTTAGGTAGAGGGAAGAAAAAATATTAAAATAAAATAATATGGTTGCATCAGTGTACACACCCTTAAACTAATACTTTGTTGAAGCATTTTTTGATTTTATTACAGCACTCAGTCTTTTTGGGTATAAGTCTATCGGCATGGCACATTTTGACTTGGCAAGATTTGCCCACTCTTCTTTGCAAAAACACTCCAAATCTGTCAGATTGCGAGGGCATCTCCTGTGCACAGCCCTCTTCAGATCACCCCACAGATTTTTTTGATTTTATTACAGCAATCCGTCTTTTTGGGTATAAGTCTATCAGCATGGCACATTTTGACTTGGCAAGATTTGCCCACTCTTCTTTGCAAAAACACTCCAAATCTGTCAGATTGCGAGGGCATCTCCTGTGCACAGCCCTCTTCAGATCACCCCACAGATTTTCAATCGGATTCAGGTCTGGGCTCTGGCTGGGCCATTCCAAAACTTTAACCTCTTTAAGACGCAGGGTGTACATGTACGCTCTTGTGTCCTGGTACTTAAGGACGCAGGGCGTACATGTACACCCTGCGAATATCCGATCACGTGCCTGCTAAAATCATTCAGCAGGCACCTTGGCACAATGCCCAGGTGACCCCCCCCCCCCATGTCGGCGATCGCAGCAAACCGCAGGTCAATTCGGTTTGCTGCGCTTTCTGTGCTTTTCTGTAGTCTCCGATCACAGAGACTAAAAAATGCACCAAACTTATACATTTTAACCCCCCCCCCCCCCCCATGCAACCTGCACCCCGCCATGTAAGTGTCCCCCTGGGCGGTGCAGGGGGGGGGGGAATTGCGGGCGGTGCTGCAGGCGGGATCGCCCACCCACCTCCTTTCAAATAATTTCCCTGGTGTCTAGTGGGTATAGCAGGGGGTCAGCACATTGCAGACCCCCTGCTATAAACTGCTGACATCTGTGCTGCAGATGTCAGCAGTTTAACCCCTTTCATACCGCGGTCCGTACGGTCCGCTTTATAGAAGGTGTTAACAGGGAGGGAGCTCCCTCAATCTCCCATCGGGGGGCCGCTGTGCTCTGCTCTTTTCTGGCAGCGGGTGATGGTTGCCATGGGAGCAAGACGCTTTCAGAAGCGTCTTGCTCTGTCCATGGCACTGAAACTCTGAATAGGCTTTTGCTAAAGGCAAAAGCCTATTTTGACTTTGTAAAATAAAAAATACAATACAGTACACTATATAATGTACTTACTGTATTATATAGACACCATATCCACTGGATCTACAAGAACCAAGTGGGTCTGGGTCAAAAAAAATGTAAAAAAAAGTGAAAAAAAAGTAAGAATAAAAAAAATACATATCACTGAATAAAAATTAAAAAAATAAAATACACTACACATATTAGGTATAGGTATCTGCTCTATAAAAATATCACATGACCTAACCCCTCACGCAAATACCGTAAAAAACAAACAAAAAAAGGTGTAAAAAAGCCATTTTTTGTCACCTTACATCACAAAAAGTGTAATACCAATTGAGCAAAAAGGCGTATGCCTCCCAAAATAGTGCCAATAAAACCACCACATCTCTTCCCACAAAAAATGAGTCCTTACATAGGACAATCGCCCAAAGAAATAAAAAAAAATATGGCTAACAGACTATGGAGACACTAAAACATAATTTTTTTTCTATTACTGTATATACTCGAGTATAAGCCGAGTTTTTCAGCACAAAAAAAACACATAAAAAGGAGAGCGGAGTGGGAGGAGGAGCTGGGGGCGGGCATTTGCGGCGGGGCCGGTGCACTCACTGCTGACTGACTGATGTCACGTGCCTGCCCGGCCTGCTTTATGAATGAAGCAGGCAGCGCAGGCACGTGACGTCAGTCACGCTGTGCTCGCCCGGCCTGCCTGGAGTATTCAGTGCGGCATGTGAGGAGGTATTTAGAACAGAGGGGGCAAGAGTTATAGTATGAATTACACTATACAGTAATTGAATTTTAAAACTTTACAGCAGCGGTAATGGGGGGGGGGGGCGGCTGTGGATGGCACTGTTATGACATGGGGGGGGGGGGCGGCTGTGAAGGGCACTGTTATGGGATGGGGGCGCTGTGGATGGCACTGTTATGACATGGGGGGGCTGTGAATGGCACTGTTATGGGATGGGGGGGCTGTGGATGCCGGGTTGGCTTATACTCGAGTATATACGGTAATGCTATTATTGTGTTAAAGTAAAATAAATTTTAAAAAAGTAAACATATTAAGTATCGTTGCGTCCATAAAAATCTGCTCTATAAAAATATCACATGATCTAACCCCTCAGGTAAATACCGTTAAAAAAATGTAATAAGAACAATGCAAAAAAAAATTTTTTGTCACCTCACATCTCAAAAACTGTAATAGCAAGCGATCAAAAAGTTATATGCACCCAAAAATAGTGCCAATCAAACCGTCCTCTCATCCCGCAAAAAATGATACTCCACATACTCCAATAATATTGTGTAAAACTTAAATAAATAAATAAAAAGTATACATATTATGTATCGCCGCGTCCATCACAACCTGCTCTATAAAAATAACACATGACCAAACCCCTCAGGTGAACACAAAAAAAATATATATAAATATTGTGTTAAAAGCCATTTTTGTCACCTTACATCACAAAAAGTGTAATAGCAAGCAACCAAAATGTCATATGCACCCCAAGATAGTGCCAATCAAACCGACATCTCATCCCGAAAATGAGCCCCTACATAAGACAGTCGCCCAAAATGTGGTCGTAAACTATGTGGTCGTAAACTGCTGTATGGCCAAACGGCAGGGTGTATAAGGAAGGGAACGCCATATGGTTTTTGGAAGGCAGATTTTTCTGGACTGGTTTTATGACACCATGTCCCATTTGAAGCCCCCCTGATGCACCCCTACAGTAGAAACTCCAAAAAAGTGAGCCTATTTTGGAAACTACGGGATAAGGTGGCAGTTTTGATTGTATTATTTTAGGGTAAATATGATTTTTGGTTGCTCTACATTACAATTTTTTGAGGCAAGGTAACAAAAATAGAAATTCTGAAATGTCATCTCCATTTGCCAATAACTCTTGTGGAACACCTAAAGGGTTAACATAGTTTGTAAAATCAGTTTTGAATAACTTCAGGGGTGTAGTTTCTTAGATGGAGTCACTTTTTTGAAGTCTCTACTCTAGGGGTGCATCGGGAGGCTTCAAATGGGACATGGTGTCAAAAATCCAGTCCAGCAAAATCCGCCTTCCAAAAACCATATGGCGTTCCTTTCCTTCTACGCCCTGCCGTTTGGCCATACAGCAGTTTACGACCACATATGGGGTGTTTCTGCAAACTACAGAATCGGGGCAATAAATATTGAGTTTTGTTTGGCTGTTAACCCTTGCTTTGTTACTGGAAATGGATTAAAATGGAAAATTTGCAAATAGATAGCTCTTTTGGGACCGTTTTGTATTTTTTTGTTATTTACATCGTTGAACTGACAGGTTAGATTGTGTGCTATTTCTATAGAGCAGGTTGTTGGGTGTTTTTGTTTCAGTTTTACAAAATAAAGAATTTTTTTAAAAAATTATGATTTTTTTAGTGTCTCCACATTCTGAAAGCCATATTTTATTTTTATTTTTTGGGCGACTGTCTTATGTAGGGGCTAATTTTCTGCGGGATGAGATGTACATGAAGTTCCCCGCAGCAGCCGCTGCCTCCTGGCTCCTAGCCCTGCCGACCACCAAAGACAGGAAGTGCCAGGACAGCAGCAAGTGAGGGAGGCCATGCAGGTCTCTCTAACCCTGGGAACACACCTGAGCGTTTTTCAGCGCGTTCAAACGCGCTGAAAAACGCTCAACAAGTGAAAACCCATGTATTCCAATGGACATGGTTCACACTTGAGCGTTTTACAGCGCATTCAAACGCGCTGAAAAACGCCAAACGCAAACGCTTGTGCATGAGCTTCTTTGGGGCGTTTGCCCAAGCGTTTGCACCCATTGAAAAGCATGGGAACGCGCATATAAGAAAATATGCGCGTTTTCCGCTTCAAAAACGCGCATATGAATGCGCGTTTTTGTAGTAAAACCCAGCAGAAAGGCAGAATCTCCACCCACCTTTGCTGGGTGGGGATTCTTTTTTTCTGCAAACTGTAAGCTGTCAATCAAAAAACGCCCCAAATACGCGCGTTGCAAAAATACAAAAACGCCGAAAAAAACGCGCGTTTTCCGCAGAAAAAACGCTCAAAAAAACGCCTGATCCAAAAACGCCTAGGTGTGTTCCCAGCCTAAGGGAGTTCTCCAGATCCTGGCCTGCCACTGTCCAAGGAGGGAGAAACAGGTAAAAGATAGTGGCCCTCTCCTCCTAGGCCCCAGCTGTAGCCCCTGCACAGGGCTTCTCTACACACTAGAAGGTGATTGGGAATATACCTGTCAGGAGGCCCAGCAGTAGAAGCCCCCCACTATAATGTCTCCCTGTGGCCCCTATACTGGAGCAATGGAGACATTACTGTATGGGGCGACAAGGAGACATTATACTGATTTGGGAAAGGGGTTATAATGTCACCTTGTGGCCCTCATACAGTATAACGTGTTCATGCATCTGCCCCCATTCAGTATAACGTCTCCTTGTGGCTGCCCCCATACAGTATAATGTCTCCTTGTAGCTGCCCCCATACAGTATAACGTCTCCTTGTAGCTGCCCCATATAGTATAACGTCTCCTTGTGGCTGTCCCATACAGTATGACGTCTCCTTGTAGCTGCCCCATACAGTATAACGTCTCCTTGTGGCTGCCCCCATACAGTATAACGTCTCCTTGTGGCTGCCCCCATACAGTATAACGTCTCCTTGTGGCTGCCCCCATACAGTATAACGTCTCCTTGTGGCTGCCCCCATACAGTATAACGTCTCCTTGTGGCTGCCCTCATACAGTATAAATTTCTCCTTGTAGCTGCCCCCATACAGTATAACATCTCTTTGTAGCTGCCCCATACAGTATAATGTCTCGTTGTGGCTGCTCCCATACAGTATAACGTCTCCTTGTGCCCCCATACAGTATAATGTCCCCTTGTGGCTGCCCCCATTCAGTATAACGTCTCCTTGTGGTCGCCCCATTCAGTATAACGTCTCCTTGTAGCTGCCCCATTCAGTATAACGTCTCCTTGTGGCCCCTATACAGTATAACGTCTCCTTGTGGCTGCCCCCATACAGTATAATGTCTCCAAGTGTTTTTTTCTTCTAAATGGGCATTTATCGTGATATATATCGTTATCGCGATAAATTTCTTAATATCGTTATCGTGGCAATATTTTTGATATCGCCCAACCCTACCACAAGCCACAACAGAACGGCAGAATGAGATTAGGAAGGTTAACAAGTGGCTCATTAACTGGTGTAGGAAAGGGGGGTTTGGGTTCCTGGAGAACTGGGGCGACTTTTCTTTCGGCTACAGGCACTATTGTAGGGATTGGCTTCACCTCAATGGGAAAGTGGCAGCTGTTTTGGTGGAGACGATGGCTAGAAGGTTGGAGGAGTGTTTAAACTAGGGACAGGGGGGTGTAATTACATTATATGAGGGGAAGATAATGCAGCTAGAGAGCTGGGGCAAGGTAATAAGATTGAAATTGAGAATACGGGGTGAAATTGAGGGAGGAACTAGAACACTTCATAAGTAAAGGTGTAGTGTAAAAAAATATCCAGAAACCTCTAAATTGTATGTATACTAATGCCAGAAACCTGACTCATAAAACTAGTCAACTGGAAGTATTAATGTCCGAGGAGGACTATGACATAATGATAGCTGTGACTGGAAAGTTAATGTACAGGGTATCAGTCTGTTTAGAATGGATTGTAAAAACCCGAGAGGGGTATGGGTTTGCCTTTATTTAACGTCCTGTCTACAGCCCACACTACGGGAAGCTATAACTGAGGTTAATGAACATATGGAGTCCCTTTGGTTAGAAGTAGATGGACGCAAAAACAATAATAAAATATTGATAGGCATTTTGATGTCCGTTTGACGAAACTGAGCCAAACAGATCCGTCTTGACTTTCAACGGTGTTCAAGACGGATCAGTTGAGGCTATGTTAAAGATAATACAAACGGATCCGTTCTGAACAGATGCATGCGGTTGTATTATCTGAACTGATGAGTTTGTGGAGATCCATGACGGATCCGCACCAAACGCGAGTGTGAAAGTAGCCTTAACAAATAATCTAACAGAACAACAGATGTGCAGGTTGGGGGACACCTGGGAAATAGTGATCATACAATAATAACCTTCCAGTTGTCATTCACAACGGTGTTTCTTCAGGGAGGCACGAAGATACCGAATTTTCAAAAATCAAAATTTGACCATTTAAGAGAGGCTATTGAATATTTTTAAAAGTATCCAAAGTTGGAGACAGAGGAGTAAAACTAACCCTAAAATCTTCTTCAGTTATATAAATGGCAAAAGTTTAAACCTGAAAGTGTTGGTACTTTACAGAGTGATGAGGAAAAAGCTAATTTATTAAATATTTTTTTTTCCTCCACTGTATTCACTAAGGAAAATGAACTGTAAGACGAAATGCAAAGTAAACTCTCCATTAAAAGTGGCCTGTCTGACCCAGGAAGAAGTGCAGTATTAAAATGGACGTATCACCAGGTCCATATGGCAGACACCCCCATATCTGTCACAAGGGTGTCAGGAGCCACGTCTGACTCCGTTATACCCGGGGTCAGGAAGTCGCAGCGGGTGGCTGCGCGCTCTATGTCTAAAGATCATGCTGTTACTTGATGGTTGCTTTCTGTGTTTGCCTTGCAATCCTTTTTGTCTCCGTAGCTTCTTCTCCTCAGCTGTTTCTTGTCCGCCACTCCCAACCTCCTTATATTCCCCCTTCCCACTTCTCTGGTTGCCAGATATAGAGCTTCCTGCCTGGATTTCTATACTGACCCCTTGGATCTGTGTAGCTGTTGTTCCTGGTTGTCGTACCAGAGCATTACCCTCCGGATCCCTGTTGGGCTTTTGTTGTCCGCTGTTGTCAACCACCTGGGCTTATATGTTTTGCCTGTATTGTCTGTCCTCTCCCTGGTGTTTTCCTTTAGTGTTAGTGGTGAGGACTAGTGCTCCCACCGCCCTATTCACTACTTAGGGCTCAGCTTAAGGAAAGCCAGGGTTTAGGCACGTGATCGGCGTATGGGTGAAGAACCCGTCTAGGGACGTCAGGGCAGTCAGGTGCCAGCTTCTAGGTGAGTTAGGGGTCTCCACCTTTCCTCTCCCTTGGACAGGGCTTTCCCTTTTCCATCCCTTTGCGTCACACGTCTGTGATCGGTACGCCGGTCGTGATAATATCCTAAGAGAATTAAGTAATGTAATAGACAGTCTCTTATTTCTGATATTTAAGAACTGTATATTGAGAGGGAGCATTCCACAGGATTGGTGCTTAGCAAATGTGGTGCCAGTATTCGAAAAGCGTCTAAAAACAGAGCCCGGAAACTATAGGCCGTTAAGTTTAACATCTGCTTGGATAAACTGTTTGAAGGTTTTCTAAGATTCTGAAGTATCTCAGTGAAAATGAGCATATAACGCCGTATCAGCATGGCTTGATGAGGAATCGATTATGTCAAACTAATTTAATCAGTTTCTATGAAGAGGTTAGTTCTAGACTTTAACTGTGGTGAGTCAGTTGATGTTGTATATCTGGACTGCTCCAAAGCATTTGATACTGTGCCACATAAACAGATAGTAGATAAAACTAGATTGTGTCCTTTCTGAAGAAACCACAGGATGTTGGCTTGAAATCTGATTGGCTGTTTGTAGCTCCAGCCACTTTTTAAAATTAGAACCCAAGTCACCCAAACACTGACTGACTGCCAAATTTGAGGACACTGCCATCAACAGTTTGAGCGGCGGTAATTCAAATTTCCCTATATAAAACAAATGGCTGAAATGTGACTGGTTGTTGAAGGCTCCACCCACTATGCCCCTCAGTGAATACCTTGGGGTGTCTACTTTCCGAAATTGGGTCATTTGTGGGGTGTGTTTACTGTTCTGGCATTTTGGGTGGGGCTAAATTGTGAGCATCCCTGTAAAACCTAAAGGTACTCGTTGGAATTTGGGCCCCTTTGCGCACCCAGGCTGCAAAAAATTGTCACTCATGTGGTATCGCCATACTCAGGAGAAGTAGGGCAATGTGTCTTGGGGTGTATTTTTACATATACCCATGTTGGATGAGAGAAATATCTCTGTAAACTGACAACTTTGTATAATTTTTTTTTTAAAGTTGTGGTTTACAGCGATATTTCTCACTCAAAGTATGGGTATATATATAAATACACCCCAAAACTCATTGCCCTACTTCTCCTGAGTACGGTGATACCACATGAGTGACACTTTTTTGCAGCCAAGATGCGCAAAGGGGCCATAATTCGCATGAGTACCTTTAGGATTTCACAGGGCATTTTTACGCATTTGGATTCTCACACTTTAGGACCCCTAAAATGCCAGGGCAGTATAAATATCCCACATGCAACCCCATTTTGGAACGAAGACACCCCAAGGTATTCCGTGAGGGGCATGGCGAGTTCACAGAAAAAAAAATATTTTGGCACAAGTTAGCGGAAATTGATACTTATTTATGTTTTTTTTTTTAACTTGGGGTGTCTTCTTTCTAAAATGGGGTCACTTGTGAGGTGTTTGTACTGCCATGGCATTTGAGGGTCTCCGCAATCATTACATGTATGGCCAACATTAGGAGTTTCTGCTATTCTCCTTATATTGAGCATACGGGTAATGAGATTTTTTTTTTCCGTTCAGCCTCTGGGCTGAAAAAAAAATAAATAATGAACGGCACAGATTTTTTCATTCGCATCGATCAATGTGGATGAAAAAATCTCTGCCAAAATGAGTGACTGCGGTGCGGTGGGCTGGGCGCTAACTACCTAACAAGTAGCTAACTAACTGGCAGTGATAAGGGACCCTTATGCCCCATTCACACGTCCGCAATTCTGTTTGCAGAACTGAATTGCGGACCCATTCATTTCTATGGGGACAGACTTTGTCCCGCTCTGATCCGTAATTGCGGATCCACACTTCTGGGTCTGCACTTCTGTACAGCAAAAATATAGAACATGTCCTATTCTTGTCCGCAATTGCGGACAAGAAAAGGCATTTTCTATATAGTTCTGGCAATGTGCGGATCTGCAAAATGCGGAAAGCACATTGCCAGTGTCCGTGTTTCGCGGATTCGTGGATCCGTAAAACACATATAGACATGTGAATGGAGCCGTACAGGGGGGGTGATCAGGGAGTCTATATGGGGTGATCAGGGGTTAACAAGGGGCTAATAAGTGACAGGGGGGGGGTGTAGTGTGGTGCTTGGTGCTACTTTACATAGCTACCTGGTCCTCTGGTGATCGATCCCAGCAAATGGGACCACCAGAGGACCAGGTAGCAGGTATATCAGACTCTGTTAACAAAACAGCGTCTGATATACCTGTTTGATTTTATTTATTTAACTTCTACAGCCTGCCAGCGATTGATCATCGCTGGCAGGGTGTAGTACAGTTGTGTTCAAAATTATTCAACCCCCACTGAAATTGAGTGTTTTGTCCAGTTTGACATTGATTTTGATCATTTCATTCATCTTGTTTACAATTAAATCAAAGAGGCACTTGTAAGTCAGACAAATATACCATAACATTTATAATGAAATAACCACAAATGTCTTTTCTGTGCTCACATCATTATCAGTTTTATTCAACCCCCAAGTGACATTCAATCTTAGTACTTAGTACAACATCCTTTTCCAGTTATAACAGCTTTTAAACGTACAGCATAGCTTGACACAAGTGTCTTGCAGCGATCTACGGGTATCTTCGCCCATTCTTCATGGGCAAAAGCCTCCAGTTCAGTCACATTCTTAGGCTTGCGCGCTGCAACTGCTTTCTTTAAGTCCACCCCCAGAGGTTCTCAATCGGATTTAAGTCTGGTGACTGCGATGGCCACTTTAAAATGTTCCAGCCTTTAATCTGCAACCATGCTCTAGTGGACTTGGAGGTATGCTTGGGATCATTGTCCTGTTGAAAGGTCCAACGTCTCCCAAGCCTCGGGTTTGTGACGGACTGCATCAAATTTTCATCCAATATCTCCTGGTACTGAAGAGAATTCATGGTACCTTGCACACGCTGAAGCTTCCCTGTACCTGTAGAAGCAAAACAGCCCCAAAGCATGATTGACCCCCCACCATGCTTCACAGTAGGCAAGGTGTTCTTTTCTTCATAGGCCTTGTTCTTCCTCCTCCAAACATAGCGTTGATCCATGGGCCTAAACAGTTCTAATTTTGTTTCATCAGTCCACAGAACACTATCCCAAAACTTTTGTGGTTTGTCCACATGACTTTTGGCATACTGCAGTCGACTCTTCTTATTCTTTGGAAACAGCAAGGGGGTGCGCCCAAAATTGTGATGACTTTACATTCCCCATATGTCTACTTCATGTGTGGATCATTTTGGGCATGCCATTTTATTTTTGGGGATGTTACAAGGCTTAGAAGTTCAGAAGGTAATTTTGAATTTTTTTCAAGAGTTAATGGAAAATGGAGATAAAATTTCATAATTTCGATTTTTTTTGGGGGGAAAATTTTCCATTTTAATCAATTTTTTTCCACTAACAAAGCAAGGGTTAACTGCCAAAGAAAACTCAATATGGGTTGCCCTGATTCTGTAGTTTGCAGAAACACCCCATATGGTGTCCTAAACTACTGTTTTGCCAAACGGGAGGATATAGGAGGGGAAAGCCATATGGGTTTTGGAAGGCAGATTTTGTGGGACTGTTTTTTTTTACACCATGTCCCATTTCAAGCCCCCCGTTGCACCCCTAGAATAGAAATTCCAAAAAAGTGACTGGTAGTGTTTTTGGTACTATTTTAGGGTAAATATGATTTCTGGTTTCTCTATATTGCACTTTTTTGAGGCAAGGTAACAAAAAATTGAAATTCTAAAATAGTTTCTACATTCACCATTAAGTTTTGTGAAACACCTAAAGGGTTAAAAAAGTTTGTAAAGTAATTTTTTATTACCTTGAGGGGTGTCGTTTCTTAGATGGGGTCACCTTTTTGGAGTTTCTAATCTAGGCTACGTCAGGGGGGCCATCAAAGTCTGCCTTTCAGAAACCATATGGCGTTCCCTTCGTTCTGTACACTGCCGTGTGGCTATTTAGCCATTTACAACCACATATGGGGTGTTTCTGCAAGCTACAGAATCAGGGCAATAAATATTTAGTTTTGTTTGGCTGTTTACCCTTGCTTTATTACTGGAAAAAATTAATTCAAATGGAAATTTTGCCAAAAATGGGTGTTTTGGCACCGTTTTTATTTTATTTTTTTGACTGTGTTCATCCGAAGGGTTATGTCAAATGTTATTTTTATAGGGCAGATTCTTACAGACGCGGCGATACATAATATGTCTACTTTTTAAAATTTGTTTAGATTTTACACTATATTATCATTTTAGGAACAAAAAAGAAATAATTTTAGTATCTCCATAGCCTGGGAGCTACAGTTTTTTTTTTTTTTGTAGTTTTTTTTTGCGACTATCTAATGTAGGGGCTCATTTTTTGCGGGATAAGATGACGGTTTTATTGGACATCCCTCTTGTCCTTATACCTGACCAGCAACAGGTTTCCACTGGTAAGGGCACGGGTCTCACCCCTGGGGATAGATACCTGAAGGGGGTGGGCAGGGAGGCCGCGCAGATTTTTCCGCATGGTCCCACAAGCGAACGTGGATCTGGCGGCGAGGGCCTGATACAAGGGGATACTAGTATAAAAGTTATCCATGTACAAGTGGTAACCCTTATCTAGTAGTGGGTACATAAGGTCCCACAAGAGTTTCCCGCTAACACCCAGAGTGGGGGACATTCTGGGGTTCAATACAGTAATCTAGAGGTACACTTACCTAGGGGTTTTATTGCTAAAAAGTAGTAAAACGTAAAAAACCATATGTGTTTGGTATCAGTGTAATCGTACTGACCCAGAGAATAAAGATATTGTTATTTATACCGTATACTACTTTTTTGCAATAAAACCACTTTATTTTAAAAGAAAAAAATGTTTTTGCATTGCCGCTTCCCAAGACCCATAACTTTTACATTTTTCTTTCTATTGAGTTGTGTGAAGGCTTCATTTTTGCGGGACGACTTGTATTTTTCATTGGTATCATTTTGGAGTAAATTACGCTTTTTGATCGCTTGTTATTACGTTTTTTCAGTGGCAACGAAGAATAAATCAGCAATTCTGTCTTTTTTTTTTTTTTTTTTTACGGCATTCACCGTAGGGGATAATTTTTACGTAATATTTATGTAGTCCAGGATGTTACGAACGTGGCAATACCAAACGTATGGGGGAGGTTATTTTTTTTGCAATTTTTTCCATTGAAAAGCATATTTTCAATGGAAAAAAAGCGTATTTTTTAATGGAATTTTTTATATTTAATGCTTTTTTGTTTTTCGTTTTGTTTACCACTAAATAGTCTCACAAGGGGACTATAACAGACAGTATTTTGATTGCTTTTAAAATGCAATTTACTATCCCTATAGTGCAGGGATCAGCAACCTTCTGCACTCCAGCTGTTCGGAAACTACAACTCCCAGAATGCTTCATTCACTTCTCTGGGAGTTATAAGAACAGCTGAGCATGTTTGCATGCTGGGAGTTGTAGTTTCACAGCACCTGGAGTGCCGAAGGTTGCTGATCCCTGCTATAGTGCATTGCATTTTAATGGCAATGCTATTCTAACATTGACCAGCAGGCTGCGCCAGAGACGCACACCCTGCTGGAAATTACTGAAGGCTGGTCTGGGGCCTTCATAGACCCCTACCAGCCTCACACACATCGGCACCCCGCGATCGCCTTTGCGGGGTGCTGATGGGAGACAGAGGGAGTCCGCTCCCTCTGTCAGCACTTTACATGCGGTGTGCACCATTGCCTGCAGCATGTAAAGTGTTAAACAGCCTGGATTGGCACTCCTGCCAGTTCGGGCTGTTAGAGCAGGGCAGCGGCTCTCATGCGAGAGTCGGGAACTCGTGCAGCGCTTAGACTGGGCTGCTGTAAAAAAGCGTCGGCCTAGCCTAGCGCTCCATTCACACGTCCGCAATTCTGTTCCGCATTTTGCGGAACGGAATTGCGGACCCATTCATTTTTATGGGAACACACTATGTCCCGCCCGCATCCGCAATTGCGGATCTGCACTTCTGGGTCCGCAATTCCCGGGTCCGCAATTGCGGACAAGAAAAAGCATTTTCTATGACAGTGCCGACGATGTGCTGTCCGCAAAATATAGGAACGCACATTGCCGGTGTCCGTGTTTTGCGGGTCCATGGATCCGCAAAACACACACGGACATTTGAATGGACTCTAAGGTCCCTTAGTGACCGCCATAAAAAGGCGTATGGGGGGTCACTAAGGGGTTAATAGTTCTGGCATTTTCAGATGCAGCGATACTCAATATGTTTACTTTTTTGTTTTTGTTTTTTATATGTAAAATTGGGAAAGGGGGGTGATTTAAATTTTTAATATATTGTTTTTTTTTTTCACTTTTTTTTAGGGGCCTAGTACATGGAATCTTTTTATCCCCTCTCCTATTCACCCTAATAGATCTCTGTTAGGGTGAATAGGATTTCTACACTCTCCATTCTGAGCTGTGCCTCGTGAAAAGCTCAGCATGGAGAAAGCCATGGCTGGCCTGGATCACTTTAGCAGCATCCATGCTGCCATGGCAACAGATTGATGCGCCACGATTTCACTGTGGGGGCTCCGATCTGAAGGCAGAGGGAACCGCATCCCTCTCCCTTCACTCACAGGTACCGAGAACAGCGTTGATCACAGCACCTGAGGCACTAAATGACAGGGGCAGCACAATCTCCACTCCCTGTCACCTTTAAAATATTAAAAGTTTATATCCAATCTTTATTTAAATTTTCATATAGATGAAAATAATGAATAAGACATTGCAAAATGGACATCATTAAAAACCAAACATTAACAACAACATCCTTGGTTCGGAAATCATGAGATACATATCAAGTGATTCGACTTACATACTATCAATTGTAGCCTACAATACAATACATTTTATTGAGAGACAATACTTATATAGCGTGTTCACCAAGAGTTTCCAACCCTCAAGTAGTAGAGTATATTCAATTCCTGTTCAATGGTTTCCCAATGCCCGTGCAGCTATGCGGTGCTCGATGGGGGCATTCTTGCCCATAAGCAGTGTTGATACAGTGTAAACGTAAATTATGTTTTCTATGCCATTCTTTAATGTACGTATCGTTTTTATGTCATTCGAGCCATGGATTCCATGTCAGAAGGAACTTATCATGCGACAGGGATTCCCAGCTAGATAATTCTTCTAATTGACATAACTCGTGGACTTTGTTAACCCAGTCCCCAATCTGCGGCGTTGTAGTGGATAGCCAGTACATCGGGATTAAAAGTTTAGCTGCAGATACAAGGGAGGCCAACAGGGAGTGTTTGGTCAGCACAAAGCCGTTGCTGGATAGATTGAGCAATACCACAGATGGGGTGAGCGAGGAAGAACCCGGGCGGATCTCCTGTATACACTTGGAAATCATATCCCAAAAGGAGGCTATCAGTGGGCACGACCACCATATGTGAAACAGTGTACCTATGGCAGCGCCACATCTCCAGCAGTGGTCTGAGCGTGAGGAATCCATGGCTTGTAGCTTGTCAGGTGTGTTATACCACCTAGTGACTATCTTATAGGCATTTTCCTGAATTCTGACACAGCGGAAATAACCATGTGAATGACACAAAATCCTATCCACTGTCTCGGTATCAAAGGAGGTGCCTAAGTCTCTCTCCCATTGTGTAATGAAGAGGGGCCTGGTGGAATCTGTAGTCTCCATTAATTTATTATATAACAGTGAGATTGTCCCTTTTTTACCCGTTTGTTGTGTCAAGACCGCATCATACCAAGTAGGTGCATAATGACCCGGGGTACAGGCAATATATTGGTTGCATATTTTCGAGATTTGCGAATAATGCAAAGGGAACCACGGTATATCAGGGAAGCTGTTTTTGAGCTCTTGCAGCGAGGGAACCCTACGCAGGTGCACAAAATCTCCCACTGCTTCAGTTCCTAACATTGACCATATGCCCAGGTCATCCTTGAAGTCCTTTACTAGCAGGAAGGGCAGGTAGCAGATAGGAGTAAATGGTGACAGGCATTGAGATGGGTAGATGTGCGCTGACATTTTGGACCACGTCTCCAATACTTTCAGTAAGTCGTAGTTATCTGAGCCCATTCTACTTCTGATTTTAGGATCCCATAACTTCGCCAATCCCCCCGGGCCCAATACCCTCCTGGCTGTTTGGCATCCCAATTTGCTAATTTTAGGGTTACTAATTTCTGAATGAAGTTTCATTTGCACCGCCCTGTAATAACCAGTGACATCTGGGAGCCCAAAACCCACTTTCAGTTTAGATCTAGCCAACACCTTGTAGGACAGTCTAGGGCTACTATTCCCCCATATATAGGCTGAAAAAAGTCTGCGCATCTGCGCCAGAAAAGACTGAGGCAGGGAGATAGGGAGGGTCTGCAGCATGTATAGGAGTCTGGGCGGGACATATGTTTTCAGTAAATTTTTTCTGCCTACCCAAGATAAGTAAGGGATTTTAATGTCTACAAGTTGCTGCTTAATACTGGATAGCAGAGGTGAATAATTCATGGAGAACAATTGGCTGGGGTCTCTTGTAACTTTAATACCCAGGTATCCGATGTGGGAATCATGCCACTGAAAGGGGAAATCCCTCTTAAGTTTACCCACTACAGACCCAGGAATATTTATTCCTAAAGCAGTGCATTTGGTGAGGTTGATTTTAAAGTTGGATAAAGATCCAAATCTTTCTAATTGTTTTAATAAGGCAGGGAATGCTTCTTCTGGATTTGTCATAAACAACAGCATATCATCCGCGAACGCGGCTACCGTGTGGATTTCAGAGCCTATTTTCAAACCCCTGGTTTCAGGGTCCTGTCTCAATGCTTGAATAAACGTCTCAAGGCAAAGTATGAACAGTGTGGGGGCGAGAGCAGACATCCCTGTCGCGTCGCATTCGCTATATTAAATGAGGGGGATAGGACGCCATTTACTTGGACCCTTGCGGAAGGGCCGGACTACAGAGACAGCACCGCCTCAACAAACTGTGAGGGAAGGCCAAATTTCAACAGGGTGGCTTTCATAAAAATCCAGTCCACCCTGTCGAATGCCTTTTCGGCGTCGGTACTGAGGAAAGCAAGCCTCCTTCCATGACCCAGGGCGAACTGCTGTGCCTGAAGGACCCGGAACGTGCTGTCCCTGCACTCCCTGCCCCCCACAAATCCAGACTGCTCTGAAGATATAATGTCAGGCAGCAGCTTAGAGAGTCTGCTGGCCAATAATTTTGCCCACAATTTAACTTCTGCGTTTAATAGCGAAATTGGCCTATAGCTGTCAGGGATCTCCGCGTCCTTGCCAGGTTTTGGTAAGACAACAATGTGTGCCTCTAGTGCTTGTTTGGCCAAAGGAGTTCCCTTCATCAATGAGTTAAAAAAGCTGACAAGTTGTGGGCCCAAGACTGGAAAGAATCGATTGTAATAGGCCACTGTAAGACCATCCGGTCCCGGGCTTTTACCCTTAGGTGTAGATCTAAGGACCTTTTGTACTTCGTCTAGGGTTACTGGAGCTAATAAAGTCTCCCTAGAATGTTCTGGGATGACATGTAAGTCTAATTGCTGCAAGAACCTCCCCACCTCCTCCTCCCTAGCGGCAGACTCGGCTCCAGTCTCAGAGGGCCGTAAGTTGTACAGAGAGTGGTAGTAATCCCGGAATATTTTTGATATATTAAGGGCATCTATAGATAGGGACCCATCCTGTGATCTCATTTGTTTAATGAAAGCCTGGTCATTGCGTTTCTTAATGAGGGCAGACATTATTTTACCCCCTCTGTTCCCATGAACATAATGCTTGTGTTTCACTTTCAAATAAGCCCTAGCCGCCTTTGTGTTTAGTAACCCCTTAAGTTCCTGTCTGAGGGCCTTTAATTCCGCTAGGTCTCTGATTGCTAATTACCGTTTATGTGATGCTTCCAGAGTGGAGATACGGGTTAGTAAATCAGACATCTGCTTCATCCTGACCTTTTTGATATGAGAGCCCAATGCAATAAACTCTCCGCGGATAACCGCCTTATGTGCCTCCCATAATAAAGCCCCTGATGGTGTGGAATCAGCATTTAGGTTAAAATATTCTTGTAGTTTTTGTGGTATGGAGTTGACTTGTGTATTCGAGTCAAGGAGGGTATGATTTAATCTCCAAGTGCACTCCCTTCCACACAAGTCTGGAAGACAGATGACAGAGGAGACCGGAGCATGGTCAGATACCGTGATACTATGGACCACTGAGGATTGTACATCTTGCAAATGTCTATCAGAGATGAAGAAGTAGTCCAACCTCTGGTAAGACTTATGGGGGTTGGAGTAAAAGGTGTAATCTCTTCTGTCACCATGCACCGATCTCCACACGTCACTGAGGTGGAGGCCTCTGAGACTTGTATGTACTGACCTGAGGGCCTTGTATGATACAGCAGATTTCTGTGTTGAGGAATCGAGTAGGGGATTTAGGGTAAGGTTGAAATCACCTCCCACTAATAGGGTACCCGTGGCAAATGTGTTAATCGTGGTCAATGTGTCTTTTAACCATCTAGCCGTTCTTGTATTCGGGGCATATACATTACAGATCGTGACTGTCAGGTGTCCTATCTCTCCCCTCAATAGCAGATACCGTCCTTCAGGGTCTTTCAACTCCGAGTGGAGGGTAAAGGGAACACTGCGTTTAAATCCTATGCTAACTCCTCGTGCGGACGAACTGTCGGAGTAAGCATGATACCATAATCCGAAAGAGGAGTTACATAGGTTGGGCACCTTAGAACTAGTGAAATGGGTCTCCTGTAGGAGGACTATGTCCACTGCTATTTTTCTAAGGACCTGGAATATTCTGCTGCGCTTAATCGGATTATTGCAGCCGTGGACATTAAAGGTGGAAAACCCAAGCATTAACGGGGCCATTGGAATAATCTGTAGAGCCACATGCGGAGGTCGTATGTATGTCGAAATACCAAGGGTGTACATAACAGAAATAATGAAACTGCAAAATTAGCGAACATTTCTGGTGAACAATTTCCAGTACAAATGGAAAGTTTTACCAGGATGGGGGGATACATACTCATGTTAACGATGTATGCATCCCGACCAGCCCAGTACCCTGCTTTTCCAGCTTTGTTATTAATTATAGCATGCGAACAAGAACTACCCGTTGTAGCCCGCCTATGAGGTAAACCCCCATATAGTTGAAAAGGGAGCCCTTAGTACCTGCGAACTATAAAGCAGGGGGTATGACCACGTAAAAAGAATAGAATGAGCAGGATCAGTAAGATTAATATGAACCTGAGATTAAGGGTTGTTAAAGATAGCCTAAGAAACCTCTGTTATAGGCAAAAAGGGTAACATATCATCAGTTGCTTAAGGCCAGTATAAGCCACATAGTAAACCATTGTTAAAGGTAACTCAATAAATGGTTGCTAAAGGTAATTATGGGAAAACACGATAAGCTGTAGTTAAAGGCAACATAATAAACGGCTGTTAAAGGCTCCGTAGAGGCCATACATCACAGACCCAGCCGCAACCACACTTGGTATTAGTAATAATATACCGCCGGTGTCTGAACTTCATCCTGGCGTGTCCTTTGCCGGTGCCTTTTTGTTCCTCCCGGGCCTCTGAGGTCTTGGTTGCATCCACTTAGTTGCCGTGGGAAGCGGCGATAGGTCTTCTGTAGTCGGTATGGAATCCATGAGGGGATCTTCCAAGGGCGACAGATGTAGAATGTCCCACACAGGAAGAAGATCCTCGGGTGCATGGACAGTTATACCACGGTTACCCGCTGTAATTAGGAGGCCAAAGGGAAAAAGCCACCGATGGGGAGTCTTAGAGGAGCGGAGGAGGTCAGTGAGCGGTTTCAAAATCCTCCGTTTTTGAAGTGTAGAAGCTGCCAAGTCCTGGTATAGCTGGACATTAACTCCTTGCAGTTTTACCACACCTTTCTTCCTTGCCGCTTGTAAGATCATCTCAGTGTCTCTGTAGCTCAGTATGCCACATATTATATCCCTGGGGTTGTCAGGGGAGATCGGCTTAGGCCGCAAGGCACGATGTACTCTCTCGATCGTGATATGGTCGGCTTGCCCTGGACCCAGTAGCATGTTAAAGAGAGAGTCCATAGTCTGGAACAAATTCTCCTTATCATCTGCCTCTGGCCAGCTCCGGATCCTGATGTTCCTGCGCCTATTCCTATTCTCTTGATCCTCCATTTGCAGCAGGAGGTTGTTCATCGCTCTGGCATGAGCGTGTATTGTGTCCTGTACCGCAGAATTGAAGGTAAGCATGGCGTCCTGGGACTGTTCAAGAGTATCTACCCTATCCCCAATATGGCGGACCTCTGCTTTTTATAGTTGTCAGGTCCTCAGCCAGCGGAGCCAGGGCCCTCTGCAGCGCACTATCCAAGTACTCTCTGGTGAGGTCTGATTGTTCTCCTCTTTGCTGCAGGCTGCATGCCCCTAGAGACTCAGTCTGTCGGCGCTTGAGAGTCCGCTGTTCCTATCGGGGCCGCGCCTCGCTGCCGACTGTGTAGCCGTTTTGCTGAGGAATTTTTCCATTTCCTGCTTCAAGGACGGATCTCCCTGCTGCTCGGTGGTGTCTGGCAGGCTCGACTTCGGCTGGATCTTCATGCCGGTCGTCAGGTAGCGCTGAGATTAAGGCTGGGATAGGGTCTGGTGGCGGGAGCTCTGCTAACCAGCAGCCGCCATCGAGCTCGGTCAGGCCACGCCCCCAAAATATTAAAAGTTTAAATCACCCCCCCCCTTCCCAATTTTGCATAAAAAACTATATAAACAATAAAACTATTTTTTAAAAGGCATCACCGCATCCGAAAATGTCTGAACTATTAAAATAAATTATTTTAAATTTCCTGTGTACTGAATGTCATAACGGGGACAAAAAATGAAAATCATGACTTGCCATTTTCTAGTCACCTTGCCCCCCACAAATAAATTTGAATAATAGTGATCAAACAGTTGAACATACCACAAAAATAAAAAAAAAACAATGCAACAGCACTCTGCAAACTCTGGCACCAGATTTGCATTGGGATGTGCTGACTAACCCCCAAAAATGGTACCAATAAAAACTACAGTTTGTTCCGCAAATAAACAAGCCCTCATACAACATTGCAGACTGAAATATAAAAAAGTTATGGCTATCCAAAACTGCTGATGCAAAATTTTTATTTTTTTTTCAAAGGTCTTTGAGGTCATTTATCAAACTGGTGTAAAGTAGAACTGGCTTAGTTGCCTATAGCAATCAGATTCCTTCTTTCATTTTACAAAGGAGCTGTCCAAATTGAAAGGTGGAATCAGATTGGTTGCTATGGGCAACTAATTCATTTCTACTTTACACCTGTTTGATAAATGACCCCCTTTATTTAATTTTTTTTAAGTAGTAAAACAAAAACTATTCAAGTTTGGTATCACCTATTTATATTGAGCCACAGAATAAGGCCTCATGCACACAACCGTTGTTTGTTTCCGCGTCCGTTCCGTCCGCAAATTTTGCGTCCGCCAAAAGAAACGGACGACGGACCGTTTTCATGGCAGATCTATTGTAATAATGCATATCCTTATCCACAAACATGAAAAAAATAGGACATGCTCTATTTTTTGGACGGAAAGTAAACATGGACCACAGATGCGGAACAAAAACGGTTGACCATCCACATTTTTTGACGGACCCATTGAAATGAATGGGGAAGCATCCTTTCCGTGAAAAAAACTGGAACGGACGCGGAAACAAACAACGGTCGTGTGCATGAGGCCTAAGGACGTCACGTCATTTTTATCACAAATTAAACGCCATAATAGCTTAGTAATAGATTTTCTGTAGACTCAGGTATATTAGGTGGCTCATAACAAAGTATTTTATTATTATTTTTGCCTCCATTCATATCCACCCACAGTGTCTCCACATGTTTATTTCCATCACTAATATCTTCCCGGTGAGTGGGCTTTAGGCTACTTTCACACTAGCGTCCGTAGTCAGAGCTCTAGCTGGAAAAAAAACTGATCAGTCACATCCCCATGCATTCTGAAGAGAAATCCGTTCAGGATGCATTAGTTCAGTCACTGTCAGTCGTTTTAGACTGAGGAAATACCACAGCATGCTGCGGTTTTATCTCTGTCCAAAATGCTGAAACACGTGCCGGCATTAATAATGAATTGGTGGATTGATGCTTTCCTTTTTAAATAATTTATTTCTTGCTTTTTTGTTATAATTTGTTTTTTTAAACTTAATAATAAATAGGTATCTATTTTAATCATATTTGCAGTCTATGAGTTCCAGATATTGAGTGCCGATCATTTTTAGATTTTTATTCAATTTTTCCATATGTCTGGGTGAGACAGATTTGATCTGAGCACCTGCCACGGATTTGACTAGTGATCCATCCATTCCTTTATTCATCGGCATTAATTCCCATTGACTTGCATTAGTGCCGGATCCAGGATTAAAAATACCGCAACAACGGATCCGGCATTCCATGCGCAGACCTCTAAAAATGTGAAAAAAAATAAATGCCGGATCCATTTTGCGAGATGACACCGGAAAAACGGATCCAGCATTGCAATGCATTTTTCTGACTGATCAGACATAAAAATGCCTGATCAGTCCGAAAAGATATCATGCGTTTACATGCAGGAACTGCCTGCCGGAATCCTCTGCCGTAAGTGTTAAAGTACTCTTAGACAACACTTAACCCCCCTCCAGTTTTGACGATCCTGTAACCCTGTACTTTAGGAGGGGCCGTCCCTCAGTTAGTCCGCGCGGGTTTAAAACCAGCCAGTACAGGCACCTATGTTGTCACTGCCGCACGCAGGTTGTGATGCAAGCTTGAGCCATTGACATCAGTGCATGGAGAGCTAAGTATTGATTGATGCAGCGATTGATCACCGCTAGGACTGAAACGAATACTCGATTAAATCGAGTAACTCGGCACAAAAAAATCCTCAATGCAATTTTTTTGCATCGAGGATTCGTTTGTGTCACGTGACCACGGAGCAGGAGCATTTACTCACCGCTCCGTGGTCATCCCCTGCTGCGGGCAAGTAGCGGGCCCTGCCGGAATACCGGAATTTAGCACCGGCCCTGCAGCTCCTATCCAGTATTTATGTAGTTAATGTCTTTAGAAGTAGCCCGACCTTAATAACTATTGTACCGCAGGCTCCCCGGGCAGCTTGAGTTTAACATCTCTGTTGCTCCATGCTCCGCCTGTCTGCTCCGCCCACTTTATGAATGAAGGGGCAGACGGCTCATGGAGGAACAGAGATATTAAACTCAAGCTGCCCGGGGAGCCTGTGCAACAATAGTTATTAAGGTCGGGCTACTTCTAAAGACATTAACTTAGGGTTGGGCAATATACCGGTGTCTGCGATATACCGCGGTATTAAGAAACTGCGATATGGCGATATCACAGTTTCCTAATAACCGCGGTACTTAATGACGTCATAGGAGTGGTCGCACGTGTGCCGACCACTCCTAAAACATCCCTAAAACACTATAGACCGGCACTCATGACATGTAGTGCCGGGCAGGTAGTTTAAGTAGCTGGCTCTGCCGGGAATTTAGCACCGGCCCCTCAGTGAAGTAGCCCGACCTTATTAACTATTGTTGCGCAGGCTCCCGGGCAGCTCTCTGTTCCTCCATGCTCCGCCTGCCCCTTCATTCATAAAATGGGCGGGAGCCTGCGCAACAATAGTTATTAAGGTCGGGCTACTTCTAAAGAGATTAACTACATAAATACTGGATAAGAGCTGCGGGGCCGGTGCAGTGTTACTCTGCAGTAATACACCGGCCCCGCAGCTCTTATCCAGTATTTATGTAGTTAATGTTATTAGAAGTAGCCCGACCTTATTAAAGGGCTTCTGTCACCCCCACTGATGTAATTTTCACTAGCTGACATTAGCTACTTGCTAATGTCAGCTGAGTTCAAACATATGTTTCCTAATTTTTTTCCTGTTTTCTATCTTCTAAAAAACTTACTTTTGTGATATGCAAATTATCTTCGCTACCAGCAAGTTGGGCGGGTACTTGCTGGTAGCCGCCGCATCTTCATGCCCTGGGAACGCCCCCTCTTCTTTTGATAGACAGGGCCAGCGCGCTCTCCTCCTCCCGCTGGCCCTGTCTGCAGCTGCAATCCCGCGCCTGCGCCGTATCGGTCTTTAGTCGGCGCAGGCGCTCTGAGTGAAGGACGCTCGCTTAAGCGCTCCGTCCTCAGTGCGCCTGCGCCGATGACGTCAGCGCTACACCCGGAAGAGAAGACGCCGGCATCCCTGGTTTCACGTCCAGGTTTCACAGACGTCCGACGTGGCTTTATATAACTGTGCTCCGATCGGTTACCATGGCAGCCAGGACGCTACTGAAGCCCTAGTTACCATGGTAACATTCTTATTAGATTACTCGATTAATCGTAAAAAATAATCGATAAAATACTCGATTTGTGAAATAATCGTTTACTGCAGCCCTAATCATCGCTGATTTTTTTATCTCCTAATTGCTGATCTATTAGCCCAGTGTTTACTAGGGCTTTATTGAGTATTTGGTTACGATTGCTGATTTATTAGCCCAGTATGTACTAGGGCTTTATTTGTGGAAATACCAGTACCTTGATGATTTGGCCGTAGGCCATTGAAATGCATCTGGACTTATTGTGGAATTGGTATGAGTGTACTCTTAGTCTTTGGTATCCTTGACGAAGCTGGGCAGTCATCGCCGTTATTTAGGGAAGACTAGGGACACTTGGAGAGAGGTGGGGTGTGGAGTAAGCTACAGGGGAAGAGACCCAGTACTCGTTTCCCTTTAACCTTCTCTTTCAAATATCCTATTACATCATACCCTCCTCTCAGTATACCTAAATACTCTTATGCACCTTTGGTCTTCCTCTGCGTATGCGTGATTAATTTATGCATGCATGTATTTTTATTAATTGAGATTTATTGAATGGTCTTATTTTAGTGTAAATATTTATTAAAAGTTAAGTTTTAATAAGGTCACCCACCAAATTGTTAATTAATATGGTGGCTTATAACAAACAGTATTTTATTATTGTTTTTGCCTCCGTTTATTTCCACCCACAGTGTCTCCACATATCCATTTACATCACTAATATCTTCCCGATTGAGAGGTTTTTATATAATTTTCTCTTATCTGCACTATCTTCCCATCCTGTAATGTAATTACCCTCCCCTAAGTCCCTAGGTTAAACACTCCTCCAACCTTATAGCTCTGTCTTCTCCACCAAAACAGCTGCACCTTTAAGGTGCAAACCATCCCTACGATAGAGCCTGTAGCTGACAGAGAAGTCGGCCCAATTCTCCAGGAACCCAAATCCCTTCTTCCTGCAACAGTTCTTGAGCCACTTGTTAACCTCCCTAATCTCCCGCTGCCTTTCTTGTGTGGCTCGTGGTACAGTTAGTATTTTGGAAACCACTACCTTTCAGGGCCTTGCCCTAAGCTTGTGGCCTAAATCCCTAAAATAATGTTTAAGGACGTTCCTCCTTCCTCTAACTTTGTCTTTGGTTCCAATATGGACAATAATTGCTAGATCTTTGCCAGCCCCTCCCAGTGATCTGTCAACCCGATCCGCTATGTGTCGAACTCGAGCGCCAAGAAGGCAACACACTGTTCGACAATCCCTGTCTTTGTGACAGATCACCCTATCTGTACCCCTAATAATTGGGTCTCCCACTACCAGCACCTGTCTGGCCTGCCCTGTACTCCTGGTCCCCTTCTTACTGCAGCTCACATTCCCCTGACTGGAAGAGGAAGTGTCTTGCTGCAGCAGTGCTCTTCCTGAACTGACATACCCCTCATCTGCCAACCTTGCAAATTGATTGCGGTGTGTCACATCAGGGCTAGCATTCCTGATACTCTTCCCTCCACCCTGCTTTCTAAATGTTATCCAGCTACCTATTTATCACGGAAAAGGAAAAGCGCTAAAAACATATACTTTATTGGTAATCACTTAAAAAAGAGGGGGGGTAATTGTGTCATAAATCCACAAATTTATTTTTGATCCATTCAAGGCTAGGGGCATCAAGGAAAGACCGCTAATATAGATGTAAAGGTCATGTTCTTCCTAAGATACACTTACTCAGGTGTCCCAGCCAATAAATGTTTCATAAAGTGCCACAAATAAATCCAACAGCCTATAAGTGACAAGTAGCTGTCACGATAAAAGCAAACAAAAGGGGGGAGGTAGTGTACCTAGTCTGGAAAACACTGGTCATTAGATGTCCCTAGCTGTGGTATGACCAGCTTATACAGAGCTAAACAGACCAGTTTGTTCTAGGTAGTTGTTCATATGTAGCTTGTGACCACCCAGACACAAAAAGCTTTACATAGACCTCCCTACCCCAACTGAGCTATAACTCCCATACAGTGTCTAAAATAATGATCAATGTGTTTCTTCAACAAAGAGTCATCGGGAGCAAGGTAAGGTGCACGTGGAGTACAATAGCAAAACACCGCCACACTGGTGGTGTGGGCAGCGTACCCGGCGCTATGACTGCGTGAAAGGCGGCTCCAAGCGCTGCCTTATATAGGGGAAGAGCACACCCCCAGAAGGCTGGGCAGGCATGGGACCAATGAATACTTAGCAGTCGGGAGCATTCGCTCGCCTGCATATCGCGGTCCCACGAAGATGAGACGCCCACCATCCTTACATGGATAGAAGGGGATATGATAGACAGGACATGTCCAAATGCCAAGATATATATAAATATCAGAATTAATAGTGAAAGCGGGCTGGTGCAAACATATGTATGTACGTACATAGCGCTCCAGAACGGAGTGCAAGCAATACTAAAAAGACAGACTGGGACAGCACAGTAAAGTGTCAGTTATTCTATTCACTCGATGTAGCTGTTATTGTTAAAGAATAAAGAATAATAATAAGCCCACAAAGTATGTCAAAGCTCAAATCAGTATCCACTAAACCATATCACTGTATCCATTAAACCATACAGTTGTGTTCAAAATTATTCAACCCCCAATGCTGTAAAGGGTTTTAGGGAATTTAGTGTACATTTGTAATTGTGTTCAGAATGAAATCTTACAAGGACTTTTTAAAGAACCAAATGCAACTAAAATGACATCAATTGTTTTTGTAATACAGTATTAAATGTTTTTTTTGTGATTTCTTCATTGACACAATTATTCAACCCCTTAAAGACGACCACTCTTAAGAACAGAGGTTCATTCAAGTGTTTTCGATCAGGTATTGAAAACGCCTGTGGATGTCAAGGAGCAGCAATCAAGCATAATAAGCACCAATTAGGCAGATGTAAAATTACTGTGATACTCAGCTCCTTCTAGACATTTACTGGTGTGTTTACAAACATGGTGAAGTCAAGAGAATGGTCCAGGAAGACAAGAGAAGAGGTGATTTCTCTTCACAGGAAGGGCAATGGCTATAAGAAGATTGCAAAGATGTTAAACATACCAAGAGACACCAAAGGAAGCATCATTTGCAAATTCAAGGCAAAGGGCACTGTTGAAAGGCATGGTTGCAGATTAAAGGCTGGAACATTTTGAAGTGGCCATCGCAGTCACCAGACTTAAATCCGATTGAGAACCTCTGGTGGGACTTAAAGAAAGCAGTTGCAGCGCGCAAGCCTAAGAATGTGACTGAACTGGAGGCTTTTGCCCATGAAGAATGGGCGAAGATACCCGTAGATCGCTGCAAGACACTTGTGTCAAGCTATGCTTTACGTTTAAAAGCTATTATAACTGGAAAAGGATGTTGTACCAAGTACTAAGATTGAATGTCACTTGGGGGTTGAATAAAACTGATAATGATGTGAGCACAGAAAAGACATTTGTGGTTATTTCATTATAAATGTTATGTTATATTTGTCTGACTTACAAGGGCCTCTTTGATTTAATTGTAAACAAGATGAATGAAATGATCAAAATCAATGTCAAACTGGCCAAAACACTCAATTTCATTAGGGGTTGAATAATTTTGAACACAACTGTATATGATCCTACATAGCAAATAATCACTTTTTTCTACATCAAACATACCAGTTTATTAATCAACTAGACATTATGCCCGTTACAATAACGGGCGCTAGAACATTAGTGCTGGCACTGTTATGGAGGATCTATGGATTGCACTGTTATAGGGGATCTATGGATGGCACTGTTATGGGGGATCTGTAAATGGCACTGTTATAGGGGGATCTGTGGCTGACACTGTTATGGGGGGATCTGTGGCTGACTCTGTTATAGGGGATCTGTGGATGGCACACTGTTATGGGGGTGATCTGTGGATGGCACTGTTATGGGGGGATCTGTGGATGGCACTGTTATGGGGGAATCTGTGGATGGCACTGTTATGGGGGGGATCTGTGGCTGACACTGTTATAGGGGATCTGTGGATGGCACACTGTTATGGAGGGATCTGTGGATGATACTGTTATGGGGGTGGTCTGCGGCTGACACTTATGGGGGTCTGTGGCTGACACTGTTATTGGGGTATCTGTGGCTGACACTGTTATGGGGGGTTTGTGGCTGACACTGTTATGGGGGGAATATGTGGATGACACTTATGGGGGTATATGTGGATGACACTTATGGGGTATCTGTGCTTGACACTGTTATGGGGGGTTGTGGCTTACCCTGTTATGGGGGGTCTGTGGATGACACTGTTATGGGGGTATCTGTGGCTGACACTGTTATGGGGGTATCTGTGGATGGCACTGTTATGGGGGATCTGTGGATGGCACTGTTATGGGGGATCTGTGGATGGCACTGTTATGGGGGATCTGTGGATGGCACTGTTATGGGGGGATCTGTGGATGGCACTGTTATGGGGGGATCTGTGGATGGCACTGTTATGGGGGATCTGTGGATGGCACTGTTATGGGGGATCTGTGGATGGCACTGTTATGGGGGATCTGTGGATGGCACTGTTATGGGGGGATCTGTGGATGGCACTGTTATGGGGGATCTGTGGATGGCACTGTTATGGGGGGATCTGTGGATGGCACTGTTATGGTGGGGATCTGTGGATGGCACTGTTATGGGGGATCTGTGGATGGCACTGTTATGGGGGGTCTGTGGATGGCACTGTTATGGGGGGGTCTGTGGATGGCACTGTTATGGGGGGGTCTGTGGATGGCACTGTTATGGGGGATCTGTGGATGGCACTGTTATGGGGGGATCTGTGGATGGCACTGTAATGGGGGGATCTGTGGCTGACACTGTTATAGGGGATCTCACACAAAATATGGGTATATATAAAAATACACCCCAAAACTCATTGCCCTACTCCTCCTGAGTACGGCGATACCACATGTGTGACACTTTTTTGCAGCCTAGGTGCGCAAAGGGGCCAAAATTCCCATGAGTACCTTTAGGATTTCACAGGGCATTTTTACGCATTTGGATTCTCATGCTTTAGGACCCCTAAAATGCCAGGGCAGTATAAATATCCCACAAGTGACCCTATTTTGGAAAGAAGACACCCCAAAGTATTCCTTGAGCTGCATGGCGAGTTTACAGAAAAACACAATTTAGCGGAAATTGATGATTTTTTTTTTTTTTTTTTACAAAGTCTCATATTCCACTAACTTGTGACAAAAAATAAAATTTTACATGAACTCACCATGCCCCTCACGGAATACCTTGGGGTGTCTTCTTTCTAAAATGGGGTCACATGTGGTGTGTTTGCACTGTCCTGGCATTTGAGGGTCTCCGCAATCATTACACGTATGGCCAGCATTAGGAGTTTCTGCTATTCTCCTCAGCCTCTGGGCTGAAAAAAAAAAAAAATGAACGGCAAAGATTTCTTCATTCGCATCGATCAATCTGGATGACAAAATCTCTGCCAAAATCAGTGACTGCGGTGCGGTGGGCTGGGCGCTAGCTACCTAACAAGTAGCTAACTAACTGGTGGTGATAAGGGACCCTTATGCCCCATTCACACGTCCGCAATTCTGTTTGCGGAACGGAATTGCGGACCCATTCATTTCTATGGGGATAGACTTTGTTCCGCTCGGATCCGCACTTCCGGGTCTGCACTTCCGTTCCGCAAAAATATAGAACATGTCCTATTCTTGTCTGCAATTGCGGACAAGAAAAGGCATTTTCTATATAGTTCTAGCAATGTGCGGATCTGCAAAATGCGGAAAGCACATTGCCGGTGTCTGTATTTTGAGGATCTGCGGATCCGTGGATCCACGGATCTGCAAAACACATATGGACGTCTGAATGGAACCTTACAGGGGGGTGATCAGGGAATCTAGATGAGGTGATCAAGGGGTTAATAAGTGACCGGGGGGGGGGGGGGTGTAGTGTAGTGTTGTGTTTGGTGCAACTTTACATAGCTAACTGGTCCTCTGGTGGTCGATCCCAGCAAATGGGACCACCATAGGACCAGGTAGCAGGTATATCAGACGCTGTTAACAAAACAGCCATTTATTTAGCATCTGCAGGCTGCAGTAGAGCTGGTGAGACGCGCGGCACTGTGAACGTGCGCGCTTTCACATGAAATCTCGCGTCTCGCGAGATGACGCACGGATGCGTCCAGCCAGAGCTACAGGACCGCCGGCCAGACGCATCCGTTAGGCAGTCCTGTAGTGGTTAAAGGTCCACATAAAAAAGGGGTTATTGTATATGTTTCTCCCTTCATTTAGCAACAAAAGTCCTTCTAGGGTTATAGTTTACAAGATTTACTTGTTTTCCATGGAAGAAACGCATATGCGGTTTCTATGCGTTTTTGATGCGTTTTTTCCACCATATTGCGTTTTTAATGCTTTTTTTCAAAAAAATCATGCTAAACTTCATATATTTTCATCCCATAGCCATAGAATGTAGGGTAAGTATAATAAAGCAAGTATGTTTAAAAAAAAAATAAAAAAAAATATATAGATATTAAGTACAATCAAGATGTTGAGTATAAACAAATGACCCCACAGACAGAACTACATTTAAAATATATGTAAAGGATATAGAAGTAATTTCTTTGAAACAGTGTTTTAGGGGTGGAGGCCCATAGGAGAGTGTAATCGAGACAAACAAACCTAAGTCTAGATAAACAGTCTCTTGATGGGCGCCCATCCCAACCTTGAATGTGGTTATAGAAACCCAAATAATTCTAAATCAGCATTTCAGCCAGACGGAGCTATCGTTTCAAAATTTAAAAATAAATCTTGATTCAATTCTCGACATATGTGCCACATGGTCTCCTCACCTTATGTAAAGCTGTGAAGTTAAGACCACTTGGATCCTGGTTGTGAACCTCCTTAAAGTGTTTAGACACTGAATGTTGCATGTAACCCTTCTTAATATTGGCAATATGTTCTCCAATCCTGACCTTAAGGGCTCGTTTTGCTCTCCCTATGTATTGCTTTTGACACACACATTGCAATAAATAGGTGACATCTGTACTAGGACATAATAAATCTTCACCAATATTATTTCGAAAACCATTGTGAGTAGTAATAACTGTATCTGTCCTTTTCTGAAATTTCGTAACTCTACAGTTGGTACAACCCCCACACCGAAAAAAAAACTTCAAAGATAACCAATTGGTTTTATTGGTAGAACTCATATATTTAACAGTAGGTGCCACTTGGTACCTTAGAGGCCAGTAGGTGACACTTGTGGGGGTGTCTGTGCCGACACTTGTGGGGGTGTCTGTGGCCGACACTTGTGGGGGCGTCTGTGGCCGACACTTGTGGAGGCGTCTGTGGCCGACACTTGTGGGGGCGTCTGTGGCCGACACTTGTGGGGGCGTCTGTGGCCGACACTTGTGGGGGCGTCTGTGGCCGACACTTGTGGGCGCCTGTGGCCGACACTTGTGGGGGCGCCTGTGGCCGACACTTGTGGGGGGCGTCTGTGGCCGACACTTGTGGGGGCGTCTGTGGTCGACACTTGTGGGGGCGTCTGTGGCCGACACTTGTGGGGGCGTCTGTGGCCGACACTTGTGGGGGCGTCTGTGGCCGACACTTGTGGGGGCGTCTGTGGCCGACACTTGTGGGGGCGTCTGTGGCCGACACTTGTGGGGGCGTCTGTGGCCGACACATAGCATCTTATGCTATGTGTCATCCACAGATCCCCCTATAACAGTGTTGCTGTTTAGTGTGAATGTAATGGTAGCGGGGCTCGGTGCAGTCACTGTATTGCATCGGCCCCGCTCAGTGTAATAATACTATGAATAACTGTAATAATAACGATCTTCACTTCTTCACTTACTACATGGTGAGGCAAGAGGCTGGGCGGGTGGCCAGGCACTGGTAGCGTAACTAACTAAGTGACGACCCTGCTCCGCCCACTTCATGAATGAAGCAGGCAGCGCAAGCGCATGACGTAGTGAGTAACGCTGCCAGTGGCTGGCCGCCCGCCCGGCCTCCTGCCTCACCATGTAGTAAGTGAAGAAGTGAAGATCGTTATTATTATTAGTTATTCATAGTATTACTACTCTTAGCGGGGCCCGTGCAAAACAGTGACTACACCTGGCCACTCTGCCCTTACAATAGGATGCCGAACATGTAGTGTCAGTGGAGTGTGTGCCGATTAGTCTGTGCACTGCGCATGTGCACTTGACAAATCGGAACACACGCACGGAAACCACGCACATAGGGATTTTATTAGTATAGATAAAGCAGGCAAATGAGATGTGGTCATTTAAACTTAAGGGTCTCACAGTATTCAGCCCAAAGGTCTACTGAGCCTCTTTCTGGAGGACACATTGGCCAAAATTGCCTCCTCTCGGGGATGGTTTTTACGATCTCAATCCCTTGAAAGAGGATTGATGGTACATCTCCAGAATGATGTGAATTGATATGATGCGCGATAGGAGTATCTGCATTTTTCTCAATATCATTCAGATGTTCGCCAATCCTCCGGCAAAATTCACAGATCATTTTTCCGATGTATTGCAAGCCACAGATGCAAGTGGCCAAGTACACAAGGCCAGAGGATCTGCAGCTTACAAAACATCTAATATTGTAGAATCTAGAAGTGGTCGTACTTGTAAAAGAGCAAGCTGGTTTAATTGAGTCACATGCCACACCGCCACTACAATGGAAAGTTTCTTGCATGGGGTTGGTCAGCCAAGTATCTGGACACGGAGTCACCCCTTAGTGACCACCCATACGCCTTTTTACGGCGGTCACTAAGGGGCCTTAGGCTGGGCTGCCGCGTTTTTACGGCGGCCCAGCCTAAGTGCTGCACGGGTCTACCGTGCAGCGGGGAGCGCTGGCCTGGCTCGGGGCCCTGCTCTAACATCCCGGACCGGCAGGAGTGCCGATCCGGGCTGTTTAACCCTTTACATGCTGGCGCAATGGAGCCCGCCGGCGCAATGACACCCACCGCAAATGCGATCGCGGGGTGCTGATGTGTTAGAAGCCTTACCTGGCTTCCGGTCAGGGCCCCGAGCCTGTCTTCACTGATTTCCAGCAGGCTTGGCCTCTCTTGCGCAGCCTGCTGGTCAATCTTGGAATAGCATTGCTAGTGAAATATAATGCATTATAGACATAATTCATTACATTTTAAAAGCAATCAAAATACTGTATGTTATAGTCCCCTTGTAAGCGGTAAAAAAAGAAAGAAAAAAAAACACATTTATTAAATATAAAAATTCCATAAAATAAAATAAAAATGCGCTTTTTTCCCATTGAAAATACGCTTTTCAATTTAAAAAAAAAAAAAAAAGCCCTCCCCCATATGTTTGGTATTGTCGCGTCCATAACGACCCAGACTATATAAATATCACATAAATTATCCACTAGGGCTATGATGGCTAACCTCCGGCACTCCAGCTGTGGTAAAACTACAACTCCAAAGATGCATACTTATTTGGCTGATCTCAGAACTCCACAGAAATGAATCGAGCATGCTGGGAGTCGTAGTTTAACCACAGCTGGAGTGCTGGAGGTTAGCCATCACTGCGCTAGGGTAAACGCCGTAAAAAAAAAAAAGACAAAATTGCTAATTTATTCTTAGTTTCCACTGAATAAAAGATAATAACATGCGATTAAAAAGTGCCATTTACTCCAAAATGATACCAATGAAAAATACAAGTCGTCCCGCAAAAATCAAGCCCTCACACAACTCCATAGAAAAAAGAATAGAAAAGTTATGGGTCTTGGGATGCGCCAATGCAAAATCATATTTTTCTTTAAACAAAAGGGGTTTTATTGCAAAAACAAATTAAAACGTAAAAAAAAACTATATGTATTTGGTATCACTGTAATCGTACGGACCCAGAGAATAAAGATATGTTATTTATACCGAAAAATGAACACTGTAAATTTTATAATGTAAAAACGCAGTGGCAGTATTGCTTTTTTTCCCATCTTCCTCCCAGAAAGAGTTAATAAAAGTTAATCAGAAAGATATGTGTACCCCAAAATGGCATCATTAAAAACTACAACTTGTCCCGCAAAAAACAAGCCCTCATAAAGCTATATAGACGGAAAAATAAAAAAGTTATAGCTTTTGGAACGCGACGACCAAAAAAAGGAAGAAAAATGCTTGGTCATAAAGTCCCAAACAGGCTTGGTCACTAAGGGGTTAAGTGCTGTATATAACGGTAATCCCACTAATGTAACAGCACAGAAAATATTTTGTCTACCAACATAATCAAATCTATTACATGCTGCGGTTGCAGAGATAAAATAAATAAGACAAATACTGAATATTGGGTTTTAATGTTTCAGATGTGTGTGTTAAGGATGATTCATGTTATTTATTCTGTTGAGAAGATTGAAGGCATCTTGAACTTCCAGAACCGTAAAGAAAATGCAGAATTGAACAGGTGAGTCTTCATTATGGCTCTGTACAAGTGTAAGGAGGCCTTCTCTAACTCTGTAAGGGTCCATTCACACGTCTGTGTGTGTTTTGCGAATCCGCAAAACACTGACATCGGCGATGTGCGTTCCGCAATTTGCAGACCGCATATCGCCGGCACTACATAGAAAATGCCTTTTCTTGTCTGCAATTGCGGACAAGAATAGGAAATGTTCTATTTTTTTCGGGAACGCGATTGCGGACCCGGAAGTGCGGATCCGCAATTGCGGACCCGGGCGGGACATCGTCTGTCCCCAATTGAAATTAATGGGTCCTCAATTCTGTTCCGCAAAATGCGGAACAGAATTGCGGACGTGTAAATGGACCCTAAGCCTGCAATTGTATTCGGACGAATGCAGAGGTTTTTGTCCTCTCAGGTTTCTCCTCTTGTGGGGGTGGTAATTAGGGATGAGCGAACTTCATATTTTGAGGTTGGGGTAGATGCTGAATTGCGTTATGCATTCCGTTACCATGGACCATAACGCAATTTCATGACTAAATCCATAACGGAATGCCTTTAGAGGCATTCCATTATTCATTCCATCATAATAGAGGTCCATGGCCAGCATGATGGATCTGTCCGGTTTTTGTCGTTCATTATTCAGACAAAACTGACTGAACTTGCTTGCAAAATGGTGCGAGTTTCACTGAAGGCATCCAGACCTAATCGGTCACGCTCATGTGAAAGAGGCCTTAGTGACAATACTCCATTGGTATTTTCATCGCCAGTACATGACTAGCCATTTTAGTATACAGTTGTGTTCAAAATTATTCAACCCCCAATGCTGTAAAGGGTTTTAGGGAATTTAGTGTACATTTGTAGTTGTGTTCAGAATGAAATCTTACAAGGACTTTTTAAAGAACCAAATGCAACTATAATGACATCAATTGTTTTTGTAATACAGTATTAAATGTTTTTTTGTGATTTCTTGATTGACACAATTATTCAACCCCTTAAAGACGACCACTCTTAAGAACAGAGGTTCATTCAAGTGTTTTCGATCAGGTATTGAAAACGCCTGTGGATGTCAAGGAGCAGCAATCAAGCATAATAAGCACCAATTAGGCAGATTTAAAATGACTGTGATACTCGGCTCCTTCTAGACATTTACTGGTGTGTTTACAGACATGGTAAAGTCAAGAGAATGGTCCAGGAAGACAAGAGAAGAGGTGATTTCTCTTCACAGGAAGGGCAATGGCTATAAGATAGATTGCAAAGATGTTAAACATACCAAGAGACACCATATGAAGCATCATTCGCAAATTCAAGGCAAAGGGCACTGTTGAAAGGCTACCTGGTCATGGCAGAAAGAAGATGCTGACTTTGACTGCTGTGCACTTCCTGAAACGCAAAGTGGAGAAAAGTCCCTGTGTGACTGCTGAGGAACTGAAAAAAGATTTGTCAGATGTGGGTACTGAAGTTTCAGCTCAGACAATAAGGCGCACACTGCATAATGAAGGCCTCCATGCGAGAACTTCCAGGCGCACCCCCTTGCTGTCTCCAAAGAATAAGAAGAGTCGACTGCAGTATGCCAAAAGTCATGTTGACAAACCACAAAAGTGTTCTGTGGACTGATGAAACAAAATTTGAACTGTTTGGGTCCATGGATCAATGCTATGTTTGGAGGAGGAAGAACAAGGCCTATGAAGAAAAGAACACCTTGCCTACTGTGAAGCATGGCGGGGGGTCAATTATGCTTTGGGGCTGTTTTGCTTCTACAGGTACAGGGAAGCTTCAGCGTGGGCAAGGTACCATGAATTCTCTTCAGTACCAGGAGATATTGGATGAAAATGTGATGCAGTCCGTCACAAACCTGAGGCTTGGGAGACGTTGGACCTTTCAACAGGACAATGATCCCAAGCATACCTCCACTAGAGCATGGTTGCAGATTAAAGGCTGGAACATTTTGAAGTGGCCATCGCAGTCACCAGACTTAAATCCGATTGAGAACCTCTGGTGGGACTTAAAGAAAGCAGTTGTAGCACGAAAGCCTAAGAATGTGACTGAACTGGAGGCTTTTGCCCATGAAGAATGGGCGAAGATACCCGTAGATCGCTGCAAGACACTTGTGTCAAGCTATGCTTCACGTTTAAAAGCTGTTATAACTGGAAAAGGATGTTGTACCAAGTACTAAGATTGAATGTCACTTGGGGGTTGAATAAAACTGATAATGATGTGAGCACAGAAAAGGCATTTGTGGTTATTTCATTATACAGTTGTGTTCAAAATTATTCAACCCCCAATGCTGTAAAGGGTTTTAGGGAATTTAGTGTACATTTGTAATTGTGTTCAGAATGAAATCTTACAAGGACTTTTTAAAGAACCAAATGCAACTAAAATTACATCAATTGTTTTTGTAATACAGTATTAAATGTTTTTTTTGTGATTTCTTCATTGACACAATTATTCAACCCCTTAAAGACTACCACTCTTAAGAACAGAGGTTCATTCAAGTGTTTTCGATCAGGTATCGAAAACACCTGTGGATGTCAGGGAGCAGCAATCAAGCATAATAAGCACCAATTAGGCAGATTTAAAATGATTGTAAGACTCAGCTCCTTCTAGACATTTACTGGTGAGTTTACAAACATGGTGAAGTCAAGAGAATGGTCCAGGAAGACAAGAGAAGAGGTGATTTCTCTTCACAGGAAGGGCGATGGCTATAAGAAGATTGCAAAGATGTTAAACATACCAAGAGACACCATAGGAAGCATAATTCGCAAATTCAAGTCAAAGTGCACTGTTCAAACGCTACCTGGTCGTGGCAGAAAGAAGATGCTGACTTCGACTGCTGTGCGCTACCTGAAGCGCAAAGTGGAGAAAAGTCCCCGTGTGACTGCTGAGGAACTGAAAAAAGATTTGTCAGATGCGGGTACTGAAGTTTCAGCTCAGACAATAAGGCGCACACTGCGTAATGAAGGCCTCCATGCCAGAACTCCCAGACGCACCCCCTTGCTGTCTCCAAAGAATAAGAAGAGTCGACTGCAGTATGCCAAAAGTCATGTGGACAAACCACAAAAGTTTTGGGATAGTGTTCTGTGGACTGATGAAACAAAATTAGAACTGTTTGGGCCCATGGATCAACGCTATGTTTGGAGGAGGCCTATGAAGAAAAGAACACCTTGCCTACTATGAAGCATGGCGGGGGGTCAATCATGCTTTGGGGCTGTTTTGCTTCTACAGGTACAGGGAAGCGACAGCGTGTGCAAGGTACCATGAATTCTCTTCAGTACCAGGAGATATTGGATGAAAATGTGATGCAGTCCATCACAAACCTGAGGCTTGGAAGACGTTGGCCCTTTCAACAGGACAATGATCCCAAGCATACCTCCAAGTCCACTAGAGCATGGTTGCAGATTAAAGGCTGGAACATTTTGAAGTGGCCATCGCAGTCACCAGACTTAAATCCGATTGAGAACCTCTGGTGGGACTTAAAGAAAGCAGTTGCAGCGCTCAAGCCTAAGAATGTGACTGAACTGGAGGCTTTCGCCCATGAAGAATGGGCGAAGATACCCGTAGATTGAAGCAAGACACTTGTGTCAAGCTATGCTTCATGTTTAAAAGCTGTTCTAACTGGAAAAGGATGTTGTACTAAGTACTAAGATTGAATGTCACTTGGGGGTTGAATAAAACTGATAATGATGTGAGCACAGAAAAGACATTTGTGGTTATTTCATTATAAATGTTATGTTATGTTTCAATAAATTTTTATTGATTTTGCAATAACACAAAAAGATGTGCCATGGTATGTGGATATAAAGCATAGATGTGCTGAGTACAGATAAGTGCAGGGAAAGGGCGCACAGATAATCGCGAGGGCCGCCACTCATAGACCAACACAAAATCTTACAAGATTGCTTCAGGTAACGGAGTAGCTAGGGAACTTGATAACCAAGCAACCATCGATTATGAATGCGAATCCTAGATTTTAAGTCAGAGGCAAATATCAGATCATGCTGCATATGTTGATTCACTAGAAGTATCACCTCTGATATCAAGGGGGTGATGCCCTGTTTCCAGTGTCTAGCAATTACCGTTCTAGTGGCAGTAAGAATATGAGCGACGACCCATCTATACACAGTTGGTACATCTGAGAGACCAATACAGAGGACTGCTAGTTCAGGAGTGAGGGAAAGAGATAAGCTCGTAACCTCAACTATAGTACTGTGAACTCTGTCCCACAAGGGTCGGGTCAGAGGACAAGACCACCACATATGCATCGGGTGACCCCTACCGCCGCATCCTCTCCAACATAAATGTGAATAGTTAGGAACCATATGCGCCAATCTATCTGGCGTAAGATACCATCGAAGCTGGATTTTCCTATTCCTCTCCGCATGGTTCACACACGAAGACGATTTTACAGCCCAAAATAGAGCCTTGTGCCAAGTCTGCAGACCAAACTCCCGACCCATCTCCTCCTCCCATCTAAGCATGAACGGGAGCTTGGTCAGAGACACAGGACCAGACAAGGTACGGTACATAATCGACAAGCTTTTAAGTGATTTGGGAGCGTAGTGCAGGAGTTTAGCCAATTCTTGGTTTTCTGAAATGGGGGGAGACTCAGGAGGCTTTGATAAGGTAGACATAAAATGCCGTATCTGGAGAAATTGATAAAACAAGGAGTTTGGCAATTTAAATTTGGTATGCAAATACTCAAAATCCCGTAGGATATCGCCATCATACAAGCAACCCAAGTTTTCAATACCTGACTTACCCCAACTTGTTAGACAAATGTTAGGGATATGATATTCTAAGGCATAGATAGGGAAATGGCTCCAGTTAAATCTGCAGTGAGATTTTGAATTGTTTAAAAGATGTATCCAAGCCATGGATGTGGCTTTCATAGGACCCGTGGGTAGCTCAAGTGAAAATGTACGCAGAGCTTGTGCAGCCAGAAAACTTTTAAGGGACCCTCTTTTCATAAGAGATTGCTCCAATTGTAACCAGCGTTGAGGGTGCGCGGGTCTCCACCACTCCTTGGCGTGTGCCAATAGTGACGCCCAGTAATACTTCCTAACATTAGGTACTCCCATGCCTCCTGCAGACAGAGGAGGAAAAAGAGCCTCCCTATGTATTCTGGGCCTCCGAGCGCCCCATATAAATTTCAGTATCCCTGCCTGTAACTTATCCAACCAGGAAGTTGGAATCTGCAGAGGAAGACACTGGAATCTATATAAAATTTTTGGCAAGATCATCATCTTAACCACATTTATTCTGGCTATCCAGGATAAGTGATCTATCGAGAAGCGCTCATAATCCCTATTAACATCTAACATTAGATCTTTAAGATTTGCATTGACCAAATGTTTAGTGGAGGCGGTCAGCAAAACCCCTAAGTAATTGATCTGCTCAGACTCCCAATGAAAGTCGTAGCAGTCTTGTATGGATTTTTGAAGATCCGCATCTACATAGAGGGGGAGCAGGTTAGACTTAGACACATTCACTTTGTAGTACGAGACACCAGAAAACTGTTGTAGGACTTCCCATACGACAGATAATGAAGCTAACGGATTTGACAATGTGAGAATTACATCATCCGCATATAATGTTACGGTGTGACGATTTTTTCCTACCACTATGCCCGAAATCCCGGTATCAGACCGGATAGCTTCCGCCAGAGGTTCCATCACAAGGGCAAATATAAGGGGCGATAATGGACAGCCCTGGCGGGTGCCGTTTGTGATGGAAAAGGATCTAGACAGGAATCCGGAAGCTAACACTTTGGCAGAAGGAGAGGAGTACAAGCCCATAATCCCCTGCAGAATAGGACCTTCCAGGCCAAATTTACCCAGCACTCCTTTGAGGTACCCCCAATGTACCCTGTCGAATGCTTTTTCGGCATCTAAAGACAGGAATACAGTGGGGGACCTGGAAAGTTCAGCAATATGTAAAAGATCAATGACCCTTCTAGTTCCATCCCTACATTGTCTATTGGCAACAAAGCCCACCTGATCCAATTGTACTAAGGATGGTAAGATTTTATGTAACCTAGATGCCAATATTTTCGAAAATAGCTTGATGTCCGTGTTCAAAAGTGAGATAGGACGGAAGTTCGCTGGTCTGTCCGCAGGTTTCCCCGGTTTGAGCAATGTGACAACAATCGCCTGTAACATATCTGAGGGGATTTTACCTTGCTCCATGAATCCATTAAAGAGCCGTTTTAAGTAAGGTCCTAACTGAGACCCAAAGGTTTTATAGTACTCATTAACGTATCCGTCAGGACCAGGGGCGGAATTTGATTTTGCCGATTTAATAGCAGAGTCAATCTCCTCCAAGCTGATTGGTTCATTTAGGAAGTTTAGATCTTGCTGCGAAACCCTGGGGAGAGCAAGAGGCTCGAGAAACTTCTTTATGATCTCTGGGGAGGGTTGAGTTATGTGGGGGTCTGATTTCAGATTATAAAGAGATTCATAAAATTGAGCAAATAAGTCAGCAATCTTTTGCGGGTGGGTAACTAGGCTAGAGTCGCTGGCCAATAGTGAAGCAATTTTATTAGCTGCCATTCTACGTTTTACCCTCTTAGCTAAGAGAGCACCTGCTCTGTCTCCCATCCCGTAAAAGGTGGCCTTAAGTCGTCTTAGGGAACGCTCATATTGATACAGAAGCAAAGAGCGGAGTTCAGCTCTAGTTTCAAATATCAGCTTATGTAGGGGGGGTGAGGGATTAGCCTTATAAATGGATTCATGGCGAGCCAGAGTGTTCAGAGTATCTGTAAGAAGTTGCTGACGCTGCTTCTTCAATCTAGAAGCTAATTGAAGCAAAAGTCCCCTCAGATACGCCTTATGAGAGCACCACAAAGTTGCCGCCGACACATCATCAGTATCATTGAATTTAAAGAATTCACCTACATCCGCAGACAACTTTGCAACTCGTTCAGGATTTTTTAGCAAATACGCATTAAGTCGCCATTGTGGTGGAGCGGGGTTGGGAACATCAGTGCTCAGTTCTAAGGTGATCGGTGCGTGATCAGACCAGGATGTATGTCCTATCTCAGTTTCGACAACCTGCGACAACAGACCAAATGAAACTAGAAAGTAGTCTATCCTAGAGCATGAGAGGTGAGAGGACGACAAGAAGGTGTAATCCCGCTCGCCTCCATGCTGATATCTCCATATATCATGGAGGTTGGAGGATAAGAGTAGAGAGCGGAGTTCCTGTCTGTATCTATCTGACGCCCGTACACAATCTAGGTCAGTCTGAACCGGGATATTAAAGTCCCCTCCGACTAAGACAGGGCCAGATGCCACTTTCTCTAATTTTCTAAAGAACCGTTGCATGTATGAAACCTGCCTCAAGTTAGGTCCATAAACCGTGGCTATGGTCAGTTCTCTATCATCAAATACACCAGTAAGAATAACATATCTGCCTTTAGTATCAGTATGGACAGATTTTATGGTACAGGCCACGTCCCTTTTAATGGCGACAAGGACTCCCGCCCTCTTCTTCTTAAAAGCCGGAGAGTAAAATATCTGCTGAAAGTCCCTATGTTGACATCTGTGGGAATCTCTCTCCAGTAGGTGCGTCTCCTGTACCATAAGAAGATTACAACGTGATTTAACTGCTTCATCCCACAAATACTTGCGCTTACTGGGAGAATTTAACCCCTTAGCATTAATAGATAGTAACTTCAGCCCCATGGTGACTAATAAACATACAGTGTGCAATCAAAGCCTCTGGAGACTTAGCTAGAGACCAAATATTGGCGCAAATGCTGGAAAACAAAACATTAAAACATGGCAGAATAAAGGAACTTAACATAACAAAGGAAAAGGGAAAACAAGAAAAAACCGTAGTCCAGTAGTTTAGAGCGAGGACAAGGCCTCAGCAACTGTGGGGTAGAATGTAGACCATGGGCTACACGCGAGCAGCACCAAGAAACATATTAAGTTCTCCCGCTCAGGCCGGGTTCCAGTCCAGAGGAATCTTAAGTTGACGGTTACCGGAGACGGCCGGGAACTTGGCCGCTTCGGGGAGTAAACCCCACGCGAGCATCTTCTTTGCCGCTAGAGCAGGGGTGGTGCATATATGTAGTGCACCCTCGTGTGAGACCACCAACTTCACTGGGAAACCCCATCGGTATTTAATACCTTTCTCCCTGAGTATAGCGGTAAGTGAACTGAATTCCCTCCTTTTAGCTAATGTAGCCGCCGAAAGATCCGGAAAAATCTTGATCCCCGAGAATATGTCCGCTGGTTTGGAATTCTCCCGTAAGGCCCTCAGGAAAGCGTCCTTTACTTGAAAGAAGTGAATCCTCGCCAGGACATCCCGTGGTAAATTAGGGTCGAGCCCTGTTGGTTTCGGGATCCTATGGATCCTGTCGACGGTGACGTCTATCTCCGATAACCCTGGAATGGCTGCACGAAGCATCTCTTGGAGCAGGGGACACAGCTCATCCTGCTTGACCGACTCAGCAACCCCCCGGATACGGACATTATTTCGGCGGTTGCGGTCTTCCATGTCATAAATCTTAGATGCCAGCCTGCCTACCTCATCCTCCAGCGCTTCATTAGCATCGATGAGCTGGTTGTGAGAGGCTGTTAGTTCCGCCATTTTGGTTTCTAGATGGGATGTCCTCTCACCTATTTGCGCCACCTCGGTTTGTACCTCTTTAAGGATGTGATGAAAGTCCTCTTTTAGGGAGGTGCGCAGAGCTTCCAGCATATGGCGGAGTGACCCCTCCGTTACAGCCGCCTGCTCATGAGGCAAGACTCCAGTTGGCATGCTCTGAGGGGAGGAGGTAGCGGAGCTGGAGCAAGATGGCGACACCGCCTGTTTAGGGCTGGAGCCAGACGGGGATGTTTTACTAAAGAATTCTGTCAACTTCGCCGGAGCTTGACGCTTCTTGATGCGCCCCATTCTCTGCTCAGTCGGTCGGGGTAACTCTGACATCAATCAGATAGCAGGAGAAGCCGATGTTAGCCGATTTCAGATACTGCCCACGGAGCACTCAGTCTATGCGACCAGCGCCATCAACGTCCGGCCACGCCCCTCATAAATGTTATGTTATATTTGTCTGACTTACTAGTGCCTCTTTGATTTAATTGTAAACAAGATGACTGAAATGATCAAAATCAATGTCAAACTGGCCAAAACACTCAATTTCAGTGGGGGTTGAATAATTTTGAACACAACTGTATATGTTATGTTATATTTGTCTGACTTACAAGTGCCTCTTTGATTTAATTGTAAACAAGATGACTGAAATGATCAAAATCAATGTCAAACTGGCCAAAACACTCAATTTCAGTGGGGGTTGAATAATTTTGAACACAACTGTATATAAAAAGTTCATGGGATATCCCACAGATGAATGAAAATCTTGGAGAAGCCCTAAAATTATTTTAAAAGAAAAAGAAAAAGTTAAATGTTCATATGATGAATTTTGAAAATGCTCCTTTTCTCTACCAGATAGGGCAGGGATGCCCAACCTGCGGCCCTCCTGCTGTTACAAAACTACTACTCCCAGCATGCCCGGATAGCCTACAGCTGGAGGGCCCCAGGTTGGGCATCCCTGAGATAAAAAAAAATAAAAAATGGTTTTGCTACCCATTTAAATGGGTGGCTTTTTAAAGGCAGTTTTAGAGGTCATTCAGCATGAAAAACAGTGCCAAAAAATGTAGTTTAAACATGCCCTTAGATGTTTTTTATTTTTTTTATTTGAAATCAGAGACTTTTAATTATCTCGGAGAACCCCTCTTGAGACCATCGTATATTGGATCCTATGTTATGTATGCAGAGGTATTATCTTCCATTGAAAGCCTACCTGAGAAGATATGATTTGTCGCCGGGGTCAAAACTGCAGGATTTTAGGATGTTTTTTTTTAAATCTAGATAGTATTACATGTTATAGTTATTAGAGATGGGTCGTTGATCCAGGGAGTTATTCTCATTGCCTGATTGGAGTCAGGAAGGAATTTTTTACCCCTAAAGTGAGTAAAATTGGCAGTTTTTTTTTTGCCATCCTCTGGATCAACTTGCAGGATAACTGTCTGAACTGGATGGACAATAGCGGAAAGGGGAAGCGCAAGTGTGAAAGTAGCCTAATAAAAGTTTAATTCTTTGTACTGTTCCACTTTCATGTTGACCTTAGAAATCAGTTTGGTCGTCTACGATTGTAAAGAAATGATGTAACCCAAGACCATTATTTTTACTTGAAATGAGCAAATGTTATCTTGATGTGTTAGAACATGTTTCTAGAAGCTGTTTAACTAGGCTAAAATGTATTCTTCCTGTTTTCATCTTATTAAAGCACCTTGCTAACCGGGCAGATCTTAGAAAGAATTGCCACAGAATTTAATCAGTTGCATTTCCATGCTGTTCAAAGCAAAGGCATGCCTCTTCTCGATAAAGTGAGACCTGTAAGTATATTGCACAAGATTCACATTACTTACCTGTTTGCATTATTTCAGATTAGTTCTACATTTCCTATTTCTTTAGTTTTTGTTTTTTCTCAAGAATTGTATAGTTTATAATATTGTATGATTATGTTCTGTTTTTATTAGAATACAAGGTACAATTGCCTCAGGATACAATATTTTCATGAGAAAACGGTCTCAGAATGGCCTGGATAAGTAAAAGTGTTCCAAAGTTATTACCACATAAAGTGACACGTCAGATTTGCAAAAAATGGCCTGGGCAGGAAGGTGAAAACTGTCCAGGCGTAGAAAGGTTAAGTTGCTTTTATGTGTAAACATCTGCTTGGATGTAAGTCTTAACCCCTTAAGGACCCATGACGTACATGTACGTCATATCTGGACGTGACTTAGCGTCCAGTGATGTACATGTATGTCATGCTGATCGGGCGGGTGCAGGAGCTGCGCCCGCCAGATCAGCAGCACGGACCCGGCAGTAACTGACAGCTGAGTCCCTGCTGGATATGCCGGCATCGGTGAAAACACAGATGCCGGCGCATTAACCCGACCGGGGCATGTGCGGTAGGGGCACATGGCAGGACTTGGGACGGAAGGAGTGCCATATGGCATTTTGCAGTGCAGATTTTGATGGATTGGTTTGGAAGGTACATAAGACTATTTGATCGCTTGGTATTACACCTTTTGTGAGGCAAGGTGAAAAAATAGGCTGTTTTGGCGTAGTTTAAAAAAAAGAAATTTTTACACTATTCACCTGAGGAGGCATATAATGTGATATTTTTATATAGCAGGTTGTTACGGACGCGGTGATACCCAATATGTCTATTATTTTTTTGTTAAGTTTTACACAGTAAATGCATTTTTGAACAGAATGAAATCTTGTTTTTGTGTTGCCATTTTCTGTCTGCCCTATTTTATTTTCTTCCTAGCGATTTGTTTTAGGTAGGGTCTCATTTTTTGTAGGATAGAAGAAAGAGCAAGCGGCACTCCACACTACTCCACTATGGAGCGGTGCCCGTATCCCGAGTCGGTGTACTCACAAATAGTAGTAGTATTGGAAGTTCTCTTTTATTCGCCATTGAATGAGGTAACACTACACGTGTTTCGGCTGTATAAGCACACTTGAGAAAGGCTTATACAGCCGAAACACGTGTAGTGTGTTACCTCATTCAATGGCGAATAAAAGAGAACTTTGAAGAAATATTACTTTGAGTGCCGATCCTTCCAATACTACTATTTTTTGTAGGATGAGATGGGGGTTTGATTAGTACCATTTTGGGGTACATAAGTCTTTTCGATCACTTGGTGTTACACTTTTTGTGAGGCAAGGTGACAAAAAATTGCTGTTTTGGCTCAGTTTTTTAAAACATTTTTACAGCATTAACCTGAGGGGGCATCTCATGTGATATTTTTATAGAGCAGGTTGTTATGGACTCGACGATACCTAATATGTCTATCATTTTTATTTTTGTTCAGTTTTAGGCCCCATTCACACGTCCGTGCGTGTTTTGCGGATCCGCAAAACACCGACACTGGCAATGTGCGTTCCGCATTTTGCGGACCGCACATCGCTGGCACTCTCATAGAAAATGACTTTTCTTGTCTGCAATTGTGGACAAGAATAGGACATGTTCTATTTTTTTGCGGAACGGAAGTGCGGATCCGCAATTCCGGATCCGGGCGGTACATAGTGTCCCAATAGAAATGATTGGCTCTGCAATTCCGTTTCGCAAAATGCGGAACAGAATTGCAGATGTACACAGTAAATGTATTTTTGAACAGAACTAACTCTTGTTTTTGTGTTGCCATTTTCTGAGAGCCATATTTTTTTTATTTTTTGGACGATTGTCTTAGGTAGGGTTTCATTTTTTGCGGGATGAGATGATGGTTTGATTGGTACTAATTTGGGCTAAATACGCCTTTTTGATCGCTTGGTATTACACTTTTTGTGAGGGTTGGCACTGTTTTTTTTTTTTTTATTTTTTTTACTGCATTCATGTGACAGGGTGGATCATATGACGTGGCAATACGTAATATGTATACTTTTCTTTTTTTTCCTATTTTTTTTGTATTACTTGAAACGTTAATTTTTTTTTATTATGCAAAAGTTTATTTTAACTTTTTTTTTTTTATTTCTACAATTGATCCCCTGTACAATGCATTACAATTCTTCTGTATTGTAATGCATTGACTGTAAGTGTATTACTCTTTAGCCTGCTTGCCTGTGAGATCCAGGGGGCTGGATCTCACAGGCTTACATGGAAGGCAGCCTTCCACGGCATCGGGCTGCCTTCCCTGCCATCGGGTCCCCGTCACAGCAGCGCAGGGACCCGATGGGGAAGGGAGCTCCCTCCCTCCACACATCCTGCACATGCTGCAGTCAGCGCTGACCGCAGCAAATGAGGGTTAATGCACCGACATCTGTGTTTTCACCGATGCCGGCTCATACAGCTGGGGTCCGGCTAACGGAAATGTACGTCCCCTGCAGCTGATCGGGCGGGTGCAGCGCCGAATTAAGAAAATGAAAATACTTAAATATTATTTTAGCATAAATATATTCCTAAATATCTTTCATTAGCTATAATGGTTCATTTTGTCCAGGGAACAATCATTAGGAGAAATTAAATGGCGGCCGTCATAGTAGTACACACAAAACCTTTTGCCTCATCCTCCTCTCTGCTTGTCAGGGATTATGATCCTGAATACAGCTGATAAGATCTTCAGCTGTATCTCTGTAGGAATGAAGTTCATAAGGAGACATGAAGTACAGAGAGGACAGACAGGACAGACTGTGGTAATGGCGACTAAATACAAGTGCTGCTGCTCATTATCTCTCCCCCCCCCCCCACTATCCTCTCTGAGGGCAGTTCAGGAACTGCGCCCTCCCAATTAGCAGCACATTAACCCTAGTTGTGATGTCTTTGGAAGGTCCCCATCGGGTCCCCGCACTGTGGTGACTGGGACCCAGTGCCTGGGAAGGCAGCCCGATGCCTTCCATGTAAGCCTGTGAGACCCAGCCCCCTAGGTCTAACAAGCAAGCAGGCTAATGCATTACAATACAGATACAAGTTCCATAGTGAGAGAAAAAATAAGGTAAAAAAAGTTCTTAAAAATTGTTTTTCATAATAAAACATTAAAAGTTTCAAGCAAAAAGTGTCCTTTTTCCAAAATTAAGTTATAAAAAAAATTGTAAAAAATAGAAAAAAGAAAAGTAGACATATTGGGTATTACCGTGTCCGTATCGACCGTCTCTATAAAATCTAATGATCCACCCCATCAGGTGAACGTTGGTAAAAAATAAGTAACTAGTGCCAAAACAGCCATAAACGAATTTAAAAAATTGGGAAAAAAAGAAAAGTAGACATATTTGGTATTGCACATCCGTATCGACCAGTTCTATAAAAATATCTCATGATCCACCTTATTAGGTGAACGCCGTAAAGAATAAAAATAAACTGCCAAAACAGCAATTAGTACCAATCAAGCAGGGGTCTCATTTTTTGATGGATGATATGACTAAGACAGTTGCTCAAAAAATAAAAAAAAATGGCTCACAAAAACAAGATATTTTTCTTGTCAAAAATGTTTTTACTGTGTGAAGTTTAACAAAAATAGAAATAGTCTAAAAATAGCTAATTGGATTGGGTGCAGGTGATAGTGAGTGGGTGATAATTTGTGGATAAAATATGGTAGTTTGAACATCAAATATATCAATATTCTTTAAACGTGGTGGTTACTATGTCTCGAGGTAGTTGTCACAAATAAATAGGTAGTGCTGTAGTGAGGGTATCCATAAATGGTTTAAAAAGGTGTTAGGGTGAAGTTCTGTAAAAGCAAAGTCTGTAAAAGCAAAGTCTGTTTGGGTTCAATATGGTTCTTGTGAAGTAAAATATCTTCTAGTTGATCCCGCAAGTTATGTAAAAGAGGTTTCTGTGAGAAGGGATCTTGAGGTTTAATCTTGAATAATGGTACAGTTGGTATATTCGTAGTACGTAGCTCTGAGCCTGGGCGCGGCGTCCCGCGCGGTCTTTGGCTCAGAGATCTCCTACTTACCGGCCGGTAGATTCTGGTGTCTGTGATCCTGTGTAACGGAGCTTGGCGTCCTCGTGGTGAGCGCGATGGATTTCGCGCGCTTCTGTGTTTGAAGTTTGATCACGTGATCGTTGTTTGTTTAATCGGTCCGAAGTTTTTTGTGTTTGGACAGTAGGTATTATTAATCCTCTATAGTTGGGTCCTCCTTCTATGTCTACAAATGCGATCCTCTGCTCAAACGCGTTTCGGGATTCTCTCCCCTCATCAGTGAGCTGAGGATTGCTGGTGACTGTCTTCCATATATAGTGTGGAGTTAGTAATTAGTTCATTAATTGCCTGCAATGGCAATTAGATTGAGTCCAATTGGATCTTATTATGTGCGTATCTTTGTAGGTGGTTTCTTATATAGTGCTATTTATTGTGAGAGGGTAAGGTCATTAAAATCAAAATGAAATAATAAAATAAACCTGATTGTTGGAAGAAAAATCTTACTAGATCGCTAGTCATATTTAATATGAATATATGACAGAGGTCGTTTCAATAGAGCCATACTTGGTGTGGATGATATAATGTTTATGAAGGAGTTTCACCATTCTAATCACCATGAGAATGAATCCAACAAATATAATGTTCCTTGTTTAGAGGTATATACTAAATAATCATACCTGAGGGTAAATAAATATTTGGAGTATTTTAGGTTCACGCTGGTCCGTAAAACAAAAGACCCAGCGTGTCTATTTTACTCCTGCTTCCATGTTATGGAAATATTCATATTTTAGGTGTCGATCATTTAGTAGTTTTCAAATCATACAGGATATATATTCTTTTGTTGTGATATTTATAGAGGATTGATTTATTTGTTTTACTGATCCAGTATTATAGATGGATCCAGTGGACATGGTATCTTCTTCAATCTGTTCACAGCATGGGATATTTTTCATAGGGGGTTAATCTACGTCGATAGATACAAGAACCCTCTTTTTATTTTTGTATAACTGTTAGGTATGACGTATGTTATTGATTATGGTATTTCTGGACCATCGATCAATTTATCTATTGATCCAAATTATGGATAGATGTAGTGAATGTATTTGGTGGATATAGTACACATGACTAGCACCACAGTTATATATGTGCAGGGTGTGAAGTAATTTTCATATGTCACACTTGTCTATGAGTTACAAATCATCTGGTATGTTGATTTGCTGTCATATTTTGGAGGATCTTGAGTTATTGGTATTATGAGGAGGGACGGCCGTACTCCGAGGGAGAACAGGGGCAGTTTAAACTTAACGACCCTGTACTTTGTCAGAGAACGGCGGTCCCCAGTGTCTAGAGAAACCAAAGATTTCCATGTCGGCGTTTAGTCCATTCGGTGCGATGGTATTGAATTCAAAAATCCTTCTTGACTCCAATCTGGACATCTTGAATATATGGTTGCCACCTCTCCAGTCTTTTTGCACTTTTTCTATTGCTGCGTATTTTAATCCACTGGGGTCCTTATTATGGTGTGTTTTGAAGTGGTTGGAAACTGTGTGTTTGTCATAGCCCTTGCGTATGTTGGCGATGTGTTCCGATATCCGTTTCTTGAGGGATCTCTTAGTGCGGCCAATGTACAATTTTTGACATGGGCATTCTAAGCTGTATATTACTTCTGTGGAACTACAAGTGAGGAATTCTTTTATGTCTTGTTTGTGTAGATTTATCTTTGATTGGATGTATGGGGTTTTTTTCGGAAATGATGTTGTTAAACAGTTTGGGCATTTTCCACATCTGAAGAAACCCGTTATGTCTGCCCATTCTTGAACTGTCTGGGAGTTTCTAGTGTTTTGTTTTATGGTTGGAGCAATTTTTAAGCCTAAATTTGGCGCTTTGGTAAATGTAATTTGAGGAGTATCTGAAACAGTGGGTCCTATGATTTTGTCTTGTTTTATATGGTACCAGTGATTGTTGATAATTCGTCTAATTTTTCTATGTTGGGGATTATAAGGTAATATGATTCTGGGTGTTGTATCTTTTTCTTGTGTTTGTTTGATTTTGGTTTTGAAGAAATCCTTTCTTTCCATCTTTTTAACTTGATCTAATGATGAGTTAATGAGGGAGATTGGGTATTTTTTGTCAATGAATTGTTTTTTCATTTTTTCTGATTCTGCTTCGAAATGAGATTCTAGTGTGCAATTTCTTTTTATTCTTCGAAACTGCCCTTGTGGTATGTTTGTCAACCAGGAAGGTAGATGACAGCTATCATATTGGATAAAGCTATTTTTCGCTGTTGGTTTTTGGTATGTGGTACATGTTAATTTATCTTTGTTTATGGATATTTGGAGATCTAAAAATTCTATTTTGGTTGTGCTGATAGATGGTGTGAAGATTAAATTATAGGCATTCTCGTTGATTTCTTTTAAGAAAGATTGTAATTTTTCTGGACTGTCTCGCCAAATAAAGATGATATCGTCTATGTAACGTTGCCAGAGCACCAGACTCGTATACAACACCCAGAATCATATTACCTTATAATCCCCAACATAGAAAAATTAGACGAATTATCAACAATCACTGGTACCATATAAAACAAGACAAAATCATAGGACCCACTGTTTCAGATACTCCTCAAATTACATTTACCAAAGCGCCAAATTTAGGCTTAAAAATTGCTCCAACCATAAAACAAAACACTAGAAACTCCCAGACAGTTCAAGAATGGGCAGACATAACGGGTTTCTTCAGATGTGGAAAATGCCCAAACTGTTTAACAACATCATTTCCGAAAAACCCCATACATTCAATCAAAGATAAATCTACACAAACAAGACATAAAAGAATTCCTCACTTGTAGTTCCACAGAAGTAATATACAGCTTAGAATGCCCATGTCAAAAATTGTACATTGGCCGCACTAAGAGATCCCTCAAGAAACGGATATCGGAACACATCGCCAACATACGCAAGGGCTATGACAAACACACAGTTTCCAACCACTTCAAAACACACCATAATAAGGACCCCAGTGGATTAAAATACGCAGCAATAGAAAAAGTGCAAAAAGACTGGAGAGGTGGCAACCATATATTCAAGATGTCCAGATTGGAGTCAAGAAGGATTTTTGAATTCAATACCATCGCACCGAATGGACTAAACGCCGACATGGAAATCTTTGGTTTTCTCTAGACACTGGGGGACCGCCGTTCTCTGACAAAGTACAGGGTCGTTAAGTTTAAACTGCCCCTGTTCTCCCTCGGAGTACGGCCGTCCCTCCTCATAATACCAATAACTCAAGATCCCCTCCAAAATATGACAGCAAATCAACATACCAGATGATTTGTAACTCATAGACAAGTGTGACATATGAAAATTACTTCACACCCTGCACATATATAACTGTGGTGCTAGTCATGTGTACTATATCCACCAAATACATTCACTACATCTATCCATAATTTGGATCAATAGATAAATTGATCGATGGTCCAGAAATACCATAATCAATAACATACGTCATACCTAACAGTTATACAAAAATAAAAAGAGGGTTCTTGTATCTATCGACGTAGATTAACCCCCTATGAAAAATATCCCATGCTGTGAACAGATTGAAGAAGATACCATGTCCACTGGATCCATCTATAATACAGATCAGTAAAACAAATAAATCAATCCTCTATAAATATCACAACAAAAGAATATATATCCTGTATGATTTGAAAACTACTAAATGACGACACCTAAAATATGAATATTTCCATAACATGGAAGCAGGAGTAAAATAGACACGCTGGGTCTTTTGTTTTACGGACCAGCGTGAACCTAAAATACTCCAAATATTTATTTACCCTCAGGTATGATTATTTAGTATATACCTCTAAACAAGGAACATTATATTTGTTGGATTCATTCTCATGGTGATTAGAATGGTGAAACTCCTTCATAAACATTATATCATCCACACCAAGTATGGCTCTATTGAAACAACCTCTGTCATATATTCATATTAAATATGACTAGCGATCTAGTAAGATTTTTCTTCCAACAATCAGTTTATTTTATTATTTCATTTTGATTTTAATGACCTTACCTCTCACAATAAATAGCACTATATAAGAAACCACCTACAAAGATACGCACATAATAAGATCCAATTGGACTCAATCTAATTGCCATTGCAGGCAATTAATGAACTAATTACTAACTCCACACTATATATGGAAGACAGTCACCAGCAATCCTCAGCTCACTGATGAAGGAGAGAATCGTCAAACGCGTTTGAGCAGAGGATCGCATTTGTAGACATAGAAGGAGGACCCAACTATAGAGGATTAATAATACCTACTGTCCAAACACAAAAAACTTCGGACCGATTAAACAAACAACGATCACGTGATCAAACTTCAAACACAGAAGCGCGCGAAATCCATCGCGCTCACCACGAGGACGCCGAGGACGAGGACGCCGAGGACGCCAAGCTCCGTTACACAGGATCACAGACACCAGAATCTACCGGCCGGTAAGTAGGAGATCTCTGAGCCAAAGACCGCGCGGGACGCCGCGCCCAGGCTCAGAGCTACGTACTACGAATATACCAACTGTAACATTATTCAGGATTAAACCTCAAGATCCCTTCTCACAGAAACCTCTTTTACATAGCTTGCGGGATCAACTAGAAGATATTTTACTTCACAAGAACTATATTGAACCCAAACAGACTTTGCTTTTACAGAATTTCACCCTAACACCTTTTTAAACCATTTATGGATACCCTCACTACAGCACTACCTATTTATTTGTGACAACTAACTCGAGACATAGTAACCACCACGTTTAAAGAATATTGATATATTTGATGTTCAAACTACCATATTTTATCCACAAATTATCACCCACTCACTATCACCTGCACCCAATCCAATTAGCTATTTTTAGACATATTATTACTATTTTATCCTAATTTTACTAATAAAATATCCATTTTATCCCAAATAAGAGTGTGCCTGCTACCCTTTTTTATCCTCATTATTGACTTATCTGGCTGGGTGAGCCAGTTTCAGCAGTCCTTGCACCTCTACCATAGATACTGATTAGGTTTAGAGCCGTCTATCCACTACCAAAAATAGAAATAGGCATATTATATATCGCCGCGTCCGTAACAACTGCTGTATAATTTTTTTGTTACCTCGCCTTACAAAATGCGAGTGATCTAAACCCCCACATTAGACTATCATTAAAAAAATGAAAACCAATGGCACCCATAAACCAATCCATCAAAATCTGTGCTGCAAAAGACATATGGCGCTCCTTCCTTTCTGAGTCCTGCCATGTGCCCCCACAGCAGTTTATCACCACATATGGGGTTTTGCCGTATTCAAGTGAAAATGGGTAACAAATTATGGGTTTTTTTTCTCCTTTTACCCCTTGTGAAAATGAAAAATTTGGGGCTGAAGCAACATTTTATTGGAAGAAATGAAATATTTCATTTTCACAGATAAGTGTTTCCAAATTCCTTAAAACGCTGATGGGGTCACAGTGCTCAGTACACACACCCCTTAATATATTCTTTCAGGGGTGTAGTTTCCAAAATGGGATCACTTTTTGAGCTTTTTCCACTGTAGGCGTACATTAGGGTCTCTTCAAATACAAAATGGTGCCCAAAAACCATCCTAGCAAAATCTGCCTCCAAAACCAATATTGTGCTCCTTTTTTCTGACCACTGCCATGTGCCCTGACAGCAGTTTACTACCACATATGGGGTATTTCTGTAAACTGCAGAATCAAAGTGATGTATATTGAGGTTTATTTAGCTGTTAACCCTTGCTGTGTTGCAAGAAAAAATTAACATAAATAATCTACCAAAAAAATGAAATTTTTACCTCCATTTTCCTTTAATTCTTGTGGAACACAAATAAAACAATAGCTGATCTCAGAGAGACCATCCACAAATCCACCGCGGAGCCTCAGTTAAGAGTCTCAACACAGCAATCCAAAGTGCAAAGCTCCCTGGGAAACAGTAATATGCAAAATAAATGTGGCCCCAGTATTTGGTCTACAACACAAAGAAAGCCAGATATCCCTCAAAGGAAGGAAAACTGGTGCAAAGGGGTGTCTCCATTACAGAAATCACCAAATCCACCATGTTAAGTGGCCCCTACAGTATGTCAAGATCCCGCTTTTTTACAAGCTTTAAGTATATGACGGGGAAAACCTTGTGGAACACCTAAAGGGTTTAAAACATCAGTTTTGAATAATTTGAGGGGTGTAGTTTCTAAAATGGGGTAATTTATGGGTGGTTTCTATTACGTAATCCCTTCAAAATCACTTTATAACTGAGTTGGGGCTTTAAAAATGGTTTTGGAAATTTTGTTGAAAATTTGAAAAATTGCTTCTAAAATTCTAAGCCTTCTAACTTCCAAAAAAATAAAATGACATTTACAAAATGATGCCAACATAAAGTAGACATATGGAAAATATAAAGTAATAACTATTTTGGGTGGTATCACTATCTGCCATAAAAGAGAAATTCATTTAAGAAAATAGCTAATATTTCCAAATTTTCTCTAATATTTTGATTTTTTTTTATAAATTAAGGTAAAACATATTGACTCAAATTTATCACTATCATGAAGTACAATATGTCACGAGAAAACATTCTCGGAATGGCTTAAACAAGAAAACGCTTTCCAAAGTTATTACCACAACGTGACACATGTCAGATTAGCAAAAATCTGCCTGGTATTTAAGGTGAAAAGTGGCTCGGTACTGAAGTGGTTAATAACACTGGAACAGAGGCAATTGTACAGGGCAAACAGCTAATATGTTGCCACAATGTGTTTACAGATTTATATATGTTGCCTGGCTATATTTCCTTTTCAAATCAAAAATTGGATCTTTACTCATAGGAAGTCACTTCCAAAAGGTGGCACTGGCGAGATTGTTCTCTTTCATGGGAGATACATCTTCGAATGATCATTTCCCATGGAACATTGCCAATAAGTCTCCATAGCTTGGAGTACTTCCAGTAAGTCTCCATACAGGACTGGTCTCTTTGAGGAGATTCAGTACCCTGGCTAAGCCGAATATGACAAGGGAAAATGCCAACCCAGATATTCAATTGTAGACAGCTGCTTCAGGGTGCTTGCCGTTCATCAGTATGGAGTAGGATTCTGGCTGGCTGGTTGCGATGCCTTGGATGCAGCTTACGCAGGTTACTGGCTCTCTTTAGAGACCAGCCCTATGTTGAGAGTTACTCCTTAGAAGTAACCCGTGACAATGCTCCATTAAAAATAATATGCAAAGAGGTACCTCCCAGTGAAGGAGAGCCACCTCACTAGCGCCACCTTGTGGAATGGCTCCTCTAAGTCAAAAACCAACTTTTTAACAAGCCTTGGAATATGACAAGGGAAAATGCCAAGAAATTCCCTTGCCTTCCAATACTTCTTTTCACATATGCAAAGAGTTACCTCATGGAGCATTGCCAATAAGTCTTCATATCAGGGAGCACTTCCAATAAGTCTCTTTGAAGGGGTTGTCTCATCATGGACAATGGGGGCATATCGCTAGTATATGCCACCATTGTCTTATAGATGCGGGTCCCACCGCTGGGACCCGCACCTATATTGAGAACAGAGCCCCACAAGTGAAGGAGGGCACACTGCGCATGTGCAGCCGCTCATGCGCGGTACACTCCCTTTCCCTTTTATGGGGAGCCGGATTGGTGGTGGCCAGACCAGAAGTCCTCCAGCCACCACCTTGCGGGGCTCCGTTCTCGATATAGGTGCGGGTCCCGCGGGCACCTATAAGACAATGGGGGCATAGCCTAGCAATATGCCCCCATTGTCCATGATGAGACAACCTCTTTAAGAAGAGCTCAGTACCCTGTTTAAGCTGCATCCAAATCATCACACCCAGCCAGCCAGAATCCTACCCCGTACTGATGTGGAGCAAGCACCCCAAAACAGCTGTCTACAGATGGATATCTGTCTTAGCGTTTTCCTTTGTCATATTTCAAGGCTTGTTAACAAGTCAGATTTTGTAGAGCGACTTCCACAAGATGGCGCTAGCAAGGATGTTCTATTTCATTGAGAGGTACCTCTGTGCATATTTCATGCCACATGAAAGAAGAAGCACATTTACTTGGGGAAAGAACAAGCATTTTTTGTTTTAAATCATTGGCTCTTGTAAAAGGGCCCTTAGACTAGGTCAAGTGGCTTATGATTCCTGGTCTATTGTAGACAGAGCAGTGGGAAGATGCCAGAAATAGGATGCCTTATGCCAGAAATAGCATTGGGGGGTTCTCCTTTTGCCAAAAATTGTGAGGAGGAGGTAGGGATTGCTGATCTCCTGGACCACACGTAAGATCGCCTTATAGGTTTCTCAGTGTTTTATTTATGTGAAACAATATAGGAACTTTATATAGAAATGCATTGACAAATTGCTTTTATTATATTTAGCTTTCTATATTTTAAGCTTTTTAGATTTAATTAAAGTCAATGTTAGTAAGTTGTGTCTCTAAGTAAGGGTACTTTCACACTTGCGTTAAAGTTTTCCGGCATTGAGTTCTGTCCTAGGGGCTCAATACCGGGAAAAAACGAATCAGTTTTATCCTAATGCATTCTGAATGGAGAGCAATCCATTCAGTATGCATCAGGATGTCTACAGTTGAGTCACTCTTACGACATTTGGCCGGAGAAAATACTGCATGCTGCGGTATTTTCTCCTTCCAAAATTCCGGAACACTTGCTGGAATGTCTGATCCGGCATTATTTTACATTGAAATGTATTAATGCTGGATCCGGTACCAAGTATTCCAGCAAAAATAAATAAGTACCTGATCCGTTTTTCCGGATGACACCGGAGAGACGGATCCGGTGTTTCAGTGCATTTGTTAGACGGATCCACATCCAGATCCATCTACAAATGCTTTCTGTTTGCACGCGGATTTCCGGATTTTGCCTGCCGGATCCTCACAACGCAAGTGTGAAAGTACCCCAAGTGTGTTAAAGGTCTTCTGTCAGCAGATTTGTAGTTATGAAACTGGCTGGCCTGTTGCATATGTGCTTGTCTGCTAAAGGCATCTGTGTTGGTTCTATGTGCCTGTATTGCTGAGAATTTTATTTTATTTTTACGTTTTAATATATGCAAATAAGCCTCTAGGAGCAATGGGGGCATTGCCATTGCAGAGAGTGCTGAGCCCATTGCTCCTAGAGTCACATTTGCTTATATTAAAAACATCATTTTTCTCAGCAGTGTGGGCACATATGAACATGGGACCAACACAGATGCCCTCAGCTGCCAAGTGCACATTTAACAGATCATCCAGTTTCATATGTACAAATCTGCTGACAGATGCTCTTTAAGAGACTGAAACTTTATTTGGAATTTTTATATTTTGACAATCAATATGATCTGCCATAAAATACAGTACTGATTCTTTACAACTTGCTGTTCTTTACCTAACGTATTACTTTGTTTCCCTTCTTAAAGCGTATTGCTGGCATCACAGCTATGTTACAGCGCTCCCTAGAAGGTCTCTTGTTAGAAGGCCTTCAGACCTCTAATGTGGATATAATTCGTCACTGCTTGAGAACATATGCCACTATTGACAAAACAAAGGATGCGGAAGCACTTATTGGCCAGGTGCTAGTAAAACCTTATATTGATGAGGTATGTCTTTCTCTGACCTTCAGTACACTACACACACTGAGCTGAACCTAATCCAAATAGTTTAAACTATTGAGTCTTCTCTGGCATCTCTTAGGATGCAGTAGGAAAGGCTTACTCCCTTCTACCTATTGAGAATATATATGCAAACTGAAGTATCTGCCCAGCTTTTCTTTCACTCATTGGTTAAAAAAATTTGAATTCAAAGTGTACAGTATTTGTTTGATCAAATTAAATGTTACAAGAGTGTCAGTTTTATTGTCAAAATTATAGAAGAGACATTTTTTATTTTTTGGTACTTTTACATGGGACATGGGAAAAAAATCTGCTGCAGATTTTGCAGCTTTATTTCCACTGCAGATATTTTTTTTCTGCAGTGTGTAGATGAGATTTATTATAGGAGTTGTACAACCTACGAGCCAACAACCGCAATGGTGGGTACTTTGTGGGAAATAAAAAAACAAAAACCAGTTCGAAATGTCTGCACTGCTTTTGGAGTTCCTGCCCTGACTCCATATATAAACTCATGATGAGGGGGGAATATCCAGTGCTTGGAGACACCCCTGTATATTTAGCTGTTATTCTGTCTCCACTTTTAAATTGTCACACTTATTTACAATGCCTAAAAGGCTTAACCCTATCTATCATGACCCAGGTATAATATGGTGATTAAGACTTGACTTTTATTAATATCTAATAATAAAATGGCTGTGAGCCAAGACAAACAGTTAAAGGAAATCTGTAACATGGATTATCACTAATAAAGTAAAACTATTGCGGTGTAACGCCTCCTTCCGTGATGTACCTTTCATTTGGAGTTTCTTGTTTTTTATCTTGTGAAAATCATCTTTGTATGATATGCAAATTAGGCAGTAAGGTGCCCAGAGGAGCTTCATTTTCTTTCAGTGGTGCCTAGGAATGCCACCCCATCCAGTGCCCATGCCTGCCCTCCAGCAGAGCTCAAAAACGTCTCTCCTGGGCTGAGACTTCACATCCCCATAAGTGCCGTTGCCGCCCCTCTTCTAGCTCTGCTAGAGGGCGGGCATGGGCACTGGATGGGGGCGTTCCTGGGCACCACTGAAAGAAAATAACCTTACTGCCTAATTTGCATATCATACAAAGATGATTTTCACAAGATAGAAAACAAGAAGCTCCAAATGAAAGGTACATCAGGGAAGGAGGTGTTATGTTCTACATGGCAATACTTTTACTTTATTAGTCATAATCCATGTGAGAGATTTCCTTTAAAAACAATGCTGTCACCGAAAGCACTGAAGTGATTGATATGCTGGGAAATGGAGATGTGCACAATCTCTAATTCACTACTTGCTGTCTGTGCTAGCGTAAGCATGAGGCCAGTGGAGATTCACTATATAGCTAACAGTCGCTCGACTGACATGACTCTGAGACACGGTGCATGGATGAGCTAGGGGAGCTAGAGCCACCTGCAACTTGATCCTAGATGGTGACAATCCTGTGAATGTTGCTGTGCTGAGAACAAACACACTCAATGACTTGCACACTCCCCTAGCTCATGAGTCATGTCAGTCGAGCGGCAGTTAGCTATATAGTGAATCTCTAATGGCCTCATACTTACGCTAGCACAGACAGCTAGTAATGAATTAGAGATTGTGCACATCTCCATTTCCCAGCATATCAATCACTTCAATGCCTTTCGATGACAGCATAGTTTTTAACAGTTTGTCTCAGCTTACAGACATTTTATTATTAAATATTAATAAAAGTCTAGTCTTAATAACATAGTATACCTGGGTCAAGATAGGGTTAAGCCTATTAGGTGTTGTAAATAAGTGTTATATATTCACCCTTACCCAGGTTAGGTCCCATTAGTTGTTAAACAACACTTTTAAATTGTCACTGCAGGTCTTGAACTTAAAGGGGGTTTTCTGGGATTTTTTAACTGATAACATATTCTCCGGATAGGTCACCAGCATCTGATTGGTGAGGATCTGATACTTCTGACCCGTGCCGATTAGCTGTTTTAGAAGGCACCAATGCCACAGCCTTCTATCTGCTTAGTAGCAACTGTACCTGGTATCTGAGCTCATCCCCATTCAGTTTACCGGCCTAGGCCATGTGACTGATGAACATGATGTCACATGGCCTAGGAAAAGCTGTGAGAAGGCTGAATCGCTACAGCTAATCAGCAGGGGGTCCTGGGTGTTGGACCCCACCTATCAGATACTGATGACTCATTCAGAAGTACTGTTGTCTACAGATGCATCTCTATATATTACAATACATTGCATGGGTTTTAAGAGGATAATGACATACAGTAAGTATAAATATTTTTTTTTTTTTTAGGAATTGCAAAAATTTTTATGTCACAAAATAAATGATAATCACAAAAAAAAATGCATTATAGAAAGAGAAAAATTTAAATAATAAAGGAAGCATTTCCATCAAATGATGGAAATGAACGTCACCTTACAGAATGCACTACTTTTCTGTTCTATTTTTCATGGTCTTTTTTTAATGAATTTTTAATTAAGAATCAAACAATTATTTTCCATACATACCGTATTTTTCACCCTATAAGGCGCACTTTCCCCCCCCCCCCCCCAAAAGTGGGGGGAAAATAGTGCTGCGTCTTATGGGGCGAATGCGGCAAACACTGATACACCGCTACGCTGCTGAACAGCGCAGCTGGCGTGTGTATCAAGGAGCAGGGACTGGGGGCAGCAGTCTTGTTTGCTAATGACAGCAGGGCCCGGTGCAGTAACTGTATTCTACTACACTGGGCCCGCTGTAGTAATGTTATAGGAAGTGATTAAAACTATAATCTTATATAGCTTATGTGAGGGCACTCAACTTGTCTGGATGCACATGGGCTTTTACAATATTTTATTCAAATACATTCATCACATGCAAAACCATCAAATTGCACATCAAGCTATAACCCTGGGTTCAGACCTGAGCATTCTAAAAACGCGTTTGACGCGCGTTTTTTAGCGCGTTTTTGCAAATGGGAAACGCGCGTTCTTGTGATTGACTACTGTGGTGTCAATCACAAAACGCGTGACAAACGCCCAAAAAAAAGCTCAAGTACTTGTTTATGCGTTGGGCGTTTTTACATCGCGTTCAAACACGCTGTAAAACGCTCAAGTGAGAACCAGGGCCATAGGAAATCATTGGCTTTCATGTCTTGAACATTTTACAGCGCGTTTGAACGCGCTGTAAAACGCTCAGGTGTGAACTTAGGGTAAGAGGTCAATAAAAAACTAAAAACATTAAAAAGTCCAGATCATCCTTATCCGTACACCTGTATACACTGGCATAGGATGGTATTAGATATTGGCGGTCTTCATACGATAGGATATAATTGCCTCTGTTAAATATCACGTTTAAACGGCGTTGAGTATCTTACTGCTTCAACAGGGTTAAAACATTTGTGTCATCAAATATTTCTTCTGGTCATCTCACCTGTTGCACATAACTAATTATGTCCATATAATCTTCACACGCTCAATTAACGTGGGCAAGGCTGGTGGTCACACTAAACGCTTTCTTAGCGTTAGTAGGGCATATACCGCATAGTGTAACAAATTTCAGCGCTGGTAGATTTTATATGCGATAAAAACGCGATAAAATTGCTTCTGCAGCGCGGTTGAGTACATGCGATTAATTAGCTGCGATTATGTTGTATTTCCAGCGCTCCTGTACCAGCATTTAAATCAACACACTAACAGCGCTGGTACGCCCTGTATTTAAACATGTCCACCAAGATAATTCTCATAAGTACAACAGTTAGTGTGTCAGTACGTTACCGGTCTTCACCCTCTACCTCTCGATCACTTCGGCTTCAGTGCACTGTACGGTTATTCCCTGCTAGGACCTGACGCGGCGTCCCACGTGGTCCTAATGTCACTTGATGGCGTCCCACGTGACAGCAAGGAAATTGCGCTATTGGCTGTACCGGAGTGTCGTACTGGGTCCTTGTATGATGGTTAAGTTAAATTCTTTCTGTTGATGAATTCAAACGGGGGAGATGATGTGGTTTATTCTTTTTCTAAGCCGCAGATTCTTTATAATATAAATCGCCAAATTCCCAAACGCGTTTCGGGGCGGTCATTAACTTGCCCCTTCCTCAGTGGTAAATGGCGATATTTCCTTGCTTCCTTATATACCCTATATTCAATTAAGTTCATTCAAGATCTCATGAACATATGGATAATGGATCCAGAATAGGATACTTTATAAAACACTTAAAATCATGTAAAAACGTGATCGGCTCACATTACGTAATCATATATAGATAGATATGAAAGGCTCCATCCGATGTATATACATATATTCCCAGTGGGCCAAAGAGGGGGATGGAGCAGGGAATAACCGTACAGCGCACTGAAGCCGAAGTGATCGAGAGGTAGAGGGTGAAGACCGGTAACGTACTGACACACTAACTGTTGAACTTATGAGAATTATCTTGGTGGACATGTTTAAATACAGGGCGTACCAGCGCTGTTAGAGTGTTGATTTAAATGCTGGTACAGGAGCGCTGGAAATACAACATAATCGCAGCTAATTAATCGCATGTACTCAACCGCACTGGAGAACCAATTTTATCGCATTTTTATCGCATGTAAAATTTACCAGCGCTAAAATTTGTTACACTATGCGGTATATGCCCTACTAACGCTAAGAAAGCGTTTAGTGTGACCACCAGCCTTGCCCACGTTAATTGAGCGTGTGGAGATTATATGGACATAATTAATGTGTGGAGATTATATGGACATAATTAGTTATGTGCAACGGGTGAGATGACCAGAAGAAATATTTGATGACCCAAATGTTTTAACCCTGTTAAAGCAGTAAGATACTCAATGCCGTTTAAACGTGATATTTAACAGAGGCAATTATATCCTATCGTATGAAGATCGCCAAAATCTAATACCATCCTATGCCAGTGTATACAGGTGTATGGATAAGGATGATCTGGACTTTTTAATTTTTTATTGCTTTTATAGCTTGATGTGCAATTTGATGGTTTTGCATGTGATGAATGTATTTGAATAAAATATTGTAAAAGCCCATGTGCATCCAGACAAGTTGAGTGCCCCCACATAAGCTATATATTTATTACTTTACGGAAAGGGTGAACCTATCTCATATTGGTAAAGTGGCTGGAGCCACTATTACCTTTTACATTCGAAAACTATAATCTTCATTACATTAAATTCATGCTGTATTACCCTACCTACTATAATGTACTATTGCGGGCGGTAGGCGGCAACGTAACGTCACGCGCCTGCTCCGTCGACTTTATGAATGAAGTAGGCAGCGCAGGCGCATGACATAGTCAGTTACGCTGCCGCCGCCCACCCAGCCTCCTGCCTGCGATAGTACTAAAAAGGCTGTAAAATTGCCCAGGAAAGGGCTAGAGGGCTGCAAAATGTAGGTAAATCCCCTGCAAACAAAAGTGGATAGGGAAATAACTTAAAATAAAATAAATAAAAATTAACCAATATCAATTGGCAACTTGGAGGAGGAGGAGATGGAATAGGAGGTTGGGGTGGCATCAGGTGGGAATACTATGGGAGTTGAAGTTCTCATCACAGCCAAAAAGAATTTATGTCTGCCTGCAGTGCCACAGGCCTCATTCACAGACTCAGGGCCATGGCACCCGCAAAGAGGAGAGCGGTCCCGTAACAGTAACACAGGCCTCAGGTCAACCTGCAATGGAACAGCCCATTATCATTTATGTAGGCCCCGGACACCCAGACAGAGGAGAGGTCATTTGACAGTAAAAAGAGTTTAATGTCTCTCACCCAGACAGCAAGCAATTAAACGAAATATAGGCCACTGACAACCACACAATGGGGCGGTCATTAGACTTCTGCCACCAAGACAGCAAGCAATTAAATGAAATTTAGGCCCCTGACACCCAGATAATGGGGCGGTCATTAGACAGTAAAAAAGTGTTAAATGTCTGCCACCAGGACAGCAAGCAAGTACTTGAAATTTAGGCCCCTGACACCGACACAATAGGGCGGTCATTAGACAGCAAAAAGAGTTAAATGTCTGCCACCAAGACAGCAAGCAATTAAACGAAATTTAGGCCCCTGAGACCCAGACAATGGGGCGGTCATTAGACAGTAAAAAGAGTTTTATATCTTCCACCAAGACAACAAATCTTTAAACGACATATAGGCCCCTGACACCCAGACAATGGGGCGGTCATTAGACAGTTAAAAGTGTTAAATGTCTGCCACCAAGACAGCAAGCAAGTACGTGAAAGTTAGGCCCCTGACATCCAGACAGAGGAGAGACGTCCCATAGCAGCAAAAGAGGCATCATGTCACCCACCTATGGAGAAGGCCACTTTCAGATATTGAGGCCCCTGGCACCCAGACGGAGGAGAGGTTCATTCAACTTTGGGTTGCACCGCAAAATAATGGTAAAATTATAAAAAGAGGATTCAATAAAGAAGTGCCCTGGAGTACAAGAATATATGGTTAAGGGGAGGTAGTTATAAATGTCTATTCTGCACAAGGGATGGACGGGTCCTGTGGGATACATGCCTGGTTCATTTTTATGAACGTCAGCTTGTCCACATTGGTTGTGGACAGGCGGCTGTCTTTGTCAGTAATGACGCCACCTGCCGTGCTGAATACACGTTCAGACAAAACGCTGGCCCCCGGCCAGGCCAGCACCTCCAAGGCATAAAAGGCTAGCGCTGGCCACGTGGACAATTTGGAGACCCAGAAGTTGAATGGGGCAGAACCATCAGTCAGTACGTGGAGGGGTGTGCACATGTACTGTTCCACCATGTTAGTGAAATGCTGCCTCCTGCTAATATGTTCCGTATCAGGTGGTGGTGCAGTTAGCTGTGGCGTGGTGACAAAACTTTTCCACATCTCTGCCATGCTAACCCTGCCCTCAAAGAAGCTGGCCGTGACACAGCTGCGTTGGCGACCTCTCACTCCTCCTCTGCCTTCGCCTTGGGCTTCCAATTGTTTCCCTGTGACATTTAGGAATGCTCTCAGTAGCGCGTCTACCAATGTGCGTTTGTACTCGCGCATCTTCCTATCACGCTCCAGTGCAGGAAGTAAGGTGGGCACGTTGTCTTTGTACCGGGGATCCAGCAGGGTGGCAACCCAGTAATCCGCACACATTAAAATGTGAGCAACACTGCTGTCATTGCGCAGGCACTGCTGCATGTAGTCGATCATGTGTGCCAGGCTGCCCAGAGGTAAGGACAAGCTGTCCTCTGTGGGAGGCATATCGTCATCGTCCTCAGTTTCCCCCAGTCACACACCAGTGATGGGCCCGAGCTGCGTTGGGTGCCAACCTGCTGTGAACATGCTTCATCCTCCTCCTCCTCCACCTCCTCCTCGTCTTCCAGTAGTGGGCCTTGGCCAGCCACATTTGTACCTGGCCTCTGCTTTTGCAAAAAAACTCCCTCTGAGCCACTTCTAAGAGACTGGCCTGAAAGTGCTAAAAATGACCCCTCTTCCTCCTCCTCCTCCTGGGCCACCTCCTCTTCCATCATCGCCCAAAGTGTTTTCTCAAGGAGACATAGAAGTGGTATTGTAACGCTGATAACAGCGTCATCGCCAATGGCCATGTTGGTGGAGTACTCGAAAAAGAGCATCAGGGCACACAGGTCTCGCATGGAGGCCCAGTTATTGGTGGTGAAGTGGTGCTGAAACTCCACTATGGCCTGCTGCTGCTCGCACAGTCTCTCCAGCATGTACAAGGTGGAGTTCCACCTGGTGAGCACGTCGCATATGAGGCGGTGAGCGGTAAGGCCGAAGTTACGCTGTAGTGAAGACAGGCGAGCAGCGGCAGGATGTGAACGCCGGAAGCACGCACAGACGGGCCGCACTTTATGCAGCAGCTCTGACATGTCGGGGTAGTTGTGAATTAACTTCTGCACCACCAAGTTCAGCACATGCGCCAGGCAAGGGATGTGCGTCAAACCGGCTAGTCCCAGAGCTGCGACGAGATTTCGCCCATTATCGCACACCACCAGGTCGGGCTTGAGGCCCACCGGCAGCAACCACTCGTCGGTCTGTTGTTCAATACCCCGCCACAACTCCTGCGCGGTGTGGGGCCTGTCCCCCAAACATATGAGTTTCAGAACGGCCTGCTGACGTTTACCCTGGGCTGTGCTGAAGTTGGTGGTGAAGGTGTGTGGCTGACTGGATGAGCAGGTGGAAGAAGAGGAGGAGGAAGCTGAGTAGGAGGAGGAGGCTACAGAAGGCAAAGAATGATGCCCTGCGATCCTTGGCGGCGGAAGGACATGTGCCAAAGAACTCTCCACTTGGGGCCCAGCCGCCACTAAATTTACCCAGTGTGCAGTTAGGGAGATATAGTGTCCCTGGCCATGCTTACTGGTCCACGTATCTGTGTTTAGGTGGACCTTGCCACAGATAGCGTTGCCCAGTGAACACTTGATTTTATCGGATACTTGGTTGTGCAGGGAAGGCACAGCTCTACCAAATATCGCAGTAAATTCTGGCAGGTACTGGAACCTAAGGTAGTTGTTTCTCTAGGACGTGTGGCTGTGGCAGAACGACCACATCCTCTCCCAGCACCAGAGGATCCACTAACAACACCACGTCCTCGTCCGTGTCCCTTACTAGATATTTTCCTCATTTTTACCGTTCACCACAATAAGAAAAAAATTATTTGGCCCAATGTATTGAATTCAAATTCAGGCCTTTTTTTACATGCACCTACACTATCTGGCTATCTATTTATGTACCGTATTACACTAATCCAGGCACAGCAGTAACCACAGATTTAGGGGAATATCAATTGTAGGCCTAGTATTTAGGCCCTGGATAAAAGGTATGCTTTTACGGACAGATTTACACTTGGAGATGCACAGTATCGTGTGAAAATATATATAGTATTATGCTTTCAGCACTTGTATTTTAACACTTTGTATAATACACCCTTTAACAGAAAGAAATACACTTGGAGATGCATGCTGAGTGTAATATACCCTTTTACGGACAGATTTACACTTGGCCTGCAACAGCTGGAACACCAGATTTTGGGTATTGCTATACCTATTTTGGCAGTTGAATTTCACCCCAGAACAAAATATATCCTTTGACGGATACTATTAAACTACTTGTCCAGCCACAGCTAGAACGCCAGATTTACTATATTTCTATTTTTGCAACTGAATTTCACCCCAGAAAATAATATATCCTTTGACAGACACTATGAAACTTGTCCAGTCACAGCTGGAACACCAGATTTACGGTATTGCTGTTTTGGTTATTGAATTTCAACCCAGAACAAAAGCTATACTTTTATGGACACTATGAAACTTGTCCAACCACAGCTGAAAATTCTATCTTGAGTTTCTAGGGCTAAAAGTAAGCACAGCCAAGCCCCTGATGTAGGATATAGCAAAAAAAAAAACTACTATTGATGGATTAATGGACTCGTTGGCAGCTTGTGCTGGCGCACCACAAGACACAAAATGGCCGCCGATCACCCCAGAAAAAAGTGACATAAAAACACTCTCGGCAGCCTGAAAAGAGTGAGCAATTAACTAGCAGAAGTTGAATGATTCACATCTGTAGATCGATCACCTCATTAAGTGTTTTTGCTGAGTTATTCCCTGCCTAATCTCGCCCTAACAGCAGCTGCATCCTATCCCGACACTAATCAGAGCAGAGTGACGTGCGGTGCGACGTGACTCCAGCTTAAATAGAAGCTGGGTCACCTGCTGCACTTGGCCAATCACAGCCATGCCAATAGTAGGCATGGCTGTGATGGTCTCTTGGGGCAAGTAGTATGACGCTTGTTGATTGGCTGCTTTGCAGGCTTTCAAAATGCGCCATAGAAATCGCCGAACAACGAACCCGAACTTTTACGTAAATGTTCGGGTCTGTGTCACAAACACCCCAAAATTCTGTACAAACACGAACTATACAGTTCTGGTTCGCTCATCCCTACTCGTCACATATTGTACTTCATGACAGTGGTAAAACTGATTTGGAAAAATTAGCTAATTTGCAAATTTCAATTTATCTACTTTTATAATAGATAGTAATAACTCCAAAAATAGGTATTACTTTACATTCCCCATATTTCTACTTCATGTTTGGATCATATTGGGAATGCTATTTTAATTTTTGGGGATGTTAGAAGGCTTAGAAGTTTAGAAGCAAATCTTGAAATTTTTCAGAAAATTTCCAAAACCCACTTTTTAAGAACCAGTTCAGGTCTGAAGTCACTTTGTGGAGCTTACATAATAGAAACCACCCAAAAGCGACCCCATTTTAGAAACTACACCCCTCAAGGTATTCAAAACTGCTTTGTTAACCCTTTAGGTGTTCCACAAAAATTAATGGAAAATGTAGATGAAATTTCAGAATTTAACTTTTTTGTCAGATTTTCCCTTTTAATATTTTTTTCAGTAACAAAGCAAGGGTTAACAACCAAACATAACTCAATATTTATTGCCCTGATTCTGTAGTTTACAGAAACGCCCTATATGTGGTCGTAAACTGCTGTACGGGAACACAGCAGGGCGCAGAAGGAAAGGAATGCCATACAGTTTTTGAAGGCAGATTTTGCTGAATAGTTTTTTTTAACACTATGTCCCATTTGAAGCCCCCCTGATGCACCCCTAGAGTAGAAACTCCAATAAAATGGCCCCATTTTGGAATCTACATGATAAAGTGGCAGTTTTGTTGCTACTATTTTAGGGTACATATGATTTTTGGTTGTTCTGTATTCAGGGCTGTGGAGTCGGAGTCGAGGAGTCGGAGTCGGAGGCAATTTTGGGTACCTGGAGTCGGAGTCGGCAAAAAATGGACCGACTCCGACTCCGACTCCTACTAGATTTAAATTGGAATAAAAAAAAATTGGAATAAAAAAAAAGCAAGTTTAAATGTCCCAATTCAGATAAAGTTATAATTAATTACTTCTCTACTGTAAGAATAAAGGCCAATGCATGCAGTGCGTCACGTTACCGCTAAACAAAGACGTTAAGTGACCGTGAAGAAGCTTTTCATATGCTTTACTATGCAGTTAAAGGGACACTGACAGGCTAATTTACCGGCTAAAGATATATCTGCTGGTATTCATCAGAGGATTAGGAATACAACTAGACGACTGTTACCCCCAGTTGAGGTTTACTTGTGTTTAAAAACGTTTTAATCAATATGCAAATTCTCTACCTTTGTGCCCAAGGGGCAGGCACACATGTAGAGTACTGGCAGCACTAAACAGGACTAGGTAGCGAGGAGGAAAGAGAAAGCTGGCACAGCCTCAGCATAGCCAGACGAGGCTGCTGCCAGCACTCTACACGTGCGCCTGCGCAGGAATTCAGCGTTCGGCTAGCCTGAAAAAAAGGCCAGTGCAGTGAATAATAACGAGGGAAACAGCGCTGGGAAGCTGTACTTGGGCGCGGCTGGGCACAAAGCCGCAGGAGACGCTGCCCCATTGGGCACAAAGATAGTGAATTTGCATACAGATTAAAATGTTTTTAAACACAAGTACAGCTTAACTGGGGGTAACATTAGTATAGTTTTATTCCTAATTCTCTGATGAATACCAGTATATATATATCTTTAGCTGGAAAATCAGCCTGTCAGTGTCCCTTTAAGGAGCGGCAATACTTCCACTTTCCATTGTCTTGTGGTCTGCTGTTACAGGGAACCCATGGTTATCCTAGCCTCTCACTGATAACTGATTAAGGACTGGAGACACTTGTATAAGTGAAGGGAATGGATAGTCAATAGTTCAAGACTGAAGCTGTAAACCATTTGAAAAACTGCTATCATTCAGCTAAGGCTATAAAACATGTAAACTCAGATTGTTAGCTTAAATTTTAAACATGACTATGGGATTCTACTAAGAAAATCATGTTTTAAAATAAATGCCCCTTCCCCTGCCCCTTCCTGGATCCTCCCACTGCTCTTCAGCAGAAGATCAGCACACAAAGGAGAAGGCAGCAGCTTCTGCTCAACTACCTCTCTGTGCTAGAGAAGATTAGAAGAACTTGGTGGAACAGCTTCGTATTTGCATATTAAATACAGAGGAGTAGGAGTCGAGGAGTCGGAGTCGGAAGTTTCAAAATCTGAGGAGTCGGAGTCGGACAATTTATCTACCGACTCCACAGCCCTGTCTGTATTACACTTTTTGTGAGGCAAGGTAACAAAAAATGGCTGTTTTCGCACCGTTTTTATTTTTTTGTATTTACAGTGTTCGTCTGACAGGTTATATCATATAGTATTTTTATAGAGCAGGTTGTTACAGACGCGACAATACCAGATGTGTACTTTTTTTGGTTGTTTGTTTCAGTTTTACATAATAAAGCATTTCTGTAAAGAAAATCATGTTTTAGTGTCTCCATATTCTGACAGCCATAGTTTTTATATTTTTTGGGCGATTGTCTTAGTTAGGGTCTTATTTTTTGCAGAATGAAATGACTGATTGGTATGATTTTGGCGTGCGTATGATTTTTTGATCACTTGGTATTACACTTTTTCTGATGTAAGGTAACAAAAAATAGCTTTTTTGACACCTTTTTTTTTTTTACGATGTTCACCTGAGGGGTTAGGTCATGTGGTATTTTTATAGAGCAGGTCGTTATGGACGTGGCAATACCCAATATGTATACTTTTTTTATTTATTTAGGTTTTACACAATAATATCATTTTTGAAACACAAAACAAACAAACATGTTTTAGTGTCTCCATAGTCTGAGAGCCATAGTTTTTTCAGTTTTTAGTCGATTGTTTCAGGTAGGGTATCATTTTTCCGGGATGAGATGACTCTTAGATTGTCACTATTTTGGGGATCATAAGACTTTTTGATCGCTTGGTATTACACTTTTTCTGATGTAATATTTTTATACAGCAGGTTCTTGCGGACGAGTCGATACCTAATATGTATACTTTCTTTTTATTTTTTTACGTTTTACACAATAACAACATTTTCGAAACTAAAAAAATCATATTTTAGTGTCTCCATATTCTGAGTGCCATAGTTTGTTTTTGTTTTTTTTTGGCGATTGTCTTAGGGTCTTTTTTTGCGGAATGAGAAGACTGTTTCATTGGTATCATTTTGGGGTGCATATGACTTTTTGATGGCTTGGTATTACACTTTTTAGGATGTAAGGTTTTTTTACACATTTTTTTCCTTTTTTTACGGTGTTCACCTGAGAGGTTAGTTCATGTAATATTTTTATACAGCAGGTTCTTACGAACGCGGCGATACCTAATATGTCTACTTTCTTTTTATTTATTTACGTTTTGCACAATAACATCACTTTTGAAACAAAAAGAATCATATTTTAGTGTCTCCATAGTCTGAGAGCCATAGTTTTTTTTATTTTTTGGGCGATTGTCTAGTATAGGGGCTCATTTTTTGCGGGATGAGGTGACTGTTAGATTGGTACTATTTTTGATCGCTTGGTGTTGCACTTTGTGATGCAAGGTGACAAAAAAATGGCTTTTTTTACATCATTTTTATATATTTTTCTTCTACGGTATTTACATGAGGGGTTAGGTCAATACGGACGCGTCGATACATAATATGTCTACTTTTCTTTTTTTTTTTTTTTACAATTTTTTTTAACTTTATTTGGGGAAATAGGCGTTTTTTGTTTTTTTTACTTTAAACTTAAATTAATTTTTTTTAAACTTTATTTTTTTAACTTCTTTTTTGACTTTGTCATGTCCCACTATGGGACTTCAAGATTTCAGGATCTGATCCCTGTTTCAATACAGCACAATACATCTGTATTGCGCTGTATTGAACTGTTAGTCTTACACTGTAAGACGCTAACAGTTGTCTAGGAGACCCAGCTCTGGGGCTGGATCTCCTGAGCTTCCGTAGCTGGCAGTCCCGATGCCTGATCAAGGCATCGGGGCTTCCATAGCAACCATCGGGTCCCCGTCACTGCAGCACTAGGACCCGATGGGGATGTAGAAACTGCCGCAAACCTCCTGTATGCCGCGGTCAGCGTGACCGCGGCATACAGGGGGTTAATCCGCCGGCATCTGTGTTTTTACCGATGCTGGCGGATACAGCAGGGGTCTGGCTGTCAGTATCAGCCTGGCCCCTGCTGCTGATCGCGGCAGGAGGTGGGGGGCAGCCAGTTAACCCTAGGATGAGAATGCTCGTCCTAGTGCATTAAGTAGCCACAAGTTAGGACGAGCATTCTCATCCTAGGTCCTGGAGGGGTTAATTGGGATTTGCTTGTTTTTAAGTGGTTTCAATTTGTGTCTAGAGTTTTCTCTTTTTAAAAACGGTGGGAGGGGTAGCGACGGTGGTTGCTATGAACTGGCTTAGCCAGTTTATAAGGACCACACTCCCCCTTTGATGTCATGATGGCAGCCGGAGGATGCACACACTTGCGAAACGGCCGTCGCCACTTGGGGTCTATAGAGGAAAGCGTCTGACCCTGAGCCCTCTACTGTTGTTTACATTGTCTAAGATTGACGAATAAAGAAGAATCTCTTATACCAGTGGTGAGTGCCCCTTCGTTTTTTCTCTACAAGCAAGTTTGAATCACTATACCTGTCCTTTGAAGCTTGGAGCACCACCATTACTGGACTTGTGGGGGTGTTTTTTGGATGACCGACTCAGTGAAAGGGAGTTTGAGCCAGCGTTGCCGCCTATTTCTTTCTATACTGGACTTTATATGCTTTAATTGGGATTTCTAGTAAAACGAGCAAATAACAGACACATACAGATATTAGGTTATGTTTTGATGGGGGTGGGGGGGTTGTGTTTGTATTCTGACTTTATTGCCCCCTTAAAAAATGTTCTTCTACTTCCCTGCCACTATAATACACTGCGTATTTTCTGCTCACAATTCTGCAATGGTAAATCTGCTGCATATCTGCCAAATGGGAAAAAGTAGTGTTATTTATATGCATGTGTATCTCTAAAAGAAACACTATCCTTGGTGCCTATAGCAACCATTTACCGCACAGTTTCATTTAACCCATTCTACCCCAGAGGTTTTTTCATTTTGCGCACCCTGCCTTTGTATATAAAGTGATATGCTTTCATTTGTTGCCTTGCTTTTCCAAGAGAGCAAAACACAAATTCTGACAGTTATGCATTAATAGATCTCAATTTCTCATATAATAGAATAACTAATCATGTTTAAAGCTAGGTAATAAGATTGTACGTAAACTACTTTAAATTCTTCGGTTTTCATCAATTACTCCCATTTCTCCTTAGATTGCCAAATTGACCTAATTTGCTGTTTTCTCTAACCCCCCCCCCCCCCCCTTATATTTGAATTCTACTCTACTTCTTGTTTTTTCATGTGACTGGGGTCCCATCATGCCTTATGGCAGTGAGATGTGTTCTGACGTCAGCAGATCATGTGACACTATCCACCCACACCACTTGTTCTTACCCATGCAGCTTCCTATGTCCTTCATTATAAGGCTTCAACGCGAGACGTAATGAACAGCAACTGAAAATCTAGTCCGGTTTGCCACAGGGTACAATGGTAGGCTAATAACATTAGAAAAAGTTAGTTTTGATAAATGTTGATATTTGAGGAAAGTGATATAACAGCAATATCAATACAAGATACATTTATATATAGTGGCACAACCCTTTAAAGAATGCCTGATAGACATATCTGCCAAGTTATGCAATGACAACTCCTTCATACTATATCATAGATAGACTGATTTGCCATTTGGGTCTTGGTAACTGGCTAACAAACTATATGGAGCTATAATAGGCTTTTGAATGCTAAATCTACCCTGATGAATCTTCCTCCATGCTCAAATTATGGCATAGCTAACCAAACTTGCCCTAGGTGGTGACATCTGTGGATGGGAGTCCATTCAGTTCCTAAGTGCATTCAGTTTGTCACAACATGCCCTTGGATATGCAGGTAGGAGTGCTGAACTCTGAAAAGATCTTTTTGCCTGCTTTACCGAAATTGTCTATCCCTCATTTGCTGGGGCTGCCCTGACTTCAAAAGCATTGTCCAGTCCTGGATTAGATTTCTGGTGAAATTCTGCTCTTGGTTTAATCCTGCCTTTCCAAGTGCTTGACTCCTTTAAAGCCTGCTTATCCTCCACCAGTACCACAGAACCTTTAGGATATGCCAGATACATGATGTTTTTGACTAAAGAAACCGAATCCCTGCCAGCCCATCGACTATATAATTGTCGTATTCTTGGATCCACACTTGATTTTGATTTCTTGAATTTACTTAAATTTGATTCCTGGATTCACACTTCCTCCTTGTGGCTGTGTATATCCGTTTTCTACCCAGGACAGTCAAGCTAAGGCAGACTATATTAAAGAAAACCTGGGCAGAGGTTTTGTTCGCAAGTCTTCATCCCAGAACTGTTTAATCGTCTACTTGGAGCCAAAATCTTCACAAAGCTTGACCTGCATTGTATCTACAACTTTATCTGGATCCGCAAAAGTGACGAGTTGAAAAATGCTTTTAATACCTGTGACAGTCACTATGAATATCTTGTTATGCCTTTTGGCATCTCCTTTCCAAGAGTTTGATTGGTATTTTCAGAGATCTACTGTATTTGTGCATATTGGTTTATTTCGATGATATTCTTATGTTCTCCCAAGGTTTATCTACTCATTGCAAGAAGGCCTGCACTGTACTACAGCAGTTAAGAGAGAAAAGACTATGCAAAATTTGATATATGTCTGTTTTAAGGCTGTAACAATTCATCGATGATATCGATGCAAAAAAATCCTCGATGCAGTTTCCCCGCATCGAGAATTCATTTAAATCACGTGACCACGGAGCATGAGTGAAGTGAAGCCTTTCACTCACCGCTCCGTGGCCTCCCGTCAGCACCGCGCTGCAGGGCCTTGCGTGCACACATCGTCAGTGCGCTGCCTGACGCTGTGTGTGATGTCAGGTTCCCTCCCAGTGCATGCTGGGAAGAAGACTCGTTCCGTCTCCTGCGGACTCCATATCAGTGCACTGCCAGGAAAGGTAAGTATAAAGTTAGCACTAGCAGGGGCTCGAATCTGGGGGAGGGGGGGGGTGATGGTGATTTGAAGTGGGCACCTGTGATTTTAAGGGGCTGATGGCGCTGGGGTACATGGATGGCAATGGCATGGAGGAGCTGATGATATCTGATGGCACTGGGGGAGTGGGGGACATGGCATGGAGGGTCTGATGATACCTGATGGGAGTGGGGGACATGGCATGATCTGATAGCACTGGGGGAGTGGGGGACATGGCATGGAAGGGCTGATCTGATGGCACTGGGGGAATGGACGACATGGTGGATGGCATGGAGGCACTGGGGCAGGGGGACATAGCAATGGATGGCATGGAGGCACTGGGGTAGGGGGACATGGCAATGGATGCCATGGAGGCACTGGTGGAGGGGGACATGGCAATGGAAGGCATTGAGGGGCAGATGGCAGTGGGGGACATGGCATGGAGGGGCTGATCTGTTGGCACTGGGGGAGTGGGAGACATGTCACTGAGGGGCTGATCTGATGGCACTGGGGGAGTGGGAGACATAGCAATTGGCAATGGATGTCATGGAGGGGCTGATCTGATGGCACTGGGGGAGTGGGAGACATGACATATAGGGGCTGATCTGATGGCACTGGGGGAGTGGGGGACATGGCATGCAGGGGCTGATCTAATGGGAGTGGGGGACATGGCATGGAGGGGCTGATCTGATAGCAGTGGGAGGACATCACATAAGCAATGGATGGCATGGAGGCACTGGGGAGTGGGGTACATGGCTGTGGATGGCATGCAGGGGCTTATGGCACTGAGAGAGTGGAGTTGAAGGCACTGGGGTGGGGGAAATCTGAAGGCACTGGGGGAATGGAGCTGATGGCATGTTGGGGGGAAGCTGATGGAGTGGTGCCAGGAAGGTAAGTATAAAGTTAGCACTAGCGGGGGCTCGAATCTGGGGGAGGGGGTGGGTGATGGTGATTTGAAGTGGGCACCTGTGATTTTAAGGGGCTGATGGCGCTGGGGTACATGGATGGCAATGGCATGGAGGAGCTGATGATATCTGATGGCACTGGGGGAGTGGGGGACATGGCATGGAGGGTCTGATGATACCTGATGGGAGTGGGGGACATGGCATGATCTGATAGCACTGGGGAGTGGGGACATGGCATGGAAGGGCTGATCTGATGGCACTGGGGAATGGACGACATGGTGGATGGCATGGAGGCACTGGGGCAGGGGACATAGCAATGGATGGCATGGAGGCACTGGGGTAGGGGGACATGGCAATGGATGCCATGGAGGGCACTGGTGGAGGGGACATGGCAATGGAAGGCATTGAGGGGCAGATGGCAGTGGGGACATGGCATGGAGGGGCTGATCTGTTGGCACTGGGGGAGTGGGAGACATGTCACTGAGGGGCTGATCTGATGGCACTGGGGGAGTGGGAGACATAGCAATTGGCAATGGATGTCATGGAGGGGCTGATCTGATGGCACTGGGGGAGTGGGAGACATGACATATAGGGGCTGATCTGATGGCACTGGGGAGTGGGGGACATGGCATGCAGGGGCTGATCTAATGGGAGTGGGGGACATGGCATGGAGGGGCTGATCTGATAGCAGTGGGGGACATCACATGGCAATGGATGGCATGGAGGCACTGGGGGAGTGGGGTACATGGCAGTGGATGGCATGGAGGGGCTTATGGCACTGGGAGAGTGGAGTTGAAGGCACTGGGGTGGGGGAAATCTGAAGGCACTGGGGGAATGGAGCTGATGGCATGTTGGGGGGGGGGGGGGAGCTGATGGAGTGGTATCTTTTTGGAGGCAGTGAGGTCATCCCATCATGATTTATACTGATCACAAAAATGTAACATATCTTCAAAACGGTAACTAAATGGTAAAACACTTGGTAACACTGGCATGGGATTTTATTGAACAGCAAACTAAGCTGTAGATACCAGTGTCGGGCAGCTGCTGCCAAGGTCAATAAGATAATGGGTTGCATCAAAAGGAGCATTGACGCCCGTGATGAGAACATAGTCCTGCCACTCTACAAATCACTAGTCAGACCACACATGGAGTACTGTGGACAGTTCTGGGCTTGGGTTAGGGTTATTCACTTTAGAAAAAAAGACGACTGAGGGGAGATCTAATAACTATGTATAAATATATCAGGGGTCAGTACAGAGATCTCTCCCATCAGCTATTAATCCCCAGGACTGTGAATAGGGGACATCCCTTCATTTGGAAGAAAGAAGGTTTGTAAAAGAGGATTCTTTACAGTAAGAGCATTGAGACTATGGAAAACTCTGCCTGAGGAACTCTTTTAGTGAATTCACCATCACCACTTTAAGAGGGGCCTAGATGTATTTCTGGAAATACTATAGTTACTAGAGATGGGTTGTTGATCCAGAGAGTTATTCTGATTGCCTGATTGTAGTCGTAAAGGAATTTTTTCCCCCTAAAATGAGGAAAATTGGCTTCTACCTCAAAGGTTTTTTTTTTCTGCCTTTCTCTGGATCAACTTGCAGGATAACAGGCTGAACTAGATGAAAAGTTGTCTTTTTTCCGCCTTATAAACTGTTACTATGTATATCTAGGACACGGTGGTGCTCAACGTCCAACTCACAAGTATCCAGCGTGAAGAGTACATGACACTCAGTATCCCATAAAATGCAATATTTATTGCTCACTATCAACTAAGGTTGCACTGGGTATTGAACTATCTATCTCTCTCTCTCTCTCTCTCTCTCTCTCTCTCTCTATATATATATATATATATATATATATATATATAGAAAAAATGTGCACTGGATCGCACAGCCAGTTCCACGGTGTACAAATGGAGTGCCAGTAGCTAAGAGGACAATCCCCTATGTCCACAGAAATATAATCTAAAAAATTCCACGGCACTTCCTTGTTGGTGAAAAAAAGTTGCTAGTTTATTTTCGGGTACAAAGCGACGTTTCGGTGCACCCAATGGCACCTTTCTCAAGCTGCTTGAGAAAGGTGCCATTGGGTGCACCGAAACGTCTCTTTATACCCGAAAATAAACTAGCAACTTTTTTTCACCGACAAGGAAGTGCCGTGGAATTTTTTAGATTATATATATGTGTGTGTGTGTGTATATATATATATATATATATATATATATATACACTATACCCGATCAATACTTTTTGACCCAGATTGATTCGATACCGGGATTTGCTATTTTCCGATACTAGTCTGTGCTACTGCGCAGCCTAGTATCAGTTAGAGAACATGGCATGCACCCTCTCGGCGTGCTCCATGTTCTCCTCAGCAGCACAGTGGTGTAGGAGGGAGTCCGTCCTTCCCCACTGTGACGCGGCTTCCCCTTCCACCAATGAGGAGATAGCAGTCAGGAGGAGGGGAGGGACTGTGGCCACTGCCCCACCAATGAATGCAATGAAACCATTAATACAAATGCCGACAGGGATTGCAGCGCTCTCTAATAGAGGCCGGGTATGTGATATGGCCGGCACCCTTCGTTTAAATTTGTATTAATGGTTTAATTACATTCATTGGTGGCGCAGTGCGCCCCCCCCCCCTTCCCTAGTATTATAATTATTGGTGGCACAGTGGCCCCTCCCCCCACATAGTCATTGGTGGCGCAGTGTGCCCTAACCCCCCTCCTCCCAGACCCGCTATTACATTCTTTGGTGGTGCAGTGCACCCCCAACCCCAGTATTATATTCATTGGTGGCGCAGTGCATCCCCCCAGTATTATAGTCATTGGTGTCAGTGGCCACAGGGTCCCCTTCCCTCCTCAATTATGGCATTGGCAGCATCTGATTGGAGCCCCAGCAGTGAAATCACGGGGCTCTAATCGGTTACCATGGCAGCCAGGACGATACTGAAGCCTTGGCTGCCATGGTAAGCTCCCTACTGCTGTGGGCACAAAGTACAGGCCAGAAGGGACAGTGTCAGAATCCTGTTCAACCTAATAGAGCTCTATCAGGGTGAATAAGGGGGCTAATAGTTATTAAATTAAAAGTTTTAAAAAAGTAAAACAAAAAAACACCAAACTTTTAAAAGTTTAGATTACACCCTTTCCCAATTAAAAATTAGAAATATATAAACAATTAAAAATAAACATATTACTTATCGCCACGTCCGAAAAAGTCCAAACTATTGAAATATAAAAAAATATCTCCTATGCGGTGAACGCTGTAACAGAAGAAAAAAATAAAAAACGCGTCATTCTCCATTTTTTAGTCACCTTGTCTCCCCCAAAAAATAGGATAGGATTATTCTATTATGGGCTGGACGTTCCATAAAATATAAAAACAGCTTTTTTGGTGTTTTTTTTCCACGTGGTATTGAGTATCGCAATACTTTTTTATGGTATCGAAATTGAATAAAAGTTTTCTGTATTGTGACAACCCTACTTTGAACTAAGGTTGGCTCACCTTGATTGATTACCCATCTGAACAATGGGGGATGTTAAACATATGCAATCCCTTGGTTTAATTAACCACTACAGGACCGCCTAACGCACGGATGCGTTCGGCGGGCGGTCTCCTTTCTCTGGGTTGACGTCTCTGGGTTGACGCATCGGCGCGTCATCTCGCGAGACGCGCGATGACGTGCTGATGCCGCCACGCATACACAGTGCACGGCGGTAAAAAGTTTCAGAAGGAGTTGGTCATCAGCCTGCCAGTCAATCAGCCAATGATCAGCGCTGGCAGGCTGATGACTTTTAAAAAAAAACGAATCAAAAGCCATCTAACACATATTTATAACAGTGAGTACACCAAGCACTACACACTTAGCCCCAGATCACCCCCCATCACCCCAATTAACCCCTTGATCACCCCTTTCAATCACCTGTCAATCACTAGTGAAAGGGAAAAAAGTGATCAGTGTAAACTGTCACTTTTTTTTTTTTTCAACTAGTATTGACTGTTAGGTTTAGTTTAGTTTAGGCTCCCTTTGGTAGGTAGCTAGCTTCCATTAGCGCCCAGCTCACTGCACCGCAGTCACTGATTTGCTGATTAGCGTAGCGCTAATCAGCATTTGTACTTTTAGAGTATCTGTAAGTGATCAGAACTGATCACAGTCAGATCTATAATAGTATTAGTGTCACCTTAGTTCGCCCCCCACCCAAAACGCAGTGTTTGCCCGATCAGGCCACATGCGTTCACCCACTCCCACCCCGCCGCATTGACAAAAAATTTTTTTTATCACTGCATCACTTCACAAGCGCTGGCTTGCTCTTTTTCTTGGGTAGTCTCAGGGAATACCCCCTAAATTTAGTTGTCCAAATGGCAAATAAGGGGTATTCACCTGAAGAGGCCTACAGGATTCTGACCCAGTCGGATGAGGAATGGGAACCCTCATCTGACGAATCTAGCGGGTCAGAATATGAACCTGTAGAAAGCAGTGGCAGTCTGACCCAAAGTTCGTACGAGGAGGTTGAGGTCCCTGATACCACCAGGCGTACCCAGCCCCGTGTCGCTAGACCACAGGTTGTGCAGGATCCGCTTCAAGGGCAGCAGAGTGGGGCTGGCGCTGTCTGATTACTTGGTGAGGCATACACCAGCAGCGTAGCCCTTCCTGGACCTAGTACCAGCACTGCCGTAGAACATGGTGAAGTGGCGAGCACCAGAAGGGCAGTTGAAGCTGGTACGGTGGCACGTGCAATGGTTCCCCCGTCGCAGCCACCGCACAGACAGGCCCGTAGAGCCCCTAGAATCCCTGAGGTGCTGGCAAACCCTGATTGGCAGCCCCCATCTTCAGCCGCACCATCGGATCGGCACTGGGGTTTTTTGAGCTGTTCTTCACTGTGAAGCTACTTGACCTAGTCGTGGCAGAAACAAATCAGTATGCCACTCAATTTATAACCGCCAACCCGGGAAGCTCTTATGCCCAGTCTTTCTGGTGGAAACCAGTCCAAGTTTCCGAATTTAAAACTTTTCTGGGCCTTCTCCTCAACATGGGCCTAACAAAAAAGCATGAATTGCGGTCATATTGGTCCACGAACCCAATTCATCACATGCCCCATTTCTCTGCTGCCATGTCCAGGACACGATTTGAGACCATCCTGCGTTTCCTGCACTTTAGCGATAACGGCACCTCTCGTCCCAGAGGCCACCCAGCTTTTGACTGGCTCCACAAAATTTGGCCCCTCATAGACCACTTTAACACCAAATTTGCAGATTTGTATTACCCTGAGCTAAACATCTGCGTAGACGAGTCCCTAATACATTTTACCGGGCGCCTTGGCTTCAAACAATACATCCCAAGCAAGCGCGCCCAGTATGGGGTCAAATTGTATAAGCTCTGTGAAAGGGCCACAGGCTGTACTACAAATTTCGTATCTATGAGGGTAAAGATCAGACCCTGGAGCCGGTCGGTTGCCCTGACTACCTGGGGAGCAGTGGGAAGACAGTCTGGGACTTGGTGTCACCCTTATTCGGCAAGGGGTACCATCTTTATGTGGACAATTTCTACACAAGTGTGCCCCTCTTCAGGCATTTGTTCCTAGAACAGATTGGCTGCTGTGGCACCGCGCAAACTAGTCACCGGGGCTTCCCCCAACGGCTCATTACCACCCGTCTTGCAAGGGGGGAGAGGGCTGCCTCGTGTAATGAAGAACTGCTTGCGGTGAAATGGAGAGACAAGCGTGACGTTTACATGCTCTCCTCCATTCACGCAGACACGACAATGCAAATTGAACGGGCAACCAGTGTCATTGAAAAGCCCCTCTCGGTCCACGACTATAATTTGCTCATGGGAGGGGTGGACTTCAATGACCAGATGTTGGCCCCATATTTGCTTTCCCGAAGGACCAGACGCTGGTATAAGAAGGTGTCTGTATATCTAATTCAATTGGCTATATATAATAGTTTTGTTCTCTACAGTAAGGCTGGGAGAACAGGATCCTTCCTCAAATTTCAGGAAGAGATCATCGAGAACCTCCTGTATCCCGGAGGTTCCGTGGCCCCAACCACCAGTGTAGTGAGCCGTCTACACGAGCGACATTTCCCCAATGTCGTTGCTGGTACCTCAAACCAACCGCCACCCCGAAAAAGATGTTGTGTCTGTAGCAGGAGTGGAATAAGGCGCAACACCCGCTATTTCTGTCCTGACTGCCCTGACCACCCTGCCCTATGCCTAGGGGAGTGTTTCCGGAAGTACCAGACTCAGGTACACTTAGGGACATAGGGACCGCAGGACACAGGTAGTTTTTACACTCAGGATCTAGGGTCTCTCAGGATACTAGGTTTTGAGAGACCCTAACACACAGTGGTGCTAGTGTGCTACTGCAGATATGTGAAATGGTAGAAACCTCTGCTTTCACTTGGGATAAAGTGCATAATGTCTTGTAGTAGAGAAATGAAGAACGGCGGCACTCGTCCACGTATATAGAAAACGTTCCTTTATTTCGGGCATCCAGTAAGATAACAACCGGGTGGGGGGCGGCTATCCAACTCCTCGCAAGAAGGTAAAGGCGACGGCCGTTTCGCGCAACAATGCGCTTCGTCAGGCCAGTTGCGCATCTTGGCTGCAAAAAATTGTCACTCATGTGGTATCGCCGTACTCAGTAGAAGTAGGGCAATGTGTTTTGGGGTGTATTTTTACATATACCCATGTTGGATGAGAGAAATATCTCTGTAAATTGACAACTTTGTATAAAAAAAGGAAAAAGCTGTCATTTACAGAGATATTTTTCACACCCAGCTTGGGTATATGTAAAAATACACCCCAAAACACATTGCCCTACTTCTCCTGAGTACGGCGACACCACATGAGTGACACTTTTTCAGGCCAAGATGCGCAAAGGGGCCCAAATTCCAATGAGTACCTTTAGGATTTCACAGGGCATTTTTACACATTTGGATTCCTGAGGCACTACAATGCCAAGACAGTAGAAATACCCCACAAATGACTATATATATATATATATATATATATATATATATATATATATATATATGTAGTTTTAAAATAAAAAAATACAACAGAAAGTGAAAAATGTCATTTTTTTGCAAAAATTTCGGTCATTTTTGATTAATATCAAAAAAAGTAAAAATTTCAGGAGCAATGAAATACCACCAAATGAAAGCTCTATTAGTGAGAAGAAAAGTAGGTAAAATTCATTTGGGTGGTAAGTTGTATGACGGAGCAATAAACGGTGAAAGTAGTGTAGTGCAGAATTGTAAAAAGTGGTCTGATCATTAAGGGTGTTTAAGCTAGGGGGGCTGAGGTGGTTAAGTGGCACCTCCAACTACAGGAGGGGATAGACATAAGGTATAATTCATAAAGTCGGCGGAGCTGGCGCGTGACATAGTGAGTTACGCTGCCAATGCCCGTCCGCCGGTCCAGCCTCCTGCTTCCTGCCTCTTGCCTGGGATGTTATGTTAGTAGTATAGTAAGTACAAGATATATAGAAGATTTAATAAACCTATACATACGCCTACAGTAAGGATTCCTACAGTTAGCGGGCCCGGTGTAGCAGAATACAGTGACTGCACCGGGCCCGCTGTAATTACAGAACTACGGTATTGTAGATGCCTGCCCCCACCAACCTTTGGGGGTCACTCAGTGAATTGCGATGTTATGGGAATTTGTGAATGGCACTGCTATGTGAGTCTGTGGATGACACATAGCATAAAATGCTATTTATGTGTCATCCCTTGAATCCACCTATATCAGCGTCATCCACAATCTTCATAACCGTGTCATCCACAGACGCCCCCACTACAGTGCCATCCACAGTCCCCAATAACCGTGCCATCCACCGACCCCCATAACTGTGCCATCCACCGACCCCCATAACTGTGCCATCCACCGATCCCCCATAACTGTGCCATCCACAGATCCCCCATAACTGTGCCATCCACATATCCCCCATAACTGTGCCATCCACAGATCCCCCCATAACTGTGCCATCCACAGATCCCCCATAACTGTGCCATCCACAGATCCCCCCATAACTGTGCCATCCACAGATCCCCCCCATAACTGTTCCATCCACAGATCCCCCATAACACCATTAGCTCAAAACCCACCAAAAGGTACACCTTTTTGTTCAAAATATTTTTTTTCTTATTTTCCTCCTCAAAAACCTAGGTGCGTCTTATGGGCCGGTGTGTCTTATAGGGCGAAAAATACGGTAATTAAAACTTTGGGTGGAAATTTTTTCTTATTGACACATTCTAACTCCCATGACTTTTTTAATTTTATTTCTACGAAGCTGTGTAAGGGCTAATTTTTTGTGTGGCAATCTGTAATGTTCATTGATACCATTTTGCGGTGTGTATGACTTTTTGTTCACTTTTTACTCAATTATGCAGTTCGGCATGTGGGCTAAATATTTTTATATTTTAATTGTACAGTACTTTTGGGATACAGTGATGTCCATAATGTTTGTTTTTTATTTATTTTTATTTTGTGGAAAAGGAGGCGATTTGAATTTATTTTTAGAAACGTTCCACTTTTGATTAATTCATGAACTTGCAATAATCACATTTGCTTTTTCTACACTATTTCTAAAATGGGGTCGTTCATGGATAGTTCATGGATAGTTTCTACGATTTAAGTCCCACAAAGTGACTTCATAACCAAATTGATTCTTAAAGTGGTTTGTTTGTTGGTTTTTTTTGTTTTTTTTACAAAATAGCAAATTTTTCCAAATTTACCATAAACTTGTGTAGATAAGTAAAAGCATTGCAAAGTTTTTACCACATAAGGAGACACGTCAGATTTACAAACTTTGACTGTTTCAGGAAGGTGAAGCCTGAAGGGGTTAAATCAGCCATTCTTACTTGGGTTATGTGAATTTCATTTAATTTATTGTAGATGTGTTTCTCACAATATTCAATTATTTTATATAACTATCTCTTTATGTTGGCAGGTTATAGTGGAGCAATATGTACAGTCCCATCCCAATGGACTCCAGGTTATGTATACCAAACTTCTAGAGTTTGTTCCTCACAATTGTCGACTTCTAAGAGAGGTAACAGGAGGAGCCATATCAAGGTGCATTTACGATATACATGCATTGACTATTGATGCATGTTATTTATCATATTGCTTTGTTGTGTCTGTTGACTGTTTTAGATTGTTTGACCCTTTTAATTTTGTTATATGTCCTAGCACTATTAGGCTTAACTTAAGGGGATCAGGCATGTTGAAGTTCATTGTTCCCAATCTCTTTTTTGATACTTCTGGCAGCATTCCCTTTTCCTTATGTCAGTTAAAGCGTCTTTCTGGGATTTACTTGCTGATGGCCTATCCCCAGGATAGAATATCAGTAGTGTTGAGCAAACTTGTGAGTTTAAGGATTTTGCTACCGCGGAGCACACGTAGCGGAATCCATAACGGAATTCTTAGATAACCCAAACTTTGTATGCCAAACTTAACCGCCTGCCGACCGCCTAAAGCAGGGCTGCGTCCAGGCGGCGGCAGGCTTGTTCCTCCTTGACGCGGCGGCGCGTCATCTCGCGAGAGGCGAGATATGCGTTCACAGCACATCGCGTCTCGAAAGTTATATTTACAGCCTGCCAGCGATAATCAATCGCTGGCAGGCTGTAGATCTAAAATAAAAAGCATCAAACAGGTATATTAGACGCTGTTTTGTTAACAGCGTCTGATATACCTGCTACCTGGTCCTCTGATGGTCCCATTTGCTGGGATCGATCACCAGAGGACCAGGTAGCTATGTAAAGTAGCACCAAGCACCACACTACACCCCCACCCCCCCCCCCCGGTCACTTATTAATCCCTTGTTAACCCCTGATTGATCACCCCATCTAGACCCCCTTCACATGTCCATATGTGTTTTGTGAATGCCTTTTCTTATCCGCGGACAAGAATAGGACATGTTCTATATTTTTGCGGAACGGAAGTGCAGACCTGGAAGTGCGGATCCGCAATTCCGGATCTGAGTGGGAGTCTGTCCCCATAGAAATGAATGGGTCCGCAATTCCGTTCCGCAAACAGAATTGCGGACGTGTGAATGGGGCATAAGGGTCCCTTATCACCGCCAGTTAGTTAGCTACTTGTTAGGTAGTTAGCGCCCAGAGGCTGAACGAAAAAAAAATATCTCATTACCCGTATGCTCAATATAAGGAGAATGGCAGAAACTCCTAATGCTGGCCATACTGTAATGATTGCGGAGACCCTCAAATGCCAGGGCAGTACAAACACCTCACATGTAACCCCATTTTACAAAGAAGACACCCCAAGGTATTCCGTGAGGGGTATGGTGAGTTTATGTAAAATTATATTTTTTGTCACAAGTTAGTGGAATATGAGACTTTGTAAAAAAAAAAAAATATATATATATATATATATATATAAATAAATTTCCGCTAACTTGTGCCTACATTTTTTTTTTTCTATGAACTCGCCATGCCCTTCACGGAATACCGTGGGGTGTCTTCTTTACAAAATGGGGTCACTTGTGGGGTATTTATACTGCCCTGGCATTTTAGGGGTCCTAAAGCGTGAGAATCCAAATGCGTAAAAATGCCCTGTGAAATCCTAAAGGTACTCATTGGAATTTGGGCCCCTTTGCACATCTTGGCTGCAAAAAAGTGTCACTTATGTGGTATCGCCGTACTCAGAAGAAGTAGGGCAATGAGTTTTGGGGTGTATTTTTATATATACCCATACTTTGTGTGAGAAATATCGCTGTAAACGAGAACTTTTTAAAAAATTTTATACAAAGTTGTCAATTTACAGAGATATTTCTCTCACCCAACATGGGTATATGTAAAAATACACCCCAAAACACATTGCCCTACTTCTCCTGAGTACGGCGATACCACATGAGTGACACTTTTTTTGCAGCCTGGGTGCGCAAAGGGGCCCAAATTCCAACGAGTACCTTTAGGTTTTACAGGCCTGCTCACAATTTAGCCCCACTCAAAATGCCAGAACAGTACAAACACCCCACAAATGACCCCATTTTGGAAAGACACCCCAAGGTATTTGCTGAGGGGCATAGTGAGTCCATGAAAAATGTAACTTTTTGTCACAAGTTAGCGGAAAGGGAGACTTTGTGAGAAAAAAACAATAAAAAAATCAATTTCCGCTAACTTGTGCCAAAAAAAAAATCTTCTATGAACTCGCCATGCCCCTCACAGAATACCTTGGGGTGTCTTATTTCCAAAATGGGGTCACATGTGGGGTATTTATACTGCCCTGGCATTTTAGGGGCCCTAAAGAGTGAGAAGAAAAATGCGTAAAAATGCCCTCCTAAAAGGTACTCGTTGGAATTTGGGCCCCTTTGCGCATCTTGGCTTCAAAAAAGTGTCACACATGTGGTATCGCCGTACTCAGAAGAAATAGGGCAATGTGTTTTGGGGTGTATTTTTACATATACCCATGCTGGGTGAGAGAAATATCTCTGTAAATTGACAACTTTGTATACATTTTTTTAAAAAGTTGTCATTTACAGAGATATTTCTCACACACAGTATGGGTATATGTAAAAATACACCCCAAAACACATTGCCCTACTTTTCCTGAGTTCGGCGATACCACATGTGTGACACTTTTTTGCAGCCAAGATGCGCAAAGGGGCCCTAATTCCAATGAGTACCTTTAGGATTTCACAGGGCATTTTGTGCCACATAGTGCTGGACAGAAAAACGCTGCATGCCCAGTTTTTCTGTACAGCGCTATCATTGTATAGCTGTCGGATCTGTTCACTGAAGTGCAGTACACGTGTCAGTTGTGTCTATCTCCCAGTCTAATATAGCTGGCTGGGAGGTTGGCACAACTGATATGCTAGTGCATCTCAATAAATTAATATATCATCGAAAAGTCAATTTATTTCAGTAATTCAAATCAAACAGTGAATAATTATGTTGATGATTATGGCTTACAGCTATTGAAAACCCAGAAGTCAGTATGTCAGAAAATTAGAATTTTGTCAAAAAGTTCAATATTGTAGACTTATGATGTCACACTGTAATCAGCTAATCGATAAAAAAAACACCTGCAAAGTTTTCATAAGTAAAAAGTAGAAAAAGGTGCACAAGCAACAGGGATAACTGCAGCCTTGAAAAGATGGTCAAGAAAAGGAAATTTAAGAACTTGGGGGAGATTCAGAAGTAGTGGACTGCGGCTAAAGTCAGTGCTTCAAGAACTACCACACAAAGATGTATCCAGGGCTACAACTGTCGAATTTCTTGTGTCAAGCCACTCATGACCCAGAGACGTTGTCAGAAGCCTCTTACCTGGGCTAAGGAGAAAAAAAGGACTGGACTGTTGCTCAGTAGTCCAAAGTCCTGTTTTCAGATAAAAGTACGTTTTGCTTTTCATTTAGAAATCAAGGTTCCAGAGTCTGGAGGAAGACTTTGCACCTGTCCACACGATATGACATGTATAGGATGTCATTTAGTATATATTAACCCTTCCTAATGCTTGTCATATAAATATATATATGTAGGGAGAGAGAGGTGGGGAGAGTGTGTATGTAGCGGGCTTAAGAGCTAAGCATGCTCCATTTTTTAACAGATGTCTGCTGTGTCAGGCCTTATTCACACATCCGTGTCTTTGATGAAATCTGTGATAAGAGGGTCAGTGAATAATTTGTGAAGATTTCCTTGAAGAATCTGTGTTTGGTCCATGTGTCCTTAATTTGATCTCCGTGTGTCATCCTTGTTCAACTGATTCTGCGCAGCTGAAAATTAATTTCCAGATTATGTCCTCTAAATGGACCATGAAACACAGATGGCATCTGTGTTGGATCCAAGTTTTTTACTGTCCCCTAGACTATAATGGACTTGATGGATCCGTAAACATGGACAAAATAGAGCACATGTCTGTCAGTCACTGACGCGTGAATAAGGCCCTAGGGTTTCTTCAAATGTGACGGAATGCATTTGTGGAAAAATCTGCACCATAAATATTTCCCCCTGTATTCCTATGGAGTTTAAACATAACATATTGTGCATTTTATGAATCCCAATTTTTTATGGATTTCAACTGAAATGAAATCTGAACAAAAAAACACACACTAAAATGTTTTCGCCACATTTGAAGCATCCTTAGGGTGCTGACACAGGTTCAGGCTTTTTGATGTAGTTTTTAAAGCCAAAATCAGGTGGGCATCATAACAGGAGAGACAGTATTAAAGGGGTTTTCCCATCTCACACAATGGGAGCATATCGCTAGGACCCAGCAGGGACCCGCACCTACAATGAGAACGGAGCAGGGAAATGAACGGAGGGCGCACTGCGCATGCGCAGCCACCCTCCATTCATTTCTATGGGACCGTCGAAAATAGCCGAGCCCTAGCTCGGCTATTTCTGTCTGCACCATAAAAATGAATGGGAGCATGGGCCGCGCAGCGGGGAGCAGCGTTTGGTGGTGGACGGACCCCGGGAAATCCAGGGTCCTCCAGCTACAGTGATCCCCGCTTCTTTCTTGTTGTAGGTGCGGGACTTGCACCTATCAGACAATGAGGGCATATCTTAGCGATATGCCCCCATTGTCCGAGATGGGAATACCCCTTAAAGGCAAATACTAATTTTCCACTTTTTTTCAATCCACTCCTGGTTTTGGATTCAAAAACTGCATTAAAAAAACTGAACCTATGTCAGCAACCGTTATATAGTTGACTCACAGGTACAATCATCTGCAGGGTAAAACAGGGGGAGACACCATTTTACCCTGCAGATGATTGTGACATCTGCAGGGTAAAACAGTTGCCACTATCATCAAAGTCCACAGCTTCTGCATGGTTAGACAGAGGCAGGGGACTATCTCTGATAGGCCCAGAGATCCTGACCCTCTGAATAAAGTTAGTATATAATTTTTTTAAGAACAGTAGATGCTTTTAAAAATGAAACCGAAAAAATGCGGGAGAAATTACATATTATGTTTTCTCCATTCCACAAATAAATGTTATGTTTCTCAATACATTGTATAATAGTGCCTCCACTGTGATCTCACTGGGACATGAGATCTCATTATGCAGGAACAAGAACCCGTTTATGACAGATATATTAGTCATGGGTCATTAAGTGATTAAAGAGGGTTTCCATTCATAGAATATGCCATGTCTGATAAGTAGAAGTTCTGAAACACCTGTTTTGCCACATGAAAATGGCTTCATCCAGATAGAGAATTAATAAAGATTCAAAAATAGAAAACCACGTCAAGCATTACTAAATTTCCAGAACCAACATATTGGTGACCCATCTATAGGAGGGGTCATCATTATCAGATCATTAGGGTCCCACTCACATCAGCTGTTAGCAGCAACTGTAGTTCCAGAAGCGGTGTAAGGAGCCAAAAACCACATTTCCATACACTACGTAGAGGCTGTTATCGTGTACTGCCGCTCAGTTCCCATTCACTAGAATAGATAGGTTGTCAATATATTAGTCCCAGGCAACCCCTTTAACATATTGTAATAAGTGTTTGATTTTAATGATTTTATTATAGACAAGTTACATTTGGAAGTCCTTTGTTGCTTTGAAAAATATATTTAATGTCTTTTAGTGAAAAAGCCGATATGGTTCCAGGATATGACTTCCTAGTGAATTCTGTTTGGCCGGAGATATCACGTGGATTAGAAGACAGGTTGCCTTCACTGTTCAACCCCGGGAATCCTGATATATTTCACCAGGTTATTATCTTGCATCATATGTAGCAATGCTTGTGTTGTGTCCATACTCAATTACTTCAAAGTGCCCCCAAGGTTAATACCACATCCTGCACTGATTGAAAACTTTTGTACAAATTCTGAAAGAAAAAAGTCACAAATTTTGGCACACAACATTGTTGCACAAAAATATTGAGACTTTGTGATTTTTATGCCACTCATGGCACTTTGGGGAAGTGGGTGTGGACTTTTTAAAAAGTCAAAAAAAAAAATGCTGCAGTCTATAGACAAGTGTTTTGTTTAAAGGGGACCTGTCGCCTGTTTTTGCACACAACAGTTCCAAGTTATACACCACTAGCTTTTATCCAAACTATTAAATATCCGGTTTCGATTTATGCCCATTTGGCATTCGTTTTAGCCATCTCTGTCTGAAATCCTTTAACTTAGATGGAAAAAGTCCAGCGTGCAAGATATGCCATTAATCCATAAAGGTATTGATATACTGATTAAGGAACAGGCGGTAGATAGGGAAGGAATTTAAAAATGCTCTAGAGGAGTTTATTTGGGAAGATATGTGGAGAAAGCAGAATACCACAGAAAAGGTTTATTTGTCTTATTCCAAGACACATGAAACATGAATTGATTTGGTGTTTGTAATTAGAATTGCTATGCGGTGGATAGGGAAAGTTAAATATAAAAATAGGGGGTGTCAGATCATTCCCTGCTGTCTGTTAACGTTGTGGGGGTGGGCACAGAGAGAAGATTAAGATTTCACTTAAATCCTAGTTGGTTGAATTTGATAGGATCACATGATAAGATAGATTGATAGTTTTTTTGAGATTAAGAAGGAAGGGACTGCAGAACAAGGTGTGGTGTAGGAAGCTAGTACCGCCTATATTCAGTGAATTATGCCTAAATTTATCTCACACTATAAGAAAAAAGAAAGGAAAATTTTGAAAGTTCTTGCAGATAATAATAAAAAAAAAAAAAGAACAGGAATATGTTGAAAACCTGACGGCTCAAAACAGGGTACCATGGCAGGAAACAAAACAACAATATAAAGATAAGTTATATCAAATAGCAGAAAAGAATAGAGTGGAAAGGAAATCATTCAATCTGTACAGGGGCATATACCAGGTAGGAGTTTAGCCTTACTAGTGGCATCGCAAAAGGAGTCTAACTTTATACACAAGTTGAAAAATGAAAATGGGAATTTTGTCCTTATGCAGGAGGAAAAAATACAATTGATGAGGAGATATTATAAGGGACTGTATAGGAGTAAGTTAGCAATTGGTAATAGGAGATTGATAAATATCTTAAAAGTATGAAAATTCCTAAATTGACTAAGGGCCAAAAAGAAATGTTGGGCGCTCCAATAACAGAGGATAAGTTAATAAGGTATTAGATAATATTGCTAGGAATAAATCCCCCGGGTTGGATGGTTTACCTTTTGAGTTACATGTTCTATATAGAGAAATTTGGGTCCCAAAGTTATTGGTCGTTTGGAATAAATCAAGAGAGGAGGGGATGTTGCCTCCTACTATGCAAGACAGCTGGTGGATTCTTACCGACCAATATTTTTGATAATACAGATAATAAATAATTAGCTAAGGTATTAAGCTGCATGGCTTAAAAGGGTAATATCAACAATAGTACTTTAGCACCAAGCCGGCTTTATTCCAGATAAATCAACAGCTGATAATATTTAAAGATGTTTTGTAAACATGCAGATGGTGCCATCCAACACTGGGGAACGAATGGTTGTGGCAGTGGACACATCAAAGGCATTTGACACTATGAAATAAATACTCTAAGATATATGGGTGTTGGTGATTGTTTCATGTTCTGGATTTAAGCTCTTATACACGGAGGTTTCCGCTAGGATTTTGTTAAATGGGGAGCTATCTTCTGAATCTATAAAGGTAACTAGAGGAGCAAGACAAGGGTGTCCACTCTGTAATTATTTGCTATATCTTTGGAACCACCAGCTCTTAAGATTAGGCAAGATGAACACATTATTGGTTTTAACTTTGGGGTAATACAGGAGAAGGTTTCACTTTATGTGGATGATTTGATATTGTATCACACGACTCCATTTTAAAGGTTTTTGATGTATTTGAGGAGTATGGCAAGTTATCAGGTTTATCTATAAACTTGAAGAAATCAGCTTGTATTCCATTGGATGACCTGGACATAAAAATATCAGAGTCTCCAATGGATTACATAAAACTAAACGTTATACCATTGATAGAAAGGATAAAAGGGAAGATTAAGGTATGGAAGAAATTAGCAATGTCAGTATCAAGAAGAAGCGCACTAATAAAAAATGTGTTTGTTGCCAATGATTAATTATATTTTATGGAATTCACCAATAGAAATCCCAAAGTGAATTCTAACGATTTTAAGGGCCTTTTGAAAGATTTGATATGGAGGGGAAAACAACCCCATATGAAGTTGCAGTTTCTCAAAAATCCTGAGGGGAAGGAGGACTTCTCGGTTTCTGATATTCAACTGTAGGCCAATTTAAGCAGATAATGGAATGGGGGAAACCACCAACTGCTAAAATGATAATAGATAAAGTGGATAAAAATCTGTTGAATGCCAGTTGGTGGCAAGTGAAAATTGTTATTTTGAAGGAGATGAATATAATATCTGTGGAAATGAAGAAATTATGGGAGTTTAGTGGATATTATTATGGTACACCCATAATAAGTTGCTAAAAGGATTTTCTCATTTGGATAGAATATTCTGGCAAAAAAACATGGAGTAATTCGGCTAGGTCAAATTCTTGCTGAAGATGGAATTTAAAGTTTTCAGGAGACGAAGGCTAGATATGGAATATAGATAAAGAATTGTTTTATTATATCCAGTTATTAGATGCAATTAATCCCGAGAAAACCCTCTTGAACGATCTGAAACCAGAATTTACTGAAAAGGTAATGAAAATAGAGGGAAGTATAGGTAGGATTTCAATAATATACAGGGATTTGGTGAGGCAAAAATATAGAAAGTTTCCGGTTGAGGTTGGAAAAAGTGGGAAGGAATGATGGAGTCTATGAATAAATCTCAACGGGATCAGGTCTTTCAGAATATGAAGAGAGTCTCACTAAATCCAGCACATAGATTAACACGATTTTTTGTGATACATCGTCTATTATTCTCCAGCAAAATTGACCCGTATCTATAAGGAAAAAACTTTTGAATGTTTAAAATGTGGGGAATGGGGACCAGACGTTCATATGCTTTGGACTTGTAAATCCATCCAAGAATTTTGGGTGGGTGGGTTTTTTCTTACAAATATAAGATATCTATAAAAATGACATCCCTTACTCCTTCACACATTGTGTGATAGGTCAGCTGTAAGTTATTAATAATTTTAAAAGAACAAATGATAATTGGGAAATTACGGTACTATTTTAAGCAAGGAAGTGTATTGTTAGGAATTGGGTTAAGGATAAAGCCCCTACAATTGAAATTTGGGTGAGAATGGTTAATTTCGTCTTTCTGTCTGTCTGTTATGAACTCTGATTTTGTTCATCTCGGTAGGGTGGCTGGATATGTTATTATAGAGGGTTATAAACATAGAGAACGAATATAGTCAAAAAACAGCAAATTCCAAATTGTCAAGCCTACTCTGAGCGATGCAGGTTTCGGGTGTGGTGGGTCCTGTTTAGACCAAATTTCAATTTCCAAGATATAATTTGAAGCTCTTGTTGAACAGTGATTGGTTGCAAGATGTCGTTACTCCACAATGCAACCAATCACTGTTCAACAAGAGCTTCAAATTATACTTCCACCCGTCTCTCCTGTAAGTTGTTAGATACAGAAACAAGGGATAGTGAAGCACCGCAGTAGATTTTCTAAAATCAGCATTTATTATACTCACAAGATCATGAAAGATACAAGCATATCAAGTGTTTAGACTGGTCTGGTGGAAGTATAATTTGAAGAGCTGGTTGCATTGTGGAGTAACGACATCTTGTTGAGTGGTCGGACGTGCATTTGTTGGGAGCAGCGCAGTTACTATTTTACCTTGGAAATATAGAGGTAATATAGCTCAAATGTATGGTATGGGAATGGAGACTTGGTAGTTATGATCTTCATTAAACACTTTGAATTTTTGCAATTGAAGGATCGTTTCGTTCTTTATCTAAGGAAATATCCAGGAACTATTGGCTATATTAAGCAGATGTTTACCTTTTGCATCTTTTTTTAAATTGTGATTGTTTGACGAATAGACATGTTTTTGTATATGTATGACCCTTTTACAAAATTAAATAAAAAGTAATAAAGCCAAAAAAAGGAAAAAAAAAATATTAGGAAGGAAAATTTTAAGTATGACTCATGCAGTAATGTGGCATCAAGCAGAGGCAATTTGGGGCTCATCAAATAGCTAATGATAAATATAAGCAGAGTTGGCTTTTGGTTGGGGAGATTTAAAACAAGTGACAGGTTATCTGTAAAGATGTGCCAATTGCATCAAACAACATATGACATTTTGATACATTTGGCTCACATTACAGCAGTGGAGACTCAAAGTAAAACTGCCTTCAAAAATTCTCTGTGTAATCTATACCCCAGGTTAAGAACCTATGATGTTTATATAGTTTGCCACTTTTATTTTTGTCCTTGCTGCTTTGAATGATTTTATTAGACATTTCTTTTTTTATTATTCAGAAGATGAAAATTATTACATTACATAGCTCCTGACATAAGATGGTAAGAGACTAAAATGCCCCTTAATTAGCATTAGCATAAATACGGTACTACCTTCTGTAGGTCCCCTCATACCACAAAAAGCAACTTTGACGCATCATGGCATGGAGGTGTTGAACTTTTTCTGTGGTTTCTGACACCAAGATGTTAAAAACAGATTCTTTAAAGGGATTGTCCACTATTCACACATCAGTATTTTGGTCTGTGATTTTCATCAGTGATTGTGAGCCAAAACCAGAAGTGGAGCTACACATACATAAGGTATAAGAGACAGATCTGCACCTGTTCTGTGTTTAGAGCCACACCCGGTTTTGGCTCAAAATCACTTATGGAGATCACTAAACAAAAGAGCTCCAGGGTTTTAGCAGTTACTATTAAGTGCAAATAAAAAAGTGGCATTGTCCTCCAGAGGACTTTGACAGACCTCTTGGAGGAAATAATTATGTAAAAGAATATGAATTAAAGGAAAATAAAAAAAATACGCCAGCTGAATGTTTATGCGTCAGTTTGTATTAAAAACTAAAAAGCTAGTTTGAAAAAAAAAATATATACTTTTTAACCACTTCAGCCCCCCTAGCTTAAACACCCTTAATGACCAGGGCACTTTTTACAATTCCGCACTACACTACTTTCACCGTTTATTGCTCCGTCATGTAACTTACCACCCAAATGAATTTTACCTCTTCATTTGGTGGTATTTCATTGCTGCTGACATTTTTACTTTTTTGCTATTAATCAAAAATGACTGAAATTTTTGCAAAAAAATGACATTTTTCACTTTCTGTTGTAAATTTTAAAAAAAAAAAAAAATACATTTCTATATACATTTTTCTCTAAATTTATTGTTCTACATGTCTTTGATAAAAAAAAATCCAATAAGTGTATATTTATTGGTTTGGGTAAAAGTTATAGCGTTTACAAACTATGGTGCAAAAAAGTGAATTTCGGCATTTTGAAGCAGCTCTGACTTTCTGAGCACCTGTCATGTTTCTTCAGGTGCTAGAATGCCAGGATAGTATAAATACCCCCCAAATGACACCATTTTGGAAAGAAGACACCCCAAGGTATTCGCGGAGGGGCATGGTGACTTCATGTATCATTTCATTTTTTTTCACACGTTAGCGGAAAATGACACTTTCTGAGAGAAAAAAAAAAAAAGTTTCCATTTCTGCTAACTTCTGGCAAAAAAATAAAAAATCTCCGACAGACTCACTATGCCCCTCAGTGAATACCTTGGGGTGTCTACTTTCCAAAATGGGGTCATTTGTGGGGTGTTTGTACTGTTCTGGCATTTTGGGCGGGGCTAAATTGTGAGCAGCCATGTAAAAGCTAAAGGTACTCGTTGGAATTTGGGCCCCTTTGCGCACCCAGGCTGCAAAAATTTGGAGATATTTCTCATACCCAGCATGGGTATATGTAAAAATACACCCCAAAACACATCGCCCTACTTCTCCTGAGTACGGCGATACCACATGAGTGACACTTTTTTGCAGCCAAGATGCGCAAAGGGGCCCTAATTCCAATGAGTACCTTTAGGATTTCACAGGGCATTTTTACGCATTTTGGATTCTCATGCTTTAGGGCCCCTAAAATGCCAGGGCAGTATAAATACCCCACATGTGACCCCATTTTGGAAAGAACACACCCCAAGGTATTCCGTGAGGGGCATGGCAAGTTCACAGAATTTTTTTTTTTTTTGGCACAAGTTAGCGGAAATTGATATATTTTTTTGTTCTTTTACAAAGTCTCATATTTCACTAACTTGTGACAAAAAATAAAATTTTACATGAACTCACCATACCCCTCACGGAATACCTTGGGGTGTCTTCTTTCTAAAATGGGGTCACATGTGGGGTATTTATACTGCCCTGGCATTTTAGGGGTCCTAAAGCGTGAGAATCCAAATGCGTAAAAATGCCCTGTGAAATCCTAAAGGTACTCATGGAATTTGGGCCCCTTTGCGCATCTTGGCTGCAAAAGTGGCACACATGTGGTATCGCCGTACTCAGGAGAAGTAGGGCAATAGTTTGGGTGTATTTTATATATACCCATACTTTGTGTGAGAAATATCTCTGTAAACGACAACTTTTATAAATTTTTTATACAAAGTTGTCAGTTTACAGAGATATTTCTCTCACCCAACATGGGTATATGTAAAAATACACCCCAAAACTCATTGCCCTACTTCTCCTGAGTACGGCGATACCACATTAGTGCCACTTTTTGCAGCCTGGATGCGCAAAGGGGCCCAAATTCCAACGAGTACCTTTAGCTTTTACATGGCTGCTCACAATTTAGCTCCGACCCAAAATACCAGAACAGTAAACACACCCCACAAATGACCCCATTTCGGAAAGTAGACACCCCAGTATCTGAGGGGCATAGTGAGTCCGTGGGAGATTTTTATTTTTTGCCAGAAATTAGCAGAAATGGAAACTTTATTATTTTTATTTTTTCCTCAGAAAGTGTCATTTTCCGCTAACTTGTGAAAAAAAACAAATCATACATGAACTCACCATACCCCTCACGGAATACCTTGGGGTGTCTTCTTTCTAAAATGGGGTCACATGTGGGGTATTTATACTGCCCTAGCATTTTAGGGTCCTAAAGCGTGAGAATCCAAATGCGTAAAAATGCCCAGAAATCTAAAGGTACTCATGGAATTGGGCCCTTTGCATCTTGGCTGCAAAAGTGGCACACATGTGGTATCGTCAGCATTAGGAGAAGTAGGGCAATGTGTTTTGGGGTGTATTTTATATATACCATTATTTTGTGTGAAATATCTCTGTAAACGACAACTTTTTAAATTTTTTATACAAAGTTGTCAGTTTACAGAGATATTTCTCTCACCCAACATGGTGTAAAAATACACCCCAAAACTCATTGCCCTACTTCTCCTGAGTACGGCAATACCACACAAGTGACACTTTTTTGCAGCCTGGGTGCGCAAAGGGGCCCAAATTCTAACGAGTACCTTTAGCTTTTACATGGCTGCTCACAATTTAGCCCCGCCCAAAATACCAGAACAGTAAACACACCCCACAAATGACCCCATTTCGGAAAGTAAACACCCCAAGGTATTCACTGAGGGGCATAGTGAGTCCGTGGGAGATTTTTTATTTTTTTTGCCAGAAGTTAGCAGAAATGGAAACTTTATTATTTTTATTTTTTTCCTCAGAAAGTGTCATTTTCCGCTAACTTGTGAAAAAAAAACAAATCATACATGAACTCACCATGCCCCTCCGCGAATACTTTGGGGTGTCTTCTTTCTAAAATGGTGTAATTTGGGGGGTATTTATACTTTCCTGACATTCTAGCACCTGAAGAAACATGACAGGTGCTCAGAAAGTCAGAGCTGCTTCAAAATGCCGAAATTCACTTTTTTGCACCATAGTTTGTAAACGCTATAACTTTTACCCAAACCAATAAATATACACTTTTTGGTTTTTTTTTATTATCAAAGACATGTAGAACAATAAATTTTGCGAAAAATGTATATAGAAATGTAGTTTTAAAAAAAAAAAATTACAATAGAAAGTGAAAAATGTCTTTTTTTTTGCAAAAATTTCAGTAATTTTTGATTAATAGCAAAAAAAGTAAAAATGTCAGCAGCAATGAAATACCACCAAATGAAAGCTCTATTAGTGAGAAGAAAAGGAGGTAAAATTCATTTGGGTGGTAAGTTGTATGACGGAGCAATAAATGGTGAAAGTAGTGTAGTGCGGAATTGTAAAAAGTGGCCTGGTCATTAAGGGTGTTTAAGCTAGGGGGGCTGAAGTGGTTAAAATATCTACCTCCTTTAGGTTAATGCCATAAAAAAAATTATAATAAAAATGAGGCCAAAACAGATTTTTTAATGGCCTTCCCTACCGAAAAAATATCAAATGATCAAAAAGTACTACGTACCCCAAAATCTTACCAATGAAAACGTCTCACAAGACCTTCACTAGAAAAAAAAAAATATGGCTCCAAGAAAATGGCGACACAAAAACACAATTTTTTTTTTTCAAAAATGATCTTGTTGTGTAAGACTGAAAAAAAAAATAATATAGGCATATTTAATATTGTAACGAACTGCTCTATAAAACTATCACATGATCTACCCCATCAGGTGAACTACAATGGGATAATTTATTGGTGCTTTCTATTATGTAAGCTCCTCAAAGGGACCTCATATCTGAATTGGTCCTTAACCACCTCAGCCCCCCTAACTTAAACCCCCTTAATGACCAGACCACTTTTTACAATTCTGCACTACACTACTTTCATGGTTTATTGCTCGGTCATACAACTTACCACCCAAATGAATTTTACCTCCTTTTCTTCTCACTAATAGAGCTTTCATTTGGGGGTATTTCATTGCTGCTAACATTTTTTACTTTTTTTGATATTAATAAAAAATGACCGAAATTTTTGCAAAAAAATGACATTTTTCACTTTCTGTTGTAAAATTTTTCAAATAAAACTACATTTCTATATAAATTTTTCTCTAAATTTATTGTTCTACATGTCTTTGATTTAAAAAAATACAATAAGTGTATATTTATTGGTTTGGGTAAAAGTTATAGCATTTACAAACTATGGTGCAAAAAAATTAATTTACGCACTTTGACTTTCTGAGCACCTGTCATGTTTCCTGAGGTACTACAATGCCCAGACAGTAGAAACTCCCCAGAAATGACCCCATTCCTGAAAGTAGACACCCTAAGGTATTCGCTGATGGGCATAGCGAGTTCATGGAAGTTTTTATTTTTTGTCACAAGTTAGCGGAAATTGACTTTTTTTTTTTTCTTACAAAGTCTCATTCCACTAACTTGTGACAAAAAAATAAAATTTTACATGAACTCACCATACCCCTCACGGAATACCTTTGGGTGTCTACTTTCTAAAATGAGGTCACTTGTGGGGTATTTATACTGCCCTGGCATTTTAGGGGTTCCTAAAGCGTGAGAAGTAGTTTGGAATCCAAATGCGTAAAAATGCCCTTTGAAATTCTAAAGTTGACCCCATTTTGGAAAGAAGACACCCCAAGGTATTCCGTGAGGTGAATGGCGAGTTCATAGAAGATTTTTATTTTTGGCACAAGTTAGTGGAAAATGACTTTTTTTTTTTTTTTCACAAAGTCTCCCTTTCCGCTAATTTGTGACAAAAAGTTCAATCTTTCATGGACTCCATATGCCCCTCAGCGAATACCTGGGGGTGTCTTCTTTCCAACATGGGGTCACATGTGAGGTATTTATACTGCTCTGGCATTTTAGGGGCCCTAATGCATGAGAAGAAGTCTGGAATCCAAATGCCCTATAATGCCCTCCTAAAAGGTACCCATTGGAATTAGGGCCCCTTTGTGCATCTTGGCTGCAAAAAAGTGTCACTCATTTGGTATCGCCGTACTCAGGAGAAGTAGGGCAATGTGTTTTGGGGTGTATTTTTACATATATCCTTACTGTGTGTGAAAAATATCTCTGTAAATGACCACTTTTTCCATTTTTTTTTTATACAAAGTTGTCAATTTACAGAGATATTTCTCAGACCCAGCATGGGTATATGTAAAAATACACCCCAAAACACATTGCCCTACTTCTCCTGAGTACGGCCATACCACATGTGTGACACTTTTTTGCAGCCTAGGTGCACAGAGGAGCCCAAATTCCAATGAGTACCTTTTAGTAGGGCATTTTTAGGCATTTGGATTCCAGACTTCTTCTCACGCTTTAGGGCCCCTAAAATGCCAGAGCAGTACAAAAACCCCACATGTGACCCCATTTTGGAAAGAAGACACCTCAAGGTATTCTGTGAGGGGCATGGCGAGTTCATAGAAGATTTTTTTTTTTTTGGCACAAGTTAGCGGAAATTGACTTTTTTTTTTTTTCTCACAATCTCCCTTTCCGCTAACTTGTGACAAAAAGTTCAATCTTTCATGGACTCAATATGCACCTTAGCGAATACCTTGGGGTGTCTTCTTTCCAAAGTGGGGTCACATGTGAGGTGTTTGTACTGCCCTGGCATTTGAGGGTCTCCGCAATCATTACATGTATGGCCAGCATTAGTTGTTTCTGCTATTCTCCTTATATTGAGCATACGGGTAATGAGATTTTTTTCCTGAGAGTACCCAAGAAAAAAAGCAAGCCTGTCTTACAAATGGGAGGCTAGCGAAGTACAGGAAGCCGCTGCGATTGATAAAAAAATATCAAAACTGATTTTTTTTTTTATCACCGCAGTGCTTGTGTAGTGATTGTGCAGTGATATAAAAATAAAGAAAACATTTTTTGTCACTGGGGCGGGCGTGGGTGAACGCACGTGTGGGCGACTGATCAGGCCTGATCGGGCAAACACTGCGTTTTGGGTGGAGGGCGAACTAAGGTGACACTTAATGCTATTATAGATCTGACTGTGATCAGTTCTGATCACTTACAGATACTATAAAATACCAATGTTGATTAGCGATACGCTAATCAGCGAATCAGTGACTGCGGTGGGCTGGGCGCTAACTGAAGCGAACTACCTACTAAAGGGGCCTAAACTAACCTAAACCTAACAGTCAATACTGGTGAAAAAAAAAGTGACAGTTTACACTGATTACTTTTTTCCCTTTCACTAGTGATTGACAGGGGTGATCAAGGGGTTACTTGATGGGGTGATGGGGGGGTGATCTCGGGCTAAATATGTAGAGCTTGGTGTACTCACTGTGATCTGTGCTCTCTGCTGGGACCAACCGACAAAACAGAGAGCACAAAAGCCATTTAACACATTATATTTATAAATATAATGTGTTATATGGCTGGTGGTTTGATATTTTTTTTTTAAAAGTCACCAACCTGCCAGCGCTGATCGTTGGCTGGCAGGCTGGTGACTGACTCCTTGTGCGCCTTTTGCAGACCCGCAATGCGCATGTGCAGGCCGCATATGCGCGTCATCTCGCGAGATGGCGCGTATATGCGTCCAGGAGGAATAACCCGGCCGCCCGCAGGAAACATCCCTGCGTTAGGCGGTCAGGAGGTGGTTAAGAATGTTGATATTGAAAATTTTCTTTAAAATTTTAGAAATTGCTTCTAAAATTCTAAACTTTCTAACATCCTTAAAAATAAAATGACATTAACAAAATGATGCCAACATAAAGTAGATGTGTTGAATGTTAACCCTTTCATGACCAAGGTTCATTGATGCCCCAGTGTCCAGGTCAAAATTTACAAATCTGAAATGTGTCACTTTATGTGGTAATAACTTTGGAACGCTTTTACTTATCCAGGCCATTTTGAGATTGTTTTCTCGTGACACATTGTACTTCATTATAGTCATTAATTTGAGTCAATATATTTCACCTTTATTCACGAAAAAATCCCAAATTTACCAAAAATTTACAAAGATTTGCAATTTTCAAAATTTTAATTTCTCTGCTTTTAAAACAGAAAGTGATACCTCATAAAATATTCATTACTTAACATTCCCCATATGTCTACTTTATGTGGGCATAATTTTGTAAACGTCATTTTATTTTTTTAGGACGTTAGAAGGCTGATTTTACAAACTTTGTTAACCCTTTAGGGTTAAGGGAAATTTCTAAATTTCACTTTTTTGGCATATTTTCCATTTTAATAATTTTTTTCTTTAACACATCGAGGGTTAACAGCCAAACAAAACTCAATATTTATTGCCCTGATTCTGCGGTTTACAGGAACACCCCACATGTGGTTGTAAACTGATAAAAGGGCGGTCGGCAAGGCACAGAAGGAAAGGAGCGCCATATGGTTTTTGGAAGGCAGATTTTGCTGGACTGATTTTTAGATGCCATGTCCCATTTGAAGCCCCCCCTGATGTACCTTTACATTAGAAACTCCCAAAAATTGACCGCTTTTTGGAAACTAGGGGATAAGGTGCCAGTTTTATTGGTACTGTTTTGGGGTACATATGATTTTTGATTGCGCTATATTACGTTTTTTGTGAAGCAAGGTAACCAAAAAAGGGCTGTTTTGGCACTGTTTTTATTTTTTACAAGATTCATCTGACAGAGTAGATTATGTGATATTTTTATAGAGCAGGTCCTTACGGACGCAGTGATACCTAATATGTATACCTTTTTTTTATTTATTTAGCTTTTAGACAATAATATAATTAAAAAAAATAAAAATAATCATGTTTTAGACCTCTTTCACACGGGCGTCATGTTTGACGCCCGGATAAGAGGCGGGTGCGTTGCGGGAATATGCGCGATATTTCCGCGCGGGTGCAAACGTTTGTAATGTGTTTTGCACGCGCGTGTGAAAAATCGCCATGTTTGGTACCCAGACCCAAAGCCGGACTTCATCACTGAAGTCTGGTTTCGGGTAGAGTATTCTGGAGAATTTATTATTTTCCCTTAAAACATGGTTATAAGGGAAAATATTAGCATTCTCAATAAAGAATGCTTAGTAAAATGTAGATGAAGGGGTTAAAAATAATAAAACTTAACTTACCTTAGCCACTTGATCGCGTAGTTGCGATCTGTCTTCTGTCTTCAAGCTTCAGCTAACAGCTAAAGGACCTGTGATGACGTCACATCACATGGTCCAATCACATGGCCCATCACCATGGTAAGATGGACCATGTGATTGGACCATGTCATGTGACGTCATCACAGGTCCTTAAGCTGTTAGTTAAAGCATGAAGAGAGATGACAGATCGCAACTACGAGATCAAGTGGCAAAGTTAAGTTTTTTTTATTTTTAACCCCTTCATCTTCATTTTACTAAGCATTCTTTATTAAGAATGCTAATATTTTCCCTTATAACCATGTTATAAGGGAAAATAATATAGATCTGGTCCCGTTGCTAAGCGGATGCTTGCGATTTTCCAGCAGCCCCATTCACTTCTATGGGGCCTGTGTTGCGTGAAAAACGCACAATATAGAGCATGCTGCGATTCTCACGCAACGTCCTCCTCACGCATTGCACCCGCGTGGAAAACTCGCCCGTGTGAAAGGGGCCTTAGTGTCTCCATAGTCTGAGAGCCATAGTTTTTTCAGTCTTTAGTCGATTGTCTCAGGTTGGGTATCATTTTTGCGGGATGAGGTGACAGTTAGATTGGCACTATTTTGGGGGTCATATCAGTTTTTGGTCGCTTGCTATTGCACTTTTTGTGATGTAAGGTGACATAAAAGTTTTTATTTAATTTTTTATACAGGGTTCACTTGAGGGATTAGGTCATGTAGTATTTTTATAGATATATAATGTTTACGTTTTTTACGTTTTAAAAAAAAAATTACATTTAACACAAGCATTTTTGAAACAAAAAAAATCATGTTTTAGTCTGAGAGCCATAATTTTTTTATTTTGTGGGCAATTCTTTCGGGTAGGGCCTCATTTTTTGCAGGATGAGGTGACTGTTTTATTGGTATTATTTTGTGGGACATATACCTTTTTGATCACTTTGTGTTGGAATTTTTGTGATGTAAGGTGACAAAAAATGGCATTTTTAACATGGTTTTTATTTTTATTTTTTACGGTGTTCATCTATGGGGTTGGGTCATGTGATATTTTTATAGAGCTGTTTTTATCAGACATGGCGATAGCAATTATGTGTAGTTTTTTTATTTTTTATGACAAATGGATTTGAGAAAATGCTATTTCAATTTTATTTTCATTTTAATTATTTTTTCACTTTTTTTTTTACACTTTTTTTTTTTATTTACTTCCTGAAGATCCACTGGGCCTTATCACAGTACAGTGCTTTGCAATAGTCATCTATTGCAATACACTGTATAGTCAGTGCTACACTTACACAGCAGCAGCAGAGCGATGGCACAGAGAGGGAGCTCCCTCCCTCTTGACCCTATGGATGCCGCGGGCAGCTGCTGACCACGGCTTCTATGGGGTTAAACGCCCCAGATCGGTGCCTGCACCTTTCTGGGGTGTAGCAGCAGAGTGTTAGCTGTGAGCTAACACTCGCTGCTGAATACAGCCGGCAGCAGGAATAGCGGAGCAGAGAGGGGGCACAACCAGGAGGAGAAACGGAGGGGGCAGCGGGGCATATGGCCGCATGTGGGGGCATATATTCTATATTGGGGGCACACAAGAGGGGGCATATTTTACTGGGTGCACTTAGTACATTTCAGGCTGCGATCTCCAGAGTGGAGATCGCAGCCTGAAACAGGCATTTTACACTAGAGAGCTCCGATGCACAGACTAACCAATCGGAGCGATCCTCTGCAAGGGACCACTCTGATTGGTCCCTTGCCAGCATGCCGGGCTCTGAGCTGTCCGTGACAGCTGCCGAGAAGGGAGAAAAGCTTTAATCCAAGCTCTTTGCAGCGCTTCGATTAAAGATCCACCATGACGTCTATTCACGTGCTAGCTGCACAGAGTATGTGCAGCTAGAACGTATATAGTCATATGGTGGTTGGGAAGGGGTTAATAACTATTTTATGAGTTATCACTATCTTTCTTAAAAGCAGATTCAAATTTAGAAAATAGTGTTCTTCGAAATGTTCTGTAAATTTTGAATATTTTTTAAATAAATAAACATAAAACATATCAACGCAAGTTTCTCAATAACATGAAGTACAGTGTGTCACGAGAAAGCAATCTCAGAATGTCTTGTATAAGTAAGTGTTCCAATGTTATTACCACATAAAGTGACATATGTCAGATTCGCAAAATCATGCTTCGTCAGGAAAGAATGTAAGTGGCCTGGTCTGGAAGTTGTTAATGGGAATATGTCAGCAAATTTGTACCTATGGCTGACATGTTGTATGTGTGTTTGGTAGCTGAAGGCATCTGTGTTGGTCCCATGTGTCCACATTGCAGCGAAAAATTTAGTTTCTATACGTGCAAATCAGCCTCTAGAAGCAATGGGGGTTTTGCCGTAACTCCTAGAGGCTCAGCTCTTTCTGCAACTACTGTACCTTTTACACATTTACAGGTTTAGGCAGTGTAAATGTCATCACACCTGGCCCTGATTTCTCGTAAAGGCACGGCAGTTGCTTCTAGGTGTATCAGCAACACACTTGTTGCTCCTAGAGGCCCATTTGCATGTTTTGAAAGTTCATTTTTCTTAACAATGCGGGCACATGAGAACATGGGACCAACACAGATGCCTTCAGTTACAAAGAGCACATGCAACAAGTCAGCCAGTTTCATAGGTACAAATCTGCTGACAGATGCCCTTTAACCCCTTAAGTATCCATGACGTGCCTGTAGGTCATGGACTGAACTGTATTAAGCCACCAGGATATAGAGGTTCTTCATAGCAGCAAACTGTCACCATATCTATGTACATGGTGACAGTGCCGAGTTCCCGGCTGTTACACACAGCCAGCGATCTCCGCTAACCAGCCCAGGACCAATGAGGGAGGTCCCAGGCCGGTGATCGCTCTGATTGGCTAGTCTGTACAGCTTACTGCAGTGTATTGTACAGCCATCAGACCCACTGGATCTTCAAGAACCAAGTGGGTCTAGGTACAAAAATAAAAATCTAACTTTTGTCTATCTCCATACATTTATAATCGGTTAAAAGTGAAGAAAATTACATACGCTACATATGTTTAGTATCGCACGTCTGTAACGACCTGATCTATAATCAGGTCACGTTACTTTTATTGCACGGTGAATGCCATTAAAACCAAAAAAATAAATAAAAACTATTATCAAATTGCAATTTTGCCCACCTCACTTCCCAAAACATTGTATGAAAAGTGATCAAAAAGCCATATATACCCCAAAATAGTACCAATAAAAGTCACCTCATCTCACAAAAAGGGAGCCCCTACATAAGAAAGTCGCCCAAAAAAATTAAAAAAATGGTTTTCAGAAAATGGAGATATAAAAACATGATTTCCTTTTTCTTAAATGCTTTTAATATGTAAAACTGAACTATAATGAAAAAAATACATATTTGGTATTGCAGCGTCTATAGCAACCTGCTCTATAAAAATATCACATGATCTACCCCCTAAGGTGAATGCCGGAAAAAAAAAACTGTGCCAAAAAGCTATTTTTTGTCACCTTACATAAAAAAGCATAATGCGAAGCAATCAAAAAGTCCAATATAGACAAAAATAGTACCAATAAAACCGTCTCCACATCCCACAAGAAATGAGCCCATATTTACTACATAAGGCAATCATAAAAAAAAAATATGGCTTTCAGAAAGTGGAGAAAATGCTTTTGTGTAAAACCAAAGTAAAATAAAAAAATAGACATATTAATTATCGCCACATTCGAAACAACCTGCTCTATAAAAATATAAGGTGAATGCCGTAAAAAAAACTGTGCCAAAAAAGCCAAAAAGCGTAATGCCAAGCGATCAAAATAGTCCTAATCAAACCATCACCTCATCCTGCAATCGTCCAAAAAATAAAAAAATATGGCTATAAAAAAAAAGACCTCTTAGGTATCGCTGCATCTATAACAACTTGGTCTATAAATATATCACTTGATCTATAATGTCAGGTGAACATTGTAAAAAGCAAAAAATAAAAACTGTACCGGGACAACCATTTGTTGGTTACCTTGCCTCGCAAAAAGCGTAATTTAGAGTGTTCAAAAATTATATGTACCCCAAAGTAGCACCAGTAAAACTCACCTTATCCTGTGGTTTGCAAAATGGAGTAACTTTTTGGGAGTTTCTGCTGTAGGAGTGCATCAGGGGGGCTTCAAATGGAACTTAGTGTCTAAAAACCAGTCCAGCAAAATCTGACCTCCAAAAACCATATGGTGCTCCTTTCCTTCTGAGCCTGCTGTGCGCCCATACAGCAGTTTACAACCACGTATGAGATGTTTCAGTAAACTGCAAAATCATGGTAAATGATATTGAGTTTGTTTGGCTTCCTGTGTTACAGGAAATAATGGATTAAAATGGAAAATTTGCCAAAGTTAAAATGTAGAAATTTAATCTCCATTTTCCTTTAATTTTTGTGGAGCACCTAAAGGGCTAAAAAAGTTTGTAAAGTCAGTTTTGAATAACTTAAGGGGTGTAGTTTGTAAAATGGGGTAATTTATGAGTGGTTTCTACTATGTAAGCCTAATAAAGTGGCCTCAGAACTGAACTGGTCTTTAAAAAATTGGATTTTGAGAATTTGCTTAAAAATGTAAAGAATTGCTTCTACAATTCTAAACCTTCTAATGTCCTAAAAATAATAAATTTACATATGGGAAATGCAAAGCAATAACTATTTTGTGAGATCACTATATGCCTTTAAAGCAGAGAAATTCAAATAATGAAAGTTGCGAATTTTTCAAAATTTTTCTGAAAATTTAGGAGATTTTTTTTTATAAATAAAGGTGATTTATATTGACTCAAATTTACCAATATTATGAACTAAAATGTGTCACAAGAAAACTTTCTCAGAATGTCTTGCATAAGTAAGGGCTCTTTCACACGAGCGGATCTCGTGCCGTTAATCCACTGCGTGAGAGAGCGCCAAGCCCCGTTCCGGACAGCAGAGATAATGCTCTGTGCCTGTCATGGGGATGGGATAACACCAGATAACACACAGAAGGAATACACCGGAGTCTAAGCCCCAAAGCTAAGGGAAGAGGGATGGTGAGCTCCTAAGAATCCCTAGACCTCTCCCTGACCCCGCCAGTATGAGTAGACCCAGAAGGTGGAAATACTCATAGACCGGAACTTAGTCCCTGGAAGGCCCTAGGAATGGTTGCAGGAAATGAGACTACTGGTTCCTCCACAGACAAAGGATCTAGCGTCTTCCCGAGGCCTAGACAAACAACACACACACAAGCAAACAACAAAATTCAAAAACAAAATGCACTTAGCTTAAAGTAGAATGGAGGAGCAGGAGGAACAACACACCAGCTCAACCAACTCCAGCAAGAAATATCAACCGCATGGTAAGCAGTGTGAATCAGAACTAAAAAGAGCCTCAGTAATGACCCACAAGCTGCACCTGACAAGAGGTGTTACCATTACCAAACAATCACTGCAAGATGAAAACAGAGACTCCAGATACCCTCACGTGCCGCCAATCTCTCAGATCTTCTCACCTCTGTCATGAGAGTGACAGTACCCCCCCCCCCCCTCTACGGATGACCCCTGGACACCCAGGGCCGACTTTATCAGGATGCGCCCTGTGAAAGGAACCCACATTCTTTCCTCTGGACCATAACCCTATCCGTGCATGAGATACTGAGGAGATCTACGGAGAATTTGTGAGTTCACTATCCTGGCAATCTGAAATTCAAGATTACCGTCCACCGAAACAGAAGCACGAGGTAAGAAGGACGGTTCAGCAGGTTCGACATATCTTTTCAGCAATGATTTGTGAAAAACATTATGAATTTTTAAAGCATGTGGAAGTTCAAGACAAAAAGCAACTGGATTAATAATGGCAGAGATTTTATATGGTCCAATAAACCTTGGCCCCAACTTCCATGTTTCTTGTGGACAGCCACACAGAATCACCCACTCTCAGGTCCGGACCACTCATACGTCTCTTGTCAGCCATACGTTTATACTTTTTGCCCCTTTTTTTTTCAATTGTTTAGAATTTTCCGCCAAATAGATGACAACGAAGAGGAAAATCTTTCCTTTTCCAGTATACCAGAAGTCTCAGTACCAGAAAATGTGCCAAACTGCGGATGGAACCCATATGCTCCAAAAAACGACGACTTCTCAGTGGACGCCTGTCTACGATTATTTATGGCAAACTCTGCCAACGACAAAAATGAAGACCACTCCTCCTGATTCTCAGAGACAAAACATCTCAAATAAGTCTCCATATTCTGGTTAGTGTGTTCAGTCTGTCCGACTGAGGATGAAAAGCCGAAGAGAAGGACAATTAGACCCCCAGGCGAGTACAGAACGCCTTCCAGGATCTGGAAACAAACTGAGTCCCCCTATCAGACACCACATCAGAGGGGATACTGTGTAGTTTCACGATGTTATCAACAAACACTTGTGCGAGAGTTTTAGCATTAGGTAGAAATGATAATGCTATAAAGTGCAACATCTTGCTGAAGTGATCAACAACCACCAGAATCACAGTTTTCCCTGAGGAATTAGGCAAATCTGTGAAAAAGTCCGTGGACAAATGAGTCCACAGTCGGGACGGGATAGACAAGGGAAGTAGAGATCCTGAAGGCCGAGTATGTGTCACCTGGGCATGTGCACAAGTCTCCCAAGCTGACACATAGCCTTCAATACATTTACGCACATACATTTGCTCCCAGGGTGTCCTCTAAGAATAGTACTGTGATGTTCTTCAAACACCTTAGGTCGTAGTTCTGAAGGAACAAACAACTTCCCTGAAGGACAAGAAACAGGCGCATCTCCCTGGGCCTCCAACACATCTGCCTCAAGTTCAGGATAAAGGGCGGATACAACCACCCCATCCGCTAATTTCGGGCTACACCACATAGCATCCGCTTTGATGTTCGTAACCCCAGGGCGATAGGTGACAACGAAATTAAATCTGGTAAAAAACGACCATCTGGCCTGCCTTGGTATCAGACATTTAGCAGACTTCAAATAAGACAGATTTTTGTGATCAGTAATTACTGTAAGGGGATAAATCGCTCCTTCCAACCAATGACGCCATTCCTCAAAAGCCCACTTAATGGCCAGCAACTCTCTATTACCTGTATCATAATTTCTTTCAGCAGTAGAGAGTTTTTTTTTAGAGAAAAAAGCACATGGGCGCCATTTTCTAGGAGAAGGACCCTGCGACAAGACTGCTCCAACCCCTTCCTCGGATGCGTCAACTTCCACAATGAATGGCTGCAACACATCAGGTTGCACCAGTATAGGAGCAGAAGCAAAACATTTCTTTAGCGCTGAAAAGGCATGTAATGCCTCATTAGACCAGACTGAGAAAACCTCACCTTTCTTAGTCATATCTGTTAATGGTTTAACAACAGTCAAGTAATTCAAGATAAATTTACGGTAGTAGTTGGTGAATCACAAAAATCGCATGAGCGCTTTCAGATTTTCGGGTTGATCCCAGTCTAACCCAGCACAGACTTTTTCCGGATCCATACGAAAACCCGTAGATAAGAGTAGGTATCCCAGGAATTGCACTTCCGAAACCGCAAATACACACTTCTTCATCTTAGGATCTGTAAGATCTGTCTCACGTGATCCTGATGCGTCTCCATGTCGGGGGAAATAAATTAAAATATTATTCAGATACACTACTGCAAACCTGCCCACCAAAGGATGAAAGAGGTCATTGATGAAATGTTGAAAAACAGAAGGACAAATTCTCAAAATGACCTTCAGGGGGTATTAAAGGCCATCTTCCATTCATCCCCCATCCTTACCAGAATTTATGCCCCCCTCAAATCCAACTTGGAGAACACCTTGGCACTGACAATCTGAATGAACAAATCTGGGATCAAAGGAAGGGGATAGGGATCACGGACAGTAATTCGATTAGGCTCACGGAAGTCTAAACATGGCTTAAGAGTTCCGTCTTTTTTTTTTAAAACAAAGAACAACTCTGCAGCCACTGGTGATTTGGATGGTCTACTATGACCTATTAGCCAAACTCTTGGTAATATATTCTCACATGGCTACTCTTTCGGGTTCAGAAAGATTACACAACCGAGACTTGGGCAACCTAGCTCCAGGAATAAGGTTGACGGGGCAATCATACTCCTGATGTGGAGGTAACACCTGGTCTCTACTTTCAGAGAATACATCAGAAAAATCAGAAATAAAAGAATGTACTATTTTAGTGGTTACAACAGAAAGCGACGTGCTAAGACAATTGTCTATGCAAAAATCACTCCAATCAAGAATCTGTCTCGCTTGCCAATCGATGGTAGGGTTATGTTTGGTTAATCACGGTAAACCTAGCACCAGAGGAGCAGGCAGACCCTCCAGCACAAAAAACAAAATGGATTCTTGTTGAGAATCTCCTACCTTTTAGGTGAATGTCCTGCACCATTTTTGACAAACACTTTTGTCAGAGTGGGGCAGAATCAATCGCTAGTTGTCAAACCATGCATACGGACGAAATGGCCATCCACTAGATTAACCCCTGCCATACTGTCGACAAATACTTCCATTTCCACAGTTTTGGAGTCTAGCGCCACCTTGGCAGGCAGGAGAAATCGGGTACTACCGGTAAATGACACAAGTACATTCTCAGATTCCTCACCCACACTACCAAGAGTGAGAAGAGGACTAAACACATTAGTTTTCTTTCTCTCTTTTTCACCTTGACGTTTAACAGAAGGACATACGTTAACAAAATCTCCCCCTTTACCACAGAAAAAGCTGAGTCTTTTCTCACTATGTCCAGGAGTGACATCCCCCAACTGCATTGGGACATGAGCTGAAATGCCTCCCTACCCAAAGTGTCGGAAGAGGCCGCTTCCCCATATGATAGTGCGTCCCGAGCGAGAGGAACCTTAGATCTCTCCCTAAGGCATCTATCAATACATACAGCCAGAAACATGGCTGCCTGCAATGATTCTGGATATTCGTGAAATGCCAAGGCGTCTTTCAGGTTCTCGGATAACCCTTGACAAAATTGACTACAGAGGGCTGGGTCATTCCACTTAGTATCAGTTGCCCATCTCCTAAAGTCAGAGCAATAGGACTCCACAGAACGCTCTCCCTGCCGTAAGCCACGCAACTTAGTCTCAGCCAGGGAGACCGATCTGGTTCATCGTAGACAAGCCCCAGAGCTCTGAAAAATTCATCTACCATCTACCGACCGGAGGGATTGTGATCTGGTCGGCAAAGAAAAAGCCCAAGACTGAGCATCACTTTTCAGTAACAAAATAATAATCCCCACTCTTTGACTCTCGTCCCCAAAAGAGTTAGGATGTACTCTAAAATATAGTTTGCATGACTCCCTGAACTGAACAAAGTTGTCACTTTCCCCCGAAAACCTATCCAGGAGAGCAACCTTAGATTCAGGGCATGCCTGGTTCCCGCTGCTGGAAGCCGCCGCCTTTGGTCTCTGAAACTGACAGACAGCTGTGCGGAGGTCAGCCACCTCCAAAGACAGTCCCTGCTTACAATCGACCAATGCAGAAACAGTATCCATCGCTGCACTGACACAAACAAAATGACATTTTTTTGGGCAGTTGATAATGTCACGAGTAATGGGGAGGGGATAACACACAGACGGAATAGACCAGAGTCTAGGCCTCAAAGCTAAGGGAGAGGGATGGTGACCTCCTAGGAATGCCTAGATCTCTCCCTGACTCCTGACAGAAACAATATGCAAAAACAAAATGCATTTAGCGAAGTAGAATGGAGGAGCAAGAGATCCAAAGGAACAACACACCAGCTCTAGCAAGAAATATCAACCGCATGGTAATCAGATTGAGTCAGAACGAAATAGAGCCTCAGTAATGACCCACAAGCTGCACCTGACGAGAGGTGTGGTCATTACCAAACAAGAACACTGCAAGATGAAAACAGACTGAGAGAGACTGTCAGATACCCTCACGTGCTGCCAATCTCTCAAATCTTCTCACCTCTGTCATGGGAGGGACCGTGACAGTGCCTCTCTGTGATCTGTTTACTATAAAATCACAGTGAGATAAAGTTGTCACTGTGATTGTGTAGCAAAAAGGTCACAGAGAGGCCCAGAGCATTATCAGTCATGTTAATGCTCCCTGTCTATGCTGTCCGGAACAGTGCTTGGCTCCCTTTCACACAGCGGATTACCCATACGGGATCCGCTCGTGTGAAACAGCCCTAAGTGTTCCAAAGTTATTACCACATATAGTGACACATGTTAGATTTCCAATATTTGGCCTAGCCCTTAAGGTGAAAAAATGGCTTGGTACTAAAGGGGTTAAAGAGGACTTGTCACTGAATAAAAAAGAAAAAAACAAATTCAGAGTAAGTTCTTATTGCCACTTGCCCCTGTGTATAGCACTTTTATTTTTTATTTTTTTTATCATCTGCTCTTTACTTCCTGGAATCTTGCCCCCATAGTACTTACTAATAGTGTTGAGCGCGAATATTCAAATAGTGAATTTTAATTGCGAATATCGCAACTTCGAGAATTTGCTAATATTTTGAATATAGTAATATATATTCAAAAAAACAAATAATCATCAATTTTTTTTCGTCTGATTCCATTAGGCTACTTTCACACTTATTCACGCGTTATTCTTTTCCGGCATAGAGTTCCGTCAAAAGGGCTCTTTGCCAGAAAATAACTGATCAGACATATTTCCATGCAATCTGAATGAATAGAAATCCGTTCAGTTTGCATCAGTATGCCTTCCGTTTTGGCTGGACATAGTACCGCAGCATGCTGCAATATTATGTCCGTCCAAAATGCCTGATCAGTCGCCGGAATTCCGGATCCGGCATTAATTTGCATTGACTTGTATTAGTGCCGGGTCCGGCATTGCGAAACAACTGTAGGACGGAAAACGGAAAAAGAGTGCAGGACGTCCGCATGACAAATCGGAGGGATGGATCCGTTCTTGCAATGCATTTGTAGACGGATCTGCATCCGGATCCGTCTACAAAGGCTGTCAGTTGTGACCCTAAACGGCGGATCCGGCAGGCAGCTCCGACGACGGAACTGCCTGCCGGATACAAGTGCCGCGAGTGTTAAAGTAGCCTTACCGGCCTGCTTCTTGCTTGTGGGCCAATGTGAGAAGGTTGCAATATCTAGTGAATTAGAATATTCTTCATTATTTAATATTGTTTATGTTATGGGAAAATTGGTAATTAAATATGCGCATTAATGGAATTGCGTAAGGGCGTTAAGCAGCTTTCCTATTGGGTTGGCTTGGCTTGGTAGAAATGTTGAATATGTAGAATATAGCGCTATATTCGAAAATTACGAATATAGCGCTATATATTACATATTCAACAATTCTACCAAGCCAACCCAATATGAAAGTTGCTTAACGCTTTTACGCGATTCGATTAACGCGCCGATTTTTCTAATAACAAAAACTATATTAAATAATGAAGAATATTCAAAATCAGTAACGAGTTATTACCGACTTGTGGGTCAATTCAATTCGAGAATATTCGTCATTTTTTTTCCATCTGAAGTCATGATTCCTCCCTGCTTAAGTTGATTTTGGGCCAATGACTGTTTACATTAAATTGGAAAAAATGATGAATATTCTAAAAAACGAATATGTAGCACTATATTCTATAATGCTATATGTTCGTGTTTTAGAATATTCACATTACGCGAATATTACATTGCCAATTTTTTGCAATCAATAGAATAAAATCGAATACGAATATTCGCGAAATATTGCGAATGCGAATATTGCCCCTGCCACTCATCACCACTTACTACCTGGTATGTTAATAGAGTGTGCTCTGGCTTTGGGACGACAACCACATCTTTTTTAGTATCCTGTCAGTAGCATTGTTCTGATGCTGTCCAGCATGATCTCACAAGATCTAATCTCATAAGACAAGACTGGGGGGAGGATTTCATTTTGGGACTGATTGGTATCGCAAGTGGACATATGTTTCTACTGGGACCAGCAGTTTGATGTGTGATATCATACCACTGACTGGTCTTCTGAAGCTGCTTGTACCTGCTGAAGCTTCTTACTGCAGGCGATGCTGCTGTGGTTCTGCATTGCTTTGAGGCCGTCTGTTCTGGATGCCATCCCAATGGCAGACCACACTCTGTTAGCATACAACATGCCAGATACTATGGGGGCCCCATCTCAGGAATGAATGGACTGGTATAGCAAGTAATAAAAACTCTATACTCCGGGAGCAAGCAGCTGTTAAAAAAATGATCCAATGAAGAGTTATGATATTTACTTGGATAGTTTGGCACTACATGGTGTTCAAGGTGTATAGCAATGTGCATGTCACCTCATAAACTGGTGGGCACACATACTCAGTCACTCTCCCCACAGCCTGTTCACTGCAGAAAGAGACCCTCTGTCTGCATGTCAAATTAGCAGCTGCACAAAGGGGACTACATAAAAGCAAAATATCATATCAATATCAGATCAGCTGTATAAGGAGATGCACGTGCACACTGCGCTTGCCGTCTCCTCATACAGATGATCGGCAGGGGTGCCGGGTTTCGGACACCAGCCGATCTTATATTGATGACCTATCCTGAGGATCAATAGTTAAAGCCCGGACAACCCTTTTAAGCTAATACACCAACATGACAAGTTCCCTTTAAGCATTGATTGTGTATCAATATGCCAACACTGATTGCTTGGTGTCTGTCTTTTAGATTTGATATGCCATAAATTCATGTTGTGTGAAAGCCCCTGTAATTGACTATATGAGTGTGAGATAAAACTTTTATTATTGCCTTTTTTCAGAAATACTGTATAAGCATGGATTTCCTACGAAAATTTGAAAGGCAATGTGGTTCACAAGCAAGTGTAAAAAGATTACGTGCTCATCCCTCTTACCACAGCTTTAATAACAGGTGGAATTTGCCTGTCTATTTTCAGATAAGGTAACCATATGCCTGTCCAGAGCTTATTTCGGTACACATATTTCTTCTTGTTGAACAGGAAAAGTTAACAGATTTTATAATGGTTTTTAGTTTTAGAATTTGTGTAAAGTGCAGATCATCTTGTGACTGGTTTACCACTTTCTGGATTGGCAGCTTTATTCCTTGCCTTATTGCAATTCTGCAAGAGTATAGTGCATCGCAAGTGAATTCCCTAGTCAAGTGCTGCAGAAAAAAATGTGTAAATTTTAGAACATGCTTACATTTTTTTAATTTGTATGATTCACTGGATTTTTTCTATAATATATAAGCTAAAAAGTGATAAAATACTTCTACCTTTCCTCTGAACGCTGCAGCTGTTAATGATAGCTGGGCTTCTTACTTGTGGAAGAATTTTCATGTAGCTTTAAAAGGGGTTGTGTAACTTCAGCAAATGGCATTTATCATGGAGAGAAAGTTAATACTAATGGTTTGTGATTGTCCATATTGCCTCTTTTTCTGGCTTGATTCATTTTTCCATCACATTATACATTGCTTGTATCCAGGGGAGCTGCTGCATATGTGTCTTTATGCCAACAGAGAGGTCCTCACTTTTTCTTATAGGGTACAAGCACAGTGGCCACCATTGCTGGATTGCAGGGAGGTTGTGGCCCCTGGATACATGCAATGTATGATGCAAAAATTGAAAAATGCAAATATAAAGTGCCTTGTATTAACTTTGTCTACACGATAAATAACATTTGCTGAAGTGAGACAACCCCTTTGTGCTGCATGTTTTAATTTTTTGATAGTTGTTTTTCCATCCCCGCATTCCAAGAGGCATAACCATTTTATATTTTCATTGTCATGTATGAGGGCTTGTTTTTTGTGGGACGAGTTGTATTTTTTATTAGCAGCATTTAATTTACCTTATACTCAAATACTTGTAATATTTTTAACAGGTAGAATAAAAAAAAAGCACTACACTTTTTTTATTTAGAGATAAAATATATATACCTGTGTGTGTGTGTGTGTGTGTATGTATATATATATATATATATATATATATATATATATATATATATATAATTTGTGGTCATGGCTACAGATGATAAGGAACCTGGAACTCTAATGAATGACAACAATCTGACCTGACTATCTGCCAGCTTGCTGACCTAACTAAATGGCTGATGGGGTGCCCTTAGCCATGATCAAGGGTAGGCCTATAAGGGGGCAAACCCTGGGGAAATATAAAAAGAAGGAAGGGAGGGCCACAGAGAGCGCATTTGTGGCTGGATACGGCGTGCCGCTGTTTTTAAAGGTGCCTCTGCCCCTCCCACAAGTACAGGCTGACTTGTCAGCCTTACCTATTTGTGGTTATGGCTACGGATGATGAGGAACCTGAAAGTCTAATGAGTGACAACAATCTCACCTGACTATCTGACAGCTTGCTGACCTAACTAAATGGCTGGTGGTGTGCCCTTAGACATGATCGAGGGTAGTCCTATAAGGGGGCAAAAACCAAGCCATGTAGAATAGAAAAAGTTTTATTAAGCAGGCACAAGCAAATCATAAAGCCAAACTACTGAAAGCCTTGGATATTTCCGCGTCGGGATTCGGAATGTACCGAACAAAACATGAAGAGTGCCAGCGACCCATCTTGCGTATGATTTGGCCTTGAACATTATGCATTGAAGCCGCAGATGTTGCCCCAATCCCGAATAAATGCCCTGAAATAGCTTTGGGGTCGGGACCTAAACCAGCCGCTAATGTACGGATGTGCGAGATGAACTGGGATGAAGTGATGGGCCTGACCTTGAACGGAAGCAATGGGCTGTCTGGGGCAGTGTCACCTAGAACCATCAATAATTTCTGAAAACTCGTTGAAAGTCTGAAAATACTTGATCTCTACCAGCAGCCAGACTTTTGAGACATTTTAGAAGACAAGAGATGTAGTATGAAATGGTCGTTGCACCATACTAGCTGACCCCTGGTTAAGCCTTTAACTTTGGCAGAAGGACTGGTGAATTCCCCTGGCCTTAAAAAAAACGTAGAAACTGAGACGCATAGCCGCTTTGATGACTATGCTGGAATAGAGCCCAAAAGGATTACCATCTAGGGAGATGGATCGTTTTCTGAATAGTTTCCTGATACTGGCTGTCTACTTGGGGCGGACCCCCCGCTACTCTTCTGTATGCCCCTAAGGGTTGCTCTAATTGCCTGGGACATAAAAACCGACCTGCTATCTGTATCTTCTAACAAGAAAAAATGCTCTACCCCGGCCAAATACAACTTAATCATGTTGTAGGAAAGTTTGAGTTCAGTGTGACAGTAAGCCATAAGTGCAATGATGTACGTAGTCTTGTCGGTGTCATCTCTTGGGTGAAGGAGTGCGAATCTGTTAAAAACGTTCCAGACAGTTTTGTAATTCCTAGCCGTGTTAGACAGAGACTTTTGCACAAGACACTTGGCTGAAGAAATGTAAGATTTTAATCCATGATTAGGGTTTGGAAAGCTGGAAGGGATAATCCCACTTGTTCCGTCTCCGGCATTGCCTTGAAAAAAGCATGAAAATTAAAAAGCGACAAGGCATCTGCAGTGATGTTTCGTATACCCTGAATGTGCCTGCATGATACATGGAAATTGTAGCACAGGGAGAGCCAGACCAGCCTGCGGACAAAAGAAATAAGGGTTGACTTCGATCTGCCCTTAGTGATAATGTCCACTACCGCCTGATTGTCAGTAATGAATGCCACCGAAGAATTAGCCCAATGCCTGCCCCAAACGTGAGCGGCTGCTACGATTGGTTAGACCTCCAATTATGGGGAAGACTTCAAAGAATCTCTAGCTGAAGAGACTTATGAGGGCCAAGAACCTGTTAACCACTGAATCCCAAAACCCTCGAAAGAGGCAGCGTCCGAGAAGACCATGGCCGATGCGGGACCCCATTGAGGAATGAACAGGGAGACTCCATTCCATTTGGCCAATAACGTATTCTACATGGCCAAACCGGCAATCGCTTGGCGGTCTAAATATATGAGGCCGTCTTGCTCGGGGGCTGAGGGAAGCAACTGCAATAACCTGGACGTGAAAGCTCTACCTTGGGGCATGACTCTAGTAGCGAAATTTAACATGCCTAGCAGAGATTGTAATTCTAATTTTGTGAGTATTCTAATAACTACTGACTTGGAGATGGCTTCCTTGATTTTGAGAGCTTCTCCTCTGGTAACCTGGCTTCCATTTTAATGGTGTCTAAAACTATTCCCAAGAAAGTAATTACCGTTGAGGGCCTTCCATTTTTGAAGGTGCAACAAGGACATTAAGTTTTGAGAAGACATGGAGAAGGCTCTCGAGTTTACAGGGTTCGCAGCCTGGTTTTTCGATCAACAGGAAATCATCCAGATAATGGATGACCAGTGGACAATCACAACAGTTGACCAAGATCCAAAGCAGAGCCTGCGCAAATTGATCGAAGAGCCAGGAGCTGCTCTTGGACCCGAAGGTCAAGCGATTTGCGAAATAGTAAAGATCCTGCCACTTAATACCATAAAACTTCCAAAGCTGCGGTCGGACAGGCAGCAGCTTGAAAGCGTCCGCAACATCCGCTTTGGCCAACCAAACTCCTCTACCCACCTGGAGGATAAGTTGGATAGCCTCATCTACTGAAGAGTATTGCATGGAAAATTCTTCAGAGGGAACTAGGGAATTGAGACTAGGAATGCTTGAACCATGAGGTGTGGAGAGGTCATAAATTAATAGTTTTTTAGATTTTTTTTTTGTTACAATACCAATAGGGTTGACCCTTCAATAATCAAAGGGGACAGTGGAAAAACGGCCCGATGAGGAACCCCTTTTCCAATTCTGACTGAATTAGTGCTCCTACTGAATTGGGATCCCCAGCGGCTGACCAGCGATTGGGACCTTCCCAAGTAGACTGAACCCGGATACCAAGAATTGGACAAACTGAGGGTTATGGTGGTCTTGGAGGAGTGCTGTTAACAGATCCACATTAACCCCGGATAGTCATGTGGTTCTGGAAGATCTTTGGGGACAAATTGTTAGGAGGTGTGCCCTAAAACAAACGGCACATACATAAAGGGCCCTGCACTTGTTGTAGTTGCAGACTGACCAGTTATAATTGTTACACACCTGGTTGTTGCCTAGGAAAACTATGGCTCGACCCAATTTGTCCGTGGTTGGGGCAGGCCTTTCCTGAAAACCGGGGGTGCTGGGGAAGAATCTACCCCGGGAGACGGAAGAACCTACTTTATGGCACCAATCTGAGGAGTGGAGGATAGACTGGCAAGAGGCGCATGCTGGAGCCTTGAGTCCCGCGAAATGCCGTCAAAAAAGCTCCATGTCCATGGAAGCCCAGTTGGTGACGTGCTGACTTGCTGGGGCAAGGGTGGCGGCAGCCTTAGCGGAAAATGAGCAGTGGTAGTCATAGAAGGCATGCCCCCGCCGTACTTGTGCCCCAAATCCGTGACCCTGCACACATAGGTGTCTTACTCTTGTCTCCCAGGTTGGGCTGAACAGATAATGTCCCTGCATTACTGACAAACTCTGGGATGGTCAGATTTTTGTTAAGGCGGGCATCCCTGGCTTTAAGAACGATAGATACGTCTCCACAAGCGATCGTTTTATTGTCTACCCTGTCATGAGTGGTTATGAGGATACCAGCTAGGTAACGTCCTTTCCCTCCAGGATAACTTTCCTGATGTTATCGGGGACAAAATGTGACTGGACTACCTCAGGCATGCACAGGACCCTACCTGGGGAAAAAGACTGTGAAGTAGAGGCAACTAGAACAGATGGAGCAGACTGGCTGGTTGCAAGACCTCTGGATTCTACCGCAATCATCCTAGCCTGCATGTCCGAGACTGAGGTGGAAATGTTATGGATCGTGGAGTGTAGCTGTGCCATTGAAAGTTGGATAGTAGACATGGAGACTTGCTCCAAGGGTGGAGCTGTTGGCACAGACATCAAAAGTCTATATAACTCTGCCTTCCGGGCAAAAGCTAGATAATGAAACTTTATAGAGACAGGGTGCTGCCATGCTCAGAAGCAGGAGTTTCTGGAACCGACAAAGCCTCCTCAGTGTCTGATATATGCGAGATACTGTGGCTGTGAGATAATAATGACAGCAATTAGTGACCGGACTGGAAAGCCCTGAAGTCTGAGAGAGAGAGCCCCGAGATGGTGAAAGGTGATGAAAAATGAACTAGTGATAGTGCTGGTGATTGGTGTTGAAAAACTTTTGAAAATGATGTGCACCAATGTGAGATGAAGATGGTAAGATGGTACCTGTTATTACAAACCAGGAAAACAAAAGACGAGAAAATACCACAAACACCGGACCTGAATTGCATAGAAGGATGATGATTAATACACGAGCCTGAAACGTGACAGGCCGACAGACAATAGTGAATTTAAAAACGTAAGCCTGGATAACGTAACAGGCAACAGACATTAATGATTATATAAACGTAAGCCTTAAAAAACGTAACAGGCAACGGACATTAACAATTTAATAAACGTAAGCCTGAATAACGTAACATTCGACATTAACAATTTAATAAACGTAAGCCTGAATAGAGTAACGGGCAACAGACATTAACGAGTTTTAAAAATCTTTGTATTTGTAACCAGGGTATTCCTCAATTTTGACTGTTATAATACTTGCATTGACTGTCGTCTTAATTCAATTAAGCAATAAAAAGCCCATTTGAGATGAATGATTAAGTGTTTTTTTTTTGTTTTTTAATATAAATTTGTATATATATTCAGCGAAAAGCACAGAAATGGGGAGTAATTGTAATCCCTTCCCCCCTTGTGCGGGCTAGCTTTGAGCCGGTGCAGTGAACCTTAAAAACACCCCACCATGCCGGCAAACAGATATGGAAGCCATAATTACATAGTAGAAGTGCTGGAGGCAGAAACCCCGTGACAGCAGCGCAAGAAGCAGGCAAACAAGAGTCCAGGGTAACCGGGACGGCCAAGCCGCGTGAAGACCGAGGGCACGCTGGACCCTGCTAGCAAGCCGACGACGTGACTGTGAGTACAGGTAGTGCACCCAAAACTGCGGGACTTCTCCTGACCTGCAAACCCGGCAAGAAAAAACACATCCTGGGCAATGGCTTTCAGTAAGAAGCGACTGCCGGGCCCGGAGTGCAGCGGCCCCTCTGTACTTACGTAACTCGACCGTGCTTCAGCATAGCTGCACCACACACACACCACACACACACACACAGAGAGCGCACGTGTGGCTGGATAGGGCATGCCTCCTTATTTAAAGGTGCCTCTGCCCCGACCACAAATACAGTCAGCCTTACCTATATATATATATATATGTATACATATATTTATGGTTCTCTGAATGTGGTGAAACTTTACATCTGATTTTGAATTTATCAATATATCTTTGTCATACACATGTACAGTATTTCTGTAAGATAAACCATAGGCAAAGGCAATTGGAAGGTGTTTTAAAGATCATTTTATTTTCCTCTTTTAGGTTTAAAGAAATAGCCGGAAGCCTAGAATCTGCTTTAGTTTATCACCTAGAGGAAGCTTCAGGTATATATCATCATATCACAATTTAGGTGGTATTACATAGTAGGACTTCTGATAAATGCTGGAACAGTCTATCTCATCTCAAAATCTGGCTAAATAATGTACAGGGGTTGTCCGAGACAAAAAAATGTCCCCTATATGCCCAGGCTCGTCACACTGAATATACTTACCTGGCTCCCCGCGTCGCTCCTGGTCCCCACACTGCCGCAGCTGCTTCACCCTGTGTACGGATGGGAACATCCGGTGTCGGTGGGGAAGCAGCCAATGGCAGGCAGTGATGGGGACGAACCTCCTAGCATCGCAGGTGACCTTAGGGAGGCTCGTCCCCATCCCCGCCTGCCTTTGGCTGCTCCCCTTGAACACCGGGTGTTTACATCCGCGCGTGGGGAGAAGCAGCTGCGGCAGTGTGGGGACTAGGAGCAGCGCGGGGAGCCAGGTAAGTATATTTAGCGTGAGGAGTCCGAGCATATGGGGGACTTTTTTTTTGTCTCAGATAACCCCTTTAATAGCAGGATTCAGAATAAAACAACTGAAAGGTGGCATGAAGCAGCATGTGCTCAACCCAAAAATGCAGTTGTGCATATATATACAGGGGAGCAGATCCTGCACCTGTGGCCCGTTGCTAATGGCGATCCCCAGCAAAAATGCATACGGTGGAGGATGCCCGCAGTGGACCACAAGTACCACAATAGACAATTGTGGCAATTGTGTGGATGTGATAAATAATATAACAATATAGCAATAACAAATGACAAGACAGGTGCACACTGCGGAGTTACTAAGCCCTCAAACTGATGTTAAAATTTAGAGATTAGTCAACATGTCCTGCTGTGGAGGACATCTCTAAGCCCGAGCACCACGCCAAGGTTTCTCAAGTAGCTCGGGACCTAACACTCACCTACCTGTGCCGTATGGGCAATACCAGGGGCCAGTGGGCTAAATTATAGAAATATAAAGGCCGACTGGCTGCAAACTCCTCAGTTACCTCCAGCATGTAACCATGCCTGCAATGGGAGGAGGGAGAAGGCTGTGAGCCCCACCCAAGACTGGCTGATATGGCCCAGGCCTCACAAGTGCACCTAAATGTAGCCTGTGGATGGAAAACAGGCTACATTTACATAGGAGTTTATACACCTCCAAAAAATTATATATACAAAACTGAAAGGTGGCATGAAGCAGGATGTGCTCAACCCAAAAATGCAGTTGTGTGTGTGTGTGTGTGTGTGTGTGTGTATATATATATATATATATATATATATATATATATACACACAGGAGAGCAGATCCTGCACTTGTGGCCGTTGCTAATGGCGATCCCCAGCAAAAATGCATACGGTGCAGGATGCCCGCAGCGGACTACAAAAACCCCAATAGACATCCTACACAAGGTGGCAATTGACAACAAATGACAAGACAGGTGCACACTGCAGAGTTACTAAGCCCTCAAACTGATGTTAAAATTGAGTGATTCAAAATACTTAAATATTTGATGCATTTTGTGATACTGTATGTGAGTTTGTAGGAGATGGTAAAACTGTTCACCATACTGTATAGCACAGAAATGCATGTTTGCATTACACCGTGTTTAAAGGGGTTTTGTCACTTGGCATTTATCATGTAGAGAAAGTTAAAACAAACCACTTACTTTTGTATTGTTATTGTCCATGTCTGGATTCATTTTGTCATCACATTATGCACTGCTCATTTCCATGGTTATGACCACCCTGCAATCCATCAGTGGTGTTGGTGCTTGCACACTATAGGAAAGAAATGTTGGCCTCTCTGGTAACCGGGACTGTGGGAGCTCACATAGGCTGGTGCTTTTTCTCATTATGCGCAAGTACAGCTATCGCTTATGGATTGCAGGGTGGTTGTAACTAGAGATTAGCAAATCGAAGTTGAGGAAGTGGAATTAGATCCGAATTTCAGGAAAAATTTGATTCACACTGAATCAGAATTTCCTGACTCTTCCTGGTAATAAATCGCATTTTTTACTAAAATGGCTGCTGCACATGTTAGGACATGGAGAAAAGAACTCTGGGAATGAGGAATCACCCACAATGCCATGCATGCAGCCAATCAGCAGCCAGCCCTGTGATGTCACAGCCCTATAAATAGCCTCAGCCATCTTGGATTCAGTCATTTTCCAGTGTACTTAGGCTACTTTCACACTTGCAGCAGAGTGATACAGCAAGCAGTCCCGTCGTCGGAACTGCCTGCCGCATCAGTCGATCTGGATGTAAACTGAATGCGTTTGTAGACTGATCCGGATTTGTAGACGGATGCGGATCCGTCTCACAAATGCATTGCAAGAACGGATACGTCTCTCCACTTGTCATGCGGATAGACAGATTCGTCTTGTATATTTTTTTTTTACAGTTTTAAAAAAGGTCTGCACATACCGGATCCGGCACTAATACATTTCAATGTAAATTAATTCCGGCATTCCGGCAACTGATCCGGCATTTTGGACGGAGATAATACTGCAGCATGCTGTGGTACTATCTCCATCCAAAACGCCGTTCAGTGACTGAACTGAAGACATCCTGATGCATCCTGAACGGATTTCTCTCCATTCAGAATGCATTAGGATATAACTGATCAGTTATTTTCCGGTATTGAGCCCCGGCGACGGAACTCAGTTCCGGAAAAGAAAAACGCTAGTGTGGAAGTACCCTTAGTGCAGGGAGAGAAGTGTAGAGAAAGGATAAGGAGGAATTATTCCACACTATAAAAGGAGAACAGGGTCCAATAGGGGAGTGTACAGCCTGGGTAATAGGAACAATTCTATTACACCTTGCTGCACTGACTGGGGATCCAAATTGCCATTATACTGCTGGTTTCAGGTTTGCAATAGATGATACCTCTGTAATTAAGGCAAACCGTTCTTGTTGTTGGGGTGCAAGTGCTGTGTGTATTACTAGGAAATATTTCTACGTCTTATTAGCCTTTGTGCAGTGCAGTTATATGTTCTAAAGCCTTTTTTGGCGTGTATTAGTGGAAAAACTAAGGGTTTATTTGCCGTTCAGTGGTGCAGTTATATGTTCTAAAGCCTTTTTTGGGGTGTATTGGTGCAAAAAAAAAAGGGGGCTTATTAGCCGTTGTGTGGTGAAGTGAGAAAATTACAGCCTTTTTTGCCGTGTATTAGTGGCAAACAAAACGTTTAATTGCCGTTCAGCAGTGCAGTTATATATTCTAAAGCCTTTTTTGGCGTGTATTAGTGAAAAAAAAGGGCTCATTAGCCGTTGTGTGGTGAAGTGAGAAAATTACAGACTTTTTTGGGGTGTATTAGTGGAAAAAAATAAGGGCTTATTTGCCGTTCAGCGGTGCAGTTGTATGTTCTAAAGCCTTTTTTGGCGTGTATAAGTGGAAAAAAATAAGGGCTTATTTGCTGTTCAGCAGTGCAGTTGTATGTCCTAAAGCCTTTTTTTTGGTGTTTTAGTGGGGGGAAAAAAGGAGACTTATTAGCCGTTGTTTGGTGAAATGAGAAAATTACAGCCTTTTTTTAGGTGTATTAGTGGAAAACACAAAGTATTATTTGCCGTTCAGCGGTGCAGTTATATGTTCTAAAGCCTTTGGGGTGTATTAGTGGAAACAAAAAAGGGGACTTATTAGCCGTTGTGTGGTGAAGTGAGAAAATTACAGCTTTTTTTGGGGTGTATTAGTGGAAAACGAAAAGTATTATTTGCCGTTCAACGGTGCAGTTATATGTTCTAAAGCCTTTTTTGGCGTGTATAAGTGGGAAAAAATAAGGGCTTATTTGCCGTTCAGCGGAACAGTTGTATGTTGGGGTTATTTCGGGGTGTATTTATGGGGGAAAAAAGGTGGACTTATTAGCCGTTGTGTGGTGAAGTGAGAAAATTACAGCCTTTTTTGGGGTGTATTAATTTCCTTTTTATTTATTTATTTGATCTAACAGTATGTCAGACAGAGAAGTGACAGGCCCTGCACAGGGGAGGGGCAGTGGCCTAAATGTTTCTGGTGTAAGGGGGCGTGGCAGCAGGGGTCACTTCGAGAGGCCTGAGCTCCAGGTGTCATCTAGCGGTTGTGTCTTGACCAGCGACCCAGCGGTTCTTAAATGGTTGACTCGGTCATCCACTTCGTCCCAAGTGACATCGAGTCGATGGGTTCGTCAGACACAATCCTTAGTTGGCATGGCCCGGGAGCAGGCCCTGCGCCCTCACCTGTCCTCAATCTGCCTCTGTCCTTTTCTGTTCTCTCAGCCAGAGAAGTATTATGTGTTATGGGCTTGCACTATACAGCGAGGACAAGCTACTAGAGGACAGTCAGCAGCTACTGCCCAGCCAAGATCTCGAGGAGACATCCACCGCTTCCTCCGGTAGACGGGCAAGTAGTGATGAGGAGAGTAGCGTGGGAGCTGGTGTTGCGAGCGGTCAGGCGGAGTGTTAGGGCTAAAGGAATTTTAGAAAGATCCACAGCACTCCTCCATAAACAAATCCGGTTCTTTATTCAAACAAGCAGCATGTTATTTCAGCGACGTTTCAACTTAAACAAGTCTTTATCAAGCAATAGACAAGTGAACAGTAGTGTCCTTAAATAACCATAAGTGCAATATAATTGGTGCCCCTCAATCAGGAGTTTGATTCTACAATCAATATAAAATAAAAACACCCTTGCTCCACATAAATCATCATCATGGTGTACTTACATCAGGTGGCCATCCATGCATGCAGCCCCAGGTGTCCCCAGCCGAATCCCCGCCATGCTTGGTACACTCCCGGTATGACTATGCCCATAACGTCCACGGCGTGCCTCTGGTGCTAATGCGCATGCGCCAGCTCTTTCGCGCGCCGTCACATGACCTGTATCTCGCCACTAGTGTTAAGGGTAAATTTACCTACTCGGCGGTGTGGCAGTTTTTTATTAAGCCCCCAGACGAGATGAAAATGGCAATTTGCCAAATCTGTGGGCAGAAGGTGAAGTGTGGCCAGGGTGCCATAAAGTGGCCTGGGAGAACCGTGGCTCCAATGTGGTGGTCCAGCCTGCCGCAGTAACCGCTGCATCACCCGGTGGCACGCACTCGATTTTAGGCAGTCAAGGCTCCACCACCTCAGCCCAAGGGAGCTGTCTCTCCTTCCCATCATCCACCAGTCCTGTTGCTCCTGCTCCTCGCTCTCCTACTCCTCGTCAGCATTCCATCAGCAATCAATCACCAAAGTGATTGCCAAGACACAACAGTATGCATGCACTCATCCAAAGGTGCAGAAGTTGAACAGGCTCCGGGCAAAGTTGCTGGTGCTGCAGTACCTCCCTTTCCAAGTGGTGGACTTTGCACTTTTTAGAGAACTGATGGCTTCTGCCGAGCCGAGTTGCTGGCATACTTGGACAGCACCCTGCCACCCCACATTGAAGATCCGCTGGACTACTGGGCAGCAAAACTGGATTTGTGGCCGTAACTGGCCGAGTTTGCCCTGGAAAAGCTTTCCTGCCCGGCCAGTAGTGCGGCATCAGAGCAGTTATTTAGTGCAACGGGGGCCATAGTTACCCCATGGAGAACTTGCCTGTCCACTCAAAATGTGGAGAGACTGACCTTTGTCAAGATGAATCAGGTGTGGATCAGCCAGCATTTCCACCCACCAATGCCTGTTGCATCAGATTAGATCATCCATGCTGCCTCACCCAGACCTTGACAAAAGAGACCAGTTTCTTTTGGATACCTGCCTCAGCTACATTTCTGATTCTGCCACCCACCTGATGCCAAGTGCTCCTTCTTATACCCATCATCATCAGCGGGTACTGTTATTGCCACCTACCTCCCCACTGGGTCACTCTGAGGTTTGCTGATGCTGCTGCCTCCTCACCACTCAGGTCTCCTGGTGCTGCTGCTGCCACCCCCACACTGTCACCTTGCCAGCCTGTGGCCTCCTCATGCTGCTGCTAATTCAACACTATGTCACTGTGCCACTCTGTGGCTTTCTCATGCTGCTGCCACATCCACACTATGTAAATGCGCCACTCTGTGGTCTCCTCATGCTGCTGCTACCTCAACACTGTCATTGGGCCACTCTGTGGAATTCTCAAGCTGTTCTCCCACCCTCCCCACTCTATGACTGGGCCACTATTTTGCCTTTTTTGGCATGGTTGACATCATCATTTATTTGACCCTTCTTCTGATCTGTCAGAAGAAAGGAAAAATGAGACGCACAATGGATCCTGTCTGTGTAGCAGTTGTAAGGCCTGCATGGTCCCATCTGATTTGGATTATGATTTGGTAGCTAAAAGCAGGAGTGGGTACAAAACACAGAAGACATGCAAATATTCCATTCACGTGTCATCCATTTACTGCTGACACCCTCTCCACTCTGTAAGGGGGGTTCTACTTGTATAAGCGTTTAATAGAACAGGTTCTGTAGACATCTATGTGGAATCAGCTGACGACTGTGTAAAAGTAGTGCGCTCTTTCACGCTACAGTAGGATGTTGGGCCTAAATGGTTCTTTATACCTGGTGCTAACATCGACCTGTAAGGCTGAGTTCACACTTGATTTATTTGGTCACACTTTAGTTATTTGGTCCCGTAACTGCCCAAATAAGTGAAGTGTGCAGTGATTCTAAGAGAGACGTCTGTCATGTGCTTGTCATACTGACTCACAGTATTGTTTCACTACCACAGCAGACTCCCTATGCGTGTTACTGCAAGGCACAGTGTTCTACACCACTATACAGACTCTCTGCAGCCACGAAATAGCGGTTTTTTAACACGATTTGCCACAAATAAATTTGGATCGAATCTTTTCGGAAAATTCGGCGAACTGGCAAATTTTTGAGAAATTCGCTCATCTCTAGTCATAAACATGGAAACAGCAGCGTATAATATAATAGAAAAACTATACCAGCCAGCAAAGGAAGCAATATGGATAATAAGAATAATACATTAGTAAGTGTCTTGTATTAACTTTCTCTACATAATAAATGTTATTTGTTGAAGTTGCACAACCCCTTTAACGTAACTCTCAACTTAAAGTTTTGTTCATTTGTTAACTTGTGTAATACCTAACATTTCAAAGTATTAATGCCTGTATTAGTGTCAGTGTAGAGCATGGCCTAATAGATGTCTGGCGATGTACTAGTGGCAGACTTGGGGGCCTTGAGGATTCTGGGACCTACAGAGGGAGTCCCCTCTCTCTATTTTTATATATATATTTCTACTTTTTAACTCTTGGTGACTCTAACAAGCAATCATTAGATTGCCATTTCTGTTCAGTCATGGGTTTTGATCTATTACTGAATAGAAAATTCAGTTTATTTCACTGTAGTGCTGTGTCATGCAGGCCTGTATTGGAATTTTCCTTCAGCAGACACAGAGTGAGAGGCTCCCAAATTTTCACCATTTCACTATGGCATCTGAAGGGTTAAATGTCTGCGATTTTTGTAATGAAATGGCAGAAAACCCAGGGACTATGGTGCTCGCGAGCTGGCGCCTTATTTAACATGACTACTTTCGCTGTACATGTCTCCAGCTTTTAAAGGAATAGATTGTTAAATAATTTTATTTTGTTGTGTTTTCTTGTCTTTATCAGCTGAAAGTGTATATTGTCTTAAAGCTACTAGTGTGCTATGGGCCTGTCTAACTGCATGCTGGTCTGATCAGATCTATCTACCCTTACTTGCACACCGTTTCTGGAAGCTGACCTTGCAACTGCTCTCACGCTATTGTGTATTTATTAAAGAGGTGAGGAATTGTGTTTGTCCCCAATTTTTCTTCAGGCAGACACTGGCTGTCGGCAGCTTTCATTACCTATTCCACAGTCCCCTGAATCAGAGGTATGGTAGTGCACATGCGTGATCACCAGTCCATATCCTATCTGTGGGACTGATGGAGATAGTCAGCTATTTCCAACAGTCCTGTAAACAGTGAATGGAGTGGTGGTCACGCATGGGCACTGTTACTCCATTCACACATGAAACCCATGTTCTTATGATTTGTTTGGGTCCGAGTGGTCAGAACCGCAGGGATAATATATTTATCACCTTTCCTATTGATAGGTGTTAAATGGATTTTATGGCAACACCATCTCAAGTGGTATTCTGTTTAATTTGAGGTTATTGCCTACCTACAGGTTTGGATCTAAATATTAGATCGGCAGTGTCCTACAGCTGGGACCCCAGCCTGTCATCAGAGCCGGTCCCATACGACTCCTCAAATTGAACAGAGTGACAGGTTGAGCATCCATACTGCCACTCCATTCATTTATATTAACCTTCTGGAAATAGAGCGCTGTACTTGACTATCTCTTTGAGTTTCATGGAGATAAAAGTAGCTGTGCTTGACCAGGCAGAACCCTGTGGGGTCCCATTTCTTGTAATCTTAGACTCCCACAATCGAAGCCCTGGGCTTGTATTCTACTGATTGATTTTAACTATTCAGTGACAGCTGCAGTTCAATAGATTACATGCAGATCAGTGTATTCTCTTGGGCTGCAACTATATCAGTCATGCTACAAAAATTTAGCCCTACCCTAATAACTAAAAATTACTGGAATACCCCATTAAAAATGTCATCCTGAAGTCTTTAGTATTTTTTCGCAAAAGTGTTAAAAGTGTAACTGTCATTTACATTTTTTTAATATTGTGTAGGGTCAGTAATTTTATTTTGGTAAAATACTTTATCAGAAAAATGTGTTTTCTTCCTATCCTTGGGATAGGTCATCAATATCTGATCTTTTGGGGTCTAACACTCAGCATCCCCGCCAGTCAGCTGTTTGAAGAGAATATGGTGCGACTTCCTCTTCATTACTGCCCGTTGTCTCAGAAGCGAGTGTATTTACAAGTACTCACTCCATTCACTTGAATGAAACAAGTACTTGTATTTTCACTACGCCATCGCTGCAAGGGAGGCAACGCATGGAGTGTTCCCTCCTCTTCAAACACCCAATTGGCTGCAGACTCCCGCCGGTCTGATATTGATGACCTGTCGTTACACAGTTTAAGGTACTCTCCAAGTAGATATTTTTTTTCCCAAAATTTTGACCTAGGCCTCTCATTAGTTAAAAGCTCATTTGCATATCCTCTAACCTTTTATACTACTTTATTAAAAAATATTCTAAATGCTCTAAAACTTATTTTTGTGATATACTTTATCTATTTTACTGCTAAAATAGGCATCCGAAGTTGAGGGTGTCAGTAGCAATTTGGAATCATACATACCGACATGTATTCAATGACACCGACTGACATGTTTGTGGTGTACAAGTGTACAGATTCCAAAGCACTATAGATATTGTGAACTTTTGCTTATTTTTGGCAGTTAAACAGTTAAATCAATGAAGTATATTACAAAAATGAGCTATAGGGAATTTAGGATTTTTTTTTTTTAATACATTTATGCAAACTGCAGTAGGAAAAGAGGCCACAGCAAGTTCTGTACTGGTAGGAGCACTCATTGCTTCTTTTGCCTATGTAGGTCTGCACAGCTAAACCCTGCCACAGCCTATCACTGCAGGGTTCCCTAAAACATATACTATGCAGAGCTATTAACTGAGCGAAGTGGAGAGTCAGGGGCATCGATGACTTTTGCAGAGCTCCTGCCTGTGCTCGCTTTGTTCAGCTTAAAGATCTGCATAGCACATTGCAGGAAGCTATGCGCCAATGTTCCTTGCCAGGATTTAGCTGAGTGGAGCAGGCACAGGCAGGAGTAGTGATGTGTGCTCCTAGGGCATTTAGAATATTTTTACATAAAGTTGTATGAAGGGTTAGTTACCCTTTTATAATATTTTACAGTTGGAAATCTGTGCAGCTTCAGAAGGTAATTTAACTGAAAGCAAAAGTTTGATGACAACCCATGTCAGAGAAGAATCCCCTGCCTCTATCTCTGAAGACCAGCAAACTGGATTGATACCAGATGCCAAGTGTTCTGTGTTGTCAACACATCAGCTGATTCTCATTGTTGCAGATATAGATAAAATAATGGAACAGGTGAGAACAGTCAACCGATTATAACATGTTATTGCTTTTCTTCAAATATTATTTTATACCAATAGGTAAAATGGTCAGCTGCTGTAGATCTGCCGGATGCTCCATCCGTGTACAGCCCATGTGCCGAACACACTCCCTTCAGCCGCAGGGTCATGCGTGAATATGTTTTCACAGCTTGACCTGTCTTTCACTGCAGTGGAGGTGTTCAGCGTAGCAGACAGGGAGCAGAGCCTCAGGGTACAGGACCGCCCATGTTGTACCTTGGGGGTAGTTTGCATACTACATAGTCTTTTTTTCCCTCTGTATTGCTGGTACATCTGGAGATGCCACAGGTATCATTAGACTCTGCTGATAAGCATAGATCTACAGCATCCAACCTTTTTACCTACTGCTATGTGGTTACAGATTCCCTTTAATTTGAGTTCAGTCTGTCACAGATGTGATTTGTATCAAGCTTGTGGCATGATTCCAAACTGCTAGGCTAAGATTTCCACCAAAAACACAAGAAATACTTGTGGGACATATAAGCATACTATGGGATATGGCTGTGCACACTGTGGATGTGTTCAGTTTGATTTTGTTCTCTACTTGTATAGTTTATTTTGTGTCAGAAACATAGGGGAAAAAGCAGCAGTTTTTTTTTTAGCTATTTTATAAAATAAAATGGATAAATGTCGCCCAAACCTACCAGTTACCTAATGTTTCTGGGGTTGTTCCAACTCAACATCCAGGCAATTTTTAATATGGCAGTGAGGTCTGTATGTCTCTATGAAGGACACAGACCTAGGGACTTCTGGAGACAAAGGTCTTGGGGTCTGTGTTCTATAAGATATGGACTAAAGTAGTTCATGCCTTGGCGTGCTTAGCACCATTAATTCTATAAATCTATTTTATCTCTGTTGTTTTCTGATGAGAACAGATTAGACAAAATGATAATGATTTAACCCCTTCCTGACATATGAAGTAATTGTACATCATAGCGGGAGATGACTTCCCGCAATTTGACGTACTATTATGTCATGCTGATCGGCAGTCACTGATAGCCGGGCACCTGCTGTATCCGCCGGCATTGATGTAAAAGCGCTGACCGCGGCATAGAAAGTGTTTGAGCTGGGTGAGGGATCCCATCGGGTCCCCGAGCTGTGGTGACAAGGATCCCATGGGTGGGAAGGCTGCTTTGCACAGAAGGTCTTCAATATCAGATCGGCGGGGTCTGAACCCCAGCACCCCCACCAATCAGCTGTATGAGGAGACAGCTAGCACAGTGTGCACGTGCGGTCTCCCGTCTCTCTTACTGCTGCACCTATGTCTATGGCAAAGCAGCAGCAGAGCAGGAAGAGAGACAGAAGATGGCATGTGCACACTGTGCGCACCATTTCCTCATACAGCTGATGATGGAGGTGTTGGACTCCCATCTATCTGACATTGATGACCTATCCTGAGGATAGGTCATCAATATTTTAAAGCCCGGAGAACCCCTTTAAGGACCATTTTAGCTAGATAATACTAAATAACTTTCTACTCACATTAGGATCTTTTAATATTGCAGTCTTTTATTTTCTTTTATCCATTCATTTAACCCTTTAGCTGTCAGAGTTTTTAGTACAATTTTCATACTTTTCTTATGCTAAATAAAACCAGAATTTTTGGCACTTCAGCCCCCCTAGCTTAAACACCCTTAATGACCAGGCCACTTTTTACAATTCTGCACTACACTACTTTCACCGTTCATTGCTCCGTCATACAACTTACCACCCAAATGAATTTTACCTCCTTTTCTTCTCACTAATAGAGCTTACATTTGGTGGTATTTCATTCTTGCTGACATTTTAACTTTTTTTTGCTATTAATAAAAATTTAACGACATTTTTGCAAAAAATGACATTTTTCACTTTCTGTTGTAAAATTTTTCAAAACAAACTACATTTCTATATACATTTTTCTCTAAATTTATTGTTCTACATGTCTTTGATAAAAAAAAATCCAATAAGTGTATATTTATTGGTTTGGGTAAAAGTTATAGCGTTTACAAACTATGGTGCAAAAAAGTGAATTTCGGCATTTTGAAGCAGCTCTGACTTTCTGAGCACCTGTCATGTTTCTTCAGGTGCTAGAATGCCAGGTTAGTATAAATACGCCCCAAATGACACCATTTTAGAAAGAAGACACCCCAAAGTATTCGCGGAGGGGCATGGTGAGTTCATGTATCATTTCATATTTTTTCACAAGTTAGCGGAAAATGACACTTTCTGAGGAAAATAAATAAATAAATAAAGTTTTCATTTCTGCTAACTTCTGGCAAAAAAATAAAAAATCTCAGACGGACTCACTATGCCCCTCAGTGAATACCTTGGGGTGTCTACTTTCTAAAATGGGGTCATTTGTGGGGTGTGTTTACTGTTCTGGAATTTTGGGCGGGGCTAAATTGTGAGCAGCCATGTAAAAGCTAAAGGTACTCGTTGGAATTTGGGCCCCTTTGCGCACCCAGGCTGCAAAAAAGTGGCACACATGTTGTATCGCCGTACTCAGGAGAAGTAGGGCAATGTGTTTTGGGGTGTATTTTTACATATACCCATGTTGGGTGAGAGAAATATCTCTGTAAACTGACAACTTTGTATAATTTTTTTTTAAAGTTGTCGCTTACAGAGATATTTTTCACACAAAGTATGGGTATATATAAAAATACACCCCAAAACACATTGCCCTACTTCTCCTGAGTACGGCGATACCACATGTGTGACACTTTTTTGCAGCCTGGGTACGCAAAGGGGCCCTAATTCCCATGAGTACCTTTAGGATTTCACAGGGCATTTTTACGCATTTGGATTCCAGACTTCTTCTCACGCTTTAGGGGCCCCTAAAATGCCAGGGCAGTATATTTACCCCACATGTGACCCCATTTTGTAAAGAAGACACCCCAAGGTATTCCGTGAGGGGTATGGTGAGTTCATGTAAAATTTTATTTTTTGTCACAAGTTAGTGGAATATGAGACTTTATAAAAAGCAAAATAAAAAAATATATATATCAATTTCCGCTAACTTGTGCCAAAAAATAAAAATTCTGTGAACTTGCCATGCCCCTCACAGAATACCTTGGGGTGTCTTCTTTCCAAAATGGGGTCACTTGTGGGTATTTATACTGCCCTGGCATTTTAGTTCCTAAAGCGTGAGAATCAAATGCGTAAAATGCCCTGTGAAATCTTAAAGGTACTCATTGGTTTAGGGCCCTTTGCATCTTGGCTGCAAAAATGTCACACATGTGGTATTGCCGTACTCAGAGAGTAGGGCAATGTGTTTGGGGTGTATTTTTACATATCACTTATGCTGGGTGAGAGAAATATCGCTGTAAACGACAACTTTTTACATTTTTTATTCAAAGTTGTCAATTTACAGAGATATTTCTCTCACCCAGCATGGGTATATGTAAAAATACACCCCAAAACACATTGCCCTACTTCTCCTGAGTACGGCGATACCACATGAGTGACACTTTTTGCAGCCAAGATGCGCAAAGGGGCCCTAATTCCAATGAGTACCTTTAGGAGGGCATTTTTACGCATTTTTCTTCTCACGCTTAGGGTCCCTAAAATGCCAGGACAGTATAAATACCACATGTGACCCCATTTTGGAAAGAAGACACCCCAAGGTATTCCATGAGGGGCATGGCGAGTTCATAGAAGATTTTTTTTTTTGGCACAAGTTAGCGGAAATTGATTTTTTATTATTTTTTCTCACAATGTCTCCCTTTCCGCTAACTTTTGACTAAAAGTTTAATTTTTCATGGACTCACTATGCCCCTCAGCGAATACCTTGGGGTGTCTTCTTTCCAAAATGGGGTCACATGTGGGGTATTTATACTACCCTGGCATTTTAGGGGCCCTAAAGCGTGAGAAGAAAATGCTTAAAATGCTCTCCTAAAAGTACTTATTGAATTTGAGCCCTTTGCATTTGGCTGCAAAAGTGTCACTCATGTAGTATCGCCGTACTCAGGAGAAGTAGGGCAATGTGCTTTGGGTGTATTTTACATATACCCATGCTGGGTGAGAGAAATATCTCTGTAAATTGACAACTTTGAATAAAAAAATGTAAAAAGTTGTCGTTTACAGCGATATTTCTCACACACAGTATAGGTATATGTAAAAATACACCCCAAAACACATTGCCCTACTTCTCCTGAGTACGGCAATACCACATGTGTGCCACTTTTTTGCAGCCAAGATGCGCAAAGGGGCCCTAATTCCAATGAGTACCTTTAGGATTTCACAGGGCATTTTTACGCATTTGGATTCTCACGCTTTAGGACCCCTAAAATGCCAGGGCAGTATAAATACCCCACATGTGACCCCATTTTGGAACAAAGACACCCCAAGGTATTCTGTGAGGGGCATGGCGAGTTCACAGAAAAAAAAAATTTTGGCACAAGTTAGCGGAAATTGATATATATATATATATTTTTTTTTTACAAAGTCTCATATTCCACTAACTTGTGACAAAAAATAAAATTTTACATGAACTCACCATACCCCTCACGGTATACCTTGGGGTGTCTTCTTTCTAAAATGGGGTCACATGTGAGGTTTTTGTACTGCCCTGGCATTTGAGGGGTCTCCGCAATCATTACACGTATGGCCAACATTAGGAGTTTCTGCGATTCTCCTTATATTGAGCTACGGGTAATGAGATTTTTTTTTTCCGTTCAGCCTCTGGGCTGAAAAAAAAAAAAATGAACGGCACAGATTTTTTCATTCGCATCGATCAATGTGGATGAAAAAATCTCTGCCAAAATCAGTGACTGCGGTGCGGTGCGGTGGGCTGGGCGCTAGCTACCTAACAAATAGCTAACTAACTGGTGGTAATAAGGGACCCTTATGCCCCATTCACACGTCCGCAATTCTGTTTGCGGAACGGAATTGCGGACCCATTCATTTCTATGGGGACAGGCTTTGTCCCGCTCGGATCCGGAATTACGGATCCACGCTTCCGAGTCTGCACTTCCGTTCCGCAAAAATATAGAACATGTCCTATTCTTGTCCGCAATTGCGGACAAGAAAAAGCATTTTCTATATAGTTCTGGCAATGTGCGGATCTGCAAAATGCGGAAAGCACATTGCCGGTGTCCGTGTTTTGAGGATCTGCGGATCCATGGATCAGATCCGCGGATCCGTGAATCCACGGATCCGCAAAACACATATGGACGTCTGAATGGAGCCTTACAAGGGGTGTGATCAGTGACAGGGGGGTGATCAGGGAATCTAGACGGGGTGATCAAGAGGTTAACAAGGGGTTAATAAGTGAGTGGGGGTGGGGGGGTTGGTGTAGTGTTTCGTGCAACTTTACATAGCTACCTGGTCCTCTGGTGGTCGATCCCAGTAAATGGGACCACCAGAGGACCAGGTAGCAGGTATATCAGACGCTGTTAACAAAACAGCGTCTGATATACCTGTTTGATGCGATTTAATTCGCATCTACAGCCTGCCAGCGATGGATTATCGCTGGCAGGCTGTAGTTAAACTCCTGAGACGCGCGGCACTGTGAACGCGCACGCGCGCACGTTCACAGGAAGTCTCGCGTCTCGCGAGATGACGCGCCGATGCGTCATATCAGAACTACAGGACCGCCTGCCGGACGCATCCGTGCGTTAGGCGGTCCTGTACTGGTTAAAAAGATGCCTTCATATATGATAAGGGCAGATGTACTCTTTGACTGGTAAGAGGGAGATAACATTAACAAAAGTTCATGTGTCACAATCCACCACAATTCAAAAGAAAGACTGCAACTGCTCCTGTTTTTTGCTTAAAGGGAAACTGTCAACAACTTTATGCTGCCCATACTAACAGCAGCATGAAGTAGAGACAATTGAATTGATTTCAGCGGTCTGTCATTTCTAAGTTAAAAGCAAGTGGTTGCCGAGAACCAACATCACATTCATTGCCGACAGGGCCTGGAAAAGAGTCACAGCCACCTGAGAAGAGTCATGGTTGTTCATAAATTCCTGCTCTCCCAACCCATCTGCTGATGACTGACAGTCTTCTACCTAGTTATCTCCCTTTCTCTGTAGGAGGGAACTGCCAATCATCAGCAGATGGGTGGGGAGAGCAGGAGATTATGAATAACCAGGACTCTTCTTAAGTAGATTTGACTCTTTTCAAGGCCTGGGCTGCAATGATTATGATGCTGGTTCTCGAAAACCACTTACTTTTAGCTGATGAGTGACACAGCGCTGAAATCAGCATTTATGTCACTATTTTATGCTGCCCTTAGTGAGGTCAACATAAAATTGATGACAGGTTCCCTTTGAAGAAGCACTCCCATTGTTTTTTTCCTCTAATCCTAAAGATATGTCTACAAGTAAGTCAATACATTTCTTACTGTTGCTTCATCCCTGCCACAAGTCTGCTTTCTGATTTCCCTGTGCTGGCCTGCCATCTTGATCTGCCTTTTTTTTTCAACAATATTTATTAAAATTGGCTGTTCCTTTTTTAAAACTCCTTCCCATGTCGCTGCAGTTTTGACTACAAGTCCCAGAATACTGCTGTCCTAAGGGGGAGAGCATAAATGAAGGTGGGCATTTCCTCCATAATGTTGTTTCCACCCATTGTCATGGGAGGAATGAAGAGCTGCTGAGGGGCGGAGATATAGTAGATGACAATATTCCTTCAGACTTTGCTTGTAGTTTCCATCTGCACAGGAAGGGCAGAAACTGGCTTCCTGGGGAATACAAGTATAAGGACAGAATGGTTAGTCCTAGCTAAGTCACTCTACATGATGTAGAAACTGAAAATTAAGATGTGAATTTCTGCATAAACTAAGCCTCTAAAAATGTAACTATTAACCCTTTCCAGACCAGACAGTTTACCGCTTTCCTGACCAGGCCTAATTTTGCAAATCTGACGTGTCACTTTATGTGGTTATAACTTTGGAATGCCATTGAGAGATTGTTTTCTTGTGACACATTGTACATCATGTTAATGTTAAATTTGAGTCAATATAGTTCACCTTTATTTATGAAAAAAATAAAAAAGTTAAAAATTTGAAAACATTAACTGTTTTCTAAATTTGAATCTTTCTGCTTTTAAGACCGATAGTGATGCCTCATAAAATACTCATTAACATTCACCATATGTCTACTTTGTTGGCATAATTTTGGTAATGTAATTTTATTTTTTTAGGATGTTAGAAGGTTTAGAATTTTGAAAGCAATTTTTTAAATTAAGAAAATTTTCCAAATCATTTTTTTTAAGGACGAGTTTAGTTCTGAAGTCACTTTGAGGGGCTCACATAATAGAAACCAACCATAAATACCCCATTTCGAAACTACACCCCTCAAACTATTCAAAACTGGTTTTAGAAATGTTGTTAACCCGTTAAGTATTCCACAGGAATTAAAGCAAAATAGAGGTGACATTTCAATATTTCATTTTTTTTCCTTTCAGATTTCCCATTTTAATAAATTTTTTCCTGCAAAACATGAAAAGTTAACAATGAAACAAACCTCAATATTTATTAACCCGATTCTGCAGTTTACAGAAATACCCCATATGTGGTTGTATACTGTATGGGCACACGGCAGGGCGCAGAAGGCATGGAGCGCCATATGATTTTTGGAGGGCAGATTTTGCTGGACAAGTCTTAGTGTGCTATGTTAAATTTAAAGAGACCCTGAGTGTACCCCCACAATTAAACCCCCCAAAAAGTCACCACATTATACGACTCTGTACAGCCTCAGTGCAGTGCTGATCGTGGTGTATGAAAGACCTGACAGCTCCTGCACTCTCCCGGCCCCGGCGGTCACATGACCACCGGGACGGGACAGGAAGCAGCACATCGCTTCCTGGCTGTATGCACAGCGCTTGTTTAGCACTGTGTAGACAGCGATCTAGAACGCAGGGACACACAGGAACGTTCCATGCCTTCTGTCTGGGGTGCCCTGCTGTCACTGACAGTAGACCCCCTGCACAGCAGCTGCGTGATTAGCATGCACCTGCAATCTCTGAAAAGACGTTCTAAAACGTCTGATCAGAGATAAACCCGACTGCCCAGGACGTTTATAGTCAATGGCCGGTTGGGAAGTGGTTAATAAAAGATATATTTTTGGTTCTTTAATAATGTTTTTTTCTTTGTTAAAGGTAGTGTCCAGCTTATGCTAAGCGATAAGCCATCACTAGGCTAATATGCTTGGGTCAGATAACCCTCATCCCACACAATCAGCTGTTTAGGTGTAGCTTCAGCAGCGGTAATGTACAGGTCCATCAGCTGTATAGTGGATAGAGCTCATTACTGCAGTGCTGATCGTATTGACTTCAGTAGAAGCAGTGTTACAGGAATGGGCTTCCTCCATTACGCAGTTGATGGTGCTGTGTAGTTCCATCACTACATCCAGAACTACACCTGAACAGCTGATCGTCGAGAATGCAGGGTTTCAGACCTCTACCAGTCAGTGAAGGATAGGCCATCACATAATAAAACCTGAACAACCCCTTTAATGGCACTGGGGGACAGAGCACTATGGGTATAGGATTTGTCGCTAGGAGGCTGTCAATAGGGATACAAAAAGTGTTGTCTCTGCCCAGGTGAACTATAACCTCTCCACAGAAGCTAAGCTACGTCATCCCAAGACGCTAGACAGGTCAATGCCATGGGTCCCCTTGTTCCTCATAAGTCCCTCTCAGGTTCCCCTGCTCTGGGTGCAATGCCTGGGTCCTGGGGCTTCTTCCTCTGGTCTTGTCCCAGAACCTATGTTTCTCCAGGGATGCTCTGTTCTGACTGTCTGCACTTTTTATTCATCCCATCTGTGCTCTGGTTCCATTTTTTCTGGCTTCTTCCCACTTTCTTTGAGAGGTCTCCCTGTAATCCATTGCTCCATATAGTTTAGGTCCTTGGAAGCCATTGGGGTCTATAAAAAGGCCCTCATTGCCATCAAATTTAAGGGGACAAACTTCTTGTTAAGCATCTGAAAGAACATATCTTTGATCCCACAGGGTAAGGTGTTCCTTTCTGCCCCAGAAAAGTACCAGTTGCTTGCCTAGTTCTTCTTCTCCTCATTCTAGAGGTCACATTCCTTTCCGAATCCTGCCTCCCATTAGGGCAAAATATCTCTTCATTCCTCTGAGACCCAGTGCCTGTCCTTTAAGCTAAAACCCTGCTGGCATTTGCGCCCCAAGACCACCAGGTCCCCACCAGCAAAGCCTGTTCTGGTTGAAGATCTTTTAGGTGGGTTACTGTGATCCCCTACCTGGACAATCTCCTGGTTAAGGAGGGGCCATTGAGGACAATCTGACCACCTTTTTGGTCATCCTGGACTTTCTGTTCTCTTTTTCGGGTTGACTTTTTGGACATGATCCTTGACACCTATTAGGGCAGAGTCCTCCTTCCAGAGGTTAAGATCTAATCTCTTCTGTTTGGTATGTCTCTCCTTCACTGGCACTCCCATTAGCCTCTTTTGAGGCAGTACTGTATGCTTAGTTCCACAGGCATTCTCTGTATTTGTTAATTCTTACCCGATGGGACAAGTCCCGTGCTCTCTGGATCTACTAATTCTTCTTCCCCTGCAGTTTTATCAGGACCTCATCCTGTGGCTTTCCTCCCTATCCTTCTCCCTGGGCAAGACCTTTTTGCCTCTCCTCTGACAGGAGTCTACTACTGATGCCAGCCTCTCTGGCTGGGTAGCAATCCTGTTGCTTTTGTGCAAGTCAGATAGGCAGGGTGATAGGCAGTGACAGTTAAGGCACCTGTACAGTGCTTAGTAAAGGACATTACAAAAATGTTTAACACTCCTATCTATACAAAGTATTAAAAATAAACTGAAATTAGAATCTTCTCCTTTGAGGGAAATTTCGCTTGTTATCCTGGAAAGTTGCTTTTCTTATGGTCATTACTTCTACCATTATTCTCATAACCTCTTTGTCTTTCCTGAATGTTAGCGTAAGGGTTTGGCATCCTCCATATCCAGATCGATTTGGTCTGTGATCAAGGAAGCCACTGTAGCCAAAGGTAGGGTTCCACTTTTCCTGGTGACCTGGCACCTGTTCTGTTGGGGCTTCCTGGGAGGTTCATTATCAGCCTTGCAAGACTGATACCTGAGCCTCAGTTCTCACCTTTGCCAAGTTCTACCAGATCCATTCTTTGGCTTCCACCTTTGCCAGTTTGTGTTATAAGGTGCTGCAGGAAGCTGTGCACTAGGCTGTCCATCCGATCCTCAACTACTGCTTTTGGACTGGCTATGGCGCTTGATCCGCTCTGGAGCAGGCGCTATCTTTAAAGACCCAACATCCGCCATACATGTACAGCGGATGTCAGTAAGGCCCAAGGCTAATGAGTGCAACTGGTGAAAATGCCAACCACAGCTATTTAACCCTTTAGATGCCACGGTCAAATGTGACCTCAGCATCTAAATGCTGAAACCCCGGAAGTGCTGCACTTCATGGCCAGGAACAACTAACTCTTTCAGCTGTCTGGGGAGTCGTTCCTTCTCTCTAATATGCTGGACTGCTCTGAAGAGACCCAGCGTATCAGAGGTGTAGTTCATATGGAGGCCTTCAGATGACAGGGCTCCAAAGGATATTAGCAAACCAGGCTTACAATATACTGCTATTGAACTACAATGTAAGCTAAAAGTGATCTGAAGATCACATATATTCTATGAGGGGTTAAAAAAAAAGTTAAAAAAAAAATACTGAAAAATTCTAATCACCCCTCTTTCCCCAGGACTGAAATAAAACCGAGAGATCATAGACATCACCACGTCCGTGTATTTATCCAATAAGGCGAATGGTGTAATGAAAAAAAAATGGCCAGTTCACCATATTTTCATTGCCTCAATTCCCCTTAAAAATTGAATAAAATGTGATCAAAAAGTCACACACACTCAAAAATGGTATCAATAAAAACTGAAGATTGTCCCCATCAAAAATGAGCCCCCACATAAGAAAATAAGTTATAGCAGTCAGAATATGGCAAAGAAAAGAGAATTTTTTTTTTCAGTATTAAGACGCAAGAAAAACTGTGGTATTGTAATTGTACTGACCCAGAGAATGAAGGTAACAGGCCAATGTTACCTTATATGGAACACCATAGAGACAAAACCCGTAAAACTGTCGGAATTGCATTTTTTTCCAATTCCCATCCCATTTGGAATTATATGCCAGATTCTCACTACATTGTATCCAATATTAAGTGCTGCCATTATAAAGTACAACTTGTCCCGCAAAAGACAAGCCCTCATACAGCTATCTGAAAGGGAAAATAAAAAGTTATGGCTCCAGGAAAGCAGGGAGTTAAAATGAAAACACAAAAACGAAAATTCCTCTGCGACTCAAGGGAATTAAACTCTTGGTGTATTACATACATTCTTAGCAGTGAAAGTATTCAAGAGATATCACGTGACAGGAAGTCCATAGACAGAAGATTTAGCCCTTACTCATACGTCAGTAAATCATGGATGTATGCTGTCCGTGTTCTTCATGACCAGCACATGGATTTATAGAATTCAGATGGCATATTCATATTTCCTTTATTTTTTTTTTTAATCCTTGATTCCACTGAAAAAATGCACTGTATGGTCAGTTTTTTGCAGACTGTTGCTAGGAGACCCTCTAAAAAATTGGATGGGCCACCTTCTGTTTCTGTTGAGCGTGAAAAAATGGATGATACAAATTTAAGAAAATGCACACATTGACTAAAAATTGACAAAACATAGGACATCGTCAGATGAAAGACAGACCTTTTTTCATGGAGGGAAAGTGGTCATTGACATGTGACTAAGACTTGAGCCTTAGTTCTATTATTACTGGAGTTGGGAAATTAAGCGAACATGTTAACAGAACAACATTGACCTTCATTTATCAAAACTGTCTAATAGCAAGTGTGGCGCTTTTATCCATAGCAGCCAGTCTCAGTTCTAATTTTCTATTTTCTCAATAGCTTGCAGAATAAATTTCTATCTATTTGATTTATTCAACTGTATTTTTTTTAAAAGCTTAAAACACCTTTGATTCATCTCTTGTGAATACTTTGTTTATTAGAAAGTTCAGAACACAGCACCTCCAGGTACATTTTATTTTATGTTATTTTTGTTTTGTTTTTTAGTTGCCAGGATTAATGGATGTGATTGAAGTCAAACTTAGTGTAACTGGATTTAAGAATATGGAAATAATTAAAGGTAACGTGATCTTCTTAACCATTTCATTTATGTACAGTTCTGTGAATGCATTACAGTATATCCTATGCAAATTTTCAATTCATTCTGCACAGTGTTCTTTTTGAAATTCCACAGCTATTGTTTCTAGAAGCCATATACAGATGGAGCTAAAATAAACTAACACATCACAGTTTAATCTTGTGACAAAATCCATTGAAATCCATTGAAAAGGTCAATTAACATTTTCTTGCCATTGTTTACTTAACCCCTTAAGGACCGGGCTCCTTTTCACCCTAAGGACCAGGCCATTTTTTGCAAATCTGACCAGTGTCACTTTATGTGTGAATAACTTTAAAACGCTTTTACTTATCCAGGCCATTTTTAGATTGTTTTTTGTTACAAATTGTACTTCATGAGACTGATAAAATTGAGTAAAAAAAAAAAAATCATTTTTATTTATAAAAAATACCAAATTTACCAAAAATTTGGAAAAATTTGGAAATTTACAAGTTTTAATTTCTCTACTTCTATAATACATAGTAATACCTCCAAAATACCGTATATACTCGAGTATAAGCCGACCCGAGTATAAGCCCACCCCCCTAATTTTACCCTAAAAAACTAGGAAAAGTAGTGACTCGAGTATAAGCCAAGGTAGTTCTGTGGATGGCACTGTTATGGGGGATCTGTGGATGACACTGTTATGGGGGGATCTGTGGATGGCACTGTTATGGGGGGATCTGTGGATGGCATCCACAGCCCCCCATCCCATAACAGTGCCTTTCACAGCCCCCCCATGCCATAACAGTGCCATCCACAGCGCCCCATCCCATAACAGTGCCATTCACAGCCCCCATGCCATAACAGTGCCATCCACAGCCCCCCATGCCATAACAGTGCCATCCACAGCCCCCCATGCCATAACAGTGCCATCCACAGCGCCCCCATCCCATAACAGTGCTATCCACAGCCCCCATGCCATAACAGTGCCATTCACAGCCCCCCATCCCATAACAGTGCCATTCACAGCCCCCCATGCCATAACAGTGCCATCCACAGCCCCCTTCCCCCATTACCGCTCCTAAATACCTCCTCACATGCTCCAGGCAGGCCGGGCGAGCGCAGCGTGACTGACGTCACGTGCCTGCGCCGCCTGCTTCATTCATAAAGCAGGCCGGGCAGGCACGTGACATCAGTCAGTCAGCAGTGAGCGCACCGGCCCCGCTGAAAATGCCCGCCCCCAGCTCCTCCTCCCACTCCACTCTCCTTTTACCTGTATGACTCGAGTATAAGCCGAGTTCGTGTTTTTCGGCACAAATTTTGTGCTGAACAACTCGGCTTATACTCAAATATATACGGTAGTTATTCGTTTACATTGCCCATATGTCTACTTCATGTTTGGATCATGGGAATGCCATTTTATTTTTTGGTGACATTACAAGGCTTACAAGTTTAGAAGCAAATCTTGAAAATTTTCAGAAATGTTCAAAAACCCACTTTTTAGGGCCCAGTTCAGGTTTGAAGTCAGTTTGTGAGGCTTATATAATAGAAACCACCCTAAAATGACCCCATTCTAGAAACTACACCCCTCAAGGTATTCAAGACTGATTTTACAAATGTTGTTAACCCTTTAGGTGTTCCACAAAAGTTATTGGCAAATGGAGATACATTTTTCTGAATTTCGACAAATTTGCCATTTTAATCCATTTTTTCCAGTAACAAAGCAAGGGTTAACAGCCAAACAAAACCAAATATTTATTACCCTGATTCTGTAGTTTGCAGAAACACCCCTTTATGTGGTCATAAACGACTGTATGGGCATATGGTAGGGCGTGGAGGGAAAGGAGCGCCGTGTGGTTTTTGAAAGGCAGATTTTGCTGGACTGGTTTATTTACACCATGTCCCATTTGATGCACTCCTAGAGTAGAAACTCCATAAAAGTGACCCCATTTTGGAAACTATGGGATAAGGTGGCAGTTTTGTTGGGACTATTTTAGGGTACATATGATTTTTGGTTGCTCTATATTACATTTTTGTGAGGCAAGGTTACCAAAAATAGAAATTCTGAAATGTCATCTCCATTTGTGAGCAACACCTAAAGGGTTAACGAAAGTTTGTAAAATCCGTTTTGAATACCTTGAGGGGTGTAGTTTCTTAGATGGGGTCACTTTTATGGAGTTTCAACTCTAGGGGTGCATCAGGGGTTCAAATGGGACATGGTGTAAAAAAAAAAAAGGCCATCAAAATCTGCCTTCCAGAAACCATATGGAGTTCCTTTCCTTCTGCGCCCTGCAGTTTGGCCATACAGCAGTTTACGAACACATATGGGGTGTTACTGTAAACTGCAGAATCAGGGTAATAAATATTACATTTTGTTTGGCTGTTAACCCTTGCTTTGTTACTGGAAAAATGGATAAAAATGGAAAAGCTGCCAAAAAATAGCTGTTTTTGCACCTTTGTTTTTTTTTTTGAACGTGTTAATCTGAGGGGTTAGGTCATAGGGTATTTTTATAGAGCAGATTCTTACGGAAGGGCGATGCCTAATATTGCCTACATTTTTAAATTTATTTAGGTTTTACACTATATTATCCTTTTATAAGCCAAAAAAAAACATTTTAGTATCTCCATAGTCTGAGTTTTTTTTTTAGTTTTTAGCCGATTGTCTTAGGTAGGGGCTCATTTTTTGCAGAATGAGAGGACGGTTTTATTGGCACTAATTTTTCCGCATGGTCCCGCAAGCGGACGTGGATCCGGCAGCGAGGGACTGGAACAAGGGGTTTCTAGTATAAAAGTTATCCATGTACAGGTGGTAACCCTTATCTAGCAGTGGGTGCATAAGGTCCCACACAAGTTTCCCGCTAACACCCAGGGTGGGGGGATATTCTGGGGGTTGAATACGGGAATCTCACCCCTCATACAAACAAAACTTGTAAGTGTACCCTGAGGTACTCTCACAAAGTTTGTACAGCTTCACGCCATACCTCGCCTGCTTTGAGGGAACATACTGCCGGAAAATGAGTCTCCCCTTGAAAGCAATGAGAGACTTATCAACTGAGACCTCCCTTCCAGGTACATAGGCCTCCAAATATTTGGCCCAAAAGTGATCGATGACCGGCCTCATTTTGTACAGGCGGTCATAGGCAGGATCACCTTGGGGGGACACGCTGCATTATCTGCATAATTCAGGCCTTTCTGGATGGCCTCAAACCGGGAGCGTGTCATGGCCATACAGTAGAAAGGGGTCTGGTAGAGGATGTCCCCACTCCAGTAATGCCTGACACTGGGTTTTTTAAGTAGGCCCATGTGCAGCATGAATCCCCAAAACGTCCTCATCTCGGCTGCACTGACCAGAGTCCAGCCACCGGCCCTAGCCAAAAAGAAGCCTGGGTGTTGAGCAATGAACTGTTGGGCGTACAAGTTCGTTTGCTCCACCATCAGTTCCACAAAGTGGTCACTGAAAAGAAAAAAAAAGTCGTATTCAGTGAAGCCCACTGTGGGAATCTGGATTCCTGGTTGGCCAACAAAAACAGGAATCACAGGCTCAAAATCCTCTGGGGTCCACCATTCAAGTTCACCGGTAGGGGGCTCAGGTGAACTTATCTGGTGGGCCGCAAAACTAGTACGAGCCCCAGGGCTGCTCGTACTAGGGTGGGCCACAGGGTCCCTGGCATGGCGGTCCCCTTGCTCCGCCTGGCAGCTTCTCTGCCGCCTTGGGGGCTCATCATCCCCGCTAGATGATGAGGAGGACGCGGATGACGAGGAAAGTGGGGTCATTCTCGTCCTCGCTGGGGCTCTCTGAGTCGGAGGCAAGCTGGGCGTATGCCTCGGCCGAGAACGTCCGGCAGGCCGTAGGGGAGTGTGTGTGTGTAAAACTTTATTCAGTATGCGTGGGGGCACGAGTGTTCACAGACTTTGCCCTAAACCTAACCGAAAAAAAATAAAACTACCTAAAAAGAAATGACATCCCAAAAAAATTTGAAAAAAAAAAAAGATTCAAACTCGCTGATCAGCGGTGGGGTGGGTGATGCGCTAACAGTCTAAAGGGGGGTGTTGGGCACAGATTGGGGTGCTGAAGATAGACGACTAGCTGCTCTGTCCTCGCTCCACGGATGCCGAATGGAGGAGAGGAGAGCAGGGGGGAGTTAACCTCCGCCCGCCCGTGCAGCCAATCTGATTCGATCCTGTGAGGTGATGTCACCATCACCTCACAGGATCTAAGGATGGTGTTTGGTGGTGTATTATCACACCACCGATCGCCATCCTATTCCGGCTTATCGGGTCACCAGGGACCCGAATAACCTGAAAACGCAGCAAACCGCAGGTCTGAATTGACCTGCGGTTTGCTGCGATCGCCGATACAGGGGGGTCACAGGACCCCCCTCGGCATTGTCACAGAGGGCCTGCCGAATATTTTCGGCAGGCACTTTGTTTGGATCGCTGTGCTGCAGTGATCGTAAATGCACAGAACGTACCGGTACGTCCTGTGTCGTTAAGTACCAGGGCATCAGGACGTACCGGTACGTCCTGTGTTCCCAACAGGTTTAAGGAGTTGTCCCATGAAAAATGTTCTACAGTTTTCAAACTGGCACCTGGAACTGTATACTTTTTTTAATTGCATGTAATTAAAAAATTTAGCATAGCCAATGAGTTATTCTATAACCTGTATCTGTATAGCACCGACGGCTGGTGGTTCTTATTTCTTTGTCCTGCTCACTGAGCTGGCCGCACATGCTCAATTTCATCCTTCAACTACCTCATGAGTTGTGATAAGGAGAGCATGGACACTCTCCTTGAGCTGCCATCTTGATATAAATCTAGAAGAGCAATGGATACGGAGATCTCTAGATCCATGTGAGGTACAGGGCTGGCTTTGTTAGAATGAGATTGTCATGTACTATATGATCTTTGACTACATTAGTCATGAGATAACACATTATAAAAATATACAGTCTAAGATGAATATTTTTTTGGGTTTTCTCGATCTGGTTGTCCTGATCCATAAAAAATGTTACACTCTGCAGGCCAATTGCCATCGGTATTATTGTGTATAGGGACGTTACGTCCACTGTCATAAGATAAGTGTTATCAGTCAGTTTATCGAAATTCCGTAAAAGGTCAAGTAGCTGTCCTGTATCCTTAAGGTAGGAATTGGTATTAGGTACATACCTTTGTAGAAATAAATCTACATATTCGGACACTCTGCTGGTGATGGAATTCAAACCAGAAACAATTGACCTTCCTGGAGGGTTTTTAGGGTCCTTATGGATCTTTGGGAGGTAATATATAACGGGGATCTTGGGATGTAGATTATTTAGATATTCATATTCTTTTTTATTTAGAATACCCTGATTCAGTCCCCTATCCAATAGAGTCAGTAATTGTTTCTTGTATTCATTTGTAGGATTTCCTCTCAATTTCTTATATGTGGTTTGGTCACTCAAAATTCTTTTTCATAGGTACCTCTATCTAACACCACTATTCCCCCTCCCTTATCTGCCGGTTTTATTACTAGGTTTTTATTTTCCTCTAAGTTCTTCAGTGCTTCTTTATCTTTTTTAGTAAGATTGTAGTTTTTATTAGTAACCGGAATATTTTTCAGGCCTTTCATCACTCCCCTTTTAAATGCGTCCAAGCAGTCATTATCCTTATTGATCGGGAAAAATGTGGATTTATTCCTAAGGTTAGTATGTATATGGCCATTTTCCAACTGAGGTTTTTGTATGGGATTATTCACTAGGTATTTACATAAATTCAACTTTCTCATGTATCTGTGAAAATCAAGATAGGTTTCAAATTTATTACCTTTATATGTAGGGGCAAACTTTATTCCCTTATTCAGAACCTTCGTTTTCATTATCCGTCAGTTCATAACAGCTTAGGTTATATATTCCAAAATCCTCTACTGTCCGTTTTTCGCTAATGGGTTAATTTTTTCTTTTTCCTCCTCTTTTTCCCCTACATTTTTTCCTTCCTTTTTGGAGTGCTAATAATATCCGCATCGTTATCCTGAATTACTGCTGTGGTTATTCCTTTGATGCATCCATGGGGAAAATTTTCCTCATTTATTGAGTGTCCTACTACAGTTCGTTCTACTTCAGTCTCTTTTTCTCTTTTTTTTATTTTCCTCATGGGAATTATTTTTTGATTGAGTAACAAAACCTGCCCTATTTTCATATTTATGGTCCTGCTGTCTGTATGGTCCGCTAACTCCACCCTGTCTGTGATATCTATGGTAGTTGTCCTGGCCTGGAGGATAATTTTGATTATAATGTCCTTGCCACCTATAATTGTTGTTAAAATTATTATATCTGTGATGCCGGTATCCTGGTATATAGTAGGGACCTCTAGAAGCGTGAGAATCTCTAAAGGGGCCTGTTCATCCCTGATATTGATGGTAATTGGATCTCATTCTGTAAGGTTCCCTATATATTCTTGGAGGACCTTGGTGGTGCTCTGGGTCACTTAAGTCCCTGTGAGGGCCATTAGTAATCCTCCCTCTACTATCCGACTGTCCGGTTTTCCCTTTCCAGGGAGAGGCAACAATTGCGCCAGTGGGTTCGTGGGCTGTTTCAATCCTAATCCCCTTTTTTTCCCTCCACTTATATATATACTGAATTCCTTTTATAATCATCAAGTACTTTTAGACATTTCTTTTTGCGACAATTCTACATATTCTACATATTCTGTCATGTTCACTAAAGGTACTAATTTGGATTTAATATCCTCGATTTTACTACATAATGATTTTAATTTATTTCTTCGTCTTTCAATAATAAACCTCATTGCATTAAATCCACATGAATTCACAAAACACTCCCACTCATTTAAGTCCTCATCATCATCTGAATTAAACTGGAACTGCCATCTTAAACCTTCAGGGATTTTTTTCTTCCACCAAAATTTTTCTAATGAAATTACATCCCAGATGGTTCTAATTTCACGAGCCATCAAATTCTCCAGCTCCTCAAAAATCTCATCCAGATCATTAGTCTCCCTCATCTCTTGTTTTTCACAGAAAACTTCCTTTACATTTAAATGTAGGTTTTCTCTAAACATAAAATTATCTATAGTTGCAGATACACACAGATGGACCAATTAATACAGTTAGCAGATAAAAGCAATAAGTCTATGTGTAAAATTGCAAATTTAAAGCAGCAGTCCCAGAGGTAACAGAGTCGGTCCTTCCTCCTTGTAACAAACAATCTAAAAAATAATAGTCCCGGTCCGCGCTTACCAGAGAGAATAATCGGAGATAGACTTCTAGATAATCGATAATACAATTCCCTCGATGAGACGTCCCCAAAGTATCACGGCACACTGCCGACCGAAATTCCACAGGAACACTAAGTACCTTTAAAGAAGCAGCAACATAGTGCAATACCCGCGAGGTTGGTAATAAAATATCGACTTTATTGTACTCCCAACGATACACTTGTATCCAGCATATAAAAAACATCCAAAGTGTCGCTGCCCGACCCGGGTTTCGACAGATGGCTTTGTCAGGGGCTCTACGTAACCTGACACTGGTAACTATTTATACACCCCGGTAGCTACTTCCGTGGCCTTATTGCTTTTATCTGCTAAATGAGATAACCCGTTAACCATCAGGTTTCGCTTGGCTACATCTGTACACGGTCTTCTGACATCAAGATGCAGGACATTTGTTCTGTCTTAACTCAATTTATAATTGAAATTTTCTCTGTTTTTACTATTATCTATGCATGAGCAAAGAAGGAAGTTATCGCTGCCATTTTTACCTTCTGTATTACTTTCATGTACTGTATATTTATTTACACAATATCTGCTGTCAGATGGGAAATATTCATTTGACACGCTTCTCATAACTCTTTCTTCTTCTTCTTTTAAAGTGTCCTAGTAAGAATAGTTCTATTTATGCTGAAAATAATTTTTCTAATATGATCAAATTTTGTGTTGTTTCATTTTCCTAATTAAGTAGGCACCTAAAGGTTTAAATAAAGTTATTGTGAGCATTTAAGTACACTTTAAAGTCATATCATTGCTTTGGTGTTTTCCTGAATCTGTTTAAGAAAGCAAAGAGATGTTTCAGATGACAATTTCTCTGACTTCCGTGATTGGGTAGTGTGTTCAGTTTACAGGAGCCTTTTTGTCCAGCCATTGAGGATGGTATTGTAGCCATGCAATCCAAGATTTGAAATGAGGCTCCCCAGAATAAAAGTTTCTATCCTCAATGTGAAGTTCCATTCCTTATGTTTCTCCGGATACAGTTGCAAGAAAAAGTATGTGAACCCTTTGGAATTATATGGATTTCTGCACAAATTGGTCATAAAATGTGATCTGATCTTCATCTAAGTCACAACAATAGACAATCACAGTCTGCTTAAACTAATAACACGCCAAGAATTAAATGTTACCATGTTTTTATTGACCACACTATGTAAACATTCACAGTGCAGGTGCAAAAGGTATGTGAACCCTTGGATTTAATAACTGGTTAAACCTTCTTTTGGCAGCAATAACTTCAACCAAATGTTACCTGTAGTTGCAGATCAGACATACACAACGGTCAGGAGTAATTCTTGACCATTCCTCTTTACAGAACTGTTTCAGTTCAACAATATTCTTGGGATGTCTGGTGTGAATCGCTTTCTTGAGGTCATGCCACAGCATCTCAATCAGGTTGAGGTCAGGACTCTGACTGGGCCACTCCAGAAGGCATATTTTATTCTGTTGTTGATTTACTTCTATGCTTTGGGTCGTTGTCCTGTTGCAACACCCATCTTCTGTTGAGCTTCAGATGGTGGACAGATGGCCTTAAGTTTTCCTGCAAAATGTCTTGATAAACTTGGGAATTCATTTTTCCTTTGATGATAGCAATCAGTCCAGGCCCTGACGCAGCAAAGCAGCCCCAAACCATGATGCCTCCACCACCATACTTCACAGTTGGGATGAGGTTTTGATGTTGGTGCCTCTTTTTCTCCACACATAGTGTTGTGTGTTTCTTCCAAACAACTCAACTTTCGTTTAATCTGTCCACAAAATATTTTGCCAGTACTGCTGTGAAACATCCAGGTGCTCTTGTGCAGACTGTAAAGGTGCAGCAATTTTTTTGGGGGGCAGCAGTGGCTTCCTCTGTCGTATCCTCCCATGAACTCCATTGTTGTTTAGTGTTTTACGTATCGTAGATTCGCTAATAGGGATGTTAGCATATGCCAGAGACTTTTGTAAGTCTTTAGCTGACACTCTAGAGTTCTTCTTCACCTTATTGAGCATTCTGCGCTGTGCTCTTGCAGTCATCTTTACAGGACGACCAACTTTCTTCATTTATAGACAATTTGTCTTTCCGTGGACTGATGAACAGCAAGGCTTTTGGAAATACTATTATAACCCTTTCCAGCTTTATGCAAGTCAACAATTCTTAATCATAGGTCTTCTGAGAGCTTTTTTGTGCGAGGCATCATTCACATCAGGCAATGCTTCTTAGGAAAAGCAAACCCTGAACTGGTGGTTGTTTTTTTATAGGGCAGGGCAGCTGTAAGCAACACCTCCAATCTGATCTCATTGATTGGACTTCAGTTGGCTGACACCTCACTCCAATTAGCTCTTGGAAATGTCATTAGTCCAGGGGTTCACATACTTTTTCCACCTGCACTGTGAATGTTTACATGGTGTGTTCAATAAAAACATGCTAACATTTAATTCTTTGAGTGTTATTAGTTTAAGCAGACTGTGATTGTCTATTATTGTGACTTAGATGAAGATCAGATCACATTTTATGACCAATTTGTGCAGAAATCCATATCATTCCAAAGGGTTCACATACTTTTTCTTGCAACTGTATGTTAACAAGCTGTTTGGTGCAAAAAGGACATCAACATTGCTCTTTTCACAGCAAAGCTCTCTTCCTTCTTGTACCTAGCTCCTCACTGCTTTGACTGATAGCGCCAGGTGGTGGTGATGTAATCTTCCCTTCACTGGCAAGGAGGGGAGGTTCTGGGCTTAATTTGCATATTATGAAAAGCCAAGCTCAGATCGGGAAGGGAATAGAAACATTTTATTCTTGTGAACAAACATTATCTAACAGAGCCTAAATGACAGGCTCCGTATTAAAATAAACCCTTGTTCTACTACTAGATTATTAGATATTCCTTTACTGAAAATCTTAAACTGTGGCTATTCCTGAAATATTTCATTAAAATTTTAAAAATACTAAACAATTTCATTATTGTTTTTCTAGGGGCACTGGGGGACCTATCCAGTTCTTTATCAGCACCTCTCCCAGCCATTAACAACAGAATTTCAGTGGACCTCGGAGAATCATGCTTGGTTTACTTTAGAAGTGCCCTAGAAGTCCCTAGACTTTACAGAAGAACTAACAAAGTTAGTATTAGCAGATGTTGGCTCATTCTTTTTCTTTTGAGTACGATTGTCATAAATACAATTTCATTTTCAGGATCTGTGGTACAAACTTCCAGAGTCTACCAATTTAAAAACAAACATTAGATTTATATGTATGCAGTGTAAACACATAGGATACCAGCGTCGTAACTGTGCGGCACTGGGAACTGTGTCTTAAATCCCAGCACCATACAGCTATGGCGCGGTGATCGCTCGGGTGCAGGACCTGGTCTGCCCAATCAGCGGCAGGGGTCTGGCAGTCACTGATAGCCGGACCCTGGCTGTATGCGCCGGCATTGGTGAAAACACTGATGCCGCTTTAATCCTCGCAATGCCGCGGCCAGCGTTGATCTGCGGCATGTGCACTATCCCTATCGGGTCCCTGCGCTGCTTTGACGGGGACCCGATGGCTGGGAAGGCAGCCCGACGACTTCCATAGGCATTGTGCTGCTTTTCCTTTAAGCCTGTGAGATCCAACCTCCTGGATCTCACAGGCAAGCAGGCTGAAGAGTAATACACTTACAGCCAATGCATTAAATTCAGATGTATTGTAATTAAGAATGAGCGAACCCGTGGAAGATCTGGTTCGCTGGGTTCGGCCAAACTTCAGGTCAAAGTTCGGGTTCTGGACCCGAACTAGACCCCAAACCTGGACCCCTTTAAAGTCAATGAGGACATGGTTATAATGTAAAATTATACCATTCTCAAGACAGAATGCTAAATAAAATTGCCATTGAGGGTTTAAAAATAAATAAACTAAAATTAATAAATTAATAAAAAAACCTCACCTCATCCACTTGATCGCACAGCCGGTATCCTCTTGTTTCTGCAGGACCTGCAAAAGGACCTTCGGTGATGTCACCGCAGGTCCTGCAGAAAGAAGAGGATACCTGCTGCGGGATCAAGTGGATGAGGTTATTTTTTTTAATCCCTCAATGGCCATTTTATTTAGCATTCTGTCTTAAGAATGCTATTATTTTCCGTTATAACCATGTTATAATGAAAAATAATAAAATCGCCCAAACTTCAGTGAAAAAGTCCGGTACGAACATGAACTTTGCAGTTCGGGTTCGCTCAAACCCCCAAAAGTTGGAGTCCCAGAGTGGGACAAAAAATAAAATAAAAATTTTTATCCGGTATCCTCTTGTTTCTGCAGGACCTGCAAAAGGACCTTCGGTGATGTTGGAATTTTACATAATAATTTTTTTTTGTTTGGGTGCTTTCACACTAGCGTTTTTACTTTCCGTCCTAGAGTTCCGTCCTCGGGGCTCTAGGACGGAAAGATACTGATCAGGATTATCCCAATGCATTCTGAATGGAGAGAAATCCGTTCAGGATGCATCAGGATGTCTTCAGTTCAGTCTTTTTGACTTTTCAGGACGGAGATAAAACCGCAGCATGCTGCGGTTTTATCTCCGTCCTGAAAAGCCTGAACACATGACTGAACGCTTGATCAGGCCTTAAGTCCCATTGACTTACATTGGGGCCGGATCCGGCATTAAAAAAAGACTGAAGGACGGATCCGTCCTTCAGGTGTGCGCATGCGCAGACCTTTAAAACAGTGAAAAAAATACAAGACGGATACGTCTCTCCGCATGGCAAACGGAGAGACGGATCTGCACTTGCAGTGCATTTGTAGACGGATCCGCAATCTGGATCCGTCTACAAATGCTTTCAGTTGTCATGCGTTGTGACGGATCTGGCGGGACGGAAGTGCACGCCGGATCCACACAACGCAAGTGTGAAAGGGGCCTTTCATGTAAAAAAAAATTTAAACAATCGTCCTTTTCCCAAAATTAAGTTGAAAAATTTTTAGGGAAAAAAAGAAAAGTAGCCTTATTGGGTATCGATGCGTCCGTATCGACTGGCTCTAAAAAATTTCACATGATCCACCCTGTCAGGTAAAAGCAGTTTAAAAAAAAGTATCAAAACAGCCATTTTCTGGTCATCTTGCCTTACAAAAAGTGTAATACTAACTGATGTAGGCGTATGTAGCCCAAAATGTTACCAATCAAACAGTCATCTCATACCACAAAAAATGAGTCCCTACCTAAGACAATCACCCAAAAAATATATGGCTCTCAGAAAATGGCAACACAAAAACAAGATTTTATTCTGTTCAAAAATGCTTTTACTTTGTAAAACTTAACAAAAATGAAAATAATAGACACATTGGGTATGGCTGCGTCCTTAATAACCTGCTCTATAAAAATATCACGACATGCCCTCTCAGGTGAATGTTGTAAAAAAAAAAACATGCCAAAACTGCAATTTTTTGTCACATTGCATCACAAAAAGTGTAATACCAAGTGATCAAAAAGTCTTATGTACCCCAAAATGGTACCAATCAAACAGTCACCTCGTCTCTCAAAATATGAGCCCCTACCTAAGACAATCGCCAAAAAAAAAAAGAAAATATTTAGCTCTCAGAAAATGGCAACACAAAGGCAAGATTTTATTCTGTTCATATAATGCTTTTACTGTGTAAAACCTAACAAAAATAAAAATAATGGACACATTGGGTATGGCCCCGTCCTTAATAACCTGCTCTATAAAAATATAACATGATATACTCTTTCAGGTGAACACTGAAAAAATAAATAAAAACTATGCCAGAACAGTCTTTTTTTGTCACCTTGCCTTACAAAATGCACAATATCGAGTAATCAAAAAGTCATATATACCGTAAAATGGTACCAATGAAAACGTCACCTCATTCCGCAAAAAATGAACTCCCACATAAGACAATCACTCAAAAAATAAAAACCAATGGCGCCTGTAAACTAATCAAAATCTGCGCTGCAAAAGCCATATGGCGCTCCTTCCTTTCTGGGGCCTGCCATGTGTCCCCACAGCAGTGTACCAATGCATATTGGTAACAAAGTATGGGATGTCTTTTCTTTTTTTTGTGTGTGTTCCCTTTCATTTTCACAGCCAAGTGTTCCAAATTCCGTAAGACTCTTAGGGGGTCAAAGTGCTCAGTATACCCCTTAATATGGTCTTTTGAGGGTGTAGTTTTCAAAATGCTGTTTGAGGGTTTCCACTGTAGGGGTACGTCAGGGTCTCTTTAAATACACAGTGGTGCCTAAAAACCATTCTAGCGAAATATGCCTCCAAAATCCATATGGCGCTCCTTTCCTACTGACCACTGCCACAAGCTCATAGAACAGTTTACCACCACATATGGGGTATTTCTGTAAACTACAGAATCAGAGTAATGTATATTGAGGTTTAACCCTTGCTGTGTTGCACCAAAAAATGAACATAAAAAATCTCCCCAAAAAATGAAATTTTGAAATTTCACCTCCATTTTCCTTTAATTCTTGTGGAACACCTCAAGGGTTAACAAAGTTTATAACATCAGTTTTGAATTATTTGAGGGGTGTAGTTTCTATGGGGTCATTTATTAGTGGTTTCCGTTACATTAAAATCACTTCATAACTGAATTGGTGTTTAAAAAAATGGTTCTGTAATATTGCTTCTTAAATTCTAAACCTTCTAACGTCCTAAAAAATAGACATTTACAGCATTATGCCAACATAAAGTAGACATATGGAGAATGTTTATGCATAACTATTTTATTACTATCTGTCTTAAAAGTAGAGAAATTCAAATTTGGAAAATTGTCAAATTTTCAAAATTCTTGCTAAATTTAGGATTCTTTTATAAATAAAGGTAAAATATCTTGACTTAAATTTACCACTGTCATGAATTACAATGTGTCACGAGAAAATAATCTCAGAATGGCTTGGATAAGTAAAAGTGTTCCAAAGTTATTACCACTAGAATTGAGCGAACACCTGGATGTTCGGGTTCGAGACGTTCGGCCGAACCCCATTGAAGTCAATGGGGTGACGGGGTCCCGAACTTTTAGGCACTAAAAAGGCTGTAAAATAGCCCAGGAAAGGGCTAGAGGGCTGCAAAAGGCAGCAAAATGTAGGTAAATCCCCTGCAAACAAACGTGGATAGGGAAATGACTTAAAATAAATAAAAATTAACCAATATCAATTGGCAACTTGTAGGAGGAGGAGGAGGTGGAATAGAAGGTTGCGGTGGCATCAGGTGGGAATGCTATGGGAGTTGATGTTCTTATCACAGCCACAGGCCTCATTCACAGCCTTAGGCCCCTGGCACCCAGACGGAGGAGAGGTTCATTCAACTTTGGGTTGCCCTGCAAAATAATTGTAAAATTTAAAAAAGAGGATTCAATAAAGAAGTGCCCTGGAGTACAATAATATATGGTTAAGGGGAGGTAGTTATAAATGTCTATTCTGCCCAAGGGATGAACAGGTCCTGTCGGATCCATGCCTGGTTCCATTTTTATGAACGTCAGCTTGTCCACGTTGGCTGTGGACAGGCGGCTGTCTTTGTCAGTAATGACGCCACCTGCCGTGCTGAATACACGTTCAGACAAAACGCTGGCCGCCGGGCAGGCCAGCACCTCCAAGGCATAAAAGGCTTGCTCTGGCCACGTGGACAATTTGGAGACCCATAAGTACGTGGAGGGGTGTGCACACGTACTGTTCCACCATGTTAGTGAAATGCTGCCTCCTGCTAACACGTTCCGTATCAGGTGGTGGTGCAGTTAGCTGTGGCGTGGTGACAAAACTTTTCCACATCTCTGCCATGCTAACCCTGCCCTCAGAGGAGCTGGCCGTGACACAGCTGCATTGGAGACCTCTTGCTCCTCCTCTGCCTTCACCTTGGGCTTCCACTTGTTCCCCTGTGACATTTAGGAATGCTCTCAGTAGCGCGTCTACCAACGTGCGCTTGTACTCGCACATCTGGCTATCACGCTCCAGTGCAGGAAGTAAGGTGGACACATTGTCTTTGTACCAGGGATCCAGCAGGGTGGCAAACTAGTAGTCCGCACACGTTAAAATGTGGGCAACTCTGCTGTCGTTGCATGTAGTCGCTCATGTGTGCCAGGCTGCCCAGAGGTAAGGACAATCTCTCCTCTGTGGGAGGCGTATCGTCATCGTCCTCCGTTGCCCCCCATGTACGCACCAGTGATGGGCCCGAGCTGCGTTGGGTGCCACCCTGCTGTGAACATGCTTCATCCTCATCCTCCTCCACCTCCTCATCCTCTTTCTCCAGTAGTGGGCCCTGGCTGGCCACATTTGTACCTGGCCTCAGCTTTTGCAAAAAAACAAATTCAGCACGTGCCGCAGGCAAGGGATGTGCATCAAACCGGCTAGTCCCAGAGATGCAACGAGATTTTGCCCATTATCGCACACCACCAGGCCGGGCTTAAGGCCCACCGGCAGCAACCACGCGTCGGTCTGTTGTTCAATACCCCGCCACAACTCCTGCGCGGTGTAGGGCCTGTCCCCCAAACATATGAGTTTCAGAACGGCCTGCTGACGTTTACCCCGGGCTGTTCTGAAGTTGGTGGTGAAGGTGTGTGGCTGACTGGATGAGCAGGTGGAAGAAGAGGAGGAGGCTACAGGAGGCAAAGAATGATGCCCTGCGATCCTTGGCGGCGGAAGGACGTGCACCAAAGAACTCCCCGCCTGGGGCCCAGCCGCCACTAAATTTACCCAGTGTGCAGTCAGGGAGATATAGTGTCCCTGGCCGTACTTACTGGTCCACGTATCTGTGGTTAGGTGGACCTTGCCACAGATGGCGTTGCGCAGTGCACACTTGATTTTATCGGATACTTGGTTGTGCAGGGAAGGCACGGCTCTCTTGGAGAAGTAGTGGCGGCTGGGAATAACATACTGTGGGACAGCCATCGTCATCAGCTGTTTGAAGCTGTCTGTGTCCACCAACCTGAATGACAGCATTTCAAAGGCCAGTAGTTCAGAAATGCTGGCATTGAGGCCCAGAGCTCGAGGGTGGGTTGGTGGTAATTTACGCTTTCTCTCCAAGGTTTGTGAGATGGAGAGCTGAACGCTGCCTTGTGACATGGTGGAGATGCTTGGTGACTGAGGTGGTGGTGTTGGTGGCACATCCTCTGTTTGGGGGGCGGCAGGTGCCAACATTCCTCCTGAGGCAGAGGAAGAGGCCGAGGCAGCAGCAGAAGAGGGAGCAGGGGGAGCCTGGTTGAGTTCCTTGTTTTTAACCACTTCAGCCCCCCTAGCTTAAACACCCTTAATGACCAGGCCACTTTTTACAATTCCGCACTACACTACTTTCACCGTTTATTGCTCCGTCATGCAACTTACCACCCAAATGAATTTTACCTCCTTTTCTTCTCACTAATAGAGCTTTCATTTGGTGGTATTTGACTGCTGCTGACATTTTTACTTTTTTTGCTATTAATCAAAAATGACCGAAATTTTTGCAAAAAAATGACATTTTTCACTCTGTTGTAAATTTTTTAAAAAAAAACTACATTTCTATATAATTTTTTCTCTAAATTTATTGTTCTACATGTCTTTGATAAAAAAAAAAATCCAATAAGTGTATATTTATTGGTTTGGGTAAAAGTTATAGCGTTTACAAACTATGGTGCAAAAAAGTGAATTTCGGCATTTTGAAGCAGCTCTGACTTTCTGAGCTCCTGTCATGTTTCTTCAGGTGCTAGAATGTCAGGATAGTATAAATACCCCCCAAATGACACCATTTTAGAAAGTAGACACCCCAAAGTATTCGCGGAGGGGCATGGTGAGTTCATGTATCATTTCATTTTTTCACAAGTTAGCGGAAAATGACACTTTCTGAGGAAAAAAATAAATAAAGTTTCCATTTCTGCTAACTTCTGGCAAAAAAATAAAAATCTCAGACGGACTCACTATGCCCCTCAGTGAATACCTTGGGGTGTCTACTTTCCAAAATGGGGTCATTTGTGGGGTGTTTGTACTGTTCTGGCATTTTAGGCGGGGCTAAATTGTGAGCAGCCATGTAAAAGCTAAAGGTACTCGTTGGAATTTGGGCCCCTTTGCGCACCCAGGCTGCAAAAAAGTGGCACACATGTGGTATCGCCGTACTCAGGAGAAGTAGGGCAATGAGTTTTGGGGTGTATTTTTACATATACCCATGTTGGGTGAGAGAAATATCTCTGTAAACTGACAACTTTGTATAAAAATTTAAAAAGTTGTCGTTTACAGAGATATTCTCACACCCAGCAGGGTATATATAAAATACACCCCAAACACATTGCCCTACTTCTCCTGAGTACGGCGATACCCATGTGTGACACTTTGCAGCCAAGATCGCAAAGGGACTAAATTCCATCAGTACCTTTAGGATTTCACAGGGCATTTTTACGCATTTGGATTCCAGACTTCTTCTCACGCTTTAGGGGCCCATAAAATGCCAGGGTAGTATAACTACCCCTTATGTGACCCCAATTTGGAAAGAAGACACCCCAAGGTATTCCGTGAGGGGTATGGCGAGTTCATGTAAAATTTATTTTTTGTCACAAGTTAGTGGAATATGAGACTTTATTATAAAAAACAAAATAAAAAAAATATATATATCAATTTCCGCTAACTTGTGCCAAAAAATAAAATTTCTGTGAACTTGCCATGCCCCTCACAGAATACCTTGGGGTGTCTTCTTTCCAAAATGGGGTCACATGTGAGGTATTTATACTGCTCTGGCATTTTAGGGGCCCTAAAGCGTGAGAATCGAATGCGTAAAAATGCCCTGTGAAATCTAAAGGTACTCATTGGTTTAGGGCCCTTTGCGCATCTTGGCTGCAAAAAGTGTCACACATGGGGTATCGCCGTACTCAGGAGAAGTAGGGCGATGTGTTTTAGGGTGTATTTTTACATATGCCCATACTTTGTGTGAGAAATATCGCTGTAACGACAACTTTTACATTTTTTATTCAAAGTTGTCAATTTACAGAGATATTTCTCTCACCCAGCATGGGTATATGTAAAAATACACCCTAAACACATTCCCTACTTCCTGAGTACGGCGATACCACATGAGTGACACTTTTGCAGCCAAGATGCGCAAAGCCTAATTCAATGAGTACCTTTTAGGAGGGCATTTTTACGCATTTTTCTTCTCACGCTTTAGGGCCCCTAAAATGCCAGGGCAGTATAAATACCCCACATGTGACCCCATTTTGGAAAGAAGACACCCCAAGGTATTCCATGAGGGGCATGGCGAGTTCATAGAAGATTTTTTTGGGCACAAGTTAGCGGAAATTGATTTTTATTATTTTTCTCACAAAGTCTCCCTTTCCGCTAACTTTTGACTAAAAGTTTAATTTTTCATGGACTCACTATGCCACTCAGCGAATACCTTGGGGTGTCTTCTTTCCAAAATGGGGTCACATGTGGGTATTTATACTGCCCTGGCATTTAGGGACCCTAAAGCGAGAAGAAAATGCGTAAAATGCCCTCCTAAAAGGTACTCATTGGAATTAGGGCCCTTTGCGCATCTTGGCTGCAAAAAGTGTCACTCATGTGGTATCGCCGTACTCAGGGAAGTAGGGCAATGTGTTTTGGGGTGTATTTTTACATATACCCATGTTGGGTGAGAGAAATATCTCTGTAAACTGACAACTTTGTATAAAAAATTTAAAAAAGTTTACAGAGATATTTCTCACACCCACCATGGGTATATATAAAAATACACCCCAAAACACATTGCCCTACTTCTCCTGAGTACGGCGATACCACATGTGTGACACTTTTTTGCAGCCAAGATGAGTACCTTTAGGATTTCACAGGGCATTTTTATTCATTTGGATTCTCACGCTTTAGGACCCCTAAAATGCCAGGGCAGTATAAATACCCCACATGTGACCCCATTTTGGAACGAAGACACCCCAAGGTACTCTGTGAGGGGCATGGCGAGTTCACAGAAAAAAAAATTTTTGGCACAAGTTAGCGGAAATTGATATATATATATATATATTTTTTTACAAAGTCTCATATTCCACTAACTTGTGACAAAAAATAAAATTTTACATGAACTCACCATACCCCTCACGGAATACCTTGGGGTGTCTTCTTTCTAAAATGGGGTCACATGTGAGGTTTTTGTACTGCCCTGGCATTTGAGGGTCTCCGCAATCATTACACGTATGGCCAGCATTAGGAGTTTCTGCGATTCTCCTTATATTGAGCATACGGGTAATGAGATTTTTTTCCGCCTCTGGGCTGAAAAAAATGAACGGCACAGATTTTTTCATTCGCATCGATCAATGTGGATGAAAAAATATCTGCCAAAATCAGTGACTGCGGTGCGGTGGGCTGGGCGCTAACTACCTAACAAGTAGCTAGGTAACTGGCGGTGAGAAGGGACCCTTAGGCCCCATTCACACGTCCGCAATTCTGTTTGCGGAACGGAATTGCGGACCCATTCATTTCTATGGGGACAGACTTTGTCCCGCTCGGATCCGGAATTACGGATCCACGCTTCCGGGTCTGCACTTTCGTTCCGCAAAAATATAGAACATGTCCTTTTCTTGTCTGCAATTGCGGACAAGAAAAAGCATTTTCTATATAGTTCTGGCAATGTGCGGATCTGCAAAATGCGGAAAGCACATTGCCGGTGTCCGTGTTTTGCGGATCCGTGGATCAGATCCGCGGATCCGTGAATCCACGGATCCGCAAAACACATATGGACGTCTGAACAAGGGGTGTGATCAATGACAGGGGTGTGATCAGTGACAGGGGGTGATCAAGGGGTTAATAAGTGGGGGCGCTTAGTGTAGTGTTTGGTGCAACTTTACATACCTACCAGGTCCTCTGGTGGTCGATCCCAGTAAATGGGACCACCAGAGGACCAGGTAGGAGGTATATCAGACGCTGTTAACAAAACAGCGTCTGATATACCTGTTTGATGCGATTTAATTCGCATCTACAGCCTGCCAGCGATGGATCATCGCTGGCAAGCTGTACTTACACTTCTCAGACGCCGGGAGCTGTGAACGCGCGCGCGCGTTCACAGGAAATCTCGCCTCTCGCGAGATGACGCATGGATGCGTCCGATCAGAACTACAGGACCGCCCGCCGGACGCATCCGTGCGTTAGGTGGTCCTGTAGTGGTTAAAGTGTTTACTCCACTGCAGTTCATGCTTTGCATGTAGATGCCTGGTCATGCAGGTTGTGCTAAGGTTCAGAACGTTAATGCCTCGCTTCAGGCTCTGATGGTACAGCGTGCAAACCACTCGGGTCTTGTCGTCAGCACATCGTTTAAAGAAGTGCCATGCCAGGGAACTCCTTGAAGCTGCCTTTGGGGTGCTCGGTCCCTGGTGGCAGTGGCCAGTAGCAGGCGAACTCTCTTGGCGGCGGCTGTTCTGCTTTTGCACCCTGCTCCCTCTTTTGCTATGCTGTTGGCTCGGTCTCACCACTGCTTCTTCCTCTGAACTATGAAAGTCAGTGGCACGACCTTCATTCCATGTGGGGTTTAGGACCTCATCGTCCCCCGCATCATATTCCACACAGTCTGCCTCCCTGACCTCCTGTTCGGTCTGCACACTGCAAAAAGACGCAGCAGTCGGCACCTGTGTTTCGTCATCATCAGAGACATACGGACTCTGATGAGGTGGTACGTATTCCCATGTCCTCGTCATCAGGAAACATAAGTGGTTGTGCGTCAGTGCATTCTATGTCTTTCACCGCTGGGGAAGGGCTAGGTGGATTCCCTTGGGAAACCCTGCCAGCAGAGTCTTCAAACAGCACAAGAGACTGCTGCATAACTTGAGTCTCAGACAGTTTCCCTGATATGCATGGGGGTGATGTGACAGACTGATGGGCTTGGTTTTCAGGCGCCACCTGTGCGCTTTCTGCAGAAGACTGGGTGGGAGATAATGTTGTGAACGTGCTGGATCCACTGTCGGCCACCCAATTGACTAGCACCTGTACATGCTCAGGCCTTACCATCCTTAGAACGGCATTGGGCCCCACCAAATATCGCTGTAAATTCTGGCGGGTACTGGAACCTGAGGTAGTTGGTTAACTAGGACTTGTGGCTGTAGCAGAATGGCCACGTCCTCTCCCAGCACCAGAGGGTCCACTAACACCACCACGACCGTGTCCCTTACTAGATGTTTTTCCTCATTGTTACCATTCACCACAATAAGAAAAAAATTATTTGGCCCAATGTATTGAATTCAAATTCAGTCTTTTTTTACAGGCACCTAACACTATCTGGCTATCTATTTATGTACCGTATTACACTAATCCAGGCACAGCAGTAACCGCAGATTTAGGGGAATATCAATTGTAGGTCTAGTATTTAGGCCCTGGATGTAAGGTCTCCTTTTACGGACAGATTTACACTTTGAGATGCACAGTAGCGTGTGAAAAAATATATAGGATTATGCTTTCAGCACTTGTATTTTAACACTTTGTTTAATATACCCTTTAACGGAAAGAAATACACTTGGAGATGCATGTTGAGTGTAATATACTCTTTTACGGAGAGATTTACACTTGGCCTGCAACAGCTGGAACACCAGATTTTGGGTATTGATATTTTGGCAATTGAATTTCACCCCAGAAAATAATAAATCCTTTGACGGACACTATTTTACTTTTTCCAGCCACTGCTGGGACACCAGATTTACGGTATTGCTATTTTGGCAATTGAATTTCACCCCAGAAAAAAATATATCCGTTGCCGGACACTATTAAACGTGGCCAGCCACTGCTAGGACACCAGATTTAGGGGATTGCTATTTTGGCAATTGAATTTCACCCCAGAAAATTATCTATCCTTTGCCGGACACTATTAAACTTGGCCAGCCACAGCTGAAACCACTGATTTATGGTATTGCTATTTAGGCAATTGAATTTAACCCCAGAAAATTATCTATCCTTTGCCGGACACTGTTAAACTTTGCCAGCCACTGCTGGGACACCAGATTTACGGTATTGCTATTTTAGCAATTGAATTTTATTCCAGAAAAAAATATATCCTTTGCCAGACAATATTAAACTTTGCCAGCCACAGCTGAAACCACTGATTTACGGTATTGCTATTTTGGCAATAGAATTTCACCCCAGAAAAAAATATATCCTTTGCCGGAAACTATTAAACTTGGCCAGCCACTGCTGGGACACCAGCTTTAGGAGATTGCTATTTTGGCAATTGAATTTCACCCCAAAACAAAATATATCCTTTACCGGACACTATTAAACTTGGCCAGCCACAGCTGAAACCACTGATTTATGGTATTGCTATTTTGGTGATTGAATTTCACCCTAGAAAAAAATATATCCTTTCCCGGACACTATTAAACTTGGCCAGCCACAGCTGGAACACCATATTTACGGTATTTCTATTTTTGCAACTAAATTTCACCCCAGAAAATAATATATCCTTTGACGGACACTATGAAACTTGTCCAGTCACAGCTGGAACACCAGATTTAGGGGATTGCTATTTTGGCAATTTAATTTCACCCCAGAAAATTATCTATCCTTTGCCGGACACTATTAAACTTGGCCAGCCACTGCTGAAACCACTGATTTACAGTATTGCTATTTTGGCAATTTAATTTCACCCCAGAACAAAATCTATCCTTTGCCGGACACTACTAAACTTGGCTAGCCACAGCTGAACCCCACTGATTTATGGTATTGCTATTTTGGCAATAGAATTTCACCTCGGAACAAAATATATCCTTTGCTGGACACTATTAAACTTTGCCAGCCACTGCTGGGACACCAGATTTACGGTATTGCTATTTTGGCAATTGAATTTCACCCCAGAAAATTATCTATCCTTTGCCCGACACTATTAAACTTGGCCAGCCACTGCTGGGACACCAGATTTACGGTATTGCTATTTTTGCTATTGAATTTAACCCCTCAATAAAATTATAGAAATTTCTATCCTGAGTTTCTAGGGGTGACAATAAGCACAGCCATGCCCCTGATGTAGGATATTGCAAAAATCCTAGTATTGATGGACTTGGTGGCAGCTTGTGCTGGTGCACTACAAGACACAAAATGGCCGCCGATCACCCTAGAAAAAAGTAACAGAAAAATGTTCTGTGCAGCCTAAAAACCAGTGAGCAATTAACTAGCAGAAGTTGAATGATTCACAGCTATAGATCGATCACTTCATTAGGTGTTTTTGCAGAGTTTTCCCTGCCTAATTTTGGAATGGATTAATTTGTTCAACAGCATTGGATCCGAATTGTGGGGGACACTCTCTGTCTACATGCATTTCTTGGAATAGACTAACTTGTTGAATAGCCTTGGCCCTCTACACCCCTCCTTCATATCATATTGTACCATGCATCCTTTTGTTGGTCTTTTGTGCGGACCCTTTCTTTGTGGGCGACAGGACAGAGCAATACCTCCCTCTCCTTTACTTCCCTTCCCCCTTTTTTTTTCTGCAATTTTTCTAAAAAATCTAAAAAAATTATAATATCTAGAGTAAAATAATAATTAAAAAAATAACTAAAAAATAATTAATAAAACATAAACACTTTTAAAATAAATTAATAAATAATGATAAAATATATAAATACATAAATAATTATATATAATAAATAACAAATATATATAAAAAATAGAAAACAAATATATAATTAAAAAAAAAAAAAAATAATAAAAAAAAATAATGCCTATTATAGAGTTCATGTGAAATGTACAAAATAATGAATTCATTTTGGCACTAAATCATGGTTTTTTGATTGAAAAAAATTTTTGCGCAATTTATGAATAGGGGTTTCTCTCCCCCTTTTTTTTGAACCTTTTTATTTCCCTTTTATTATTTTTTATATTTCATGCACTTTATATTTGTAAATTTGCAGTATTGTTTGTGTTCTAGATTTTAATTTGTTTATAAGTTGGATGGTGGCTATTGTAATAGTTTATTTTTTTATCTTCTCCTTTTTTCATCTTGTTTGTTGCATCCTTCATTTTGTCCTCCTCCCCCTTTGCCCTTTCGCTCACAACTGTGCCCTCACTCGCACCAACATCGCGTCAGGCCGCTTCCGGTCTCTGGAATGCGGCGTGCGCTTTTTGGTTCAGTGTGTGACGCTGCTTCCGGTCTTTGGAGCGCAGCGTGCGGCACTCCTCTGCACATGCGCATTGGGTAACTCTAACTGCCGGCAGACTGACACGTCACTCTGCTCAGTCCGGTCTGGCGCATGCGCACATGGCATTTCTGCCCGCCGATCGCTTATCGCGCAGTTTTGCCTCTGTGGAAGGTCTGCACCATTTACCAACACCTCCCCTCTTTGGGAGGCTTCTCTTATTGAGCACTTGTATGCCTGCACCGCAGGTGATTAATATTACCTTTATTATCGTGCACTTATATATGGGTCTAATTGAGATACGTGAACAGGCACCCCTGAGGAAGCCAGCAAAGCCTGGCGATACGCGTTGAGTTTCTCCCTGTCTAACACGCACATTTCCACCATGCCACCTTTATGATAAGTATTACCATCATTCTATTCAATGTTGATGCATTTCATGCACTTTCATTGCACTTTACTTATTGTTATTTATGTGGAACTGTGCTCATATTGCTGTGGTAGAGACAGGGTGGCGTGCGGTACTTATTTGGTCCACACTGCCATGATTCATTTTATACAATGGTTTTAATTTCTGTTTGTTGTGTCTGTTGTTCTCAATAAATTTTTATTTAACTTTTTAGATGTGCTCCTATCTCAGTATTATTTTCTTTTGTTTTGCACAAGTCTTCCCTGCCTAATCTCGCCCTCACAGCAGCTGCGTCCTATCCCTACACTAATCAGAGTAGAGTGACGTGCAGCGATACGTGACTCCAGCTTAAATAGAGGCTGGGTCACATGCTGCACTTGGCCAATCACAGCCATGCCATTAGTAGGCATGGCTTTAATGGCTTCTTATGGCAAGAAGTAAAACGCTAGCTGATTGGCTGCTGTGCAGCCCTTCAGAAAGTGGGAAGAAATCTCTGAACAACGAACCCGAGCTTTAGAAAATTCGGGTCCGGGTCTGGGTTCCGAACACCCCAAAATTCGGTACGAACCCGAACTATACAGTTCGGGTTCGCTCATCCCTTATTACCACATAAAGTGACACATGTCAGAGTTTCAAAAATCAGCCTGCGATTTAAGGTGAAAAGTGTCATGGTACTGAATGGGTTAAATAACAATGTATAGTCATGGCAGACTTGAATCAAATTGTATCTCTTTAAACTTCTCCGGAATTTTCTTTTATTTAGAAGTGAAGAATATGTTCTCAAGGTTGCTATAGGCTTCATGCTCAGCCAGCTGTTATTCCTTTCAACTCCATCATAAATATACACATTTGTTGGTCCGATATTTAATATGTATGGCTACCTTTAACCATTTAGCCTCCTCCCAGTCATATTGAAATCAGAAAAAATGTCCCAAAAATGTCACTTTTTCATTGTATATTTTTAATATAACTCTGAAGTAAATCTGGTTGGCACACAACTCAGGGACACAATTGCATTTTAACCCTATAGTGACAATTAATTTTAGCCTTAAGGACCAGTAACATGTTCCCCTACCAGTCATAACTTTTTAATTTTTATTTTGCAGGATAAGTTGTAGGTTTTGTAGGAACCTTTTTGGGGTATGTATATAGTGTATTAAATAACTTTCTTATTATTTATTTATATTTTAGGTGGAAAGATAAAAAACAGCAATTTTGACATTATTTTGTGGAATTTATTTATGGTGGTCACTGTGTTGTATAATTAACATAATGTCTCTTGGTAGCAGCTATAGAGATGTTTTCCAGCTGACATTCCAAGCTTTAAAACAATACCAAAATAACAACATTAGCTTCAGTACATGGGAAGATATCACTAGAAATCTGGATGCAGTGAAAGTAGCTGTAGTAAAGTGAAAGTTAAAGTAAAGTTTATTCCCGACTTGATTTCTTATAGTGATATCTCCTGCTGATCTGCTAATGCTGTTATTTTGGTTTTGTATGAAAGCCTGCTTTCATACAAGACCAGGCCCATGTCTCTAGTTGCTACCAATCAGGAGATATTAGCGGCTAAGGGTGCCTTCAAAACTTTTTGTTTTCCGGTATAGAGTTCCGTTGTCGGGGCTCTATGCCGGGAAAAAAAAACATTTCAGTTAAGATAATACAACCGCATACAACCGTTTGATTCGCTTGTATTAACTATTTTTTAACATTGTCAAAACGGATCCGTTTTGAACTACATTGAAAGTCAATAGAGGATGGATCCATTTTCTATTGTGGCAGATTTTTATTGTGGCAGATTTGCTCCGCATCCCAGGACAAAAAGAAAAACGCAGCATGCTGCGGTATTTTCTCCATCCAAAAAACGTTCACATACTGAACTGAAGGCATCCTGATGCGTCCTGAATGGATTTCTCACCATTCAGAATGCATGGGGATAATCCTGATCATTTTTTTTCCGGCTTCGAGCCCCGACAACGGAACTCCATACCGGAAAAGAAAAACGCTAGTGTGAAGGTACCCTAAATCAAATCTCTATTATTTTCTATAGAACAAGCGATAAGAAGATCACAGATTATAATTCCGTAAGGGGGCTTAAAGTTATGGAGTAAAAATGTAATTAAAAATTGAAAACACTCCCTTTCCCAATTTTACATAGAAAAATAAGCATTAAAGAAAATAAACAAGTATTGCTGTGTGCGAAAAATGTCTGAACTATTAACCCCTTCTATACCAGGCCAATTTTCACCTTCCTGCCCAGGCCTATTTTTGCAGATACTGTATGACTTGACAGTTTATGTGGTAATAGCTTAGAAGACTTTTACTTATGTAACGATTATGAGTTTGTTTTCTCGTGAAAAAACGGTAGCAGAGGAAATGCCTACCTTCATGAAGGATATTAAGTCTTTGATCAGGTTAGAGGTTAAGGAATCCTTAAAAACCTGTAAGCGGCAAAAGAGAGCACAAAACGACTATGAAACTAATTCAGGATCATCTAATATAAGTGAGAAAGGTTGTGGAAGGGGCGAATCTGAGGTTACCTCTGCTTCGGATGAAGAAATAGAGGGCAGATATTTATTCCCAGCGGAAGACACAGAAAGATTACTGAAGGCAGTAAGATCTACTTTGGAGATTGAAGAAGTTAGAGAGAGCGAGTCAGTAGTGGACGCAGTCTTTGAAGGTTTACAAAAGAAGAAACGTAGGTGTTTTCCAGTACACGGTAATATTTCGGCTATCATTGATGGAGAATGGAATAGGCCGGATAAGAAAGCATTCATAACAAGGCGATTCAAAAGAAAATATCTCCTTGAAGAGGATGCATCCACTTCATGGGACAAGGCACCAAAGATCTCTGTGAATTGGAAGGGGGGGGGGGGACTTGGCTTCTAAGCAGAAGTTGTGTGAAATCAGACTGGGTGACGCAGCGTTACCAGTTTCAGGCGCTACCAATCAGGCTATGCACGGCGCCGAGAATTTTCACAAAGATTGTAGCAGAAATGGCATCTTTCATCAGGGGGCAGAACATTACATTTCTGCCGTATTTAGACGATTTCCTGATTATAGGGAGGTCTCAGGAGACATGTTCGGATGGGTTCGGAAGGTAGTAAACAATGGACCTGGGTTGGATAATAAACTTTCAAAAGTCTAGACTACTGTTGGTCACTTCTCAGGTGTTCTTGGGATTCCTGTTAAACTCACTCACACAGAGGACCTTGCTGACCCCAGAGAAAATATGGCAAGTTCAGAGCAGGATAGAATGGGTTCAGGCGAATCCAAGGCTAAAGGTCAGGAAAGCTGTGTCAATATTAGGAACCCTGACTTCATGCATTCCTGCAGTACAATGGCCGCAGTTTCAATCACGCCAGATTAAAAAAGAAATCCTCTTCTGGGTGAGGAAAAAAGAGGGAATGTTGGATGTAGAGATGGTGATCTCAAGAAGAACATTGGAATCCCTATCTTGGACAAGGGTTCAGGGAAATCTCGATCAGGGAGTTCAGTGGTGCCTTCCAGATCCAATTGTGATTACAACAGACACCAGCCCGTGGGGGTGGGGGGCGCATTTTTTGGATCAAGTTCTGCAGGGCAGGTGGTCCCCTCATCAGAAATGCTTTTCCTGAAACAGGATAGAGTTACTAGCAGCCAGGTTGGCCCTAAGAGCAGTCCTGCCCTTTATTCGGCAAAGGCATGTAAGGATAATGTCAGACAATCGCGCTACAATTGCCTATATAAACCACCAGGGTGGTACAAGATCAGCATCCCTGATGAAGGAAGCAGAATATTTTTTTCAGGAAATTATGCTACATATAGTTCACATTTCAGCATTGCACATAAAGGGGCAACTAGAATGTGGAGGTGGACTTCCTAAGTCGGCATTGATTGATGAGGGAGGGGGAGTGGTCACTGAATCCAGAGATCTTTCTGAAAATTGTGGATCTCTGGGGGATGCCTTCGATAGATCTTTTCGCTACAAAAGAGAACAGAAAAGTGGACCGCTTTTACTCTCTCTCTGGGATTTTCAGTTGGGTTATACCTTTCCTCCCCTTCAGTTGATCCCTCGAGTACTCAGAAGAGTGAGGATGGAGGGAGTCAGAATGATTGTAATCGCTCCTTTTTGGCCAAAGAGGGGGTGGTTCTCTCTTCTCAGATAAATGTAAATTTCAGACCCTTGGATATTGCCAGAGGTTCCGGACCTTTTGATGCAGGGCCCAGAATGCCATCTGCGTGTGGGGGCCCTGCATCTTATGACCTGAACCTTGAAAGGTCAATGTTACAGGGGCGAGGCTTCTCTAAGCCAGTAGTTGAGACTCTTCTACAAAGTAGGAAGCAGGTCACAAATGCCATTTATGCAAAAGTGTGGAAAAAATTTCTTGTTTTTTCTGATAGGCCTTCAGATCAGGTTCTGGTGGAACCCCCCATCAGTATTGTTCTTGACTTTTTACAGAAGGGACTAATCTTGGGCCTAGCAAAAAGTACACTTAAAGTCCAGATTTCTGCGCTTTTGGCCCTTTGGGGAAGTAAATTAGCAGAGAACCCATGGGTAATCAGGTTCTTCAGGGCAGTAGATAGAATTATCCCAGTATCAGGTCCTAGATTCCCCCTTTGGGATTTGAACCTGGTCCTTAGCGCCCTTATGTCAGATCCTTTTGAGCCATTGAAGACGATCCCTATTAAGTTTCTAACCTGAAAACTAGTCCTTTTGGTAGCGCTAACATCAGCGAAAAGGATAGGGGAGATACAGGCCATTTCAATCAACGCCCCTTTCATGTCCATTCTAGAAGACAGGGTAGTCTTTAAGCCAGATCCCAGTTTTCTGCCCAAAGTCCCTTCCAGATCCAACAGATTGCAGGAAATAATTCTCCCATTTTTGATGAGCCAAAGGATGACCGGGAGAAGACGCTTAATTCCTTGGATGTTAGAAGGACCCTGATTCACTACTTGGAAGTAACGAAAGAGTGGAGAAGGGCTTTCTCATTGTTTGTCTTGTTTTCGGGTGCCAATGAGGGTAAGGCTGCCTCTAAAAGCTCTATCGCAAGATGGATACAGTCTGTAATTTCCTTTGCCTACACGCTCTCAGGGGCATCCCCACCTTGACTCTGTTTCTGACCTTCTCTTCAGTAAAAAGGTGCTGGAAGTAGTTACCCACCCTTAGGATATTATTCTTTGTAATCTCTCTGTGGTGCTGTCGTGGGAAGCGGAAATATTATAATTACACTTACTGGTAATCAGATTTTCCTGACCCCACAACAGCACCCTTCCTTATTCCCTCCCTGGAAATGGGTGTTATTCATGTGGTGTTGCAAAAAAAAAAAAAAATGTATACGTTGCCTAAACCTAAATGGAAGTCCCTCTCATGCTCTGGAAAACTCACTGATGTGAGAGAGTGGCTCCTCCTTTTTTATGCCGCAGGTTTACTGTCCCAAGGGTGGAGCCATCTCTCTGTGGTGCTGTCGTGGGGTCAGGAAAATCCGATTACCGGTAAGTGTAATCATTATTTTACCAAATCTGACGTGTCACTTTGTGTGCCGATAACTTTGGAACGCCTTTATTTATCGAAGCCATTCTGAGATTGTTTTCTTGTGACCTGTCGTACTTTGGGTAAATTTGGGTTGATATGTTTTGCTTTTATATAAAAAAAAATCCCAAATTTACTGAAAATGTGGGAAAAATTTCAATTATTATTTTTAAATTCTCTGAGGTCCTTACATAATAGCTAATCAGTTTTAGCTTAGTGTCTGTAAGAAGGCAAAGTGGGCCATGGCTGCATCCCGCCAGCCATGGGGTCACCTGCATTACTGCAGTCGCCAAAACCCTCCCGCGCGCCCCCCCCCCCTTTTTAACTCCAGCCTCCTACCACCCTGGTGCTAGTGGCTGAGGAGGTGACCCTGCTGGTACCCCAAGGGGGGGTGAAGAGAAGAGGATGAAGATAGAGTGAGTATACATCCCCCGCCATCCACCACCATCCCACTCTACTCCTTTGTCCTCCACCCTCCCCCTTAGCCTTGGTTTCTCTGAATATTTTATTTGGGTGTCTGGGGCCCGTACCTACTCTCAAGACGGCCACATCTGTTCCTGGCACAGCCGCTACATGTCACCATCTGCTAGGCCACTTCCTTCAGCGAGAAGGATAGGGGAGATGCAGGCCATTTCAATCAACCCCCCTTTCATGTCCATTCTAGAAGACAGGGTAGTCTTTAAGCCAGATCCCAGTTTTCTGACCACTTTGGACATTCCTCTGTGTGGGAGTTGCTCTCTGCCGAGTCTACGGGCCCCCAACGTTTCTGGCGTGGACATTGCTTCAGCATACTGCTGGTGTTAGCTAGTCCAGGCAGGTAGGTCTGAGGTGTGTCAGACGGCTTCTCTTGCAAAAGAACATACGACGAGCCTTTGCTGCTCTGGGGGCATCTTCCTACCATATTACTTCTTCTTAGGGAATTTTTCTCTTTTTGCAGAGCTGTACACAGCGGTTCCTAATCTGCTTCCAGGAGTGTACTCATAGCTACTACCCTAGATATTCCTGGGGAGCGTCTACGCTCTCACTTGTTGTAGCCTGCTCTCTTTTCCCAGTGCAGCTACTTTGTCTCTGCTTTGCTTCCTCAGCCTGTATAGCATCAGCCATGATATTGTCCTGGACCCAGCATCTGGCAGTCTTCCTTTTGTCTAGTGACGGACATTCACGTGGCTGTACTCTTATGCTACATTGCTCTCTACAGCATGGATGGGATCTTATCGATCCCTGAAGACTCTCTTTTTTTCCCCCTCTCAGTCTTCTCACCGTTCGAGCATGTTTTTTTCTGGTCAGTTCCTCTAATGGGTTCCCATTGTGGGTTTTGTCACCAGTGCCCATCTCTACTTTCTCTTTCATATTGGCCCAGAGAGGTCTCCTCACCTACTTAGGAGGCCTCTCCAGGACTGGTCCTCTGCCTTCTGCGCATCTGGTTCCTTCCTGACCTCCATGTTTTTTCTCTGTGTTGAAATCTCCCTTCCTGGTACTTAAACACTTGGTTGAGTTTTGTCTGGGTCCTCCTGTCGCTTTATGGCCGGGTCTCATATGTACCCGGATTTGTCAGACCCATTTCTATTGGGTGAACCTCCCTCGCTTTCTGTGGGGCCTATTGTCAGGCAAACCATCCTGGCCTTCCATTCCGGACTTCAACACCAGTTCTGTGGTCCTCGATACCCAGAGGTACTTCCCAGACATCATGTTCATTCGTCAGAGAGGCTTATCCTTCTTGTGGATATTCTGTTCTGCTATCCACATCTTCTGAAGTATTTCCAGCCCGTTGGTTTTGTTTAACTGGGCTTTTCTTTTCTGCCCAGTCCAAGTCACTACATCCTTTTCGCTCTCTGGCTGGCTGTCCTGGTTCATGCTCTTCCTGTCCTATTCTGGGTTCCTGTGCATCCTTATCCCGCAGTTCTGCGGCCTTAGCTTCTTGCCTCATAGCCAGCCTTAGGCCTCTTTCACACGGGCGTCATGTTTGACGCCCGGATAGGATGCGGGTGCGTTGCGGGAATATGCGCGATTGTTCCACACGTGTGCAAACGTTTGTAATGCGTTATGCACGCGCGTGTGAAAAATCGCCATGTTTGGTACCCAGACCCGAAGCCAGACTTCATCATTGAAGTCCAGTTTCGGGTAGAGTATTCTGTAGATTTTATTATTTTCCCTTATAACATAGTTATAAAGGAAAATAATAGCATTCTCAATAGAGAATGCAAAGTAAAAAGGGCACTAGAGGGTTAAAAATAATAAAACCATAAACTTACCCCCTCCATTTGATCGCGTAGCAGCCGGTTACCGGTCTCCTGCTCTGTATTCAGCCGGGAAGGGGGTGAAGGACCTTCAGTGACGTCACTGGGTCCTTCACCCCTTCCGGCTGACTCAGAGCAGGAGACCGATAGCTGCTACTGTCAAATGGAGAGTCAGTTATGTTTTTATTATTTTTAACCCTCTAGTGCCCTTTTTACTTTGCATTCTCTATTGAGAATTCCATTATTTTCCTTTATAACTATGTTATAAGTGAAAATAATAAAGATCGGGTACGCATCCCGATCGTCTCCTAGCAACTATGCGGGAAAATCGCACCATATCCACACTTGCTTGCGGATGCTTGTGATTTTCCCGCAGCCCCATTCACTTCTATGGGGCCTGCATTGCGTTAAAAACGCAGAAACTGGCGCATGCTGCGATTTTCACGCAAGCAGAAGTGATGCGTGAAAATCATCGCTCATGTGCACAGCCCCATAGAAATGAATGGGTCCGGATTCAGTGCGGATGCAATGCGTCCACGTCACGCATTGCACCCGGTCGGAAAACTCGCTCGTGTGAAAGAGGCCTTAGGGGACTTTCACACTGGCATTTTTCTTTTCCGGCATAGAGTTCCGTCGTCGGGGCTCTATGTCGGAAGAATACTGATCAGGATTATCCCCATGCATTCTGAATGGAGAGAAATCCGTTCAGGATGCATCAGGATGTCTTCCGTTCAGTATGTGAACGTTTTTTGGGCGGAGAAAATACTGCAGCATGCTGCGGTTTGCTTTCAGTCCTGGGATGCGTCATGACCCCCAATGTAATTCAATGGGGACGGATCCGTTTTCTCTGGCACATTCTGCCACAATAGAAAATGGATCCGTCCTCCATTGACTTTCAATGGAGTTGAAAACGGATCCGTTTTGACAATGTTCAAAAATAGTTAAAGTTAATACAAGCGGATCCGTTCAAACGGATGCATGCGGTTGTATTATCTGTAACTAAAGCGTTTTTTTCCAGAAAAAAAAAAGAAAAGGATTTTATAGGTAAGCACAAAAAATGCCGGAAAACAAAAACACAAGTGTGAAAGTACCCTTAGCATTGCTTTCGTCTTTTGTTCCCTCCCCATGGTACTGCTTTGGAACGTCCCATGGTCTACTGCTTACCCCAATGATACCAGTGAGAAAATAGGATTTTTTGTGCTTACCTATAAAATCCTTTTCTCGCCCAGTACGTACATTGCTGGATCTTCCAGATGGGCCCCACCTGTCCTCGGTGCTGATTCTTACGTTCGGTTGACTTCTCCTAGCTGCTCCTACTGCTTTTGTACAAAACTGATTAGCTCAGTGTATGCAGGAGGGGGTATAGCTGAGAGGAGCAGCTAACGCTTTTTTGCCTAGTGTCGCCTCCTAGTGGCAGCAGAAGCTATACCCCATGGTCTCATGTGTCCCCCATTGAAAAAGATTTTACAGGTAAGCACAAAAAAATCATATATTTTTTATTTTTTTGCAGATTTTCTATAAGGGTTAACAGCAAAACTAACACATGTATTACCCTGATTCTGCAGTTTATAGAAACACCACTTCATATGTGGTTGTAAACTGCTCTATGGGCACATTGCCAGAGGTTGAAGGAGAAGGAGCATCATATGGTTTTTGGAGGGCAGATTTTGCTAGAATGGTTTTTGGATTCTTTTTATTTGAAGAGACCCTGAGGTGGAAACTACCAAAATGGCGACAAGACTTTTTAGTTGACGCTGATCACCCTCGTAGGCTTCAGGCCTAGTAGGATGCAGCACAATGATGTGTGTGTCTGGTTGCCTGCATCCAACCATCCCTGGCCGTAGACCAGAAGAGTTGTTGCCTGCATCGTGAATGCAGGTGAATGGGACACAGGTGAGTATTAGTTTTTGGCTTTCTTTTTTTCCAGTGCCCACTTAAGGGACATTACTGGCAGGAAGGAGAGCACAGTGGGGGACAAAAAGTGAAGGCCTTTCATTAGTCACAGACGACAGTTCATCTGATCAGTCATTAGATCAAAGAGCCAATAATGTGACAAAGTTCTGCCTACAGATCTAAGCGAAATTTTAGAAGTTTGTGGCTTCAGGAATTTGTTTGGCTTCAATATAATAAAGAGAAAGAAGTGATGTACTGTGAGTTTTGCTCTAAGGCTGGTCTAGATATAGCTTGCAAAACATATTTTATCAAAGGAACACTGGGCTTGCTGCTAGTGTTGAGCGAACTTATGTTTTCAAGTTTGGCGTACAAGGTTTGGGTTATCTACAACGGATCATGAAGGAATTCTTAGATAACCTGAACCTCATATGCCGAACTTGAAAGTTCGCTTACCACTACTTGCTGCATTAAGTGGCTTGTGAATACGAGCAAGAAAATAGTTTTTTTTGTGCATACCTGTAAAATCCTTTTCTTGCTGAGTTCATTGGGGGACATGGCACCCACCCAGTAAGTACATTGCTGAATCTTCCAGATGGGTCCCACCTGTCCTCTGTTCTGACCCATCTTCACTTCTCTTCTGATTCTTGCTGCCACGGATCAATAAGGAATTCTTAGATAACCTGAACCTCATACGCCGAACTTGAAACCACAAGTTTGCTCAACAGTACTTGCTGCACTAAGTGGCTTGTGAATATGTGGAGTTAAAGAACTGGAGTGCTGGTGCTGAGTGTGATTCGGTGGGCTGTTTGAAAGATTGCAAATAGTTGCATATAGTTTATTTCAAAGTTCTTTTTTTTGCTAAGTGTTTGTATTTTGGTAAAGACATAATTTATAACTCTTTTTTTCCTTCTGCTGTCTACCTGGTAAAGGGGAGTGGTTTGTGGAAAGTCCTTAAGAATAATTTTAAAGAACTAGGCTCCAGGGTAGTGTTTTCTGGAATACTGCCTGTGCCATTCGCTACACAGGGCCGTCAGCGGGAGCTTAGGGAGTTAAATGCATGTCTTAAGTCTCGGTGTAGAGCAGAAGGCTTTTGGTTCCTAGAACACTGGGCTGACTTTTCACTGGGGTACAAACTGTTTTCCACAGACAATTTGCACCTCAATGGAGGTGGAGCTGCTGTGTTGGGGAGAGAATTCTGGCTAGGGTAGCGATGCATTTAAACTGGGGGGGGGGGGGATATGGCTATAAATATGGAGGTAGATCGGTTATAGAGGGGTCAGAATACATTGGTAGGGGGAATGGATGGTAGGAGGAGGATTAGAAAAGTGGATAAGGAGATCTGTCAGTAACAAACCAACTCTGAAGGAGGCAAAAAAAAATTATCATAAAAAACTAATTTCCCAAAAGTAATGTGCCACAATATGGTACTGCTACAAAACGGGCCACTTTTAGTATTTTTTCCACAACCACTTTAAGTTCCCAGTTCCTGGTAACAGTGACCACAATATAATTATATTTCAACTAAACTGTAAAAAAAACTCTAACACTTAATTTTGAAAAGGCAAATTTCCCAGGGTTGAGCACTGCCCTTCAGGACATAGACTGGGGGCAAATATTGTCACATTATGACCCTAATGCTAAATAGGAGTGCTTTAAATCTACTTTGGATAAGTATATTGTTAAATATACAAGTATATACAAATATAGCAAGTACAAATGAATAAAATTAAATGCCACATGACTTACAAATAGTGTAAAAAGGGCAATAAATGACAGAGGGTGTGGCAAACCTAGCCACTTCAGTATAGCCAAGACTGGGTTCATGTGTTCATTTTACCCTCTAAAACACTGAGGGCATTCGTATGCTAGTTTCAGCTAGTTGTATGCCACACATCCCATCCCCTCAGCCTGGAAGATAACCCTATTAACATTATATCCATTGTGTTTCATGGAACAATATCCCCTAGAGAATTGTACATTGTCTAATCATGAACTGGTTACAGGCTGCATTAATATTGTATCCATTGTGTTGCTACTGAACAACCACACGAATGCTCAGCAGGTCACTGATTACTTTTTGTCTTACAAGTAACGAACCATAAGGGAATAGCATTGCAGGTTAAGTTCAACAGAGTCCAGCAGGAGAAAACTCCTGGAATGCCATTATGGAAACCCCTTGCATGGGAACGTGTATATAAACGGTTACATTGCAATAAAAGTGGTTGTTGACTCCCAAACTGTGTGTCGGCCAGTTCCTGGGAAAAAGGGATTATCCTTACGCTACCTGTATCTTGTATGCTAGATAAGACTACCAGTGGGGATACCGTGGATTATACCATTACTCCGCTACAGAGAGCTTTTAAGAAATACAAATCTGAGGGGTCAGTTATAGCCCGTAACTCCAAAACATTCTTCAAGTGCATAAATGCAAAAAAAAAAACAAGGTCAGAACTTGTAGGGTAAGTAAATGATGGTAGCGAGGTGTTGGTCACTGGGGATAAAAAGAAGGCAGAGCTCCTAAATCGTTTTTTTTGTTCTGTATATACAAAAGAAACGAGGGCATCTTATGAGGGCGGTGCCACTAGTGTAAATACCTCAAGTAACTGTATTTGGCTGACTGTAGATATGGTCCTTAATATGCCAAAAAACTTAGTGAACAAGGCACCTGGTCCAGATGGATTACACCCTAGAGTTCTAAAGGATCTCGGTTCAGTTATTGCATTGCCTCTGTTCATAATATTTACAGATTCTTTAATGACAGGCATTGTACCAAGGGACTGGTGCAAGGCGAATGTGGTGCCCATTTTCAAAAAGGGTGCTAGGTCTTCACCAGGAAATTATAGACCAGTAAGCTTAACATCCGTAGTAGGGAAATTTTTTAGGGGACTACATAAAGGATTATGTAACTGTCAATAATATAGTAAGTGATAGCCAACATGGTTTTACTAAAAACAGAAGCTTTCAAACTAACCTGATTTAGTTTTTTTGAGGAGGTGAGTAGAAGCCTGTCCCACACGGACGCCTAATGGGTTAATTGAGGTCTATTGGTTTAGAAAATATAATTTGTAATTGGATTGAAATTGGTTTCATGATCGTATCCTAAGGCTAGTTTCACACTAGCGGCAAGGAACTCTGACAGGCTGTTCCGGCAGGTGAACAGCCTGTCGGATCCGTGCTGCCGCTAGTGCACGCGTGCCCCCGGATTGCCGCTCCGGCCCCATTGGCTATAATGGGGGCGGGTCGGAGTTCCAGCAGCAGCAAACATGCCAAGAGGCGGCCAGAATAAAAGTACGACAGAGTTCCTTGCCGCTAGTGTGAAAGTACCCTTAGAGTTGTAGTCAATGATTCCTACTCTAAATGGTCCCTGATTATATAAGTGGTGTCCCTCAAGGTTCAGTGCTGGGTCTGCTATTTAACTTATTTATTAATGACATAAAGGATGGGATTAATAGTGCAATTTCTATTTTTGCAGATCACATCAAACTTTGTAATACTAATAATCTGCATGCAGCATATGTCCTGGGGGGAGTAAAACTGGGAGAGTCACTTTTTGAGAAGGATCTGGGTGTATTAGTAGATCATAGACTAAATAACAGCGTGCAATGCCAGTCAGCTGCCTCTAAGGCCAACTGAATATTTTCTTGTATTAGGGGTATTTTATTAAGAGTTAGGGACTTGCGGGACAGGGATGCAATATTGCCACTATACAAAGCATTGTGCAGTTCAGTTCCGGGCACCAGTCCATAAAAAAGATGCCCTGGAGTTAGAAAAAGTGCAAAGGTGGGCAACTAAATTCATAAAGGGCATGGAAGATCTTAGCTATGAGCAAAGATTTAAAGGATTTAATTTGTTTAGCCTTGAAAAAAGACATCTAATGGGGGAACATGATTAACCTGTACAAATATATAAGCAGACCATACGAAAAATATCAAGGGAAGCAATTCTGTGTTACACATTGTCAAAAAACAAGTGGCCACTTCCTACGCCTGGAGAAAAAAAAGATTCAGTCATAAGAAGCGACAAGGCATTTGCTCCGTGGATCAGGCAGTGTCAGGCAGCTACTGCCAAGGCCAATAAGATAATGGGTTGCATCAAAAGGGGCATAGACGCCCGTGATGAGAACATAGTCCTACCACTTTACAAATCACTGGTTAGACCACACATGGAGTACTGTGTACAGTTCTGGGCTCCTGTGAACAAGACAGACATAGCAGAGCTGGAGAGGGTTCAGAGGAGGGCAACTAAAGTAATAACTGGAATGAGGATCTACAGTACCCTGAAAGGTTATCAAAATTAGGGTTATTCACTTTAGAAAAAGACGACTGAGGGAGATCTAATAACTATGTATAAATATATCAGGGGTCAGTACAGAGATCTGTCCCATCATCTATTTATCCCCAGGACTGTGACAAGGGACATCCTCTGCGTCTGGAGGAAAGAAGGTTTGTACACAAACATAGAAAAGGATTCTTCACTGTAAGAGCAGTGAGACTATGGAACTCTCTGCCTGAGGAGGTGGTGATGGTGAGTACAATAAAGGAATTCAAGAGGGGACTGGATTTATTTCTGGAGTGTAATAATATTACAGGCTACAGCTACTAGAGAGGGGTCATTGATCCAGGGAGTTATTCTGATTGCCTGATTGGAGTCGGGAAGGAATTTTTTTTCCCCCTTAAGTGAGGAAAATTGGCTTCTGCCTCACAGGGGTTTTTTGCCTTCCTCTGGATCAACTTGTAGGAAACAGGCCGAACTGGATGGACAAATGTCTTTTTTCGGTCTTATATACTATGTTACTATGTTACTATGTAATATAGCAGGATTACAGGCTAGCTGGAGTTTTGTCCTTTTCCAACCTGAGCAACTATGTAACGCATTGTTAACGAAGTCTGCTATTCATGCAATACAGTAGGGCTCCAAATTGAAGTACAATTGAGCAGCTCAGATGAAAAAAACAAGAAACACAAGGTTTACTCAAAGGAATGTCCTATTTATTTAGGGTGTGAGGTGGGTTCTTATAGGGGAAGAATATTAAAACTTTATGCCAAGCCTTTAACCCGTTAAGGACACATGACAAACCGGTACGTCATGTGTATTACCGATCACCGCTAGCTCAGCCAGCAGTGATCGGAAAACAAGGTACCTGCTGAAATCATTCAGCAGGTACCTTGTTACAATGCCGAAGGGGGTCCTGTGACCCCCCGTATCGCCGATCGCTGCAAACTGTAGGTCAATTCAGACCTGTGGTTTGCAGCGCTTTCTACAGTCTCTAGACAGAGTCTTAAAATGTGCCTAAAGGGTTGACTTTTAACCCCCCCCCTGCAGCCCCCAATCATATTGTGGTGGCCCCGCCCGCCTCCTCTGTATTCTTCCCTGGTGTCTAGTGGTTTTAGCAGAGTGTCAGCACATTGCTGCATTGTCAGCAATTTAACCCCTTTCATAACGCGGTCTGTACGGACCGCTGAATGGAAGGGGTTAACAGGGAGGGAGATCCCTCCCTCTCCCATCGGGGGCTGCTGTGCCCTTGCAGCCCCCGATTCTTGATGGGATGGCAGAGGGAGTTAGCTCCCCTCCCTCCCCATCACCCTCTGCTCTGTTCTGGCAGCCGGTGATGGTTACCATGGCAGCAGGACGCTTTCAGAGGAGTCCTGCTTGCCATAGTAATGTAACTCTGATCAGACTTCTGCTAAAGGCAGAAGTCTGACCAGACTAGTGAAAAGTAAAAAATACAGTACAGTACACTATAAAGTAAATACCGTAAAAAAAATTAAATATAAACTATGTAAAAAAAAACATTTTTGTCACCTCACATTACAAAAACTGTAATAGCAAGCGATCAAAAAGTTATATGCACTCAAAAATAGTGCCAATCAAACCGCCATCTCATCCCGCAAAAAATAGGACAATCGCCAAAAAAAATGGACTATGGAGACATTAAAACATGATTTTATTTTGTTTCAAAAATATTATTGTGTAAAACTTAAATAAATAAATAAAAATTATACATACTGTGTATCGCTGCGTCCATACCAACCTGCTCTATAAAACTAACACATGATCTAACCCCTCAGGTGAACACAGCAAAAAAAATAATCTAAATACCGTATCAAAAGCCATTTTTGTCACCTTACATCACAAAAAGTGTAATAGCAAGCGACCAAAATGTCATATGCACCCCAAGATAGTGCCAATCAAACCGTCATCTCATCCCGCAAAAAATGAGCCCCTACATAAAATAGTCGCCCAAAAAATATGGCTTTCAGAATGTGGAGATACTAAAAAAATTATTTTTTCAAAAATGCTTTGTTATGAAAAACTGAAACAAAAACCCCCCAAAAAGTAGTCATATTTTGTATTGTCGCGTCCGTAACAACCTGCTCTATAGAAATAGCACTCGATCTAACCTGTCATGGAAAGGTATTTGTGAATATATTTATTATAAAATACTATTTAAGTATTTAAATTCTTTCAATTCCTGGAGAACCCCTTTAGCATCCACTAATCACATGTCCAGGACTCTTCACCCGATTCCCTCCGGAGTAGAGTTGAGCGAACACCTGGATGTTCGGGTTCGAGAAGTTCGCCCGAACTTCCCGAAAATGTTCGGGTTCGGGATCCGAACTCAACCCGAACTTCACCCGAACCCCATTGAAGTCAATGGGGACCTGAACTTTTGGGCACTAAAAAGGCTGTAGAATAGCCCATGAAAGGGCTAGAGGGCTGCAAAAGAAGGCAAAATGTAATTAAATCCCCTGCAAAGAAATGTGGATAGGGACATGACTTAAAATAAAATAAATAAAAATTTACCAATATCAATTGGCAACTTTGAGGAGGAGAAGGTGGAATAGGAGGTTGTGGTGGCATCAGGTGGGAATGCTATGGGAATTGATGTTCTCATCTCAGCCAAAAAGGATTCATGTCTGCCTGCAGTGCCACAGGCCTCATTCACAGACTCAGGGCCATGGCACCTGCAAAGAGGAGAGCGGTCCCGTAACAGCAACACAGGCCTCAGGTCAACCTGCAATGGAACAGGCCATTATCATTTATGTAGGCCCCTGACACCCAGACAATGGGGCGGTCATTAGACAGTAAAAAGACAGCAAGTACATAAAAGTTAGGCCCCTGACACCCAGACAGAGGAGAGAGGTCCCATAGCAGCAAAAGAGGCATCATGTCACCCACCAATGGAAAAGGCCACTTTTAGTTATTTAGGCCCCAGACAGAGGAGAGATGTCCCAAAGCAGAGAATCAAGCTTCATGTCACCCACCAATGGAGAAGGCCACTTTCAGATATTTAGGCCCCTGGCACCCAGACGGAGGAGAGGTTCATTCAACTTTGGGTTGCCCCGCAAAATAATGGTAAAATTAAAAAAAGAGGATTCAATAAAGAAGTGCCCTGGAGTACAAGAATATATGGTTAAGGGGAGGTAGTTATAAATGTCTATTCTGCACAAGGGATGGACAGGTCCCGTGGGATCCATGCCTGGTTCATTTTTATGAACGTCAGCTTGTCCACGTTGGCTTCGTTTGTCAGTAATGACGTCGCCTGCCGTGCTAAATACACGTTCAGACAAAACGTTGACCACCGGGCAGGCCAGCACCTCCAAGGCATAAAATGCTAGCTCTGGCCACGTGGACAATTTGGAGACCCAGAAGTTGAATGGGGCCGAACCATCAGTCAGTAGGGGTGTGAACACATACTGTTCAACCATGTTAGTGAAATGCTGCCTCCTGCTAACACGTTCCGTATCAGGTGGTGGTGCAGTTAGCTGTGGAGTGGTGACAAAACTTTTCCACATCTCTGCCATGCTAACCCTGCCCTCAGAGGAGCTGGCTGTGACACAGCTGCGTTGGTGACCTCTCGCTCCTCCTCTGCCTTCACCTTGGGCTTCCACTTGTTCCCCTGTGACATTTGTGAATGCTCTCAGTAGCGCGTCTACCAACGTGTGCTTGTACTCGCGCATCTTCCTATCACGCTCCAGTACAGGAAGTAAGGTGGGCACATTGTCTTTGTCACGGGGATCCAGCAGGGTGGCAACCCAGTAGTCCACACGTTAAAATGTGGGCAACTCTGCTGTCGTTGCGCAGGCACTGCAGCATGTAGTCGCTCGTGTGTGCCAGGCTGCCCAGAGGTAAGGACAAGCTGTCCTCTGTGGGAGGCATATAGTCATTGTCCTCCGTTTCCCCCCAGCCACGCACCAGTGATGGGCCCGAGCTGCGTTGGGTGCCACCCCACTGTGAACATGCTTCATCCTCCTCCACCTCCTCATCCTCATCCTCCAGTAGTGGGCCCTGGCTGGCCACATTTGTACCTGGCCTCTGCTTTTGCAAAAAACTCCCTCTGAGCCACTTCTAAGAGACTGGCCTGAAAGTGCTAAAAATGACCCCCCTTCTTCCTCCTCCTCCTCCTGGGCCACCTCCTCTTCCATCATCGCCCTAAGTGTTTTCTCAAGGAGACATAGAAGTGGTATTGTAATGCTGATAACGGCGTCATCGCCACTGGCCATGTTGGTGGTACTCGAAACAGGGCACACAGGTCTCGCATGGAGGCACAGTCATTGGTGGTGAAGTGGTGCTGTTCCGCAGTGCGACTGACGCGTGCGTGCTGCAGCTGAAACTCCACTATGGCCTGCTGCTGCTCGCACAGTCTCTCCAGCATGTGCAAGGTGGAGTTCCACCTGGTGGGCACTTCGCAAATGCTGCGGTGAGCGGGAAGGCCGAAGTTACGCTGTAGCGCAGACAGGCGAGCAGCGGCAGGATGTGAATGCCGAAAGCGCGCACAGACGGCCCTCACTTTATGCAGCAGCACTGACATGTCGGGGTAGTTGTGAATGAACTTCTGCACCACCAAATTCAGCACATGTGCCAGGCAAGGGATGTGCGTCGAATCGGCTAGTCCCAGAGCTGCGACGAGATTTCGCCCATTATCGCACACCACCAGGCCGGCTTGAGGCCCACCGGCAGCAACCACGCGTCGTTCTGTTGTTCAATACCCCGCCACAACTCCTGCGCGGTGTGGGGCCTGTCCCCCAAACATATGAGTTTCAGAACGGCCTGCTGACGTTGGTGGTGAAGGTGTGTGGCTGACTGGATGAGCAGGTGGAAGAAGGGAGGAGGAAGTCGAGTAGGAGGAGGAGGCTACAGGAGGCAAAGAATGATGCCCTGCGATCCTTGGCGGTGGAAAGACGTGCGCCAAAGAACTCTTTGCCTGGGGACCAGCCGCCACTACATTTACCCAGTGTGCAGTTAGGGAGATATAGTGTCCCTGGCCGTGCTTACTGGTCCACGTATCTGTGGTTAGGTGGACCTTGCCACAGATGGCGTTGCGCAGTGCACACTTGATTTTATCGGATACTCCGTATCCTAAGGGAATTAAGTGATGTCATAGCCAGACCTTTATTTCTGATATTTACGGACTCTATACTGACAGGGACTGTTCCACAGGATTGGCGCATAGCAAATGTGGTGCCAATATTCAAAAAGGGTCCAAAACAGAGCCTGGAAATTATAGGCCGGTAAGTTTAACATCTGTTGTGGGTAAACTGTTTGAAGGGTTTCTAAGAGATGCTATTTTGGAGTATCTCAATGAAAATAAGCAAATATATCAGCATGGCTTCATGAGGGACCAGTCATGCCAATCGAAATTAATCAGCTTTTATGAGGAGGTAAGTTCTAGACTTGACAGCGGCGAATCAATGGATGTCGTATATCTGGACTTCTCCAAAGCATTTGACACTGTATCTCATAAAAGGTTAGTATATGAAATGAGGATGCTCAGACTGGGAGAAAGTGTCTGTATGTGGGTAAGTAACTGGCTGAGTGACAGAAAACAGAGGGTGGTTATTAACGGTAGATACTCAGATTGGGTCACTGTCACTAGTGGGGTACCTCAGGGGGTCAGTATTGGGCCCTATTCTCTTCAATATATTTATTAATGATCTTGTAGAAGGCCTGCACAGTAAAATATTTATTTTTGCAGATGACACTAAACTGTGTAAAGTAATTAACACTGAAGAGGACAGTTTTCTGCTACAGAGGGATCTGGATAGATTGGAGGCTTGGGCAGAGAAATGGCAGATGAGGTTTAACACTGACCAATGTAAAGTTATGCACATGGGAAGGAATAATGCAAGTCACCCGTACATATTAAATGGTAAAACACTCTGTAACACTGACATGGAAAAGGATCTAGGAATTTTAATAAACAGCAAATTAACCTCTTAGGACACAGGGCGTACAGGTACGCCCTAATGTCGAGTCCTAACCACTTCAGCCCCCTAGCTTAAACACCCTTAATGACCAGGCCACTTTTTACAATTCTGCACTACACTACTTTCACCGTTTATTGCTCCGTCATGCAACTTACCACCTAAATGAATTTTACCTCCTTTTCTTCTCACTAATAGAGCTTTCATTTGGTGGTATTTCATTGCTGCTGACATTTTTACTTTTTTGCTATTAATCAAAAATGACCGAAATTTTTGCAAAAAATGACATTTTCACTCTCTGTTGTAAATTTATTTTAAAAATCTACATTTCTATATAATTTTTCTCTAAATTTATTGTTCTACATGTCTTTGATATAAAAAAATCCAATAAGCTGTATATTTATTGGTTTGGGTAAAAGTTATAGCGTTTACAAACTATGGTGCAAAAAGTGAATTTCGGCATTTTGAAGCAGCTCTGACTTTCTGAGCATCTGTCATGTTTCTTCAGGTGCTAGAATGTCAGAATAGTATAAATACGCCCCAAATGACACCATTTTAGATAGAAGACACCCCAAAGTATTCGCAGAGGGGCATGGTAAGTTCATGTATGATTTCATTTTTTCACAAGTTAGCGGAAAATGACACTTTCTGAGGAAAAAAATAATAATATAAAGTTTCCATTTCTGCTAACTTCTGGCAAAAAAAATAAAAATCTCAGACGGACTCACTATGCCCCTCAGTGAATACCTTGGGGTGTCTACTTTCCAAAATGGGGTCATTTGTGGGGTGTTTGTACTGTTCTGGCATTTTGGCGGGGCTAAATTGTGAGCAGCCATGTAAAAGCTAAAGGTACTCGTTGGAATTTGGGCCCTTTGCGCACCCAGGCTGCAAAAAGTGGCACTCATGTGGTATCGCCGTACTCAGGAGAAGTAGGGCAATGAGTTTTGGGGTGTATTTTTACATATACCCATGTTGGGTGAGAGAAATATCTCTGTAAACTGACAACTTTGTATAAAAAATTTAAAAAGTTGTCGTTTACAGAGATATTTCTCACACCCAGCAGGAGTATATATAAATACACCCCAAACACATTGCCTACTTCTCCTGAGTACGGCGATACCACATGTGTGACACTTTGCAGCCTGAAGTGCTAAAGGCCTAAATTCAATGAGTACCTTTAGGATTTCACAGGGCATTTTACGCATTTGGATTCAGACTTCTTCTCACGCTTTAGGGGCCCCTAAAATGCCAGGGCAGTATAAATACCCCACATGTGACCCCATTTTGGAAAGAAGACACCCCAAGGTATTCCGTGAGGGGTATGGTGAGTTCATGTAAAATTTTATTTTTGTCACAAGTTAGTGGAATATGAGACTTTATTATAAAAACTAAATAAAAAAATATATATATCAATTTCCGCTAACTTGTGCCAAAAATAAAAATTCTGTGAACTCGCCATGCCCCTCACAGAATACCTTGGGGTGTCTTCTTTCCAAAATGGGGTCACATGTGGGGTATTTATACTGCCCTGGCATTTTAGGGGCCCTAAAGCGTGAGAATCCAAATGCGTAAAAATGCCCTGTGAAATCCTAAAGGTACTCATTGGTTTTAGGGCCCCTTTGCGCATCTTGGCTGCAAAAAGTGTCACTCATGTGGTATCGCCATACTCAGGAGAAGTAGGGCAATGTGTTTTGGGGTGTATTTTTACATATGCCCATACTGTGTGTGAGAAATATCGCTGTAGCGACAACTTTTTACATTTTTTATTCAAAGTTGTCAATTTACAGAGATATTTCTCTCACAGCATGGGTATATGTAAAAATACACCCCAAACACATTGCCTACTTCTCGAGTGCAGCGATACCACATGTGTGCCACTTTTGCAGCAAGATCGCAAAGAGCCCTAATCCAATGAGTACCTTTTAGGAGGGCATTTTACGCATTTTCTTCTCACGCTTTAGGGCCCCTAAAATGCCAGGGCAGTATAAATACCCACATGTGACCCCATTTTGGAAAGAAGACACCCCAAGGTATTCCATGAGGGGCATGGCGAGTTCATAGAAGATTTTTTTTGGCACAAGTTAGCGGAAATTGATTTTTATTATTTTTTCTCACAAAGTCTCCCTTTCCGCTAACTTTTGACTAAAAGTTTAATTTTCATGGACTCACTATGCCCTCAGCAATACCTTGGGGTGTCTTCTTTCCAAAATGAGTCACATGTGGGGTATTTACTGCCCTGGCATTTAAGGAGCCTAAAGCGTGAGAAGAAAATGCGTAAAAATGCCCTCCTAAGGTACTCATTGAGATTTGGGCCCCTTTGCGCATCTTGGCTGCAAAGAAGTGTCACTCATGTGGTATCGCCGTACTCAGGAGAAGTAGGGCAATGTGTTTTAGGGTGTATTTTTACATATACCCATGCTGGGTGAGAGAAATATCTCTGTAAATTGACAACTTTGAATAAAAAAATGTAAAAAGTTGTCGTGTACAGCGATATTTCTCACACACAGTATAGGTATATGTAAATACACCCAAACTCATCCTACTCTCTGATGGCGATACTATGTCACTTTGCAGCCAAATAACCCTAATCCATGAGTACCTTTGGATTTCACAGGGCATTTTTATGCATTTGGATTCTCACGCTTTAGGACCCCTAAAATGCCAGGGCAGTATAAATACCCACATGTGACCCATTTTGGAAGAAGACACCCCAAGGTATTCCGTGAGGGGCATGGCGAGTTCACAGAAAAAAATTTTTGGCACAAGTTAGCGGAAATGGATATATATATTTTTTTTACAAAGTCTCATATTCCACTAACTTGTGACAAAAATAAAATTTTACATGAACTCACCATACCCCTCACGGAATACCTTGGGGTGTCTTCTTTCTAAAATGGGGTCACATGTGAGGTGTTTGTACTGCCCTGGCATTTGAGGGTCTCATAATCATTACACGTATGGCCAGCATTAGGAGTTTCTGCGATTCTCCTTATATTGAGCATACGGGTAATGAGATTTTTCCGTTCAGCCTCTGGGCTGAAAAAAAAAAATAAATGAGCGGCACAGATTTTTCATTCGCATCGATCAATGTGGATGAAAAAATCTCTGCCAAATCAGTGACTGCGGTGCGGTGGGCTGGGCGCTAGCTACCTAACAAGTAGCTAACTAACTGGCGGTGATAAGGGACCCTTATGCCCCATTCACACGTCCGCAATTCTGTTTGCGGAGCGGATTGCGGACCCATTCATTTCTATGAGGACAGACTTTGTCCCGCTCGGATCTGGAATTACGGATCCGCGCTTCGGGTCTGCACTTCCGTTCCGCAAAAATATAGAACATGTCCTATTCTTGTCTGCAATTGCGGACAAGAAAAGCATTTTCTATATAGTTCTGGCAATGTGCGGATCTGCAAAATGCGGAAAGCACATTGCCGGTGTCCGTGTTTTGAGGATCTGCGGATCCCTGTGGATCAGATCCGCGGATCCGTGGATCAGATCCGCGGATCAGATCCGCGGATCCGTGAATCTACTGATCCGCAAAACACATATGGGCGTCTGAACAAGGGGTGTGATCAATGACAGGGGGTGATTAGTGACAGGGGGTGATCAAGGGGTTAATAAGTGTGGGGGTAGGTTAGTGTAGTGTTTGGTGCAACTTTACATACCTACCTGGTCCTCTGGTGAGTCGATCCCAGTAAATGGGACCACCAGAGGACCAGGTAGACAGGTATATCAGACGCTGTTAACAAAACAGCGTCTGATATACCTGTTTGATCTGATTTATGATGGGCCCGAGCTGCGTTGGGTGCCACCCCACTGTGAACATGCTTCATCCTCCTCCACCTCCTCATCCTCCAGTAGTGGGCCCTGGCTGGCCACATTTGTACCTGGCCTCTGCTTTGCAAAAAACTCCCTCTGAGCCACTTCTAAGAGACTGGCCTGAAAGTGCTAAAATGACCCCCCTTCTTCCTCCTCCTCCTCCTGGGCCACCTCCTCTTCCATCATCGCCCTAAGTGTTTTCTCAAGGAGACATAGAAGTGGTATTGTAATGCTGATAACGGCGTCATCGCCACTGGCCATGTTGGTGGTACTCGAAACAGGGCACACAGGTCTCGCATGGAGGCACAGTCATTGGTGGTGAAGTGGTGCTGTTCCGCGAGTGCGACTGAGCGCGTGCGTGCTGCAGCTGAAACTCCACTATGGCCTGCTGCTGCTCGCACAGTCTCTCCAGCATGTGCAAGGTGGAGTTCCACCTGGTGGGCACTCGCAAATGTGGCGGTGAGCGGGAAGGCCGAGGTTACGCTGTAGCGCAGACAGGCGAGCAGCGGCAGGATGTGAATGCCGAGCGCGCACAGACGGCCCTCACTTTATGCAGCAGCTCTGACATGTCGAGGTAGTTGTGAATGAACTTCTGCACCACCAAATTCAGCACATGTGCCAGGCAAGGGATGTGCGTCAAATCGGCTAGTCCCAGAGCTGCGACGAGATTTCGCCCATTATCGCACACCACCAGGCCGGCTTGAGGCCCACCGGCAGCAACCACGCGTCGTTCTGTTGTTCAATACCCCGCCACAACTCCTGCGCGGTGTGGGGCCTGTCCCCCAAACATATGAGTTTCAGAACGGCCTGCTGACGTTGGTGGTGAAGGTGTGTGGCTGACTGGATGAGCAGGTGGAAGAAGGGAGGAGGAAGTCGAGTAGGAGGAGGAGGCTACAGGAGGCAAAGAATGATGCCCTGCGATCCTTGGCGGTGGAAAGACGTGCGCCAAAGAACTCTTTGCCTGGGGACCAGCCGCCACTACATTTACCCAGTGTGCAGTTAGGGAGATATAGTGTCCCTGGCCGTGCTTACTGGTCCACGTATCTGTGGTTAGGTGGACCTTGCCACAGATGGCGTTGCGCAGTGCACACTTGATTTTATCGGATACTCCGTATCCTAAGGGAATTAAGTGATGTCATAGCCAGACCTTTATTTCTGATATTTACGGACTCTATACTGACAGGGACTGTTCCACAGGATTGGCGCATAGCAAATGTGGTGCCAATATTCTAAAGGGTCCAAAACAGAGCCTGGAAATTATAGGCCGGTAAGTTTAACATCTGTTGTGGGTAAACTGTTTGAAGGGTTTCTAAGAGATGCTATTTTGGAGTATCTCAATGAAAATAAGCAAATATATCAGCATGGCTTCATGAGGGACCAGTCATGCCAATCGAAATTAATCAGCTTTTATGAGGAGGTAAGTTCTAGACTTGACAGCGGCGAATCAATGGATGTCGTATATCTGGACTTCTCCAAAGCATTTGACACTGTATCTCATAAAAGGTTAGTATATGAAATGAGGATGCTCAGACTGGGAGAAAGTGTCTGTATGTGGGTAAGTAACTGGCTGAGTGACAGAAAACAGAGGGTGGTTATTAACGGTAGATACTCAGATTGGGTCACTGTCACTAGTGGGGTACCTCAGGGGTCAGTATTGGGCCCTATTCTCTTCAATATATTTATTAATGATCTTGTAGAAGGCCTGCACAGTAATATATTTATTTTTGCAGATGACACTAAACTGTGTAAAGTAATTAACACTGAAGAGGACAGTTTTCTGCTACAGAGGGATCTGGATAGATTGGAGGCTTGGGCAGAGAAATGGCAGATGAGGTTTAACACTGACCAATGTAAAGTTATGCACATGGGAAGGAATAATGCAAGTCACCCGTACATATTAAATGGTAAAACACTCGGTAACACTGACATGGAAAAGGATCTAGGAATTTTAATAAACAGCAAATTAACCTCTTAAGGACACAGGGCGTACAGGTACGCCCTAATGTCCGAGTCCTTAACCACTTCAGCCCCCCTAGCTTAAACACCCTTAATGACCAGGCCACTTTTTACAATTCTGCACTACACTACTTTCACCGTTTATTGCTCCGTCATGCAACTTACCACCTAAATGAATTTTACCTCCTTTTCTTCTCACTAATAGAGCTTTCATTTGGTGGTATTTCATTGCTGCTGACATTTTAACTTTTTTTGCTATTAATCAAAAATGACCGAAATTTTTGCAAAAAAATGACATTTTTCACTCTCTGTTGTAAATTTATTTTAAAAAATCTACATTTCTATATAATTTTTTCTCTAAATTTATTGTTCTACATGTCTTTGATAAAAAAAAATCCAATAAGTGTATATTTATTGGTTTGGGTAAAAGTTATAGCGTTTACAAACTATGGTGCAAAAAAGTGAATTTCGGCATTTTGAAGCAGCTCTGACTTTCTGAGCATCTGTCATGTTTCTTCAGGTGCTAGAATGTCAGAATAGTATAAATACGCCCCAAATGACACCATTTTAGATAGAAGACACCCCAAAGTATTCGCAGAGGGGCATGGTAAGTTCATGTATGATTTCATTTTTTTTCACAAGTTAGCGGAAAATGACACTTTCTGAGGAAAAAAATAATAATATAAAGTTTCCATTTCTGCTAACTTCTGGCAAAAAAATAAAAAATCTCAGACGGACTCACTATGCCCCTCAGTGAATACCTTGGGGTGTCTACTTTCCAAAATGGGGTCATTTGTGGGGTGTTTGTACTGTTCTGGCATTTTGGCGGGGCTAAATTGTGAGCAGCCATGTAAAAGCTAAAGATACTCGTTGGAATTTGGGCCCCTTTGCGCACCCAGGCTGCAAAAAAGTGGCACACATGTGGTATCGCCGTACTCAGGAGAAGTAGGGCAATGAGTTTTGGGGTGTATTTTTACATATACCCATGTTGGGTGAGAGAAATATCTCTGTAAACTGACAACTTTGTATAAAAATTTAAAAAGTTGTCGTTTACAGAGATATTCTCACACTAGCAGGGGCATATATAAAATACACCCCAAAACACGTGCCTACTCTCCTGAGTACGGCGATACCCATGAGTGACACTTTGCAGCCTGAATGTAAGGCAAATCCATGAGTACCTTTAGGATTTCACAGGGCATTTTGACGCATTTGGATTCCAGACTACTTCTCACGCTTTAGGGGACCCTAAAATGCCAGGGCAGTATAAATACCCCACATGTGACCCCATTTTGGAAAGAAGACACCCCAAGGTATTCCGTGAGGGGTATGGTGAGTTCATGTAAAATTTTATTTTTTGTCACACGTTAGTGGAATATGAGACTTTATTATAAAAAACTAAATAAAAAAATATATATATCAATTTCCGCTAACTTGTGCCAAAAAATAAAAATTCTATGAACTCGCCATGCCCCTCACAGAATACCTTGGGGTGTCTTCTTTCCAAAATGGGGTCACATGTGGGGTATTTATACTGCCCTGGCATTTTAGGGGCCCTAAAGCGTGAGAATCCAAATGCGTAAAAATGCCCTGTGAAATCCTAAAGGTACTCATTTGTTTTAGGGCCCCTTTGCGCATCTTGGCTGCAAAAAAGTGTCACACATGTGGTATCGCCAAACTCAGGAAAAGTGGGGCAATGTGTTTTGTGGTGTATTTTTATATATGCCCATACTTTGTGTGAGAAATATCGCTGTAAACGACAACTTTTTACATTTTTTTATTCAAAGTTGTCAATTTACAGAGATATTTCTCTCACCCAGCATGGGTATATGTAAAAATACACCCCAAAACACATTGCCCTACTTCTCCTGAGTACGGCGATACCACATGTGTGCCACTTTTTTGCAGCCAAGATGCGCAAAGGGGCCCTAATTCCAACGAGTACCTTTTAGGAGGGCATTTTTACGCATTTTTCTTCTCACGCTTTAGGGCCCCTAAAATTCCAGGGCAGTATAAATACCCCACATGTGACCCCATTTTGGAAAGAAGACACCCCAAGGTATTCCATGAGGGGCATGGCGAGTTCAAAGAAGATTTTTTTTTTTGGCACAAGTTAGCGGAAATTGATTTTTTATTATTTTTTCTCACAAAGTCTCCCTTTCCGTTAACTTTTGACTAAAAGTTTAATTTTTCATGGACTCACTATGCCCCTCAGCGAATACCTTGGGGTGTCTTCTTTCCAAAATGGGGTCACATGTGGGGTATTTATACTGCCCTGGCATTTTAAGGGCCCTAAAGCGTGAGAAGAAAAATGCGTAAAAATGCCCTCCTAAAAGGTACTCATTGGAATTAGGGCCCCTTTGCGCATCTTGGCTGCAAAAAAGTGTCACTCATGTGGTATCGCCGTACTCAGGAGAAGTAGGGCAATGTGTTTTGGGGTGTATTTTTACATATACCCATGCTGGGTGAGAGAAATATCTCTGTAAATTGACAACTTTGAATAAAAAAATGTAAAAAGTTGTCGTGTACAGCGATATTTCTCACACACAGTATAGGTATATGTAAAAATACACCCCAAAACTCATTGCCCTACTTCTCCTGAGTACGGCGATACCCCATGTGTGACACTTTTTTGCAGCCAAGATGCGCAAAGGGGCCCTAATTCCCATGAGTACCTTTGGATTTCACAGGGCATTTTTATGCATTTGGATTCTCACGCTTTAGGACCCCTAAGATGCCAGGGCAGTATAAATACCCCACATGTGACCCATTTTGGAACGAAGACACCCCAAGGTATTCGCGGAGGGGCATGGCGAGTTCACAGAAAAAAATTTTTTTAGCAGAAGTTAGCGGAAATTGATATATATATTTTTTATTCCACTAACTTGTGACAAAAAATAAAATTTTACATGAACTCACCATACCCCTCACGGAATACCTTGGGGTGTCTTCTTTCTAAAATGGGGTCACATGTGAGGTTTTTGTACTGCCCTGGCATTTGAGGGTCTCCGCAATCATTACACGTATGGCCAGCATGAGGAGTTTCTGCGATTCTCCTTATATTGAGCATACGGGTAATGAGATTTTTTTTTCCGTTCAGCCTCTGGGCTGAAAAAAAAAATAAATGAACGGCATAGATTTTTTCATTCGCATCGATTACTGTGGATGAAAAAATCTCTGACAAAATCAGTGACTGCGGTGCGGTGGGCTGGGCGCTAGCTACCTAACAAGTAGCTAGCTAACTGGCGGTGAGAATGGACCCTTAGGCCCCATTCACACGTCCGCAATTCTGTTTGCGGAACGGAATTGCGGACCCATTCATTTCTATGGGGACAGACTTTGTCCCGCTCGGATCTGGAATTACGGATCCACGCTTCCGGGTCTGCACTTCCGTTCCGCAAAAATATAGAACATGTCCTTTTCTTGTCTGCAATTGCGGACAAGAAAAAGCATTTTCTATATAGTTCTGGCAATGTGCGGATCTGCAAAATGCGGAAAGCACATTGCCGGTGTCCGTGTTTTGAGGGTCTGCGGATCCCTGTGGATCAGATCCGCGGATCCGTGGATCAGATCCGCGGATCCGTGAATCCACTGATCCGCAAAACACATATGGACGTCTGAACAAGGGGTGTGATCAATGACAGGGGGGTGATTAGTGACAGGGGGTGATCAAGGGGTTAATAAGTGTGGGGGGGGGGGGTTAGTGTAGTGTTTGGTGCAACTTTACATACCTACCTGGTCCTCTGGTGGTCGATCCCAGTAAATGGGACCACCAGAGGACCAGGTAGGAGGTATATCAGACGCTGTTAACAAAACAGCGTCTGATATACCTGTTTGATGCGATTTAATTCGCATCTACAGCCTGCCAGCGATGGATTATCTCTGGCAGGCTGTACTAACACTTCTGAGACGCTCGGAACTGTGCACGCGCGTGCGTTCACAGGAAATCTCGCCTCTCGTCTGATCAGAACTACAGGACCGCCCGCCGGACGCATCCGTGCGTTAGGCGGTCCTGTAGTGGTTAAGGACACAGGGCGTACCTGTACGCCCTGTGTTGAAACTGCTACTGCGCCAGATCTGGGCGCGGTAGCAACATGGTTCCTGCTGATGTAGATCAGCAGGAACCATGTTCTAATGCCGAGGGGGGTCATGTGACCCCCATATCGGCGATCGCTGCAAACCGCAGGTCAATTCAGACCTGCGGTTTGCAGCGGTTTTAGCTATCTCTGATCTGGATCAGAGAGTTAATTGCCCCAAAGATATTTATTTTAACCCCCCCTGCAGCCCCCAATCTTGTTATGGCTGCGGGGGTGCAGGGGGGTGGTTGCGGCAGGAGGCGGGCGGTTCGGCAGGCGGGATCGCAATAGCAATCCCCCGCCTGTCTCCCTTGTAATAATTCCCTGGTGTCCCTGGTGTAACTGTGCTGCAGATGCCAGCTGTTTAACCCCTTCCTTACCGCGGTCCGGATGGACCGCGGTATGGAAGGTGTTAACAGGGAGGGAGCTCCCTCCCTCTCCCATCGGAGGGCTGCTGTGCCTTTGCAGCCCCCCCCCCCAGGATGGGATCGTAGAGGGAGGGAGCTCCCCTCCCTCCCGATCCATCACCCACTGCTCTCTAATTCAGAAGCGTCCTGCTTGCCATGGTATAGTAAGGCCTCTTTCACACTAGCGTTTTAGCGATCCGTCCTCGGGTCTCTAGGACGGAAAGCTACTGATCAGGATTATCCTAATGCATCCTGAATGGAGAGCAGTCCGTTCAGGATGCATCAGGATGTCTTCCGTTCAGTATGTCAACGTTTTTGGACGTTGACAAAAGCGCAGCATGCTGCGGATTTGTCTCCGTCCAAAAATCCGGAAGACATGCCGTAACGCCGGATCCGGAATTAATGCCCATTGAAAGGCATTAGTCCGGATCCGGCCTTTAGCTAAACGTCGTTTCCGCGCATCGCCGGATCCGACGTTTAGCTTTTTGTCAGTGGTTACTATGGCAGCCAGGACGCTAAAGTCCTGGTTGCCATAGTAAAGAGTAGGTTGAGCGGGGGAGCGGCATACTTACATTCCGTGCGGCTCCCGGGACGCTCCAGGATGACGTCAGGGCGCCCCAGTGCATAGATCACGTGATCGCATGGATCACGTGATCCATGCGCATGGGGCGCTCTGACATCATTCAGGAGCGCCCCGGGAGCCGAACGGAATGTAAGTATGCCGCTCCGCCGCTCCCCACTGCTACTATGGCAACCAGGACGCTAGTAGCGTCCTGGCTGCCATAGTTACACTGAAAGCATTTTGAAGACTGATCAGTCTTCAAATGCTTTCAGTTCACTTGCGTTGTGCTGGATCCGGCGTGCACTTCGGCGACGAAAGTGCACGCCGGATCTTCACACCGCAAGTGTGAAAGAGGCCTGACTCTGGTCAGACTTCTGCTAAAGGCAGAAGTCTGACCAGACTGTGAAAAGTAAAAAATACAGTGCAGTACACTATATAGTGTACTGTACTGTATTATATAGACACCAGATCCACTGGATCTACAAGAACCAAGTGGGTCTGGGTCCAAAAAAATGTAAAAAAGTGAAAAAAAAAAAAACCCACAAATCACTGAATAAAAAGTAAAAAAAATAAAATACACTGCACATATTAGGTATCGCCGCGTCTGTAAAAAACAGCTCTATAAAAATATCACATGACTGAACCCCTCAGGTGAACGCCATAAAAAAAAAAACCAAAAATGGTGTAAATAAGCCATTTTTTGGCACCTTACATCACTAAAAGTGTAATACAAAGCGATCAAAAAGGCGTATGCCTCCCAAAATAGTACCAATCTAACCGCCATCTCATCCCGCAAAAAATGAGCCCCTTCATAAAACAATTGCCCATAAAATAAAAAAACTATGCCTCAGACTAAAACATGATTTTTTTTGTTTCAAAAATGCTTTTTAGTGTTAAATGTAAAAAAATATGGGTATCTCCACGTCCGTAAGAATCTGCTCTATAAAAATATCACATGACCTAACCCCTCAAGTAAACACTGTAAAAAAAAAAAACTTTGTCAAAAAGCCATTTTTTGTCACCTTACATCACAAAAAGTGTAATAGCAAGCGATCAAAAAGTCATATGACCCCCCCAAATAGTGCCAATCTAACCGCCACCTCATCCTGCAAAAATTATACCCAACCTGAGACAATCGCCTAAAAACTGAAAAAAATATGGCTCTCAGACTATGGAGACACTAAAACATGTTTTTTTTTTTTTTGTTTCAAAAAGGATATTATTGTGTAAAACCAGAATAAATAAAAAGTAGACATATTAGGTATTGTCGCGTCCGTAACAACCTGCTCTATAAAAATATAACATGACCTAACCCCTCAGGTGAACGCCATAAACATAAAAAATAAAAACGTTGTAAAAAAAGCAATTTTTTTGTCACCTTACATCACAAAAAGTGTAATAGCAATTGATCAAAAAGTCATATGACCCCCCCAAATAGTGCCAATCTAACCGCCACCTCATCCTGCAAAAATTATACTCAACCTGAGACAATCGCCTAAAAACTGAAAAAAATATGGCTCTCAGACTATGGAGACACTAAAACATGTTTTTTTTTTGTTTCAAAAAGGATATTATTGTGTAAAACCAAAATAAATTAAAAAAAGTATACATATTGGGTATCGTCGCGTTCGTAACGACCTGCTCTATAAAAATATAACATGACCTAACCCCTCAGGTGAACGCCGTAAACATAAAAAATAAAACGTAAAAAAAGTCATTTTTTTGTCACCTTACATCACACAAAGTGTAATAGCAAGTGATCAAAAAGTCATATGCACCCCAAGATAGTACCATTCAAACCGCCATCTCATCCTGCAAAAATTGAGCCCCTACATAGGACAATCGCCAAAAAAAAAAAAAAAAACTATGGCTTTCAGAATGTGGAGACACTAAAAAATCATTTTTTTCAAAAATGCTTTATTATGTAAAACTGAAACAAAAAACCCCAAAAAGTAGTCATATTTGGTATTGTCGCGTCCGTAACAACCTGCTCTATAGAAATAGCACACAATCTAACCTGTCAGTTCAACGATGTAAATAACAAAAAATACAAAACTGTCCCAAAACAGCTATTTTTTTGCAAATTATCCATTTTAATCCATTTTTCCAGTAACAAAGCAAGGGTTAACAGCCAAACAAAACTCAATATTTATTGCCCTGATTCTGTAGTTTGCAGAAGCACCCCATATGTGGTCGCAAACTGCTGTATGGCCAAACGGCAGGGCGTAGAAGGAAAGGAACGCTATATGGTTTTTGGAAGGCGGATTTTGCTGGACTGGTTTTTTGACACCATGTCCCATTTGAAGCCCCCCTGATGCACCCCTACAGTAGAAACTCCAAAAAAGTGACCCCATTTTGGAAAGTACGGGATAAGGTGTCAGTTTTGTTGGTACTATTTTAGGGTAAATATGATTTTTGGTTGCTCTATATTACACTTTTTTTGAGGCAAGGTAACAAAAAATTGAAATTCTGAAATGTCATCTTCATTTGCCAATTACTCTTGTGGAACACCTAAAGGGTTAACAAAGTTTGTAAAACCGGTTTTTAATACCTTGAGGGGTGTAGTTTCTTAGATGGAGTCACTTTTATGGAGTTTCTACTCTAGGGGTGCATCAGGGGGGCTTCAAACGGGACATGGTGTAAATAAACCAGTCCAGCAAAATCCGCCTTCCAAAAACCATATGGCGTTCCTTTCCTTCTGCGCCCTGCAGTTTGGCCATACAGCAGTTTACGACCACATATGGGGTGTTTCTGCAAACTACAGAATCGGGGCAATAAATATTGAGTTTTGTTTGACTGTTAACCCTTGCTTTGTTACTGGTAAAAATGGATTAAAATTGAAAATTTTCCCAAAAAATCGAAATTCTGAAATTGTATCTCGATTTGCCATTAACTCTTATGGAAAACCTAAAGGGTTAATGACGTTTGTAAAATCAGTTTTGAGTACCTTCAGGAGTGTAGTTTCTAGAATGGGGTCATTTTTGGGTGGTTTCTATTATGTAAGCCTCGCAAAGTGACTTCAGACCTGTACTGGTCCCTAAAAAGTGGGTTTTTGAAAATTTCTGAAAAATGTCAAGATTTGCTTCTAAACTTCTAAGCCTTGTAATGTCCCAAAAAAATGAAATGGCATTCCCAAAATGATCGATACATGAAGTAGACATATGGGGAATGTAAATCAATAACTTTTTTGGGCAGTATTACTATGTATTCTAGAAGTAGAGAAATTGAAACTTGGAAAATTGCAAATTTTTCTAAATTTTTGGTAAATTTGGTATTTTTTAATAAATAAAAATGAAATTTTTCGACTTTATTTTACCACTGTCATGAAGTACAATATGTGACGAAAAAACAATCTCAGAATGGCTTGGATAAGGCCTGGTCCTTAAGGTGAAATAGGGCCGTGTCCTTAAGGGGTTAAGCTGCAAAAACCAGTGTCAGGCAGCTACTGCCAAGGCCAATAAGATAATGGGTTGCATCAAAAGGGGCATAGATGCCCGTGATGAGAACATAGTCCTACCACTTTACAAATCACTAGTCAGACCACACATGGAGTACTGTGTACAGTTCTGGGCTCCTCTGAACAAGGCAGACATAACAGAGCTGGAGAGGGTTCAGAGGAGGGCAACTAAAGTAATAACTGGAATGGGGCAACTACAGTACCCTGAAAGGTTATCAAAATTAGGGTTTTTCACTTTAGAAAAAAGACGACTGAGGGGAGATCTAATAACTATGTATAAATATATCAGGGGTCAGTATAGAAATCTGTCCCATCATCTATTTATCCCCAGGACTGTGACTGTGACGAGGGGACATCCTCTGCGTCTGGAGGAAAGAAGGTTTGTACACAAACATAGAAAAGGATTCTTCACTGTAAGAGCAGTGAGACTATGGAACTCTCTGCCTGAGGAGGTGGTGATGGTGAGTACAATAAAGGAATTCAAGAGGGGACTGGATGTATTTCTGGAGTGTAATAATATTACAGGCTACAGCTACTAGAGAGGGGTCGTTGATCCAGGGAGTTATTCTGATTGCCTGATTGGAGTCGGGAAGGAATTTTTTTCCTCTTAAGTGGGGAAAATTGGCTTCTGCCTCACAGGGGTTTTTTGCCTTCCTCTGGATCAACTTGTAGGAAACAGGCCGAACTGGATTGACAAATGTATTTTTTCGGTCTTATATACTATGTTACTATGTTACTTGGTTGTGCATGGAGAACACGGCTCTCTTGGAGAAGTAGTGGCGGCAGGGAACAACATACTGTGCGACAGCCATCACCATCAGCTGTTTAAAGCTGTCTGTGTTCACCAGCATGAATGACAGCATTTCAAAGGCCAGTAGTTTAGAAATGCTGGCATTCAGGCCCAGGGCTCGAGGGTGGGTAGGTGGGAATTTACGCTTTCTCTCCAATGTTTGTGAGATGGAGAGCTGAACACTGCCGTTTAACATGGTGGAGATGTTTGGTGACTGAGGTGGTGGTGTTGGTGGCACATCCTCTGTTTGGGGGGCGGCAGGTGCCAACAATCCTCCCGAAGCGGAGGAAGAGGCCGAGGCAGCAGCAGAAGAGGGAGCAGGGGGAGCCTGAGTGAGTTCCTTGTTTTTAAGGTGTTTACTCCACTGCATTTCATGCTTTGCATGTAGATTCCTGGTCATGCAGGTTGTGCTAAGGTTCAGAACGTTAATGCCTCGCTTCAGGCTCTGATGGCACAGCGTGCAAACCAGTCGGGTCTTGTCGTCAGCACATTGTTTGAGGAAGTGCCATGCCAGGGAACTCCTTGAAGCTGCCTTTGGGGTGCGAGGTCCCTGGTGGTGGTAGCCAGTAGCAGGCGAACTCTCTTGGCGGCGGCTGTTCTGCTTTTGCACCCTGCTCCCTCTTTTGCACCCTGCTCTCTTTTGCACCCTGCTCCCTCTTTTGCTACGCTGTTGGCTTGGTCTCACCACTGCCTCTTCCTCTGAACTATGAAAGTCAGTGGCACGACCTTCATTCCATGTGGGGTCTAGGACCTCATCGTCCCCTGCATCGTCTTCCACACAGTCTTCCTCCCTGACCTCCTGTTCGGTCTGCACACTGCAAAAAGACGCAGCAGTTGGCACCTGTGTTTCGTCATCATCAGAGATGTGCGGACTCTGATGAGGTGGTATCCCCATGTCCTCATCATCAGGAAACAAAAGTGGTTGTGCGTCAGTGCATTCTATGTCTTCCACCACTGGGGAAGGGCTAGGTGGATTCCCTTGGGAAACCCTGCCAACAGAGTCTTCAAACAGCATAAGAGACTGCTGCATAACTTAAGGCTCAGACAGTTTCCCTGATATGCATGGGGGTGATGTGACAGACTGGGCTTGGTTTTCAGGCGCCACCTGTGCGCTTTCTGCAGAAGACTGGGTGGGAGATAATGTTGTGAACATGCTGGATCCACTGTCGGACACCCAATTGACTAGTGCCTGTACTTGCTCAGGCCTTACCATCCTTAGAACGGCATTGGGCCCCACCAAATATCACTGTAAATTCTGGCGGGTACTGGAACCTGAGGTAGTTGGTTCTATAGGACGTGTGGCTGTGGCAGAGGGTCCACTAACAACACCATGACCATGTCCGTGTCCCTTACTAGATGTTTTCCTCATTGTTCAAATTCAGGTCTTTTTTTTACAGGCACCTAACACTATCTGGCTATCTATTTATGTACCGTATTACACTAATCCAGGCACAGCAGTAACCACAGATTTAGGGGAATATCAATTGTAGGCCTAGTATTTAGGCCCTGGATGAAAGGTATCCTTTTACGGACAGATTTACACTTTGAGATGCACAGTAGTGTTTGAAAAAATATATAGGATTATGCTTTCAGCACTTGTATTTTAACACTTTGTGTAATATACACTTTGTGTAATATACGGACAGATTTACACTTGGCCTGCAACAGCTGGAACACCAGATTTTGGGTATTGCTATTTTGGCAATTGAATTTCACCTCAGAAAATTATCTATCCTTTGACGGACACTATTAAACTTGGCCAGCCACTGCTGGGACACCAGATTTACGGTATTGCTATTTTGTCAATTGAATTTCACCCCAGAAAAAAATATATCCTTTGCTGGACACTATTAAATTTGGCGAGCCACTGCTGGGACACCAGATTTAGGCGATTGCTATTTTGACAATTGAATTTCATCACAGAAAAAAATCTATCCTTTGCCAGACAGCAGACAGTATTACGCTTCGCTAGCCACAGCTGGAACACCAGATTTAGGGGATTGCTATTTTGGCAATTGAATTTAACCCTCAATAAAATATTGAAATTTCTATCCTGAGTTTATAGTGGTGACAATAAGCACAGCCAAGCCCCTGATGTAGGATATAGCAACAAAAAAAAACTAGTATTGATGGATTGATGGACTTGGTGGCAGCTTGTGTTGGTGCACCACAAGACACAAAATGGCTGCTGATCAGAAAAAAGTGACAGAAAAACGCTCTGTGCAGCCTAAAAACCAGTGAGCAATTAACTAGCAGAAGTTGAGTTATTCAGAGCTGTAGATCGATCACTTCATTAGGTGTTTTGGCTGAGTTTTCCCTGCCTAATCTCTCCCTCACAGCAGCTGCATCCTATGCCTACACTAATCAGAGCAGAGTGACGTGCGGCGCTACGTGACTCCAGCTTAAATAGAGGCTGGGTCACATGCTGCACTTGGCCAATCACAGTCATACCATTAGTAGGCATGGCTGTGATGGCTTCTTAGGGCAAGAAGTAAAACGCTAGCTGATTGGCTGCTGTGCAGCCCTTCAGAAAGCAGTAAGAAATTGCCGAACAACGGACCCGAACCCGAACTTTTTTGAAAATGTTCGGGTCTGGAACACCCCAAAATTCGGTACGAACCCGAACTATACAGTTCGGGTTCGCTCATCCCTACTCCTGAGCATTCTGCAAATTATATCACAATCACACAATACCAGACCTTTCCATCAGGCACTGTTGTCTAAAACGTCTTTTTCACGATTTTTCTCTTTCAGCCATTGAGACTCACCAGAGACATAGCTTAAAAACAATGTATATAATCAACATAAGCATAGCAAATTGCATCATTCCTTGTAAGATACCTACACTGAATAAGATGCTAAAGAACTTATTTGGAATGCTCATTGATGTGGTTTACCATTGGGACTAGGAGTATTATCTGCAACCCTACGTTAAAAAACATGTTTAGTGACTGCATTTACGTTTATGTTGTCATGAGGAAGAATGAATGTGACGGTTGTAAGACCACAAGAGTACATGTACAGAATGCTCCAGGTGGGACCCACTTATAGGCCGCCTGGCCACAAACGTAATACCCCCGGCAGTCTGTAAGTGTATGTTTTGCCATACAATAACATGGCACTCATCACAGTGACAGTTAAGCTACTAATATAGACACTATTCTCATATACAGTCGACTACCTTCCATTACCCTAAGGGCAATAAAGGGACTTAGTCCAATCTTCATCCATTCATAGAACTGTATCCTGTATGTAAAGAGTATTATATCTGGAAGGAGGAGGAGTACCGGTCATCAGCTTCTCGTTCTGCGTACCTGGATTGTATTGTACTACATACTTTGCATAGTTTAGCAATACACAAAAACTAAAATTCTACATTATATATACATATGTCAACAAGCTAATGAATAAGACTTGAAATATAGCCCGCAGTATTCCCAAAATCCAGCTCCCTTCTAAATTTTTACATTTACTAGGACTGGATGATGGCTGACAAACTTATTGTCATAGTCATCATTCAACACATTATTTAGAGGCTGAGTACGTGGTAGCAGCATGGTCTGTCCGAGCAGCCACACTTTCAGTAGTTGCATCCCACTTGTCTTCAGGATTCAGGATCCTCTTGCAGTGGATAACGCATATCCAAGCATCCTTGCCCTGGAGCTTCACAGTAGTGGTGGTGACCAACTGGACCTGAGCTGGTTCACTGTATCTTGGCTTCAAGGTCCTCCGGATATGTTTGTCACCACACAATCTCCTGGTTTCAAATTGTGTGTTCCCTGCATGCAGTTGGCATCTGGGATGGAAGATAGAACATGTTTATGGGTTTCAGTTAAATGCTTATGTATTCCCTGTATATACTGAGACAGTGATCCATGAACAACTTGCAGCTGCTGGGAAAAGTACAGTCCTGTCCTTGGGACACTGCCAAAAAGTATTTCATATAGAGACAGTTTCTAATTTCCTCTAGGGGTGACTCTAACTGAATGCAAGACAATAGGTAGAAACTCCACCCCAGGAAAATGTGTATCCTCCATACACTTCTAACTTTATAATCTCAAGGTGCCATTTAAACGTTCCACCCTGCCACTGCTTTGTGAGTGCTAGGGCACATGGGTTGCTATGATCTTTTTCATTAGTTCACCAGTGAAATGTATGCCCCTATCACTTTTTATGGTCTCTGGGGTCCCATATCTACAGACCAATTAACATAAACCTTTTGACCGTGGTTTTAGCAGTTGCCTTGGCCAGGCTATCCTAAAAACAAGTCCACACAGGCCAGAACATACTAACCAAGTACCCACCTTAGGTATCTGTATGTAGTAATATTTAAAATGCATAGATAAGCATTATAGGATACAAGAAGCAATCTATTGACTTAAAAAATGGGAAAAAAATGTTACAAATATAAAAATTCGAATTATTCCACCCTTTCCCTAGAATAAAAAATATATATAAACAATATAAAAGTAAACATCATGGACAATGCCGCATCCGAAAACATGCATACAATAAAAATGTACATTTTTTTTATCCCATACAGCAAATGGCGTAATAGAAAAAATACATTAAAATGGCTGAGTTCCCATTTTTTTGCCACTTCACCATACAAAAAAATGAATAGAAAGTCATACACACCCCAGAATGGTATCAATAAAAACTACAGATTGTTTCACAATAAATGAGCTTTCACACCCCTCTATAAACAAAACTATTAAAAAATTATAGGTGTCAGAATATGGTGATGAAAAGCAAAAAAAAATGTTCCAAAGTTTTTTATTTTTTTTTCAGTATTAAAACACCAGGAAAACTGTATAAATGTGTTATCGCCGTAATCGTACTGGAGAATGAAAGCAACAGGTCCATTTTACCACATATGGGAACACTGTAAAAATAAACAACCCATAAAACTGTGGCAGTTTTTTTTTCAATTTCGCCCCATTTGAATTTTTTTTCCAGCTACATTGTATGCAATACTAAATGGTGTCATTAAATAGTAAATCTTGTCCCAAAAACAAGCCCTTATAACGACTATATAAATGGAAAAATCAAAAAAACTAAAACTGAAAATCGCCGGGGGCTGAAGGGGATAAAGCTTCCTTTTAAGTCAAAACAGCTGAATTATATGTTATCACATATTTTTTGTTAAAAATATTAATGTATATTGTTATTTACAGGAGGTACCCACAAAGGCATCCTCTTATGTGGACAGTGCTCTCAAGCCACTGTGCCAACTTCAGCAGGAGTATGGAAATACAGTAAAAGAAGTAACCAGACAAATATGGCTGAAAGGAGCCCTCTCAGAATGTACACATAAGTGAGTAGACTAATACACTCAATAATTGTAAGACAAGATTGTCTGAACAAATAGTGTACCTTATGTGTGATTTAATTGAAGCTTTGAATTTGGGCTGATTCACACGAACGTATGGTTTCCGTTTCCCTGATTGCGAATCCGCAATAAACGTACACCGTGCCATGTGCATTCCGCATCATGGATGCAGACCCATTCACTTCAATGGGTCCGCAAATCAGGCGGAGCGGTGCGGAACGGAACCTTACGGAAGCACTACGGAGTGCTTCTTTTGGGTTCCGTTCCGTACTTCCTTACTGCAAAAAAATAGAACATGTTCTATCTTTTTGTGGAACGGAGGGATTCCTTTCCGGAAGCCTCAAGAACGTTCTCTGTGCATTGGGGACCGCAAATTGCGGCCCCAATGCATGGAACGGAACACATACTTTCGTGTGAATGAGCCCTTTCATGTCAATATTCTTGTATGCTCTAGTTGTATCGTCTAAAATGGGGAGGCCAACTGTTCCTTTATTCTGTTAATTATACGAGAACTGCTCTACCTGATTATATAAAACTAGCAACTTATCTGGTAACTCCCTTACTCTCTCTCATACCAGAGCCATTAAATAACAGAGTAGAGCTCTGCTGGTGCTTGTCTGAATGATCTCTCAAAGTAACTGATTGCCAGAACAGACTGACATGGGCATGGAGAGTTATATCACTGCAGCTGACACCTAGTTTGCACAGTCTCTGGTTTCTTGTCACGTTTTGACAGGACTGAGGGGACACATATAGAATGTCAACAAAAATGTACCGACAGCACCAAATTCTGTATGGATAAGCAGAGTCAGTCCACAATCCCCATCAAGGGTTAGTAGAAATAGAATGTAACTTTTGGGCAGAGTGCATCAATACTATTTCACCATGGAATGCGCAGGTCAGCCACTACGGTTGCATCAAAATACCAATACTGTTTTAATACTTTGAACTCTTTGGTTCAGTAGTGACGTTGCCTGTATTTGCGCAACTTAACAGGTCCGACTAAGAGAACATAGCTAGCAAGTATGCGCTTTCTGTTGCACAGCATGTTCTGATGAGCAGCTTCTCGCTCGCTGCTCTTCTTTTCTCTCAATGGCCGCATACTGCTCCTGTTTGCCAGCCCTATCACAGTGGGATGGGAAGAACGCTATCCTTCTTTCTCCACTGCCACCAATGATCATGTAGATGCAGGCTGAGGGGAGTGTCGGGAAGGGAGGTGAATGGTGTAATGTGCGAGTTGTGACACATAGGGTTCTAATTCTTTCTGATCACAATGCACTGCCTTGTGCCTCCATGCATGTGTTGCTTGCACCATTCAGTCAGGGTTTTTGCAGTGCTGGAATTAATCTCACTTCTGGCAAAGTACAGCTAATTTTTGCTTCTCCTGTTAACTATATGTAGGAACTTTGGTTCAGCAGGGGGGCCTTTTTCAGCAATTTTACCAATCCCAGTGGAAGGGTTTGTCTTTTTCGCCGCTGAACAAGGCTTTATAACTGGGGCTGGTCAGCCACAACATGCTTTACCACAATAATCCATTCTCTGACCGCAAGAAGGATGGTACAAAGTACCTGCAACAGTTTTCAACACTTTCGGCACAATAAAGTCTTTTTACCCAAATACATAAGTAGTTCACAGCAAGAAAACGAGGAATGAATCTTGTTCGTGATTCCAAAATTAATGCAGCTGGTCCAGAAGGGAGTGGAGTGGAGAACAGAAGTGGTGGTAGCAATGTACTCACTCTTTGGCTCCCTGGGGCTGTGAAGTGATGGGAAGGGAGACCCTTTTACCTGTGGGGCACATTCTGGTTCTGGGTCCCTTTGCCTGGTGGTAGCAGAGGGGCGCTTGATGTAAATACAGGGAGTGCAGAATTATTAGGCAAGTTGTATTTTTGAGGAATAATTTTATTATTGAACAACAACCATGTTCTCAATGAACCCAAAAAACTCATTAATATCAAAGCTGAATATTTTTGGAAGTAGTTTTTAGTTTGTTTTTAGTTTTAGCTATTTTAGGGGGATATCTGTGTGTGCAGGTGACTATTACTGTGCATAATTATTAGGCAACTTAACAAAAAACAAATATATACCCATTTCAATTATTTATTTTTACCAGTGAAACCAATATAACATCTCCACATTAACAAATATACATTTCTGACATTCAAAAACAAAACAAAAACAAATCAGTGACCAATATAGCCACCTTTCTTTGCAAGGACACTCAAAAGCCTGCCATCCATGGATTCTGTCAGTGTTTTGATCTGTTCACCATCAACATTGCGTGCAGCAGCAACCACAGCCTACCAGACACTGTTCAGAGAGGTGTACTGTTTTCCCTCCTTGTAAATCTCACATTTGATGATGGACCACAGGTTCTCAATGGGGTTCAGATCAGGTGAACAAGGAGGCCATGTCATTAGTTTTTCTTCTTTTATACCCTTTCTTGCCAGCCACCCTGTGGAGTACTTGGACGCGTGTGATGGAGCATTGTCCTGCATGAAAATCATGTTTTTCTTGAAGGATGGAGACTTCTTCCTGTACCACTGCTTGAAGAAGGTGTCTTCCAGAAACTGGCAGTAGGACTGGGAGTTGAGCTTGACTCCATCCTCAACCCGAAAAGGCCCCACAAGCTCATCTCTGATGATACCAGCCCAAACCAGTACTCCACCTCCACCTTGCTGGCGTCTGAGTCGGACTGGAGCTCTCTGCCCTTTACCAATCCAGCCACGGGCCCATCCATCTGGCCCATCAAGACTTACTCTCATTTCATCAGTCCATAAAACCTTAGAAAAATCAGTCTTGAGATATTTCTTGGCCCAGTCTTGACGTTTCAGCTTGTGTGTCTTGTTCAGTGGTGGTCGTCTTTCAGCCTTTCTTACCTTGGCCATGTCTCTGAGTATTGCACACCTTGTGCTGTTGGGCACTCCAGTGATGTTGCAGCTCTGAAATATGGCCAAACTGGTGGCAAGTGGCATCTTGGCAGCTGCACGCTTGACTTTTCTCAGTTCATGGGCAGTTAATTTGCGCCTTGGTTTTTCCACACGCTTCTTGCGACCCTGTTGACTATTTTGAATGAAACGCTTGATTGTTCGATGATCACGCTTCAGAAGCTTTGCAATTTTAAGAGTGCTGCATCCCTCTGCAAGATATCTCACTATTTTTGACTTTTCTGAGCATGTCAAGTCCTTCTTTTGACCCATTTTGCCAAAGGAAAGGAAGTTGCCTAATAATTATGCACACCTGATATAGGGTGTTGATGTCATTAGACCACACCCCTTCTCATTACAGAGATGCACATCACCTAATATGCTTAATTGGTAGTAGGCTTTCGAGCCTATACAGCTTGGAGTAAGACAACATGCATAAAGAGGATGATGTGGTCAAAATACTCATTTGCCTAATAATTCTGCACTCCCTGTAGGTTTTGGGGGAAAGGCAGCCCATCCTGTTTTAAGGCTGGCAATGCAGTATTATGGTTATGTAGACAGCAGTGCGACACAATGGTGAGGTGGGGTTTGATGCATCAAGTCCGCTGTACTTTACTGAGGCACTTCAATAGATGGTTCGGGCATGCACTGATCACATCAAGCGCAGTCTTCACAGTGGGCATATGCAATTTTCCAAAGCTGTGTATGGGAGGCAGTGGGCACAGTAAAAGTTTGCTCTAAGTATCTTTCTTATAATCTGCACAATCGTCCCAAATTGACCAAGGGGTGCAATTTGTCTCACTTTCACTATGTTGGTGTCTCCACAGTATTTTTAGCTAAATACAGTCTCTCAACAGATGGCCAGTCTGTTTTTTTTTTTTTAGCATGATGGGGAACTTGAAGCATATTGATCCCACCAACATGCATGGAAGTCTGTGGCCTCAATGTAAGAGTTGCCTTCTCTGACAGATGCTCTGCACTTTCCTACTTATGGCCAATGTACATTCTGTAGGACCCTGTAACTTTCTAAAGGGCTCGCACATATGCGGTCACCTTGCTGCTTTCAATCCACAGAGTAAGGAGTTTCCATGTTAAGTCCTACTTCTTGCTGCTGCCTTACAGCTCACACACAACTAAACTACTTCCCCCTAGAGCGGGGATGGGCAAACTGCGGCTCTCCAGCTGTTGTAAAACTACAACTCCCACCATGCCCTGCTGTAGGCTGATAGCTGTAGCCAGACTGGGCATACTGGGAGTTGTAGTTTTGCAACAGCTGGAGAGCAGCAGTTTGGCCATCCCTGCCCTAGAGCAAGATGTGGTGCCAGTCCATGCCTAATGACTTGCCAGGGAACTCACTCCCTCCCCAGACACAGCTTATGGGACTTGCGGTACATAAAGCAGAGTCATATTAACCCCTTGCAGTGGAGCACTGCAATAAACTAGCCGGCCTGGTGGCCTTCAGAAGGCCCTCAGCTGTCATGACAACTACTCTGCACCCTGCATTTTCATTTGTGGGGTGCCGTTTGGAGGACAGAGGTAGCTCTCTCCCTCTGTCTAACCACTCAGATGCTGTAATTACTATTGACTGTGACATATCTCCGATCTCTGCAGTGAGAGTAGGGTGCCATCTGTATACTGTTGTCTAAGAGTGAGGCATTGTAAACTTTGATTTATTTGGGGCAGTTTAAAGCTGTCTGTCAGGAGTCAGCAACCTCCGACACTCCAACTGTTTTGAAACTACAACTCCAGACATGCTTTATTAACTTCTGTGGAAGATCATAAAACAGCTAAGCAAGTGTGCATGCTGGGAATGTATGTTATATTATTACCAGTAGATTTGCCAACCTAATTTTATTTTCTGGTCAATCTATCTAAAAATCACAGACAACTAACTCATTTTTTAAATTATACATTGAAAAACCTATGGACACCTTTTTTAATTTAATTTTTTAATTTTTGTCTAAACATTTTTCAATTGATCTTTATTAAAAATTGTCAACAGTCTTCCTCTAAAGCTTTTACCTTCAGTGCATTTGCAGACTGTTGCTTCCCCCTTCTCAGTTAATCTACTCTGTTGGGTTGATCTGAAACCTTTGTCTCTGAACACCTTACTTATTAAGCTAAATTCTTATCAAATTGGGATATAGATCTAATTGTCAGAGCTGGTCTCTGGCAGATTCACCAAAAACAGGAAGCAGCAGCTGATTTCAAAGTGCTCTGAACGTGAAAGCTGTGTTTGAAAATTGTTGAAAATTTTTAACAAACTAAAAAATATATTTTTAGCCCAAAATAAATAGAATGCAGTAACAGTTTATATGGCTAAAAAAACATACCTCCATCCAGTTCAGTCTTAAAGTTGATTCAAAGAAAGGCAAAAAACCCATGAGATGGAAGGCAGTTTTCCTCATTCCGACTCTAATCAGGCAATCAGAATAACTCCCTGGATCAATGACCTCTCCAGGAATCTTTTTAACTGTAATCTGTAATGTTATTACACTTCAGAAATACATATAGGCCTCTCTTGAACTCTTTTAGTGAGTTCACCATCACCACCTCTTCCGGCAGAGAGTTCCATAGTGGTAAACAAATGCCCCTATTGGTGTCTATAGTCTTTAATGAACCATAAGGATCAGCAGCAGACTGTGAATTTAAAGTAGCCCTAGGATAAAAAACAAAAAAATAAATAAAAGTGGCTCCATGTTTTAGGAGGGGCTAATATGAGTAAACGGGGTCAACTCAAGTAGGTGAGGCCAGCAATGCCATAGATGGACAGTATATTGTTCTACATTTTGATATTTGGTTCTGCAGCAGAACCAATTACGTACCACAATGCACTTCAATCTACTGCCCTAGCAGGACCAACTACCACAGTGCAACACAGTATACTGCCCCAGCAGCACAGAATACCTCCCCAGTAACTGCCCTTCTGTGGTGGCCAACACCAGCTGCAGGTTCTGTCGTCTTCCTCCTCCACTTGACTCTAGTTAAGATATGGAGGAGGGAGCATAGGAGGTGAGAAGCAGGACATGGCAGTGAGCCAACTGTACCAACAGCACACTGCTTAGTCTTTCAGCTCTACCAAATATAACAGGACTACATACTTCTTACATCCTGTTACTTCTCCTATAATCTAGATGTTTTCTTTCTTTATCTTCATTTGGAGTAGACCACCATAATGACTTCTTTTAACCATGTCTCATCTCTGTTGGGTTTGTTACATCTTAGACTCCTCATCTTTCCATCATTCTCCTCACATCTCCATACAAACTCCGCATTCTGGTGCCCCAACTGTATCTTCCTGTTGCCACCCCAATACTGTTCCAACTGTGCACCGCAGTGCCCCTAAACTATACTGCAGAAAAAATTGTTCCTCTAGCAATAATAATGCTCCTATAGTGCCGCCACTAATGTGTCTCCTATGGTGTCACTGTATTAATTATGCACCCTATAGTGCCTCCAGCAATAATACCCCATATTGAGTGTGACATAATAATAATAATAAAAACGAAAAACGGATATTCAAGAATGAAACCCTTAATCATGCTATTATTATGGTATATCTCAAAACAGGCGTGATCCTTTTAAAAATAAACCTTTTTATTAAAGATTTCATTAAAAATGTCTGTGATCAAGTGCTATAAACACGCTGAAAATAGAAAAAATATATAATAATAAAGAAGAGGTCCTATATAGTATAGGATAATAGTGGATATCAAATATTGGTCAGATGAGCCAATGTTGGGAATGGAATAATCTCTCCCTGATAAACCATATATAGTCCTCAGCCCAGGGATAACCCCAGGTGGTAGAGGCTCCCTGTCCTCGTTCCTATCCTAAGCCACCCTAACAACACCCTACATGATGTCAGTATTGTATGTATAAGGTAGCGTAATAGTCCCTACACCACAACACGTTTACCCAAATCAAGGGTTCATCAGGGAGTAATAAAGGGAAAAAAATGTATTTAAGATACAATAAATAATTTATATGTAAGGAGCTTAATATGATATTCAAGTACTTGCCCCCACTAATGTCTGCCCAGGTGATATTCAGAAAAGACCAAGATACCTGCAAGAAAATACAGACAAACACAAAATTTGCGATTGCTTAGAAATGGTTGTAATAGTCAGTGTGACAAGTCTGTACTAACATTTGGCAGAGAGGGGGCTGGCATGCTCCTCTATTGGTACAGAGTGGTGCAGCAGTGGAACGGCACCGTTACTAAGGCTTAAATGCTGGCGCTGCATTGAGTTTCCGCACAGGCTGGAACGCACAGGCTGACTAGCGCTCACACTAACACAAGAAGATAGAGGGGCCAGCTGAGTGATCTACTACTACTGACACATCTAAAAGATAATTATATATAAATGTGATGAAATTTAATTTGGTGTGGCAGTAGGTAAGAAGTGCTGTTAATACATAAAGATAATAGTGCCCACATTAATTGATTAGCCACTGATGCCCTCTCACCAGATCATATACCAAAGAGGACACAATGGGTACCAAGTAAAGATACTGTCACGGTGGGGAGTGGGGGAAGCTCCCCACTGTACAATGTCAGCCACTACTAGGCCTGGAAACAGGGAAAAGGGAGCAGGTCACCTTCTAAGCATCCCTCAACCCGACCCTAGTCTCCTAACTGTATTAGGCGAGCCAGATGGTAGGAGGGCCCATTCTATAACCCTAAGGTAAAGAGATGGGGCAAGAGACAACCAGTTCATCCATGACATAGATGAACCGTAGTCTCCCACAGGCCTAGCAACAAAGGAAGCTGTATACAAAATTGGGACAGCAGGTAAGCACAGAATATAAAACACTTGCCACTGGCACCAAGACTGGAATCCGTGCAAAGGTACTGGAGCCCACACACAGGAATCCAGTACACCAGTTACTGCCTGGACCCCCAAGCAGAGAGATGCATGGCGGCCCCAAGCAGCGCTGTATACAGATGTCTGGTTTCCCTCTCCGGGAAACCATAACTGCCCACTTCCGCAGGCAAAACAAACCGGACATGTCTAGCAACCACATCATAGACAGACCACACATGAAACAACTAGACAACCAACAGCCCATAATTGCAGCACCACACACAGTGGCCGATTACAATAGGGTCGTTCGGGTCAGCATCCCCGGGCCCTGTACCGCTGGGGGTCCCAACGCCGACCCAAACGCCAACATACTGCGACGGTAGTGCATAGGCCTAGGACTTTGCCTTCAACCAACTCAACCTGCCCACGCCGCCGATTACCGCCATAGGCTTCAGGCTTAGTAGGCCTGAGGCCTATGCGGTAGTGAAATCCTACGCAGGCGGGCGTGAAGACGTCATCGCACGCCTGTGACGTGTGCGCGTCTTCCTCATCCCTCCATCCTCTGCGAGTAAGCGCCTGGCCCTGAACATAGGTGAGTATTTAGCTTTTAATTTTTTATTTCATGTGCCTACTTTGGGGGACATGTGGGGTGGGGACACACAGGAGGACATTACTATATAGGGGCAGTGTGGGGGAAAATACTATGTAGGGCAGTGTGGGGGAAACTACTATGTGGAGAAAAATTACTATATGGGGGCAGTGTGGGGGAAATTACTATATGGGCAGTTGGGGGAAATTACTATATGGGTGCAATGTGGGGTAAATTACTATGTGTGGGTGAAATTACTATGTGCGGGCAGTTTGGGGCTAATTTATCAAACGTGTAAACTAGAACTGGCTTAGTTGCCCATAGCAGCCAATCAGGTTCCACCATTCATTTTTGACAGCTCTTTTGGAAATCCAGTTCTACTTTACACCAGTTTGATAAATTACCCCAATTATGTCTCCTGGGGCATTTGAGAGCACAACGGGCACAGTATTGGGGTGGCAGCAGGATGACACTGTGGGGACACCAGGATGGGGAGGTAGATGGAAAAATTGAGAAATGTAACGTGTCTGTATTACAAACTCTGTAGAGATGAGATGCAGCTGAAAGAATTTGCCTTGGTGGTCTGGGTCAAATGGAGGAGAAGAGGAAAGAGAAGGTCTACATGACGGGATGTGACTGGATGTAAGAGGTATGTGGTGCTGTATTCTCCTCCATATCTCTTTTATTATAATTATATGTATTTTAAATTTGGCGACCAAATTTTTCACTTTAGTCTTAAGATGTTATATGGCCTAGGAAAAGACTGTGGCGCTCACGAAGCAACGCAGCCTCTTCATACTAAAATGGAGGGAGGGGCCCAAGTTGGGTAGACAGCCCCGGGACTATCATGCACTTAATTCGCCCCTGACCACACATCACAACAACAATGGGGAAGGGTAGACAAAGAGATGACATTGCAGATGACTTCGATGTCCAACTAGGATGGCCCACAGATGGAATACAAGAAAGGAGCAAGCTCCTTCTTACACACTGGCAGGCATCCAACTGATCTCAGACTCAAAACAACAGAATAAGAATAGACCTAATACCACACCCAGCTCCACCTAAATCCACACCAGCAATAGAATAAACCCCTTAAGCACCAGAAAGGGAAGGATCCAGGGGAAAGGAGGAGCCATATACATGCAACAACAACACGTTTCCACCGGCAATTGCATGCATGGCAACCATGTCACGGTGCACACAACAGAGGCTGTGACAGATACTTCATGGCCCCAACCAAAAACTAGCAAATTTAGATATAGTGGCAAACCTTACCACTAAATATTATTCTGATGCTTCTCGCATCAATGACCAGCTACATTTATAATATGAAATCCAGAAACTAAGGCAAAGAGAAAAATAACCCGAACCAACCGAAAAGTAATCTGTCAAATGAAGCATGTGAACGTTAATCTCTCATTCAAACCTCCAGGAGACTGGGACGGAATTCGGTAGATCCATTCAGGTTCCTTCTGAAGGATCCTTCGGTCCCAGTCCCGTTTTCAAAGAGGGAACGGTATTATTTCAAGTGCTGAAAACTTGAGAGCATGAGGATCACCATTGTGAAAATCAGCTATGTGATTAGCTACAGGCGTATTATTTTTCTTGTTAATATTGTTAACATGTTTGCAGATCCTGCGTTTAAGTTATCTAAAGGTCTTGCCTATGTCATCCTTAGGGCAAGTACACTGGCAAATATATACCACGCCTTTACTTTTGCAATTAATAAAATCTTTGATGACATAGTTGTGTTTGCCCCAAAAAGAGAAGGTACTTAGTTGGATAGAAAATGGTGTGCCCTGTTTCGTTGTGGATCCTGCAAAGCATTTAGTTTTGTATGTACCTCCAAAACAATAACTTGTTCCGTGACTAAACGCAACTATGTCATCAAAGATTTCATTAATTGCAAAAGTAAAGGTGTGGTATATATTTGCCAATGTACTTGCCCTAAGGATTACATAGGCAAGACCTTTAGAGAACTTAGACATAGGATCTGCGAACATGCTAACGATGTTAACAAGAAAAATAATACGCCGGTAGCTAATCAGATAGTTGATTTTCACAATGGTGATCCTCATGCTCTCAAATTTTCAGCACTTAAAATACTACTGTTCCCGCCTAGAAAAGGGGACTGGGACCAAAGGATCCTTGAGAAGGAATCTGAATGGATCTACCGCTTTCGGTCCCAGTAACCTGGAAGTTTGACTGAGAGAATAACGTTCACGTGCTTCATTTGACAGATTATTTTTTGGTTGGTTCGAGTTTTTTTCTCTTTGCCTTAGTTTCCAGTATTCATATTATACTTGTAGCTGGTCATTGATGCGAGAAGCATCAGAATCATATTTTGTGGTAAGGTTTGCCACTACATCTACATTTGCTAGTTTTTGGTTGGGGCCTTGAAGTATGTTTACTTGGTACCCATTGTGTCCTCTTTGGTATAAGATCTGTTCAGAGGGCATCAGTGGCTAATCAATTAATGTGGGCACTATTATCTTTATGTATTACCAGCACTTCTTACCTACTACTATCTCAAAAAAGTTTTCAAAATCCTGTAGACAATCGCGTTTATGAATTGAGATATTACATAAATTGTAAAACCAGTGGGATTGTTTATGCAGCCAGATGTGATTGCCCAAAGATTTATGTTGGAAAGATGGTTCAGGAGTTTAAGCGATGAATATCAAAACCTATGAGTGATATAAATAAGAAGAACACAACCCTAGCTAGACATATTCAAGAAGAACATGGGGGTAATTCAAAAAGTTTGAAATTCTGGGGAATTATGAAAATGAACTCAGGTCCTAGAAAAGGATCCATTGACAAGAAATTACAGCAGGAGCAGGCAAAATGGATATATCTGTTAAAAAGCCTGGCCCCAGGAGGCCTTAAAGAGGACCTTTCATCAGGCTAAAAAATGTGAACTAAGTATGCTGACATGTAGAGCGGCGCCCAGGGATCTCCCTGCACTTACTATTATCCCTGGGCGCCGCTCCGTTCGCCTATACTGGCCAAACGCAGCGCACAGCTCATATCCTGGGATACACCTACTATAACCATGTGTACTAGGCTGCGCCTAGTATAACCAAGTCCCAGAAGATACCGGAGCCTATACTGGGGGAACGGAGCGGCGCACAGGGATAATAGTAAGTGCAAGGAGATCCCTGGGTGCCGCTCTACATGTCAGCATACTTAGTACACATTTTTTAGCCTGATGAAAGGTCCTCTTTAATGAATGGTTTACATTTACTCCATTTTTACCTCAGCGGCTTAAAAAGAATTACTAGTACTTACCTCTTGTGAAAAGATGATAGATGTTCCCTTGGAGGGACCCCCTTTTGTTTGGAGATCTCAGGAAAGGAAAAAAAAAGGGGGGGGGCCTCTAGTTCATTGATATCTTTCAAACCTAAAGAGAGAAAGAAAAAAGGAAAAAAGAAGGAATAAAATAAAAAACACTAGATTACTAAGTATCTAATTTATTTTTTAGAACTTCTCAAAGCAGGCTAAAAGATTACAATGAGCTTCGTTTTCAAGTCTTCCATTTATACGCTTCAAAAATAAATAGGATAAGGTCAGAAATCAAGTATATTGATATAGGCTCGAGAAGAGTAGAAGAGAAAATCTGGCTAAGTCCCAGGGCATGCGCATAAGTTCGGCAGAGTACCGTATCTTGAGAGATGCCGTGCTCAAGAAAAGAAATTAAGTCTTATGTCATGCGCAGCAGTCGTTTAGAAGACACTTAACAACTAAGTCCTGGAACATGCATAATACAAAGAAATCGCTTTGAAGAGAAGTCATTCGCAATCAAGCATAGTGTGTTGGTTGAAGGCAAAGTCCTAGGACATGCTCCGTGAGGATCTTTTCTCGGCACTAATTCTAAGTCGGATGCCATGTGCATTATTGCGCGTCATATGACAGAGTGATGACCTCAGGTAGTGATTCCCAACCTATTTAAGTTCAGTCGCCAATGGGGTCCTCCGGTTAAAATAAAGAGATCTAAGAGTAAAAGTAAAAATTGGTTTAATTGGACACTAGCACCTGACGTACCATAGTACTAGAGTGGATAGGAGGCTTTATAAACCTCCGCAATCAACTATCGCTGTGCACACTGCCCAAGCCCCTGAGGACGCCAAGTGATCTTGGCGAAACATGTCGGGGGGGCAGTGCCTAGACAGTTTTTAACTGCATTTTTAGGTTGTTAGCTCTGGCAAGACATAAGAAGTTCTGCAAACTTTATACCTACTGGCACACCAAATTTAATTTCATCACATTTAAATTAAATTATCTTTTATTTGTGTCAGTAGTAGTAGTTTATTCAGCTGCCCCCTCTATCTTCTTGTGTTAGTGCTATTTTGCACGTGCATTCCATTTCACTAGCGCCGATGTGCTCCACATACAGGAAGTGACGGATTAGTTCCACCTAGACCGTAAGTTATAACACCAGCGGGCGGAATCTCCATGTGGCGCCAGCATTTAAGCCTTCGTACTGGCGCCGTTCCACTGCTGCACCACTCTGTACCAATAGAAGAGCATGCCAGCCCCCTCTCTGCCAAATGTAAGTACTGACTTGTCACACTGACTTTTTATTACAACCATTTCTAAGCAATCGCAAATATTGTGTGTATCTGTCTGTATTTTCTTGCAGGTATCTTGGTCTTTTCTGAATATCACCTGGGCAGACATTAGTGGGGGCAAGTACTTGAATATCATATTAAAGGGGTTCTCCAGGAATTTAAAAAATGAAAATACTTAAATATTATGTTATAATAAATATATTCATAAATACCTTTTATTACTTAGAATGGCTTGTTTGGTCTAGGAAGCAATCATCAGGAGAAATAAAATAGCAGCCGTCCTATCAGTACACACAAAACCTGTCCTAATGATACAGGAGGGCAAGTTACTTCACCACAATGAGCCATAGTGCTGCCCCATCCTTCTCTCTGCTTGTCAGGAATCATGACCCTGAATACAGGTGAATCTCTCTGGGAATGAAGATAATGAGGAGACATGAGAGGAGGGTGAGGTGTGGCTAAAGAGCAGCAGCACTTATTTACAGTCTCCATTACCACAGTCTGTCCTGTCCATCCTCTCTGTACTTCATGTCTCCTCATGAACTAAATTCCCCAGAGATTCAGCTAAAGTTCTTATCATCTGTATTCAGGATCATAATCCCTGACAAGTAAAGAGGAGGAGGAGGCAGCGCTTTACCTCAGTGTTGTAAAGTAACTTGTCCTCATGTGTGATCAGGACGGGTTTTGTGTGAACTAATGGGACATCGGCCAGATGATTGCCCCCGAGAGAAAACGAGCTATTATAAATAATAAAAGGTATTTGAGAATATATTTATAATAAAGTAATATTTATTTTCATTTTCTTAATTCCCAGAGAACCCCTTTAAGCTCCTTACATCTAAATTATTTATTTTATCTTATACATGTTCTTTTTCCCTTTATTACCCCCTGATGAAATCTTTGGGGGGGCTTTGGGGGAAACACGTTGGGTGCAGCGACTATTCCACTACCTTATACATACAATACTGACATCATGTAGGGTGGCTTAGGGTAGGAACAAGGACAGGGAGCCCCTACTGTCTGGGGGTATTCTTGGGCTGAGGACTATATAGGGTTTATCAGGGAGATATTATTTCATTTCCAATATTGGCTCCTCCGACCCATATTTGCTATCCACTATTATCCTATACCATATAGGACCTTTTCTTTATTATTGTATATTTTTTCTATTTTCAGTGTGTTTATAGCAATTGATCACATACATTTTTAGTGGTATCTTTTATAAAGGTTTGTTTTTGAAAGAATCACGCCCGTTTTAAGATGTACCCCAATAATAATGCCTGTATAGCCCCCCAACTTATTAATGTTATAACAGTGCCCCCCGTATTAATAATTTCCCCTCCAGCAATAATACCTCCCTATTGTACCTGTAGAGGGAAGTGCCCCCAGTCCTTGTGTTTGTGTATATATATATATATCTATATATACAGTACAGACCAAAAGTTTGGACACACATTCTCATTCAAAGAGTTTTCTTTATTTTCATGACTATGAAAATTGTAGATTCACACTGAAGGCATCGAAACTATGAATTAACACATGTGAAATTATATACATAACAAAAAAGTGTGAAACAACTGAAAATTTGTCATATTCTAGGTTCTTTAAAGTAGCCACCTTTTGCTTTGATTACTACTTTGCACACTCTTGGCATTCTCTTGATGAGCTTCAAGAGGTAGTCAAGAGTTGTGCCCTGTCAGGTTTAAAAAGTGGGATTTCTTGCCTTATAAATGGGGTTGGGACCATCAGTTGCGTTGTGGAGAAGTCAGGTGGATACACAGCTGATAGTCCTACTGAATACACTGTTAGAATTTGTATTATGGCAAGAAAAAAGCAGCTAAGTATAGAAAAACGGGTGACCAACGAGAGAAATTAAGGTCAGTCAGTCTGAAAAATTGGGAAATCTTTGAAAGTGTCCCCAAGTGCAGTCACAAAAACCATCAAGCGCTACAAAGAAACTGGCTCACATGCGGACCGCCCCAGGAAAGGAAGACCAAGAGTCACCTCTGCTGTGGAGGATAAGTTAATCCGAGTCACCAGCCTCAGAAATCGCAGGTTAACAGCAGCTCAGATTAGAGACCAGGTCAATGCCACACAGAGTTCTAGCAGCAGACACATCTCTAGAACAACTGTTAAGAGGAGACTGTGTAAATCAGGCCTTCATGGTAAAATATCTGCTAGGAAACCACTGCTAAGGACAGGCAACAAGCAGAAGAGACTTGTTTGGGCTAAAGAACACAAGGAATGGACATTAGACCAGTGGAAATCTGTGCTTTGGTCTGATAAGTCCAAATTTGAGATCTTTGGTTCCGTGTCTTTGTGCGACGCAGAAAAGGTGAACGGATGGACTCTACATGCCTGGTTCCCACTGTGAAGCATGATGGAGGAGGTGTGATGGTGTGGGGGTGCTTTGCTGGTGACAATGTTGGGGATTTATTCAAAATTGAAGGCATACTGAACCAGCATGGCTACCACAGCATCTTGCAGCGGCATGCTATTCCATTCGGTTTGCGTTTAGTTGGACCATCATTTATTTTTCAACAGGACAATGACCCCAAACACACCTCCAGGCTGTGTAAGGGCTATTTGACCATGAAGGAGAGTGATGGGGTCCTGCGCCAGATGACCTGGCCTCCACAGTAACCAGACCTGAACCCAATCGAGATGGTTTGGGGTGAGCTGGACCGCAGAGTGAAGGCAAAAGGGCCAACAAGTGCTAAGCATCTCTGGGAACTCCTTCAAGACTGTTGGAAGACCATTTCAGGTGACTACCTCTTGAAGCTCATCAAGAGAATGCCAAGAATGTGCAAAGCAGTAATCAAAGCAAAAGGTGGCTACTTTGAAGAACCTAGAATATGACATATTTTCAGTTGTTTCACACTTTTTTGTTATGTATATAATTCCACGTGTTAATTCATAGTTTTGATGCCTTCAGTGTGAATCTACAGTTTTCATAGTCATGAAAATAAAGAAAACACTCTGAATGAGAAGGTGTGTCCAAACTTTTGGTCTGTACTGTGTGTATATATATATATATATATATATATATATACGCCCCAGGAGTTAATTCATATCTATCAATCTACATAAATATATACTTATATGACTCCAGTCCTTGTGTGTGTGTATTTCTCTCTCTCTCTCTCTCTCTCTCTATATATATATATATATATATATATATATATAAAAATTAATTTCCACGGCACATCCAAAAATTAGTGTAAATTTATTTACCAGAAAATCGCGACGTTTCGGTATGCCTTTCTCAAGCAGTTACTGCTTGAGAAAGGTGCCATTGGGCGTACCGAAACGTCGCGATTTTCTGGTAAATAAATTTACACTAATTTTTGGATGTGCCGTGGAAATGAATTTTTTTTATTCATATGGTTGTGGAGGACAGTTCCTGAGTCCACTGGCACTCCGTATACTAAGACACTTTGTGTCAGCTGTGCGACCCATTCAAACTCATTTATATATATATATATATATATTTATGGCACAAACGCACGGCGGCGCCAGCTTGTGTGAATAGGGTGCTAACTCACTCACGTAGATAATTGTCAAAAAGTGGGCAGCACACCACAAAAAGTAAAATAAATAAAATAATTTATTCTCCCATGTGGAACAGCGACGTTTCGGTTCTATCACAGAGCCTTTCTCAAGCAGTGAACAAACTCAAGTGTATGGTATATAACAGGTGAGTAATTAACAACATGATGACAATCAATTATACATATCAAGTGTAAAAAAAATCAAAACATATGCACATAATTCATACTTTCACGTCCATATGACAACATAGTGTATAACCAGTGATAATAGTGAAAACAATATATATCAATTTTATAACAATTCATGTATATAACGTGCACATCAATTAATATGAATAAAGTGCTATAGTGCTCAGCTGTGTATATTGTGAAGAAAATTTATTGATGCTGGCTAAGGAGGGTAGACTCAATCACTTACATTAGTCAGGACAGGTGCGACATATTTCAAATCCAGGAAAATATACCGCGTCTCATCAAATACACTGCGCATGCCCGAGAACGAGCTTCATCCAGCGGGATCTCGTCACTATGACAAGACGTATCCGCAAATGCGCACAACAGATATAAAGTCCAAATCGGCCATATTAAACAAGGGTCTATGCCCCGTTCAACTAGCACATGTCCAAACCGGCAACATGCTACATCAGCGGCCATCTTGGTAATGGGAAAGAATATGTTTAATGCCCAAACGCTTTCTATACAGCGAAAAAGGTGGACACGTCTTATGGATCAAAGTGGCAGGTGTGCAAAGCCTCCCAGCCCATGCAAACCCGTCACAACCAGTGAATGGACCAGATGGGTACCTCCACAACCATGGGGCATCCAGACCGGTTTATCATCTAAAGACCCACCTTAATATAGTACCACCTACGAGGGAGTCTCCTCTAGAACAGGGCAGAAAACTCAAACCATAATAATGAACAGAAAAGAAAAAAAGAGAATATGGAAAACATGCGATCCCAGGACATGTGCAGTCAAAAGTAAAATATATATTAAATATCTTTAAAGCGTCACACGCGTCACTGCCAGCCGTAAGTGCAGTCACCCTTCATTATATTCAGCATTATCCCTATAAATAAAAGAGAAAAAAATTAAGATGTAGCAGAAAAATTGTTATCCACACACCTAACACAATCAAGATAGACATTGTCAGAGCCGCAGGAGGCGAGGGCAGATCACAATTTCTCTTAAACCCCCCAAATTGTATTCCATATTTAAACCTGATGGTTTCAGGATATTTAATCTATAGATCCACTGCATTTCTCTTAATTTCAGAATATTGACCCTATCACCGCCACATCTCAGTGAAGGGACATGATAAATTATAGTGCAACGTAAATCATTTTCTCTGTGTTTACATTTAGTGAAATGTTTGGCAACTGGCAAATCAAGCCGTTTCTTACGAATCGAATATCGGTGGTTATTGAACCTCGTTTTTAGATCAGTAGAGGTCTCCCCAATATATAGTAATTTGCAGGGACAAGATAAAACATAAACCACAAAAGATGATTCACAGGTTAAATGGAAGCGTAAAGGGTATTTTACCCCAGTTATAGGATACACGAAAAACTCTCCAACACGACAGATGTACCTACAATTGAAAAAATCGAGACATGGAAAACTCCCACGTCCGGATTGTGTAAGTGTACCCTGTCTCCAAACCTTGGCAGGCCCTACATCAGCTCTCACCAATTGCTGTCGTAAACTTTTATTGCGTCAATAGGAGAACAGAGGGGGTAGTTGAACTCGGGTATATTTCTAATACAACCCCCCAGGATACTCCAATGATGCTTAATAATAGTACTAATTTCTGAGCTCAGTATATGTCGATATAAATGGTAATCTTTTATGATGAGCCTTAGGTCTACTGTATCTTAAAAGGTCTTTCCTATCAAACTGTGCCACTTTGTCTATGGGCTTCCAGTAATTTATACGGATACCCCCGCTGAATAAATTTGTCCCTCATGGTAACTAAAGTATCCTCACAGATGGTACTATCCGAGACAATACGTTTTACACGTAAGAATTGAGAGTAAGGAAGACTTCTGATCAAAGTTTTTGGGATGACTACTCTCGTATCGCAAGACTGTATTTCGATCAGTGGGCTTCACATATAATTGAGTACTGAGCTTACCCTGACAATACGATACCATTGTATCCAAAAATTGTACCTCTGTATTGGAATATGTCAGGGTAAATTGCAAATTCACATGAATCCCATTCAAATATGTTTGGAAGTCCAACTCTGAACCCGTCCAAATGAGGAAGATATCGTCTATGTATCGCCACCACCTCAAAACCTTAAAGAAGTGGTGGACACATAGACGAAATCCTCCCCAAACTTCCGCATATAAATATTTGCGAAAGTGGGGGCCACATGCGAGCCCATGGCCACTCCGCATCGCTGAATATTGTAAGCATCTTGAAATAAAAAGTAGTTATACTTCAAAATGACCTCAAGTAATGATATGACAAAATGTACAGCTCCCCTTGACATAGTAGACATGTCCAACATATGTGTCACTGCCTGCATTCCTGCATCAAGGTCGATGGAGGTGTACAATGATGTCACATCAAATGAGGCTAGAATGATCTTGTCTAGGCCAGTAAGTTCAAACGATTCCAATAATCAGATGTGTCCTGTACATAAGTGGAGGCCCCACTGTAAAGTTTCTCAAGAGTCGATCAAGAAAAATAGCTATATGACTAAAGATAGAGTCAGATCCAGAGACTATCGGACGGCCAGGCGGATCCACCATGGATTTGTGGATCTTCGGCAAAACATAGATAATAGGTGTTACCGGGTGCCTGACCGTCAGATAGTCACCCAGATCTGCATCTATAGTACCAGCAGTAGTTGCCTCAGAAATAATGTTAGAAATCATTTTAGATATATCAAACTTTAGATCAGAAGAAATAGGTGAATATGCTTCAGAGTCACTAAGTTGTCTCAATATTTCATGGATATACTTATCAGTATCCATGACCACAAGTGCCCCACCTTTATCAGCAGGTTTTATCGTAAGAGAACAGTCATTCTTAATTTGTACCAATGCCTCAACCTCAGCCGAGGTGAGATTTGGATGCTGTAGGTGGGACGCTGTGTGTCTAAATTTTAGTGCATCAAGTGTCAAGTTTAACTGCAGTGATAAAGGCCTCTATTGCCGGAGAATTTACAACCGGATTAAATTCACTCTTAGTATATAAATTGAACATGTCCATGTTAAGTTCACATTTATACTGGGAGGATTGTGGTTTCTTGTCAGATACGTCTTGTCATAGTGACGGATACGTCTTGTCATAGTGACGAGATCCCGCTGGATGACGCTCGTTCTCGGGCATGCGCAGTGTATTTGATGAGACGCGGTATATTTTCCTGGATTTGATGTCGCACCTGTCCTGACTAATGTAAGTGATTGAGTCTACCCTCCTTAGCCAGCATCAATAAAAAAAAATTCACAATATACACAGCTGAGCACTATAGCACTTTATTCATATTAATTGATGTGCACGTTATATACATGAATTGTTATGAAATTGATATATATTGTTTTCACTATTATCATTGGTTATACACTATGTTGTTATATGGACCTGAAAGTATGAATTATGTGCATATGTTTAGATTTTTTTACACTTGATATGTATAATTGATTGTCATCATGTTGTTAATTACTCACCTGTTATATATCATACACTTGACTTTGTTCACTGCTTGAGAAAGGCTCTGTGATAGAACCGAAACGTCGCTGTTCCACATGGGAGAATAAATTATTTTATTTAACTTTTTGTGGTGTGCTGCCCACTTTTTTGCAATTTTATATATACACACATACAACGTGCTGCACGCCAAAATTCACAGTGTGCACGCACATAGCCTGCGGCACTGCGACGGCCATAGCGCGGCCGCCCAGCATCGCTTCCTAAAAGGAGAATGCCCCACCTCCTGGGCCGGCTGCAGCACAGTGGGAACCAATTAAAGAGGCGGCGGCGCCAACATGCAGACACACCCCTGACCTGCCTCTGTCCATAGCTAGCAGCAGCCCACAGATTAACTCTTAAGGAGTGACAAAATGGCGATCTCCCAATCATCCAGTCACTATCAATACTCTTGTACATGCTCAGCCGGATAAACACAACAGATTGGGATGTGTAGATCAGGATAGGATACCCTGATGATGCAAAAGCCTGCATCAAACCGCATTGAGGCAGTAAAAACACATGTAATGTGAGCAAGATCCGCGCCAGCATTTAATGGCGAAGGGATCCTTTTACCACCTCATCAGTATCTGGAATGACAAATAGGTTGTGTGGAGACTCCGATGCAGGGGGCGGACACGGACCGCTATTTTACTATAAAGCGACCAATGTCTTCCTCATTTGCAATGTCTCACAGATGTTCACCTATGCGGCGCCTAAACTCACGTTTTATTTTGCCAACATATTGCAATTTACAGACACATGTTGCCACATACACCACTCCCACCGTTCTGCAATTAATAAAGGAGAGAATGTAGTAGGTCTTATTCGTACTGTTGCTCACTACTATTCTCCCCTTTTTGATGGCTTTACACGCAACGCAGCCACTACATTTGAAGGTGCCAGGCGGTCTGTTAGGTAGCCATGTTTCCAGTGTTGGTGTGGAGAAGGCACTGTGTACCAGTTTGTCCTTAATATTACAACCTCTCCGATATGTGATCAATGGGTAGTTAACAACTAACTGTCCCACTACCAGATCCAATTGCAACAGGCACTAATTTTTTTCCAAGACCCTCTGCACTACTTGAACTTTTTTTTTTTTTTTCTCTGTTTTGGATCCTGTTCACATTACATGCGTTTTTACTGCCTCAATGCGGTTTGATGCAAGCTTTTGCATCATCAGGGTATCCTATCCTGATCTACACATCCCCCTCTGTGTTTATCCGGCTGAGCATGTACAAGAGTATTGATAGTGACTGGATGATTGGGAGATCGCCATTATGTCACTCCTTAAGAGTTAATCTGTGGGCTGCTGCTAGCTATGGACAGAGGCGAGTCAGGGGTGTGACTGCCTGTTTGCGGCTTTGCTCTTTCATTGGTTCCCACTGTGCTGCAGCTGGCCCAGGAGGTGGGGCATTCTTCTTTAAAGCAGCGATGCTGGGCGGCCGCGCCACGGCCGTCCCAGTGCCGCAGGCTACGTGTGTGAACGCTGTGAATGTTGGCGTGCAGCACATTGTATGTGTGTTTGTCCTAATAGCTCCTGATGAATTGACTGTTCCATAAGTCACAGAAACGCATCAAGCTCATAGGGTAGTCACCCTGAGAGTGTAAGGGGACAGCCTTGTACGGTATGTAGGAACATCAAAAGTAGCCATACTAATTACAGGTCAGGAGTGTAGGGATAGTGTGGGAGGCTAGGTGGAATAGCTATACAGGCCAATACTCCACCACTCACATTGCCTGACACTGCCCTGGAGCATTAATTCTGTATCACTGAGCTTGGGACCATTTACATGTGTGTATGTTTGTTTAGAAACAGTGGAGATATCCCACTATTTTAGAATATGTATCAAAAGTTGCATTTTAGCGACTATTTTTGTCTTTAGTTAAACATGAATCCTCCTGCAGGCGCATGCTATCATAGAGATCCTCTGCTTTTTGCTAAATACCTCCGGCAGTCCTGTCCTTGTGTGCTGAGTACCTCCGGCACTGTAATTACAGCATCGGAGGTAGGCGGCCCCTTCAAAAGCAGGAGGATCAAAGCGATCCTCCTGCTGGAAGTGCTGGGATGCGTTGGCTGTTGCGGTGATGTCATATCACCGTGCCAGCCCATGTTCACTGCCTGCAGCTTGGGATGCTTGGGAGCGCGCCCCACCGGATTTAAATAGTCTGGCGGCGTAGCGCTCGGCAGTTGAGCCGTGCAGCCCCTGCCAAAAGCAAGAATCATCCCCTGGAAAATCAGCAAATTCATATACTGTACACGAGCATTGGATTGGCTACGTAACCCACTGACCCCTGCATTCTATTTATTAACCCTTGCATTGCCATATTACCCCTGACCCTGCATTTACCCCTGCACTGCCACCACCACATACCCCTGGTAACCTGCATTGCCATATTCTTCCTTTACACCTGCACTGCCACCACCACATAACCCTGTTAACCCCTGCATTGCTATATCACCCCGACCCTGCATTGCCATGTACATCTGCATTAACCGCTGCACTGCAACCACTTATCCCTGTTAACTCTTGCATTGTCATCTCCCTGCATAGCCCTAAACCCCTGATCCCTGCTCTGATTTAACCCCTGCATTGCTGCCCTGTTAACTCAGTATTGTATTTAACCCTTTTTACCCTATAGGGTTTAGCTTATAGAGAGGTTGGAAGGGCACGGTTATCGTATTTGAGTGTATGTTTAGCTAGAGATTCTGGGGGTGGGGGGGGGGGTTATAGTGGGGATTGTGTGTTTTTTGTCTAGTGTAGATGGGTTGTAGTGCTGTCGTATTGTCGTGCGTCTATAATATATATATATATATATATATATATATATATATATATATATATCAGAAATAAGTGACTGTAAGACTTGTTATTGTTGTAATAAATATAGTTTATTGTTCAAATACAGTACATTGTCTTTTGCCGCCGCCATAGTACAGGCACGCACGCAGCTCAGGAAAGGTAGAGAAACAGGCAAAGCTAGGAAATAGGAGGAGTCAGCAACAGCTGTTTACGCCTATTTAATAATATTAGTTATTAAAATTAAAACAAAATATTAATAATTATTTCCTTTAACAGTACCTCCAGTAATAAGGTCCCTTATAGTACCCTTAGTAATAATGCCCGTATAGTGCCCCCAGTGTTAGTAATGTCTCCTATAGTGCCTCCAATTGTCTGCTCCCATTCCCCGCCGCAGTATTCAACTGTATTGTCATTCTGAGGATGGCAATACATTTGAATCCAGGAAGACGGCTGCGCACAAATGTACTTGAAGCTCCCAATGTTAATCAACGCTGGTAGCATCTGATCATTATGTACCCCACCAGCAGCCGTGTGGATTGTAAAGTAATAGTTGCTTTGACCTTTAAAATTTTGAGAATTATAATGATAATCTGCACAAGTTACTCTATAGCTTAAATAAAATCAAAGAAACATCAAAAATTATTTACTTTTTTTGTGGACAGTACAGAAATTTAGGATGGTTTGCTGCTCTGATTTGCCAACTATAGTTCCCTGTCTCTAATCAGTTAGAGGCTTGCAGTAAACACCCCTCCTTTTGAATGCATCAAAGAGCAGAAGTGAAGCTCCCCCCCCCCCCGACTAAAAGGCTTCAAACTATGAAACATATCCTCATAATGATATATATTAGCAAAAATGGTCTTTCCAATAGCTCTCTTCTGTTTTATGGTGCCTTCACATGCTGAGGTTTATAATACAGAAAATTTGCCCAGAAAATTAATTCTATTGCAAAAATCCATGTGCTTCCCACTGAAAGAATTCCAATCAGGAGAATGGAACTGGTTTTCATAGAAATTTTCTGCAACATAATGTGCCACATGTGAAGGCACCCTTGGAGTGGCTCACACTGTAAATGTGGGACAGGTGTCAGACATGAAGCTTTCCTGGTCCTAGCTAAACATTATAAAGTCCCTAAAACAGAACAATTGGCACACTTCTATGGTTACAATTCAATGATGAGCTCAAAGCTTACCAGCAGGGTTCTGTGAGAGGATATGATCCCCTACTGAGTGCTCCGTGGAAATGCAGATCCACAGCAAGTCCACATGGAGAAGCAAAATCCACGGCACTTCATTCAGCAGGATGGGTTTCCCAGGAATGTCTCCGCCAGATTGCAGTAATACCTACACATTTGATAGTTTGGAATTACTCTTTTTTTAATGTACAGTGATAAAAAATGGCACAGTTTTAATTTTTTACGGCATTCTCCTTAGGGGCTAGATCATGTGCTATTATTATAGAGAATGTTGTTACGGATGCAGCAATACCTATTATGTCTATTTTTCATATTTTATTTCAGTTTTACACAACAAACATTTTTGAAAAAAATCATGTTTTTGAGTCTCTATTTTTTGAAAGCCATTTTTTTTTAGGGGGGCGGGTGGGTGATTGTCTCATGTAGGGGCTCATTTTTTGTGGGATGAGGTGACTGGTACTATTTTGGTCTATATTGGATTTTTAAATCGCTGGGCATTACACCTTTTTTCTTGTAAGGTGACAAAAATATTTCTGTTTTACACAATAAAAGCATTTTTGAAAAAAGAAATGTTTTTTTGTCTTTATTTTCTGAAAAGCCATAATTAGTTTTTTTGGGGGGTGATTGTCTTATGTAGGGAGTCATTTTTTGCCTGATGAGGTGATGGGTTGATTGATACTAATTTTGGGCACATATGTTTTTTTTTTATCACTTTTTATACAATTTTTTGGGGAAGTGAGGTGGGCAAAACGACAATTACATCAGTTTTATTTTTTTTATTTTTTTTAACAGCGTTCACCGTGTGGTAAAAGTAATGTGATTCTTTAATAGATCAGGTTGTTCCGGATGCGCCGATACCAAATATGTAGTGTATTTTTTTTTTTCATTTTTAACCAATTATATATGTACGGATATGGGAAAAGGTTTTTAAACACTTTTTGGAACCAGACCCACTTGGTTCTTGAAGATCCAGTGGGTCTAACGGCTGTACAATACACTGCAGTGTATTTTCATTTACACGAAGCCTGATCAGGCTCCTTCCTCTGGCAGCACCGTATCAGGGTTAAATACCATGGCAAGCCAGATGCCTGTGAGGGCATCTGGTTGCCATGGTAACCATTGGGATGCTGCCACAGCAGAGCACTGACCCAATGCGCCCTCCCTCCCTCTGTTAACACTTCAAACCATCGGGACGCTGCTACAGCAGTGCAGCAGCCCGATGGGGGAGTGAGGGAGCTCATTCCTTGTTATACCCTTCCATACAGCTGTCCTTACGGACCATGGCATTGAAGGGGTTATACAGCGAACATGGGTGCCAGCACCCATGTTGGGCCATTCCAGCAGAGTGTCAGCTGTATGTTACAGCTGCGCTTGGCCATCCTAAATGGTTGGGGCGATCGGGGCTACAGGAACTCCCTAACTGCTCAGCCACGATCTCCTCAACACTCACTGAGGAGATCAGAGCTGCGCTGTAGGATTTGATCCTGCCTCTCAGTACTGAGACTGGTCAATTAAATCTGGCCAAACACAGCGATTCAAAGACAGGGACTGCACTGATTGGTCCTCTGTGGGTGCCCGGACAGCTCAGCTGCCCATGACACGCGTTTATATGCCGGTGTTACCGGTGACACTTTGATCTCATGAAGTACTGTGTACGTCATGATGCGGTAACTAACACCATATCATATTCAGGAAGAGAGTTGAACGGCACACCTCTGAGATGAAGGCGTTGCTCAGTGGTAAATTTAATGCTCATAAGATATGGAAAAGACCACGGCACTCTTATTTTCTGTTGCAAGCTTCTTATTTATTTTGTTATATTGTTATTCCTTCCAAATCAGGTTATATTTTAGCCACTAGCCAACGACCTTGTTCACGACCTTAGTCATAGTAGCAGTGTGCTTGTCGGATGGCCGAAACGTTGGCCGGTGGCCAATGGCTAAAATATAACCTTATTTGGATGGATTAAAAATATAACAAAATAAATAAGAAGCTTGCATCAGAAAACAAGAGTGCCGTGGTCTTTTCCCTATCCTCTAACACCATATCATGACATACACAGTACGCCATTGGTCATTAAGGTGGTAATACATCATTCCAATGAAAATACAAATATATAAAATCAGTATTGCTTAAAAAGAAGGAAAAGAAGTTCTCCATACAGAGTGTACTCTGTCGTCATATACCCCACAGTATTTCTTACAAGATGTATGAGGAGGCATGAAAGCAGTTATAACATGTGCCCTCTCTTTCTAAAGGGATACAAAAATTATAGCATATGTGCAAAAAAACTCCTACACTTGTTTGTAAAGTCTAATTTAGCTGTTACAACAGTAATATTATAAATATAATTGTGGATGCAAAATAGCATCTCAAATTATAATACCAGACAATGCAGCCAATATGTACATCCGACATTAGATACATCATCAATTCGTATGTGCAATAAAGCAATCAAATTGCACTATTTTGATAATGCCTAATGCCAAATAGCACCAGCATATACTATAGCAGTCCCGATATAGATCAAATACCATATTGTAATAACACACATATAATGTAAATGGTGCACTGTATATTAACACCACTAAAGATGACCGATAATATCAGCATATGCGATAGTCTAAGCATTAGATAGATGGATACAAAGAGAGAGATGAGCACATTCCCTGTGACATAGTGAAGTGAGGTACAGCTCAACCAGGAAAAAAGGATCATCCCGACATGTGTTTCAGCTCCTGGTTTTGTCTGGATATATATACACATCCACTCCACGAAATTAACCCCTTAAGGATCGGGCTCATTTTCACCTTATGGACCAGGCCATTTTTTGCAAATCTGACCATTGTCACTTTATGTGTGAATAACTTTAAAACGCTTTTACTTATCCACGCCATTCTGAGATTGTTTTTTCATCACATATTGTACTTCATGACACTGGTAAGATTCAGTAAACAAAAAAATCATTTTTATTTATAAAAAAAATACCATATTTACAAAAAATTTTGAAAAATTAGCAATTTTCCAAGTTTCAATTTCTCTACTTCTATAATACATAATAATACTGCCAAAAAAAGTTATTAATCTACATTCCCCATATGTCTACTTTATGTATGGATCATTTTGGGAATGCCATTTTATTTTTTGGGGACGTTACATGGCTTAGTAGTTTAGAAGCAAATCTTCAAAATTGTCAGACATTTTCAAAAATCCACTTTTTAGGGACTAGTTCAGGTTTGAAGTCACTTTGTGAGGCTTACATAATAGAAACCACCCAAAAATGACCCCATTCTAGAAACTAAGGTATTAAAAACTGATTTTAGAAACATTGTTAACCCTTTAGATGTTTCACAAGAGTTATTGGCAAATGGAGGGGAAATTTCAGAATTGCAATTTTTTGGCAAATTTTCCATTTTAATCAATTTTTTCCAGTAACTAAGCAAGTGTTAACAGCCAAACAAAACCCAATATTTATTGCTCTGATTCTGTAGTTTGCAGAAACACCCCATATGTGGTCGTAAACTACTGTATGGCCACGTGGCAGGGCGTAGAGGGAAAGGAGCGCCATGTGATTTTTGGAAGGCAGATTTTGCTGGACTGGTTTTTAGACACCATGTCCCATTTGATGCCCCCCTGGGGTAGAAACTCCATAAAAGTGATCCCATCTAAAAAACTACACCCCTCAAGGTTTTCGAAACTGATTTTACAAACATTGTTAACCCTTTAGGTGTTTCACAAGAGTTATTTGCAAATGGAGATGAAACTTCTGAATTGCAATTTTTTGGCAAATTTTCCATTTTAATCCAGGATGCCGGCGTCTTCTCTTCCGGGTGTAGCGCTGACGTCATCGGCGCAGGCGCACTGAGGACGGAGCGCCTAAGCGAGCGTCCTTCACTCAGAGCGCCTGCGCCGACTAAAGACCGAGACGGCGCAGGCGCGGGATTGCAGCTGCAGACAGGGCCAGCGAGAGGAGGAGAGCGCGCTGGCCCTGTCTATCAAAAGAAGAGGGGGCGTTCCAAGGCCATGAAGATGCGGCGGCTACCAGCAAGTACCCGCCCAACTTGCTGGTAGCGAAGCTAATTTACATATAACAAAAGTACGTTTTTTAGAAGATTGAAAAAAGAAAAAAAGATATTAAACATATGTTTGAACTCAGCTGACATTAGCAAGTAGCTAATGTCAGCTAGTGAAAATTCGTCAGTGGGGGTGACAGAAGCCCTTTAATACTATATTATCCTATTTGAAACAAAAAATGTTTTTAGTATATACACAGTCTCAGTTTTTTAAAGTTTTTATCTGATTGTCTAAGGTAGGGGCTTATTTTTTGCGGGATGAGAGAACGGTTTTATTGGCACAATTTTGGGGGGCATATGACTTTTTGATCGCTTGCTATTACACTTTTTGTTATGTAAGGTGACAAAAAATTCCTTTTATTTTTGCACCATTTTTTATTTTTTAACGTGTTAATCTGAGGGGTTAGGTCATGGGGTATTTTTATAGAGCAGATTATTACGGACGCGGCGATACATAATTTGTCAACTTTTTTAATTTTTTTTTAAATTATTTTAGATTTCCAAACTATCATTTTTGAAAAAAATTTTGGGGGTGTCAAGTCTGCGAACCATAGTTTTTATCTGATTGTCAGTGGCTAAATGGAAAAGGGGATTATAAATTTAGCTCTCCATGGAAGTGTTGTACTCCCTGAAGCAACTGTCAATGCAGAGGCCCGGATGATCGGGGCACGTAACACACTGAGTGGTGGTGTCCTTCCGTATCCCCCTCCTGTTACACACACTGCATTTTTTTTGGGACCGTCCCTTCTTTCCAGTATGGGGGACCATACCTAGAAAGTGTTGGCCAGGGACGATTCGGGCGCCTCCAGTTCCCAAGGTACTCCGGCCTGCTCTTTCCCAGTCAGAAAAGATCAGGTCCTTGATGACTGCCTCATAGAACTGTGTTTCCAGCACACTGGAACAGTACAAAAGAGTTGTACATGGCAACCTGCACCAAGTAGACCGCAACTTTCTTGTACCATGCCCGGGTTTTGCGCATGGCGTTATATGGCTTGAGGACTTGATCAGAGAGATCAACTCCTCCTATATATCTGCATAATGCAGGCATTTCCGCATGAGGACATCTCCATTCCAGTAATGCCTGACACTGTTTTTTTTGACTAGGCCCATGTGCAGCACGAGGCCCCAAAACGTCCTTATCTCGGCTGCACTGACCGGTGTCCAGCCACCGGCCCTAGCCAAAAAAGATCCCGGGTGTTGAGCAATGAACTGTTGGGGGTACAGATTAGTTTGCTCTACCATCAGATTCACAAAGTTGTCACTGAAAAAAAGATTAAAATAGTCATATTCAGTGAAGCCCACTGTGGGAATCTGAATTCCTGGTTGACCAACAAAATCAGGAATCACGGGCTGAAAATCATCTGGGGTAAACCATGCAAGTTCACTGGTAGGGGGCTCAGGTGAACTTATCTGGTGGGCCGGAAAACTAGTTTGAGTCCCAGAGCTGCTCGTACTAGGGTGGGCCACAGGGTCCCTAGCATGGTGCGCCCCCTGCTCCGCCTGGCAGCGCCTCTGCCGCCTTGGGGGCTCATCATCATCGCTAGATGATGAGGAGCACACGGATGACAAAAGGAACGTGGGGTCATCCTCGTCCTCGCTGGGGCTCTCGGATTTGGAGACAAGCTGGGCGTATGCCTCCTCGGCTGAGAACTTCCTGCAGGCCATAGGGGAGTGTGTGTGCGCGTGCGTGCGTGGAAACCTGTATTCAGTGTGCGTGGGGACACGGGTGTTTCCATACTTTTCCCTAAACCTAACAGGAAAAAAAAAAGCCAAAAAATGTGAAAAAGATAAAAAAATAATTCTAACTTGCTGATCAGCCGCCCGAAGCTGGGGGGGTCTAGGGTCACACAGCTGCGCTGTGGACCCCAGACACCCAAAGAGGGTGATGCAACAGCTAAAAATACATTTCTTGACTCTAAACTCTTCCTAAGTCTCCCTGCCTGACCTAAACCTTTCCCTAAGCTTTCCCTAACCTACCTGATAGTGCCAGATGGCACTTTGGAGGGTCACAGGAGGGTGCTGGGGGAAGTCTGGGGTGCTGGGCGCAGAAGATGCAGGCTGCTCTTTCTCCTCGCTCCGGACGCAGAATTGAGGAGGAGAGGAGAGCAGGGGGAGTTAACGCCCGCCCGTGCAGCCAATAAAAATTGATCCTGTGAGGTGATGTCACCATCACCTCACAGGATCAAAGGATGGTGATTGGTGGTGTATTATCACACCACCGATTATCATCCTGTACTGGGTTATCGGATCACTAGAGACCCGAATAACCCGGAAACGCAGCAAACCGCAGGTCTGAATTGACATGTGCTTTGCTGCAAACACCGATATGGGGGGGGTCACAGGACCCCCCTCGGCATTGTCCCAGAGTGCCTGCCGAATGATTTCGTTCCGATCACCCCGCAATGCACGACGGTGATCGGAACTACACAGGGTGTACATGTACGCACTGTGTCCTTAAGTACCGGGACATCAGGGCGTACCTGTACGCCCTGTGTCCCTAAGAGGTTAAACAGGATATATTGAGCGCACCTAATGAATTTAAGGTGGCACAACAGCATGATGATACAAGTCATCGGTCCACGCTCAGGCGCACTTCTGGGTCTTGTGATAGCCGACAGGACGTCAGATACACGCCGGCCTGGCTGTGCGATACAATGGCGTGTCGCTTCTGGTGGACCGCAGCGCACCAGTGATGTGCGTCTGTGCCTGAGTAGATCTCCTAAATGTGGTGTGCCAAAACCATGATTCAAATTGTCAGACTATTGCACTCAATAAACTGTGAAACTGTGCATACAGTACTTAATGCATGAATCAATACAAACAAACTATATAAAGCAGTGATCATATAGTTTTAAAGTGACAGTGCAACAATAATCTAGAAACATGATTCCCATATTTAAGATGCTAAATTAATATGTTTCTGCATAATTTACTACCGTCAGATTGCAGCACTTTCTTGGCCTGCCCGGTCGCCAGATTTATTGCCAGCTGAGCATTTATAAGACCAGCTGGGACACTAGCTTTGACAACCTACAAGTTTTTTTTTTTTTGTTTTGTTATACTGGAAGGAATAGTATTTAAATAGTTGGTTTATGTTTACAGATAAGAGCACAGTCATTTGTCTTAAATAATAAGGTTAAATTTAAAAGTTAATTTTATTTTTGAATGCAGCATACTTCTTGTAGACCAGACTCCATCACGAGGAAAACAAGGCATTTGCCTAGGGCAGCACTTGCCAATGGGGCAGCAAAATTCCTTGTTTGCTTAGTGATAGTTACCGTATTTTACCGTAAAGACGACTTTCTAACTCTAAAAATTATATTCTAACCCCCAGCCAGGCGTTCCCATGGTGACTTGGACGCTTGCCTGGGGGTTAGAATATACCATCGGATCTGAGTTTTCAAGATCTCAGTGAGATCGTGAAAACTCAAATCCGATGGTATATTCTAACCCCCAGGAGTTCCCATGGGGGATAGAATCAGGGCCGCCATCAGGGGGGTACAGCCCATACTCCAGTAAGGGGAACAGACCCTGGGGGGCTCCGGCCAGTCCTGAAACTTTTTTTTTTTTTTTTTTTTTATTGTGGCAGTCAGCTCTGGGGCCCAGTGCTCCTCCCCCTCTTCCTTCTGCAGCCTGTCCCTTACCGCCCCGGGCCCCAGCTTTCTTGTTCTGAGAACAAGATAGCTGGAGTCTCGGCAGATCCATGGGTAGAATGTAGTTGCTAGAAGGAGGTCTGTGACATCACTGGTCACATGCTCCTTAATAGTCACATGGACAAACGCCGACAGCAGCTGCAGCTTGTGGAGGGAGGAGGAGCTGTGTGCCTGCTGGCTGCTCAGTGATGGAGGATGTGCCGCAGTCCTGGAGTCCACAGAGCTTCATGGAGAGCAGGTGAGGGGCAGCTCATGTATGAGGGGCCAGGTGGAGGACTCAGGAGCAGTGTGGACTCAGGAGCAGAGTTTAAGTGGAGTGGAATCTGGTGCAATTAAGGGGGTTTATAGCACAGATCAAGGTGTATTCTGAGGGCCATGGTGTATGTGTGTCTGTCTGTCCCTGTGTGTGTCTGTCCCTGTGTGTGTCTGTCCCTGTGTGTGTCTGTCTCACCTCACTGGCGCTGACATAATTGAAGAGAAGCGCTGTAATCTATATTATGTAATAAATTAACTAGGAGGCGGCACTGGGCTCCGGAGTGTGGCGCGATTCTGAAGAAAAAAAGGTCTTTGCTTTATTATACCACTATTAATTCTAAGTGTTAGGGGTCACTTATGGGGGATCAGTGTGGATGGCACTTAGGGGGGATCTGTGGATGACATATATATATAGGATAAGATGCCATATATGTGCCATTCACAGATCTCCCCCAAAAAAACAGTGCCATCCACAGATCCCCCCAAAACAGTGTCATCCACAGATCCCCTCCCCAAAACAGTGCCATTCACAGATCCCCCCCAAAAACAGTGCCATCTACAGATCCCCCCCCCCCCAAAATTTTGCCATCCACAGATCCCCCCCAAAATAGTGCCATCCACAGACCCCCCCAAAAAAACAGTGCCATCCACAGATCCCCCCCCCCCCAAAACAGTGCCATCCACAGGCCACCATTAGTTCAAATCCCACCAAATGCTCACCTTATGGTTAAAAATAATTTTTTTCTTATTTTTCTCCTCAAAAGCCTAGGTGCGTCTTTTTATGCTTTTCTATCTTGAAATAAACTAAACCTTTAATGTTATGAAATTAAAATTTAATTTATATTAATTCACGCCCCATCCATCTACTCTTGGCCCAGCCCCTGGGTCCAAAGCCTTTATTTAATTGACCAGTTTTCTGTTGTTCATAAAAAATAAATATTTTCAATATGTTCCTGTTATGGCACTTCTAATATACATTTAAGCTTTTCCATCACGTCGCCCCTCCCCTTCATTACATTCTCATAAACAAGCAGAGCATGGATGTCAATAAAATTATGCCCCCCCCCCCCCCCGGAAAAATTTCTGCGGATGCCCATGCACAGAGACTGGATTTAAGGAAAGGGTATCTTACTCTCAGCTCCGGTAACAGGCAGCAGTGCGGGCGGCGCTCACTCACTGATGTCACGGGCCTGCTCCTGCCACTAGGTGATGAGAGTAAGGTACCCTGTTAAAGAGATAAGCGCTCATTTAAAGTTGCAGATTACAGTTAATAAATGTATAATCCTGTGAGCGGCGGGGCGGGGGATCTGTGGATGGCACTGTCATGGGGGGGATCTGTGGATGGCACTGTCATGGGGGGGATTTATGGATGGCACTGTCATGGGGGGGATCTGTCGATGACACTGTCATAGGGGGAATCTGTGGATGGCACTGTCATGGGGGGGATCTCTGGATGGCACTGTTATTGGGGGGGATCTCTGGATGGCACTGTTATGGGTGGAGGATCTGTGGATGACACGGTCATGGGTGGAGGATCTGTGGATGGCACTGTTATGGGGGGGATCTGTGGATGGCATTGTTATGGGAGGGGGATCTGTGGATAGCACTGTTAAGGGTAGGGGGATCTGTGGATCATGGATGACTGATCTTTGTAAAGTGGTTGAATTTACACTTTATATTATTATATCTAAAGATTCTCTTTAAATAATAGATGCAACATTTGGTACAGAAAGCACAAAATATTGGCCTTCGTTATGCACGTTTAAATACAGAAAGGAAGATGTGAAGCTCTAACAGGAAAGGGTGGAGCCTAAAGAGGAAGGGGTGGAGTTTACAGAGGAATAGGTTTGGCCTTGACAGGAAGGGGTGGGTCAAATTTATATTGGGTGGATGCTCGAGTTTAGTCTTGCCTAGGGCAGCACAGAACCAAGATACACCACTGCTCTAACCCCACAGCATACTGTGTAATGGCTAAGACAATGAGAGTTTTAACTCAACTCTCATTATAGTTATGGGGAGAAGTCAGTTGTCAATCTCACCAGCAGTGCAGTTTAGTAGCACATGTTCCATGACAATAATTTACAGTGGAATTCCATTTAATCTGGCATCCTAAAATCCCAAAATTAAAATCCAATTACTGCACTATAACAAAGAAGATGTAGCAGAGAGAATCAGACAAAATTACATTAACAGAGCTTGTGTTAAACTATTCCTGTCAGCTGCTTCATGCTACGTGAATCCAGAGAGAACAAAGTTTAGAAAAGTGTCAGAAATGGAAAGAAGAGTCATGGCACAACTCCCCACCTGCTTCTTGCAAGCAGGTCTCTCTCTCTACACAAATTGACCTGTCAGTCAGGCAAGCTGAAAGCCTCTTCCAGGACTGTTTGTGGCTCTATTTTAAACTATGGCTGATTTATCAACTGGAGACACATTGATGTTTGTCTTCACATTTGTCTATTTGTGTAAATTTACAAAAGTGGCACACAACACCAGGGCTGCCATCAGAAATTTTGGGGCCCGTTACACAGCTCAAGGGCCTGGGCCCCCCCCCCCCCCCCAAGACACTGTTAATTTTGCCCCCAGACAGCCCTCCATTATTGACCCCCCAGCACCGGCTGGAGGTACCCTTTCCTTAAATCCAGTCTCTGTGCATGGGCGTCCGCAGAAATTTTTCCGGGGGGGGGCATAATTTTATTGACATCCATGCTCTGCTTGTTTCTGAGAATGTAATGAAGGGGAGGGGCGACGTGATGGAAAAGCTTAAATGTATATTAGAAGTGCCATAACAGGAACATATTGAAAATATTTATTTTTTATGAACAACAGAAAACTGGTCAATTAAATAAAGGCTTTGGACCCAGGGGCTGGGCCAAGAGTAGATGGATGGGGCGTGAATTAATATAAATTAAATTTTAATTTCATAACATTAAAGGTTTAGTTTATTTCAAGATAGAAAAGCATAAAAAGACGCACCTAGGTTTTTGAGGTGAAAAATAAGAAAAAAATTATTTTTAACCATAAGGTGAGCATTTGGTGGGATTTGAACTAATGGTGGCCTGTGGATGGCACTGTTTTGGGGGGGGGGATCTGTGGATGGCACTGTTTTTGGGGGGGGATCTGTGGATGGCACTGTTTTTGGGGGGATCTGTGGATGGCACTATTTTTGGGGGGATCTGTGGATGGCACTATTTGGACCCAGGGGCTGGGCCAAGAGTAGATGGATGGGGCGTGAATTAATATAAATTAAATTTTAATTTCGTAACATTAAAGGTTTAGTTTATTTCAAGATAGAAAAGCATAAAAAGACGCACCTAGGTTTTTGAGGTGAAAAATAAGAAAAAAATTATTTTTAACCAAAGGTGAGCATTTGGTGGGATTTGAACTAATGGTGGCCTGTGGATGGCACTGTTTTGGGGGATCTGTGGGTGGCACTGTTTTTGGGGGGATCTGTGGATGGCACTGTTTTTGGGGGATCTGTGGATGGCACTATTTTTGGGGGGATCTGTGGATGGCACTATTTGGACCCAGGGGCTGGGCCAAGAGTAGATGGATGGGGCGTGAATTAATATAAATTAAATTTTAATTTCAGTAACATTAAAGGTTTAGTTTATTTCAAGATAGAAAAGCATAAAAAGACGCACCTAGGTTTTTGAGGAGAAAAATAAGAAAAAATTATTTTTAACCATAAGGTGAGCATTTGGTGGGATTTGAACTAATGGTGGCCTGTGGATGGCACTGTTTTGGGGGATCTGTGGATGGCACTGTTTTTGGGGGATCTGTAGATGGCACTGTTTTTGGGGGGATCTGTGGATGGCACTGTTTTGGGGAGGATCTGTGGATGGCACTGTTTTGGGGGAATCTGTGGATGACACTGTTTTGGGGGGGATCTGTGGATGACACTGTTTTGGGGGGATCTGTGGATGACACTGTTTTGGGGGGATCTGTGGATGGCACTGTTTTGGGGGGATCTGTGGATGGCACATATATGGCATCTTATGCTATATATATATATATATATATGTCATCCACAGATCCCCCCTAAGTGCCATCCACACTGATCCCCCATAAGTGACCCCTAACACTCAGAATTAATAGTGGTATAATAAAGCAAAGACCTTTTTTTCTTCAGAATCGCGCCACACTCCGGAGCCCAGTGCCGCCTCCTAGTTAATTTATTACATAATATAGATTACAGCGCTTCTCTTCAATTATGTCAGCGCCAGTGAGGTGAGTAAATTAGCTAGCTTGCACGTCAGACAGACACACACGACGCAGGAACAGACAGACACAGGTGCAGGGACAGACAGACAGACACAGGCGCAGGGACAGACACAGGCGCAGGTACAGACAGACGCAGGCGCAGGGACAGACGCAGGCGCAGGGACAGACACAGGCGCAGGGACAGACACGGACAGGCGCAGGGACAGACACAGGCGCAGGGACAGACACAGGCGCAGGGACAGACACAGGCGCAGGGACAGACACGACAGACAGACACAGAGCAGACAGACAGGACAGACACAGGCAGACAGGGACAGACAGCAGACAGACAGGCACAGACAGACAGGCAGGACAGACAGGCACAGACAGACAGCAGGCGCAGGGACAGACGCAGACGACAGGACAGACACAGACAGACACAGACAGGCACAGACAGACACAGGCAGACAGACAGACAGGCACAGACAGACAGGCAGGCAGAGACAGACAGACACAGACAGACAGGACAGACACAGACAGACAGCAGACAGACACAGACAGGCAGGGACAGACAGACACAGGCGCAGGGACAGACAGACACAGGCGCAGGGACAGACAGACACAGGCGCAGGGACAGACAGACACAGACGCAGAGACAGACAGACACAGACGCAGGGACAGACAGACACAGACGCAGACAGACAGACAGACACAGACAGACACAGACAGACAGACAGACAGACAGACAGCAGACAGACAGACACAGACAGACAGACAGACAGACAGACAGACAGACAGAGACAGACAGACACAGACGCAGGGACAGACAGACACAGACAGACAGAGACAGACAGACACAGACAGACAGACACAGACAGACAGACAGACAGACAGACAGACAGACAGACAGACACAGACAGACAGACAGACACAGACGCAGAGACAGACAGACAGACAGACAGACAGACAGACAGCAGACAGACAGACAGACAGACACAGACAGACACAGACAGACAGACGCAGACAGACAGACACAGACAGACAGAGACAGACAGACAGACAGACAGAGACAGACACAGACAGACAGACAGACAGACAGACAGACAGACACAGACAGACACAGACAGACAGACAGACGCAGGGACAGACACAGACAGGACAGACAGGCACAGGACAGACAGACAGGCGCAGGACAGACGCAGACAGACAGACAGACAGACAGGACAGACAGACAGACAGACAGACAGACAGACACAGACAGACGCAGGCACAGACAGACAGACAGACACAGACAGACAGACAGACAGACAGGACAGACACAGACAGACAGACAGACAGACAGACAGACGCAGAGACAGACAGACAGACGCAGACAGACAGACAGACAGGCACAGACAGACAGAGACAGACAGACAGGCACAGACAGACACAGACAGACAGGACAGACAGACGCAGACAGACACAGACAGACACAGACAGACAGGCACAGACAGACAGCAGACAGACACAGACGACAGGGACAGACGCAGGCGCAGGGACAGACACAGACAGACACAGACAGACAGACACAGACAGACACAGACAGACAGACGCAGACAGACAGACAGACAGACAGGACAGACGACAGACGACAGGGACAGACGCAGACAGACACAGACAGACACAGACAGACACAGACAGACAGCAGACAGACACAGACAGACAGACAGACACAGGACAGACGCAGGCACAGACAGACGCAGACAGACAGACACAGACAGACAGAGACAGACAGACAGGACAGACACAGACAGCAGGCACAGACAGACGCAGGACAGACACAGACAGACAGACAGACAGCAGACAGACACAGACAGACACAGACAGACACAGACGACAGACACAGACAGACACAGGGACAGACACAGGCGCAGGGACAGACACAGACGCAGACAGACAGACAGGCGCAGACAGACACAGACAGACAGGGACAGACACAGGCGCAGACAGACAGACACAGGCACAGGGACAGACACAGACAGGCACAGGACAGACACAGACAGACAGACACAGGCAGACAGACAGGACAGACAGAGACAGGCGCAGGGACAGACAGACAGACAGACACAGGCGCAGGTACAGACAGACAGGCGCAGGGCCAGACAGACAGACACAGGCGCAGGGACAGACAGACAGACAGACACAGGCGCAGGGACAGACAGACAGACAGACACAGGCGCAGGGACAGACAGACAGACAGACACAGGCGCAGGGACAGACAGACAGACAGACACAGGCGCAGGGACAGACAGACAGACAGACACAGGCGCAGGGACAGACAGACAGACAGACACAGGCGCAGGGACAGACAGACAGACAGACACAGGCGCAGGGACAGACAGACAGACAGACACAGGCGCAGGGACAGACAGACAGACAGACACAGGCGCAGGGACAGACAGACAGACAGACACAGGCGCAGGGACAGACAGACAGACAGACACAGGCGCAGGGACAGACAGACAGACAGACACAGGCGCAGGGACAGACAGACAGACAGACACAGGCGCAGGGACAGACAGACAGACAGACACAGGCGCAGGGACAGACAGACAGACAGACACAGGCGCAGGGACAGACAGACAGACAGACACAGGCGCAGGGACAGACACACATACACCATGGCCTTCAGAATACACCTGGATCTGTGCTATAAACCCCCTTAATTGCACCAGATTCCACTCCACTTAAACTCTGCTCCTGAGTCCTCCACCTGCCCCCTCATACATGAGCTGCCCCTCACCTGCTCTCCATGAAGCTCTGTGGACTCCAGGACTGCAGCACATCCTCCATCACTGAGCAGACTGCAGGCACACAGCCCCTCCTCCCTCCACAAGCTGCTGCTGCTGTCAGGGTTTGTCCATGTGACTATTAAGGAGCATGTGACCAGTGATGTCACAGACCTCCTTCTAGCAACTACATTCTACCCATGGATCTGCCGAGACTCCAGCTATCTGGGACAGGCTGCAGATGGAAGAGGGGGAGGAGCACTGGGCCCCAGAGCTGACTGTCACAATAAAAAAAAAAAAAAAGTTTCAGGACTGGCCGGGCCCCCCCAGGGTCTGGGCCCCTTACTGGAGTATGGGCTGTACCCCCCTGATGGCGGCCCTGCACAGCACTTTGCACAAACATTCTATCATATTCTCACTAAGGATGAGCTGACCAGCTCAGACCGAACAGAGGTCGGTCCGAACGTTGCTATTTTTTGGACGACAGATGAACCTGAATTTTTCTGGGTTCATTTTGGATGAATCCACTAAAACGGTGGGTAATGCCATTTTAGTGCTCATGTCAGTGGGAAAAAAGCACTAGGGAGGAAGAAGGGCTCTCACATGACCCTGAGAGGAAGTGGAAGGTAGGGCTTGTCCTTATTGGCTCCCAGGCTGACAGACAGCTTGGAGGAGCCAATCAGTGCTGCAGCAGACAGGGAGGTGCCCAAGCAGTACGAGAACACCATTCGGTGCTTGGTTGTGAAAGAGAGTGGTAGGATGTTATTGTCTGCCAGGAAAATAATCTTAGCGAGTCAGGAACAGTGAGAAATCAATCGGGGACGGTCAGAAATCAATCAACCAAGCTTATTAACAGAGAAATTGAAGAGAGCGTCTAAGATTCCAAAGAAGAATTGTGTGTGTTGTATACAATTGAGAGAAGCAGGGCAGCTGACAGACAGGGTAAGAGGAGACAGGAAATGTGGCTGTCTGCGACTGCTCTCAGAAAGGCAGGTCCACCTCAAAAGCATCTACTTGCAAGCAAATACTTTAATTTTGTGGAATTTAAAATATAATATATATACACTACTCACAAAAAGTTAGGGATATTTGGCTTTCCGGTGAAATTTATAGAAAACTATCTGGAGTACCTGGCTTCGCCCGGGTATATTTAATCTATTTCATTTAATGTTTGTGTGTGTCGTTAAAAGATATCGACATTATCCACTATAACAGTGACATCTACAGCACCCCGCCCCATAACAGTGACCTCCACAGACCCCCACCCCTTAACACTGATCCCCCACAGTGCCCCGTCCCTTAAAATTTGACCTCCACAGCAGCCCTTCCCCTTTACTTTGATTTTTACAGCAGCCTTCCCCTTTAACAGTGAGTTTCACAGCCCACCATCCCCTTGAAAGTGACCTCCACAGGCGCCCGCCCCCTTAACAGTGGCCTTTACAGCAATCTGCCCCTCAACACTGACCTTCATCATGGACCATTCCCTGAACTGTGACCTCCACAGCAGCCTGCCCCTACGGTGGCCAGAGGTCCAGTTTTAGGCCGGACAGTCCAGCTTTCAGACTCCATGTCCTCAGTCTGGCGCAGGGCCTGGACGGACACAGGGATGTCCTGTTGAACAGCTCACTCTCAGTCAACAACACTGTGCTGTGTGAGCGTGAGCTGCAAGGAGAAAGTCACCCTTACTCCCATCCCTGCACCTGACAGAAGTTGATTTTTAACTTCCGTCGGCTGCGTAGCGGGGGGCGTGGCCAACCAGGTCAGGGTTGTGGCTTAGCGGGACCTAGAAGTTTATTTTTAACTTAAATTTTTCAATCCCTGTCGGCTGAAGAGTGGGAGTGGGCGTGACCTAACCGGATAGAGGGCCCAAAAGGTCCTAGAGCTAAGCCCAACTTGGCTGCCTGTAGCTCTGTGCGAGCAACTCCCATATGGTGCTTTTTCTTCACAGGGATCTGCAGGATTAAAATAAGCCTTGGCCATTCAAACACGATTATAGGTACCAGAGGTCTGTTGCAGCACATAAGGCAACAACAACGGATCCTTTGGGGAAAATACAACTGTCCAGCTTTCCCAATCAAAACAAGTCTGTCATTCTTCTCCTGTTCCCTTTGACCCCTTCCTACCACCTGCATCCTCCACCGCTCCCTCCATGAACGTGGTCCCGTCCCTAACAGCAGCCCCTTACGCTACCCATCCTTCCTATCACATGTGTCAAGTATGCGTTGCCACGCCGTGTTGGAGCTGGTCGCCCTGGGAGAAAGTAGCCACACCGTCGAGCAGATGGTCAAGTATATTAAGCAGCAAACATCCCTCTGGCTGTCATCTCACCGACTCCAACTGTGCAAGGTGGTCCGCAAAAATAACATATGCTCGCTGCATGTCCTTTACAAAAAATGCCCGCTGGCTTGTTAAAGGTGCTGGCAATTTTCAGAAGACTGTCCTTCTTTTCAGCTATTTTCGCATGGTGATGAACACCCTCCAGTACTTGCAGCATTCCAACCTGCTGGAATTCAGCATTGCACATGCTCAAGTGTCCGCACGAGCAACAGAATGCCGTGGACAATTTGGTCATGCACCAGACCACCTCAGCAGGGAATATGTGTTGTTTCCAGGTTGGACAGTGGTGGCTCATACCGATCATGTTGCAGTTGTCCCTCATCCCCCTCATATGTATTTTTGAAGAGACACTGATGCTCATGCAACAGGTGGCCATGTAGCTGTTGGAGACACAAAATGAGAAACTCCCATGGGGGAGGAGGTGCTGCTACTTGAGTAGGAGGAAGAGGAGTTGAAAGAGAAAGAGGATGACGACACCCGATCGTCTCAGTGGTGGGCGGAGTTGGAAAGAACTGGCTGCTCGGGCACGCTGGCCAGAATGGCGACCTGTAGACTCGCTTGCTTACACAGTGACAGGCAGTTCAGTGATAACAGTCTGATGATTTCTGGATAGCCATGCTTTTAGACCCTGGCTACCAAGGCAAAATGGGGGAATGTTTTTCTCTGGCAGAAAGGGAGGACAAATTATATTACTACCACAAAATACTGTGTATGAGCAGACACCTGCAGCCAGCATGTGTGAATGGGAGGCCCCCTGCAGTCACCTCCCTCCCGCAGCCACGAGCAGCAGAAAATGCAGCAGCCATTTTAGTCTCCTCTTCATGTTGGATCAGTTTTTCCAGGTGCCACGCCCAGTCAGGCCTTCCTAAGCTCTGACCACTCTCTGGCACATACCATGTTCCCTGACCCCATGGATTTCTGGGCAGGCAGACTGGAACAGTGGCCTAAACTGGCATAGCACACTCTCTATCTTCTTTCTTGCCAGACATTCAGTGTCATCTTGGAGAGGTTTTCACTGCCGCAAGGGGGGGCGTGGTGACACCTACAAACGGACCAAGTTGTCCTTCTCTAGGGTTCAAGGTTGCTCAACCTGTGGCCCTCCAGCTGTTCTAAAACTACAACTCCCACCATGCTCTGCTGTAGGCTGATAGCTGCATTCTGTCTGGGAGTTGTAGTTTTGCAACAGCTGGAGGGCTGCAGGTTGGGCATTGCTGGTCTAAATAAACCAAGCCTGGATTCAGGAGAATTTTCACACTCTGCCGATTCCCATGTGTAGACCTTGCCCCCCTCTCCTTGCTGCCGGTGACCCATCTTGGCACTGTTGCTTTCTGTCTGCCTATTATCTGCCAATTTTCTTTAAGGCCTCATGCACACGAACGTATTTTGCTTCCGTGTTCCGTTTTTTTTTGCGATTATGATGCAGACCCATTCATTTCAATGGGTCCGCAAAAAATGCGGAGAGCACACCATGTGCTATCCGCATCTGTATGTCTGTTCTGTAGCCCCGCAAAAATATAATATGTCCTATTGTTGTCCGTTTTAGGCATTGTTACAATGGATCCTCAAAAAAAAAACGGATGGCATACGGATGTCATCTTTTTTTTTTTGCGGATCCGCAATTTGTGGACTGCAAACCACATACGGTCGTGTGCATGTAGCCTAAGGCACAGCATAAATATACAGGATCTCTGTATCAACAGCAAAGTTTTCTCACAGTCCAGGCAAATCTGGAGCCTGCAATGTATCACGCCACTGCCACTAATGCCTGAGGGTCCCGTCTACTCACTTTCTACATGGTTGAAATTTTAAAATTCTTTGGTTGAAATTTCTTAATTTTTGTACCCCCTCCATAAAAATTTTTGAATGCGCACTGGCACCGCAAAATTTTAGTGTATTACTGCATCAGTACCACCATTTTCTCACAGTCCAGGCAAAGTGTCCACTAATGCCTGAGAGTCTGTTTCGTGTACTCACTTTTGACACAGTTAATGTGAATGTGATCAATAGACCTCTCCTTGCTGCCAACACTCCATCTTGCCACTCTTGCTGTCTGTCTACCTACAATGACGTTGTGTACAGCTGCTGCATGCCATGGCCTGCATCATACCACTAATGTCACTTGCTAACCATCACTTTCTGTATGGCTGCGGTCTGCATCATGCCACTTGCCAACCATCACATTCCCTGAAATCCCTTTTTTTTTTTTTTTAAATCTCATAAAACAATGTGTGTTTGAACATCATCTGCCCCCGATGAGGGACAATTTTTGGAATCTTTGGAATATGAAAAAGCATGAGACGTGCCGTGTGGGTGTCTTTTTAAACACGCTGTAACAGTCAAATTTGTGTTTACCTATAGCTTTGTATGTCAGTGCCACTCATCATTTACTATTGCTGTCATTTCGTGCCAGATCGGGGGGAGGCAAAAACCCATAATTTTTAGGAAAATGTCTCTCTTTTAGTTCATTTTTTTTATGTCATAGGAGGCTAGAGGGGGTTTTATACCAGCTTTCAGGCCATTGGAGCAACTTTGGTTTGGTCCGAACCGAACTTTTAAAAAATTTGGTGGACCAGACCTGAAACGAATCTTGACTGGTTCGCTCATCTCTAATTCTGACTTATTTTCATCTGCTGCAGCTACAGCAGGTAAGGAGTGGAGTGCAATCATTTTTGGGTCTTTCTCTATGATAATTCAGGCGGAAAAACAATGTGCTAGGAACACCCACAAAATAGCTGGATTTTGGAAATCGGGTCCCATTGATACTGGAATAGCCCTTTCACTGCCAAGGACAGTGAATTGACAGATTATTACTACCCACATTCAGTTCACGCAGTTTGTATATTAAATATTTTTTTTTTCGGGTACCTCGGTTTATATAGTTGGTTTGTAACAGGTTTATGTTGCGACTAGCAGCTCTGTACCTGTAGCACCTGTAGCTGACAGAGAAGTCGGCCCATTTTTCCATGAACCCAAACCGTTCCTTGCTGCACCAGTTTCTGAGCCACTCTTTTAACTCCTAAGCTTCCACTGTCTCTCTTAGTGACGCTCATGGCACTGGTAGTATTTCTGAAGACACTACCTTGGAGGCCCCAGATTTGAGCTTCTCTCTTAGTTCTCTAAAATCACTTTTAAAGACCCTCCATCTCCCGTCAAGACTTTGTCATTGGTACTGCAGTGGCCGGGTTTGGGGTGGCACCAACACTACGCTGGGTAGAGGTGTCACCATGTGTTGCTGCTCTCCGAAAGGGATGGTAAGGCATGGTGCCTCCCAATGGGGAAATAAGTCCAGAGCATCAGGGTCTGCAGTAAACTAGTGTGCTTCTTTACTAGAGGAATTCAGGTGCAAAACAATACAGGCGAGGCATAGATCTGGCTTCTCTAGTCTCCTCCCTGGCAGAAGAAGGGTTTGTTACGACCACATGTGGGATGTTTCTGTAAACCGCAGAATCAGGGTAATAAATATTGTGTTTTGTTTGGCTGTTAACCCTTGATGTGTTAAAGAAAAAAATTATTAAAATGGAAAATCTGCCAAAAAGTAAAATTTTGAAATATCATCTCCACTTTCCTTGTGGAACACCTAAAGGCTTAACAAAGTTTGTAAAATCAGTTTTGAATAACTTGAGGGGTGTAGTTTCTGAAATGGTTTCATTTATTGGGGGTTTCCACTATGTAAGCCCCACAAACTTAATTCAGACCTGAACTAGTCCTTAAAAAGTGGGTTTTGGAAATTTTCTTAAAAATTTTAAGAATTGCTTCTAAACTTTTAAACCTTCTAACGTCCTAAAAAGATAACATTACATTTACAAAATCATGCCAACATTAAAGTAGACATATGGGGAATGTTAAGTAATAAATATTTTATGAGTTATCACTTTCTGTTTTAAAAGCAGAGAAATTGAAATTTTGAAAACTGCGAATTTTTAAAAATTGTGGATAAATTTGGAATTTTTTCATAAATAAAGGTAAAATATATTGACTCAAATTTATGACTAACCTGAAATACAGTGTGTCATGAGAAAACAGTCTCAAAATGGTTTTGATAAGTAAAAGCGTTCCAAAGTTATTACCACCTAAAGTGACACATGTCAGATTTGCAAAATTAGACGTGGTGATGGGTGTATCAATGACCCTTGGCCATGAAAGGGTTAAACAGTTCAAGTTAACCCTTTGAAGTAAAAGACATTTATAACTGCATAAAGGAAATAGGCAAATGTCCAGACTTCAGAGTCTCCCAGCTCCAGGGCACTACAGTACCAATGTGTACTATGACTCCTAGGTCTTTCCCAGCCCCACACAACAATCTGTCTATCAGATCCGCAATATGCAGAACCCAAGCAGCTGGAAGACAACACACTGTTTCGGAAACAGATGACCCTGTCTATGCGCCTAAGAATATAGTCCCCTACCACCATCATCTGTCTGACCTTTGCTGGACTCCTCTTCCCATCTCCTGGTTGCTAGGAGCAACGCCCTGCTGCAGTGTTGCTGGCCCCTAATATCAGTCAAGCATGCATATTTACTAGGGTGTTCCATCTCAGGACTAGTCCACCTGGCACTTTTCCCCCTACCTCTTTTCAAAACGGTTATCCAGCTGCTGACCTCCGAGTCCTGATCTTACCCTCTTCAAGCCACCTCCATTACCCTGACCCCAGCCAGTGCCTGCACAGTGAGGTCCAAGTCTCTCTCCAGGTTTTCAATGGTTCTGCATTTTGCAAACTGCACATTTACATCCAGAATCTGGGCTTCCAATATGTAACATGCTTGCATCTAGTGCAAATGTATTCACCCTCAAATGGCTCTTCAAGGCATGCATACATTGCCCAAGACACACACTTAGTTGCATTGTCCATGGAGCACATGTTTAAATGGGGATAAACAGTAAAGGGAAAAACAGAGTATATATGAATTTAAATTCAAACCCCTTACTGCAGTAATTGGGGAACATGCTAGAATCAAGCAAACTATGCACAAGGAAAATCTAATGAAACGTGTTTCCTATGGCCTTGTGTTAAGCTATGCACTTATCTGTATTTTGCACTTTACTTGCAAACCTCGCTTGAAGTTCAGAAAACATTAACCACACCCCAGACAGACAGACAATCTGCAAAGAAGAGCGATTCTGTGAGGTGAAAAAACTTGATTTTATTGTCTTTATAAGGTGGACTGGGGTTATCCATATATGGTTTTAAAACACATTAGAATACCTATGCTGTCCGTGTCCCTTTGATTAAACGTTTATGGGGAAATTTATCAAAACTGGTGCAAAGGCAAACTGGCTTAGTTGCTCATAGCAACCAATAAGATTCCACCTTTCATTTTTCAGAGCTCCTTTGGAAAATAAAAGGTGGAATCTGACTGGTTGCTCTGGGCAACTAAGCCAGTTTTCCTTTACACACATTTTAGATAAATCTTCCCCCTAAGTTCTTTTTAGTTTCTTGAGATTACTTCATAGTGTGACTAATTTGATCACTTCAATAATGCTTTGATATAGGCCTCATGCACACGACTGTATGTTTGGTCCGTGTCCGAGGCGCATATTTTTCGGCTCGGGCGTGAACCTATTCACTTCAATGGGGCTGCAAAAGATGCGGACAGCACTCCGTGTGCTGTCTGCATAAGTTGTTCCGTTCTGTGGCCCCGCAAAAAAAATAGAGCATGTCCTATTCTTGTCCGTTTTGCGGACAAGAATAGGCATTTCTACAATATTCTACAAATTGTGGAACGCACACCGGGCGGCTTCCGTGTTTTGCAGATCCGCAAAACACACACGGTCGTGTGCATGAGGCCATACTCTCTAAACTAAAGCAGTATTACCTGTAACTGAAACTGTTGCTATTTAAAGTAGCATAAAAAGGGTTGAACTGCCAGGGTCAGAGGTAACTCCAATCCCGGATATTGCAGAGGCTCCCTGACTGTATATAATTTGATCTTGGCTACGGGTGGCACGGGCATACATTCTTTGCTCATGCCATCCAGTGTAAATAAATGTATGTCCATTTGAGGTGGTGCACCAATAAAATGGGTGTATACCGTAGTTACGTCTAAATTCCAGAAGAGATTAAAGGCCATCCAACAGCCAGAATATCAGTTTTTAAATTATAGGCTCAATATTCAAAATGCAATATTTTGGGCACAGAACTCATTTAAAGTCGGAGAGCTGCATGGAAGGTTTTACATCCTGGTTCTTTATGTAAGAGAATGGTGGGAGGGTGGAAGCTGCAATTGGCAGATTTTCAGTTCTGAATGTACAATTTTTCCCCCCACATATATTGGATTTTTATACAATCAGTACCCTGCCCTAATGGTGTTAACTGACAGAGGATCCCTTGTGCTTTACAGGTATTATGAGACTGTGTCTGATGTGCTCAGCTCTGTTAAGAGAATGGAAGAAAGTCTGAAAAGACTCAAACAAGCACGAAAAACTACAATGTCGAGTAATGCTATCAATGGTGGAATGAGCGACGATAACAAAATTAGGCTTCAGTTAGCACTTGACGTGGAATATTTTGCAAATCAGGTACGGAAATTGTTTCATTTCAGTATATCCAAAGAGATTTAGTAATTAAAGGGGTTATCCAATGTCGAACACCTTCTCCCCAATACCTCAGCCCCTCACATACAATATACTTACCCCACCCCTGATCCCTGCATGGCTGCCGCTGCATCTCATCTCAGGGACAAGCCTTCCTATCGTCACCCCTGTGGCTGGGCAGCGATCAGGAGCAACGCGGGTGCCAGGGAGTTGGGTAAGTATAATCTGTATGAGACATTGGGGGGAATATTTTAGACTTTAGATAACTCCTTTAACCACTTGCCGCCACGCTAACGCCGATGGGCGTCAGTGCGGCGGCTCTCTCAGGTCTCACTGACGCCTATCGGCGTCATCTCGTGAGACCCGAGATTTCGCATGAACGTGATCGGAGCCGGGACAACTGAAACTACGCTGGCAGGCTGTAGATGCGGAAAAAAACGCATTTAAATCGCATATCAGACGCTGTTTTGTAAACAGCGTCTGATATGCCTGCTGTCTGATCATCTGGTGGTCTGATTAACCCCTGCACTGATTAACCCCTGATCACCCATGTCACCCCCCCTGATCACCCCCTGTCACCCCCCCTGTCACTAATCACCCCCCTGTAAGGCTCATTCAGACGTCCGTATGTGTTTTGCAGATCCATGGATCTGCGGATCCGCAAAACACGGACACCGTCAATGTGCTTTCCGCATTTTGCAGATCCGCACATTGCCAGAACTATATAGAAAATGCTTTTTCTTGTCCGCAATTGCGGACAAGAATAGGACATGTTCTATATTTTTGCGGAACGGAAGTGCAGACCCGGAAGCGCGGATCCGTGATTCCGGATCCGAGCAGGACAAAGTCTGTCCCCATAGAAATGAATTGCGGACGTGTGAATGGGGCATAAGGGTCCCTTATCACCGCCAGTTAGTTAGCTACTTGTTAGGTAGCTAGCGCCCAGCCCACCGCACCGCAGTCACTGATTTTGGCAGAGATTTTTTCATCCACATTGATCGATGCGAATGAAAAAATCTGCGCCGTTCATTTTTTTTTTTTTCAGCCCAGAGGCTAAACGGAAAAAAAAAATCTCATTACCCGTATGCTCAATATAAGGAGAATCGCAAAAACTCCTAATGCTGGCCATACGTGTAATGATTGCGGAGACCCTCAAATGCCAGGGCAGTACAAACACCCCACATGTGACCCCATTTTAGAAAGAAGACACCCCAAGGTATTCCGTGAGGGGCATGGTGAGTTCATGTAAAATTTTATTTTTTGTCACAAGTTAGTGGAATATGAGACTTTGTAAAAAAATATATATATATCAATTTCCGCTAACTTGTGCCAAAATTTTTTTTTCTGTGAACTCGCCATGCCCTCACAGAATACCTTGGGGTGTCTTCTTTCCACAATGGGGTCACATGTGGGGTATTTATACTGCCCTGGCATTTTAGGGGTCCTAAAGCGTGAGAATCCAAATGCGTAAAAATGCCCTGTGAAATCCTAAAGGTACTCATTGGTTTAGGGCCCCTTTGCGCATCTTGGCTGCAAAAAGTGGCACACATGTGGTATCGCCGTACTCAGGAGAAGTAGGGCAATGTGTTTTGGGGTGTATTTTTATATATACCCATACTTTGTGTGAGTAATATCGCTGTAAGCGACAACTTTTTTAATTTTTTTATACAAAGTTGTCAATTTACAGAGATATTTCTCTCACCCAACATGGGTATATGTAAAAATACACCCCAAAACTCATTGCCCTACTTCTCCTGAGTACGGCGATACCACATGAGTGACACTTTTTTGCAGCCTGGGTGCGCAAAGGGGCCCAAATTCCAATGAGTACCTTTAGCTTTTACATGGCTGCTCACAATTTAGCTCCGCCCAAAATGCCAGAACAGTACAAACACGCCACAAATGACCCCATTTTGGAAAGAAGACACCCCAAGGTATTCGCTGAGGGGCATAGTGAGTCCATGAAAAATTGAACTTTTTGTCAAAAGTTAGCGGAAAGGGAGATTTTGTGAGAAAAAACAATAAAAAATCAATTTCCGCTAACTTGTGCCAAAAAAAAAATCATCTGTGAACTCGCCATGCCCCTCACGGAATACCTTGGGGTGTCTTCTTTCCAAAATGGGGTCACATGTGGGGTATTTATACTGCCCTGGCATTTTAGGGGCCCTAAAGCGTTAGAAGAAAAATGCTTAAAAATGCCCTCCTAAAAGGTACTCATTAGAATTTGGGCCCCTTTGCACATCTTGGCTGCAAAAAAGTGTCACTCATGTGGTATCGCCGTACTCAGGAGAAGTAGGGCAATGTGTTTTGGGGTGTATTTTTACATATACCCATGCTTGTGTGAGAGTAATATCTCTGTAAATTGACAACTTTGTATACATTTTTTATACAAAGTTGTCAATTTACAGAGATATTTCTCTCACACAATATGGGTATATGTAAAAATACACCCCAAAACTCATTGCCCTACTTCTCCTGAGTACGGCGATACCACATGAGTGACACTGTTTTGCAGCCTGGGTGCACAAAGGGCCCAAATTCCAATGAGTACCTTTAGCTTTTACATGGCTGCTCACAATTTAGCTCCGCCTAAAATGCCAGAACAGTACAAACACGCCACAAATGACCCCATTTTGGAAAGAAGACACCCCAAGGTATTCGCTGAGGGGCATAGTCGAGTCCATGAAAATTTGAACTTTTTGTCAAAAGTTAGTGGAAAGTGAGATTTTGTGATGATAAAATCAATTACAAAATCACATTTCCACTAACTTGTGCCAAAAATAAAATCTTCATGAACTCGCCATGCCCCTCACGGAATACCTTGGGGTGTCTTCTTTCTAAAATGGGGTCACATGTGGGTTATTTATACTGCCCTGGCATTTTAGGGGCCCTAAAGCGTGAGAAGAGGAACAGATGCGTAAAAATGCCCTGACTCTAAAGGTACTCATTAGAATTTGGGCCCCTTTGCACATCTTGGCTGCAAAAGTGTCACTCATGTGGTATCGCCGTACTCAGGAGAAGTAGGGCAATGTGTTTTGGGGTGTATTTTTACATATACCCATGCTTGGTGAGAGAAATATCTCTGTAAATTGACAACTTTGTATACATTTTTTTAAAAAGTTGTCATTTACAGAGATATTTCTCACACACAGTATGGGTATATGTAAAAATACACCCCAAAACACATTGCCCTACTTCTCCTGAGTACGGCGATACCACATGAGTGACACTTTTTTGCAGCCTGGGTGCACAAAGGGGCCCTAATTCCAATGAGTACCTTTAGGCTTTACAGGGCATTTTTACGCATTTTGATTCCAGACTTCTTCTCAGGATTTAGAGACCCCTAAAATGCCAGGTCAGTATAAATACCCCACAAGTGACCCCATTTTAGAAAGAAGACACCCCAAGGTATTCCGTGAGGGGCATGTCGAATTCACAGAATTTTATTTTTTTGGCACAAGTTAGTGGAAATTGATATTTTTTTTATTCATTTTTTTTTTTTTTTTTTACAAAGTCTCATATTCCACTAACTTGTGACAAAAAATAAAATTTTACATGAACTCACCATACCCCTCAAGGAATACCTTTGGGTGTCTTCTTTCTAAAATGGGGTCACTTGTGGGGTATTTATACTGACCTGGCATTTTAGGGGCCCCTAAAGCGTGAGAAGAAGTCTGGAATCCAGATGCGTAAAAATGCCCTGTGAAATCCTAAAGGTACTCATTGGATTTAGGGCCCCTTTGCGCACCCAGGCTGCAAAAAAGTGTCACTCATGTGGTATCGCCGTACTCAGGAGAAGTAGGGCAATGTGTTTTGGGGTGTATTTTTATATATACCCATACTTTGTGTGAGAAATATCTCTGTAAACGACAACTTTTTACATTTTTTTTATACAAAGTTAACAATTTACAGAGATATTTCTCTCACCCAGCATGGGTATATGTAAAAATACACCCCAAAACACATTGCCCTACTTCTCCCGAGTACGGCGATACCACATGTGTGCCACTTTTTTGCAGCCTGGGTGCGCAAAGGGGCCCAAATGCCAACGAGTACCTTTAGGTTTTACATGACTACTCACAATTTAGCCCCGCCCAAAATGCCAGAGCAGTAAACACACCCCACAAATGACCCCATTTCGGAAAGTAGACACCCCAAGGTATTCACTGAGGGGCATAGTGAGTCCGTCTGAGATTTATTTATTTTTTTGCCAGAAGTTAGCAGAAATGGAAACTTTATTATTATTTTTTTTTCCTCAGAAAGTGTCATTTTCCGCTAACTTGTAAAAAAAAATGAAATGATACATGAACTCACCATGCCACTCTGCGAATACTTTGGGGTGTCTTCTATCTAAAATGGTGTCATTTGGGGGGTATTTATACTTTCCTGACATTCTAGCACCTGAAGAAACATGACAGGTGCTCAGAAAGTCAGAGCTGCTTCAAAATGCCCAAATTCACTTTTTTGCACCATAGTTTGTAAACCCTATAACTTTTACCCAAACCAATAAATATACACTTATTGGATATTTTTTTTTATCAAAGACATGTAGAACAATACATTTTGTGGAAAATTTATATAAAAATGTAGTTTTTTTTGAAAAATTTTACAACAGAAAGTGAAAAATGTCATTTTTTTGCAAAAATTTCGTTACATTTTTATTAATAGCAAAAAAAGTAAAAATGTTAGCAAAAATGAAATAGCACCAAATGAAAGCTCTATTAGTGAGAAGAAAAGGAGGTAAAATTCATTTGGGTGGTAAGTTGTATGACGGAGCAATAAACGGTGAAAGCAGTGTAGTGCGGATTTGTAAAAAAGGGCCTGGTCACTAGGGGGGTATAAACCTGTGGTCTTCAAGTGGTTAAACAAATTAAATCATTTTGGACACAAATAACTAAATATGTTTCAAATATGACTGTATTTTTTCTACATTTGTTTTTATTATTGCCATTAGAAAATGGCAGGTTCACAGGCAAATTATTAAAGGTGTCCAGACTTCAGCCTTAACTTTCCTTTTATCAGCTAAAGAATTGTGTCCTCTCTGGCAGACTTGGCACGTTCATTATATGTTGGCTTACTCATTTTAATAGGTACCAGTAGTGTGCCTAAGGTGTTTGGCACCCAGGGCGGGTTCTTTGTCTGGCACCCCCTACACGTTAAAACATTGTGCCACCTCACAATTGTTATGCCTGCACTGTGTTTATGCCCGCATTGTGCTCCCCTCAAAGTCTGCCTCTCTCACAGTAGTTATGCCCACTCACAGTAGTTATGCCCCTATTGTGCTCTCCTCACTGTAGTTTGCCCCCATTTTGCCCCCTTACAATATTTATGCCCCCATTGTGCTCCCCACACAGTAGTTATGTCCTCATTGTGCTCCCCTTACAGTAGTTATGCCCACATTGTGCTCCCCTCACAGTAGTTATGCCCACATTGTGCTCCCCTCACAGTAGTTATGCCCACATTGTGCTCCCATCATAATAGTTATGTCCTCATTGAGCTCCCCTCATAGTAGTTATGTCCTCATTGAGCTTCCCTCATAGTAGTTATGCACTCATTGTGCTCCCCTCACAGTAGTTATGCCCTCATTGTGCTCCCCTCACAATAGTTAAGCGGTCAGTGTGAAAGGACCGCCAACTCCCCGACACTCTATTAATGAGTGCTTCCATCTGTATTGATGATGGAACTGCTCATTGCATCCAACACCTGCCTGACAGCTGGCACCCAGGGCGAACCCCACCCCTTGGCACGCCAGTGACAGGTAATATGTGATATAAACTTCTGCAGAGATAAGTGGCTATATCTTTTCCAAATTATACCAGCTAATCATGTTCAAATGCTGAATCTGTGAGGATGAGTAGACACTTAAATGACAAAAAGTTACTTTGAATTTACTTACCAAAATGATTCTTCTTTGTGTCAGTGCTGCTCCCTGCCACCATCTGCTTTCTTCCGAATGTGATTGTTTCCTGTGCGTACTGATAACATATCTCCAGACTGCTATCACTGCATAACCTTAAAAAGTAACTAAAACATTTTAAAAGAAAGTTGTAAAAATGTTTAAATAGCCCCAAACTTATTTTGGTACTTTACTGATTAAACAATTTATACTGTTTTCCTACTCAAATAGGAATCCAAAGTCCTGGATGGTATTGTGTCTTAAAATCATCATTCTCAGTGTATGGGTTTCACTGGGGCGGCAGAGAACACTGCACAAGCAGGAGCACAGATAACTGCTCCTGCCTGTGTGCATGTGCTCCCCTCAAGCTTGGCTAAATTCTGGCACAGCGCATCGGTACACTGTACAGTTGTTTTGTGCCAAGATTTGAAAATGTGCCATATAGAGCTGAGCAAGTTTAAGGTACCGATGTGCTTAGCCATAATTAAGCCAAGCTTGAGGGATGCACAGGCAGGAGCAGCTAGATGTGTAGCATTCCCTGCGGCCCCAGTGAAATCAATACACCTGTACAGTGCTGACTTGTCAGCACCATATGAGAATGATAGTGTTAAGACAAGAATCCTAGATTCTATTTGAGTAGGAAAACAGTATATTTGATTACTAAAGTATATTACAACAATCATTTTTGGGTTATTTAGAACATTTTAAAGGAAAGTTGTCTATTATTAGCAGAACACGAATTTATAGTTGAGTATAAGGTGAACGTTTTTGTTTCCTGTTTTGGAGCTCTACAACTTCATTTGTATACACTGATGAGTAAAAGGGTAATAACGTTTTGAACTTTTGACTTTCCAGCTCCATATCTCACCATCCACTACAGCTTCGAACGTGAAACTACTATCATTTTATAGACAATCATCTTGGCTATCTCATACATAAGTTGGACTGGCAACTATTTAGCATATGATTAGTTATGCAGATTCGTGTCATGTAACTGCATTGTTACTGTTTTGCTCCTAAAACTTTAAATCTTAATTTTTAGTATGTTGTAAATCCACATTTGGCTTTCAACACTTCCTGAATCCTTCTGGGCATGCTCTCGATCAGATTCAAGCATGTCTCGAACAAAATCTCGGTCTCTTCTACACATTTCCAATGTTGGTGCATACTGGTGGACTCACTTGGGTAGGTATACAGCTTTGTCTTCAACGCTACCCACCAGTTTTCGATTGGGTTGAGGTCTGGGGACTGTGGGGGCCAATCCAGCACCTCTACTTCATTGTCATTGAACCACTTCTTCGCCAATCTCGATGTATGCTTCGGGTGCTTGTCCTGCTAAAACACTGTCGTCCTTTTCATACCCATAGTTCTCAAGTGTACGAAGTAACTCTGATTGTAGGATACTCACATATAGCTCAGCATTGAGACCACCATCTATCCTTGTCAAGTATCCAACAACTTTGGCTGTGAAACAACGCCATATCATCAGGCTTCCTCCACTGAACTTGACAGTTCCTTCAATTTATTGATCTGTTAGCCCTTTTTTCCCTTGTTTATTCCAGACCCATTTGCACCCATCAGAGCCCATTCTATTGATTTCTCTCTCATTGCTCCAAATCACCCCTTTCAAATCTACTACTGTCCTCTGTTAGTACTTTTTTGCAAACTCGATCCGACGCTTCTTATGATGATATTGAAATCGAGGCTTCTTTAATATCTTTTGGGCCACCATTCCAGACTTGTGTAATGCACGTTGCTTGCATGGATGTCTATGATTGCACTATTACAAGGCATACAAGCCACCTCCACTGCCACCGGTCATGGCACTCACATGATGCAGTTTGGCAACTTTCTTGGCCGAGAGAGATGCTATCTTGGAGTATCTCAATAATAATAAGCAAATAACGCAATATCAGCATGGCTTCATGATGGATAGGTCATGCCAAACAAATTTAATCAGTTTCTATGAGGAGGTAAGTTCTAGACTTGACAGCGGCGAATCAATGGATGTCATATATCTGGACTTCTCCAAAGCATTTTACCCTGTACCTCATAAAAGGTTGGTATATAGAATGAGAATGCTCGGACTGGGAGAAAATGTCTGTATGTGGGTAAGTGGCTCAGTGATAGAAAACAGAGGGTGGTTATTAATTGTACACACTCAGATTGGGTCCCTGTCACTAGTGGGGTACCTCAGGGGTCAGTATTGGGCCCTATTCTCTTCAATATATTTATTAATGATCTTGTAGAAGGCATGCACAGTAAAATATCAGTTTTTGCAGATGACACTAAACTAGGTAAAGTAATTAACACTGAAGAGGACAATTTTCTCCTACAGAGGGATCTGGATAGATTGGAGGCTTGGGCAGAGAAATGGCAGATGAGGTTTAACACTGACAAATGTAAAGTTATGCACATGGGAAGGAATAATGCAAGTCACCCGTACATGTTAAATAGTAAAACACTCGGTAACACTGACATGGAAAAGGATCTAGGAATTTTAATAAACAGCAAACTAAGCTGTAAAAACCAGTGTCAGGCAGCTACTGCCAAGGCCAATAAGATATTGGGTTGCATCAAAAGGGGCATAGATGCCCGTGATGAGAACAAAGTCCTACCACTTTACAAATCTCTAGTCAGACCACACATGGAGTACTGTGTACAGTTAAGGTTATCAAAACTAGGGTTATTCACCTTAGTAAAAAGACGACTGAGGGGAGATCTAATATCTATGTATAAATATATCAGGGGTCAGTACAGAGATCTCTCCCATTATTTATTTATCCCCAGGACTGTGACGAGGGGACATCCTCTGCGTCTGGAGGAAAGAAGGTTTGTACAAAAACATAGAAAAGGATTCTTTACTGTTAGAGTAGTGAGACTATGAAACTCTCTGCCTGAGGAGGTGGTGATGGTGAGTACAATAAAGGAATTCAAGAAGGGCCTGGATGTATTTCTGGAGTGTAATAATATTACAGGCTATAGCTACTAGAGATGGGTTGTTGATCCAGGGAGTTATTCTGATTGCCTGATTGGAGTCGGGAAGGAATTTTTTCCCCTTAATTGGGGAAAATTGGCTTCTGCCTCAAAGATTTTTTTTGCCTTCCTCTGGATCAACTTGTAGAAAACAGGCCGAACTGTGTGGACAAATGTCTTTTTTCGGTCTTATATATACTATGTTACTATAAGATACTGCTATCGATGAGCAGGATGATGCTATTTCTCTTTTCTTGGGAAATCATCTTCATGGCTGCTCCTGGATTCAAACCAGTGATCTTTCACTTGGGAATCAACCTAATAACAGACTGAGCTATTAGAGAATGTGAGAACAGGCTGTTTTTGTAGTATACAAGAAGAAAAATATTGTTCGACCAAAACAGTAACAATGCAGTTACATGACACGAATCTGCATAACTGATCATAAATGGCTTGCTAAATAGTTGCAAGTCCAATTTATGTATCTGATAGCCAAGATGATGGTCTATAAAATGATGGTAGTCTTACGTTAGAAGCTGTAGTGGGTGGTGAGATGTGGAGCCTGAAAGTCAAAAGTTCAAAACATTGATACCCTTTTGCTCGTCCGTGTATGTCCAGCAATCCCTTTGATAAGAATAGTTGCTAAACAGCAAGAGCTAGACTGAGACAATGCAAGCTAGTGCCAGGCATAGACTTGTTCCTGGCCCTGATATTTGGCTGTGGAAAATACTGCATTGTATGTCTTTATGGTTTTCATTGAATCAGCTTTTATCATCTAATCACATGATAGGTAACAAGTGTCTGATCACTGGGAGCTCTTCACTGAAGTATGCTTTCTGCTGTTTCATGCATAGTACATTAAACTAATGGAAATAGCGCTGTAAATGTCATTGATTGCATTTTTTTAAATAAGATTCGCTCCTGTCAGGCATCTTAATATTTTACTGTTTTCTCTTTTCCCTTTTAGATTCAGAATTTTGGGTTGTGTACAGATGACTTAACAAGTTTTGCAGCTCTTAAAGAATTGATTCAAGTTGCCAGGGAACAAATCATAATGGAATAAAACAAATATTTAATTGTAGAAGAATTACAATGATCTATTTACATATTTTTCATCTGGTCTTTTACAGTTTATCACTTTCCGGGTCTCTAATTACGAGACTGATCTGATTAATATTACCATACTAATGAATATATAACCGTCAGTCTGAAGCGTATGAAGTTGTTAGTCATGTAACAGTATATTTTATTTTTTTCAGTGCAGAAATGTCATTTTAGTTACACTCTTAAATGTAGTTGAGTTAATAAGTGGTTACCTCTCTGCCAGGAATAGGATAAAGGGGCACCCTTGATTTTGGGATTTGTGTAGGTCACACAGCAGTCAGATTCTATTGATATCATGGGAAAAAACTCATTTAATATTTTCAAACTCCCTTGGTACCTTTTATGTGTATAATTTAAATATAGATTTCTGTGTTAGCCTTTGTGGTATTTGTACAAATAAATTCATTTATACAGTTTTGCTATTCTCTCTAGCTTTCCTGGAGTAATATATTAACACACACATGTTGTAAATACATATATAGAAACCCAATGAAAAATATTACTTATTGGCCCACGTTAATCAAAACGCATTTTTTATGTCTCATTTTATTCGAAATACAATTTTATCTGCAGTGTGACATTTGACTATATTTGTGTCAGAATCTGAAACAAATTGGTTCTGCAGTAGCCCCTGTAGTAATCGGCCAGACCATAAGAAACTGTTCACTTGATGTAGGACTGCATTCACTCACTCCAATAGCTCGTTTGCCATTGAACTAATCATCAGCGGTTGCACTGGTGCTGTAGGAGAGCCAATCTGAGGCAAGAATGGCAAACTGTAGTGTTCAGCTATGAAAGCGGGTTCTGCCTTGTTGCTAATGGTGGATGCATTAGAGTGTGCAGGAAGGCTGGAGAGCACCTACTGCTATCCTGCATTGTGCGGAGATGCACAGGACCAACACCAGGAGTAATGGTGTGGGGTGGCAATAGTTAACATGCTAGTTCCCATCTGGTATTCATGGAGGGTACAAGAGGTAGACAAAAGAGGATTATAGCACAAAAAAGCACTTCTGGTTTAGAGTAGAAACCAGATCAGGAAAGAACAAGTGCCTGGTGAAGAAGTCGAAAGGTGCCAAGGGTGGATTAATAGGGTTGATGTGATATAGGTTGTGTTTTATTACTCAATGTGAGTCCAGATATAAGGGAAGGCTGCACCGGTGTTTTCACGGGGGTAAGACTAGGTCCTCCCCCTCGAGACAGAGTGACTAGGATGTGGAATGTCACAGAAGAAAAGAAAACCCGTAAATCAGACGCCAAATCCCTCTAGTGGATATATGTATTCCTGGCAGATCTCTATATAGGATTGAAATTATATAAATAAGGTTGTCCAGATAACAATGTTCCACTGGAATATGTATTGTCCAAGGAACAATATGGATAACACTCACTTCACAGGGGGGTGGTCAGCAGGATAAACTCAAGACACCTGTGACCTGTACCCCTGGCCAGGATCGCATGTAGTATTTCTTGGTGACTGAACGCAGCCCACACACAAATGGCTTCTGGTCAATCGCTTTATTTAAATAAACGTGGCTCAACGCGTTTCGTGCCCCCTTCTTCAGGAGAAATAAAATACAAACAAGAACGTATAAATATACGAATACAAATATATATATATATATAAATTATGTATAAAAATATAAATATATAGAATTCATGGTGTATGCATTTGAATAGTGTTTGAATAGTGCGGTGCGTTCCACAGTGGAATGCATCGCAATCTGACCTATGCGATGCGCTCCAAAGCTGGAGCGCACCGCAAGAGGAGGAGGGACACCAGCAGGAGAAGCGCGCCGACCGAAAGAAAATGGGGGCACGTTCCACAGTGGAATGCACCACCGATCTTTTTCAGCAATCCCTTCTACTCCCCCCTCTAAGATCCCTGAAAGAAAGGACATCAGAATTTAACCCCAACTTGCATTAAAATAAAGCACAATAAAAATAATAATATATCAAAATGAAATAGTATCACAGCCCTGCCTAGAACTCCCTTACAGTAAGTGGGAGGGCTCTAAGGCACATGGCAGCATATAAAACAATCCACAGGTAGCCTTGTGGGCAGGACCCTCCATTGGTTCCAGCATTATTCATTGGAGACATGCTCCTGAAGGTAGGAACATGCCAGCGTATGGTTCTGTGTAGTAATACAGACATCTATGAATTGCATATGAATTGTCCCTTTTTATATGAATTGTCCTTTTTTATTGATTGTCCCTTTTTATATCCTAGTTATAACCAAACCTACAAAGAAATATGTGTATAACCCAAACAAATTTAACACGATACTGCGATCGTAGTAAAATTAATTTTTATTAAATTACATTAAAAAACATTTATAAAATACATGTATATGTTTATGTATTCAAAACAATACATCCATTGTGGTACACAAACGGGGTGCACTGGGGAAACAAAGAACAGGAGGGCACAAATTGCTACACAAAAGTTAAATGGAGCAGTAGAGTGGTGCGCATGCCTAAAACAGGCAGCACCGCCAGTGACGGCAGGTGGTGTCCGATCAGACAGGCGCACACACACAATCACTACCGTGAGTAAACCCATATCTGCTGTTGGAGCATGTGCACATATGGAGACGTTGGACCGGCCGTAATAAAGTCAAATGTCACAGAGTAATAAAGAATAATGGCCGGTACATGTCTCAAAACCTATGTGAATCAAAAAAGTATGTGGCCAGCAATTGCTGGATCCAACAAAACAATAGCTCTCCCAAGTAGGGTTGGGCGATATCAAAAATATTGCCACGATAACGATATTAAGAAATTTTTCGCAATAACGATATATATCACGATAAATGCCCATTGAGAAGAAAAAAACACTTGGAGACATTATACTGTATACTGTAAGGCACAACCCCAATGCGCACAGGACACATCGAGTATAATTAATATCAGTAAAATTCAACTCATGGAGGCACAGATTTCACTGTTAAATAAGGGATTAAAATTTGCACCCTCTAAGCCAATTTACAAATTTTCAACGTATATTGGGATAGAAAAATTCATCAAGATACTATGCCTAAAAAAATATTTTTTAAAGAACCCTGGGTTCCCACAGGAGTCAACTGACCCTGCACTTGAAAAATATCCCCACAGTACACTGAGAAAGAGATCGAAAAAATATCCCAGGCAGGGAAATAAATGACAAAATGATGGCCTTTAGGGTAAATGTGGATAGGGAACTGAGACAAATAAAATCAAGGAACAAAAACAATCTGAGTAGAAAAGAGATTATGGCGATTCAACAATTGCAGAAGACACATGACATCACCATACGCCCAGCAGATAAGGGTGGAGCTATATTGGTCCTTGACACAGAGGCATAAAGAGATGAGTGTCTTCGGCAATTGAATGAGGACTCCACATATAAGAGATTGAGAAGGGACTCGACGGATGACTTTTTTCAAGTATTATCTGAGCTATGCCGGAAGGGCCAAGAGGGAGGCTTCCCATCGGAACATGAGGCCCGTTTTATTATGGGTACTGACAAAAGGATTCCGGCCTTTTATTGCCTCCCCAAAATCCATAAAGATTTAAAATCCCCACCTGGTAGGCCGATTGTATAAGGGATTGAATCAATTTCTGTAAATTTATCGCAGTACATAGATGAATGGCTACAATTCGTGGTTAAGAAGGTCCCATCATATATCAAAGATACGACCGATATAATAAAGACTATAGAGTCATTAAAATGGGAGGAACATTGGATTATGGGAACTCTCGATGTTAGCTTATTATACAAGATAATTGAACATACTAAAGGTCTGGAGGCCCTGAATAGCCAGCTGAGAAGGAATAGTGAATTGGAGGAGGCACAGATCGGGTTCATAATGGAGGCAGTTAACTTCATTTTGTCACATAATTACTTTATGTTTGAGGACCTGTTCTATCTACAGCTAACCGGTACTGCCATGGGCACCAGATTCACCCCCTGCTATACCAATTTATTCTTGGCACAGTGGGAGGATGAGGTTATCCGTCCCAGGCTGGGGACGAGTCTGGCGCTCTTGTGCCGGTACATTGATGTTTTCTTTATCTGGCAGGATGATGAGAAATCGCTAAATATGTTTTTAGTTGATATTAACCAGAATGACAGGAATTTAAAATTTACCCCTGATATCAGATGCGGAGAGGTGACATTTCTGGACGTTAATCTGAAGGTTGAATGGCAAAAAATCATTTGCAGTACCCACTTCAAGACGGTTGCTATAAACAGCTATATTAGATTTTCTAGCTGTCACTTGCCTAGATGGCTCACCAATATACCAGTGAGCCAGTTTAGGCGATTGAAACGCAACTGTACTCAGGGGTCAATTTGAAGTAGAGGGCTCAGTACTAAGGGACCAGTTTCTAGAGAAAGAATATCCACCAACAATTATCACAAAAGCCCTAGACAAAGTAAGGTCAATGGAGAGAGACACCTTTTTTACACCTAAGGTAGCCACACAACAGAATAAAACCCTGAGACTGATCCAACCATTTCATACACAACATAAACAGGTGGAGAGGATCGTCAGAAAATATTGTCATTTTTTTTATTGGAGGAGAAACTTTTGGGCCCCTTTCTATCAGGGTTCCCACGAATAACATACACTAAAGCCAATAATTTGGCTTCCAAAGTTGCCCCTACTATTAAACAACAACACAGCACAACTGATTCCTTGTGGATCAAACTGAAGGGGTTTTTCAGGTGTGGCAGATGTCTAAATTGTAAAAAACATCTGTCACGACCTTGGTTAAGGTCGCGACTGTGTTGTTGCCAGCGGCAACGTGTTGTCTGCAAGTGGGCACTGCTATCCCGTTGCCTTACGTGCGGAAGCCGTTGGCAACGTGTCACCCTCTTTGCGGTTGTGGCTTTTGACCTGCTGCCTCACATGCACTTGTCGTTGGCAACGTGTTGTTGCGTATTTCATGTGGGGGCAGGGCCACGGCAGCTTTGAGTTGGTGGGTTGACACAAAGCCACACATGCTGTTGCCGGTGGCAACATGTCGTTTAGCATGTGTGTTCTCACCTTGTTTGTGTGCACTTTCCTTGGGTGTGGTTTACACATGGTTAATGTTTGTGTGCTGGGTGTGTCCTCTGGCCTCCTTAAGTGTCTGTGTTTGGAGCCTGAGTTCAGTTTGTTTGTCTCCAGCCTTGGTGTGAGCATGTGCTGGAGGTGGTTGCTTGCACCCATGTTATGTCTGTGTGAGTCACCCTTATTTGTTATATTGTTTTCTATGTATTGTTCCCTATGCTTTGTATTCTATGTAGCCTCTCCAGTGTGCAAGTGTGTACCCCTTCCCCACCTGGTGTTGTATGGTGTGGGTATGCCTGGAGCTTGTAGTCACTGTGTGTTTGTTCCCGAAGGGGCTTGCTTTCCTGGAGGGGTTTAAGCAAAGACCAGATGGTGTGCTTCCCTGCCAGGATCTCCCCCACGCATCTGGTGTTTGCATGGGGGTCCCGGAGGTCCTGGCGCTGGTTCGTAATCTCCAGGGCGGCAGGTAAGTGTGGGTTCTCTATATGTATCTTATGTTACTTGCCTGCCATGCGAGCGCACACTGTCTGGGTCCCGGCTGCTGTGGGGGCCTCTGGAGACTCCTGCTCTTCCGTCGTCTAGGGTGAGTAGGTAATCTCTGCCCTGTTCTTATCTGAGGGCGATGCAGGGTTGGCAGGGCCATAGGTATGTGGGTATGAGCCGTCCCACCTTCAGGGTCCGCTCATACAGCCAGGAGACCAGGGCCAGTTTTAGGGACGTGCCAGGAGGTCACCTGCTCCTTTTATCCCTGTTTTTAGGCCTGGCGGCCGAGGATAGTGCGCGGCGGGGGGTTTTCCCCACTCCCAGCCGTGACAGCATCTTTCCCTAAAAGAACTATGAAAGTAAAATCTACACAGAACGATTTTGAGATCAAGATCAAGGAAACATTAACATGCGATTCCCAAAATGTAATCTACCTCCTTGAATGCCCATGCCGCAAACAATATGTAGGCCGAACAAAAAGGCCTTTGAAGAAGAGGGTGATGGAACACATTTTGAAAATCAAAAAGGGAGATGAATTACATTCACTCTCCAAACATTACAAAAATTTTCACAATAGTGAAAATCCATCTTCTCTCCTCTTCACGGCCATGGAAAAAGTACATCAGTCAAAAAGAGGAGGTAATCAGATTGTCTGTATATCCAGACAGGAATCCCTCAGGATATTTAAGTTCGATATGTTGGCTCCAAAGAGGCTGAACTGGAACTGTTCGGTTTCTTGTAATTCTTAGGGGGGTTGTCTGGTGGGGACATGGGATACAAGTCAGGCTGTTGTTTCCAGCACTTGGATCCCCTCTCCCTTCCGGACCACCCCTTACGACCACTTCCATCTCGGTATCCACTTTCATAGCAACATTTCCACATTTTTGCATGTTTTTAGGCCATTATATGTTTTTAATGTTATTTTTAGTGACCGTCTATGTCTCAGCATGATGGCCACAAAAAACACACCTGCATTGCAAGAAACGCACCTATGCCGCATGTGCTTTTTTATGTGCAGGGAACGCACCTATACCGCATGTGCGTTTTTTGAATGCAGCTGTAAGGGTTAAACAAGTATTCCATATCTGTAGCCAATGCATCGTTATGTTGTTTTAAGTTGTCTGATGTTATTTTTATTTTAGCACGAGCACAATAAGTGCGTTTATATCGCATATGTAAGAATGGATACAACGGTACATAAAATGCATTAATACCGCCTATGCGGTTATGAGTATGGAAACATCGTCGCCACAAATGTTCCATACCGGGATTTTAATTTGACAATTCAGATGCTGTCATTACCGCTGAGGAAGGGGTCTGATCCCTGAAACGTGTCCAGTTTAAGACAGCAAAGTTCTGTTCAAGTCCCCGAGTTGCCGATACACAAAGTCAGCCCCCTTGACCTTCGCTGATTGGATTTGTGTGCCATTGATACCGCACAGTCCGGACTTTAGGACCCAACATGCCATCACCAAATCTTTTCTCCAACGAGCCGCGTGGATCACGTGGGACGCCGCGTACCAGACCATGTGACCACACGGGACACCGATGTGAGTCCGAGCAGCGAAGCAAGGATACCTCTCTACTTCTTTCCAATACAAGAAGAGGGGTAACATACTCTGCCCTACAGGGCTGTATTCACCTACATAATACTATACATCATGTATGGGAAATAAGTGTGGTCTAACTCACGGACCAACATAATACTAAACCCCTTTGGGTATTGCTGCTGGACTCTGATTGCCCACCTGGGACTTTGTCCACACTCTGAATTAGCATTTGTATCAATACATGTGGTTATTACATTGTTTGTTTGCACCGTAATAAACGTTATTATAAAAAACGTTATTTTATAATGAACGTGGTTAGATCCAGACACAGGTGGTACTTTCATTAAAAAAACTAGTGGTCATGAACAAGAAACCTGTACTGCTACAGACTAAAACTGTTTTGTCTTTAGGGACAAATCCAGGTTCTGTTTGTGATACAATGCTGGTCAGGTTCGAGTATGGATGCTTTGCAGTCATTGTTTTAATCCTTCCCCATCTGCTGGTGTGATGATATGGGGAGCAATCGCATATGTCAGTCGGTCACCACTAGTAATGAGTTGCCTCTAATGGCAGGGCTTTCATCTGGCATTTTTTAGCAGATTAATGCTAGCTACACACTGTAAGAGTTTCCCAGGAATGTTTCCACCAGATTGCAACACATACTTGGCCTGGCTGGTTGCCAGATTTATCGCCAATTAAGCATTTATGGGACCAGCCGAAATTCCAGCTTTTGCAACCTATGAATGTGTAGGCTCTACAGGCCCAGCTGCAATATCTGTGGGCAAATGTGCCACAGGATACTATACAGAACCTGTATGCCACCATACTCAACTGTATCTCATCTTGAATCTAGGCTAGAGGTGGCCAAAACAGGTATTCGAGTCTCCTTTCAACTATACAGTTTTATCCTTTTACTCTAATTATTGTAATAGTTTACATATATCATCGTTACATTCACACACAAAGTTCTACTCGATTCCAACAATTCCTTCTTGGTTTCAGAAATTCGGTTTGGTTCTGATTCACCCATTTTTTTCAAATTGATTTGGGCTGAACCAAATTGGCTCAAATTGCCCTGGAAATTGGTATATACCACCCTCTAGTCTCCTAGGAAAACATTTTTAGGAAAACATGTTATCTTTCTTCATTATTTGTTTTTGTATCATTTATTGCTTTCTCTCCCTCCTCTCTAAGGTCTGGAATGCAGCGACAGCAATAGTAAATCGTATCTGACGTACATTTGGACAAAATTGTTGGTACCCTTCCGTTAAAGAATGTACAACCCACAATAGTCACTGAAATACAGTATCTTTGAACTGACTAAAGTAAATAAAAATCCGCTAAAGAAAATTAGATATCGCTTTAAAATTGTCTCAACAGAATCATTTTAAAAACTAATGAAACTGTCCTGAGCAAAAATGGTACCCCCAGAAAAGATTGAAAATAATTTGACAATAAAGACATACAGTATAAACTAAGGTGTGTCCTGTAATTAGCATCACAGGTGTCTTCAAACTTGTAGTTAGTCTGTCTATTTGAAGGGGGAAAAGTAGTCACTGTGCTGTATGGTATCATGCTGTGTACCACACTGAACATATACCAAAGAAAGCTAAGGAGAGTGTTGTCTCAGGAGATTAGAAAGAAAATGATAGACAAACATGTTAAAGCTAAAGGCTATAGGACCATCTCCACACCGCTTGATGTTCCTGTTACTGCAGTTGGACATATTATTCACAAGTTTAAGGTCTCTACAGGACTGTAGCCAACCTCCCTGGACTTGGCGGCAAGACGAAAATTGATGGATAATACAAATGATAACCAAAGAGGCCAGAACAATTTCCAAAGAGATTAGAGGTGAACTCCAAAAAAAGGTACATGAGTGTCAGATCACACCATCCATCGTTGTCTCAGTGGACTTAATGGAAGACAACCAAGGAGGAAACCACTGTTGAAAGAAAATCATAAAAAAAGCGAGATTTGAATTTGCTAAAATGCATATTAAACGAGCCACAGCGCTTCTGGGAGAATGCGACAAAATGAGACAAAACTGGTGCTTTTTAGCAAATCACATACCAACTATTGCTGACCCTTGGCACATGTAAAGGCACCTCAAAACATGAATTATTTACAAATGGTCCATAAGACCAATAACGCCTTTAAATTTCATATGCCAATTCCTACTTTTAAAATGTAATATTTATTAGATCTTTGATAAAAAAAGTTTGACTAAATAAAAATGATTAAAAATATCAGCTTTGTCACATAGTTACTTTGTGTCAGTGTATATTTGTAAACCCTGTTCAAACCACAGTGTAATTAAACTGGCTAAGAGATGTAGTGAGCTGATTTCCACGCAATGTATTCAGCTCACTAAGCTTCTATCCCTGGGGGCACTAATGGGGGTATTATTGATTCTGGGAGCGCTAATGGGGGCATTAATTCTGGGGGGTGTTAATGGAGGCATTACTATTAACGGGGTCTCTAATAGGGGGCATTATCCATTCTGGGGAGCACTAATGGAGGCATTAATATTACTGGGGTGCACTAATGGGGCACTATTAATACTGGGATCCACATTATGACATAGAGACTTAAGATCCTGTGTAAAGCTATGCCCCCACAACTAGGGCGTGTCTTAACTTGGCCGGTATTTTTTGTTTGGAAAGTTAGCAACCCTAATTGTAGCCTGTTCTGAAATGCATTGAATGTACTGGCTCCTTTGTGCCTCTCCCTGGACATATTCAGTCTAGCCTGTATATGAAGTGCTCAGAATGTATGAGGCATTCCTGAAGACCATATGGGCTCCTTTGAGGTTCTCCCTGCAGACCATATATTGTAGCCTGTTCAGTACTGAAGTGCAACCCACACAATTTATTCAATTATTTAACAGACTGTAAGGGTTCCTTAGATATTTTTGATGGTAGTAACTACATGTACCCGTTCTCATAGTAGCCCATTCATTTAGCCTTTTTAAGTAACTAGAATGTGTGTGCTCCTTGACGGCATTGATGGATATATTAATGGTGTCGGTTTGGGGTATGTTTACTAGAGATGACCACATTTTTCAGTATTTGCGGCGAATCTCGTTAAAAACAGTTATTTCCTGGCTGCAGAGACACTTTATAGTGGTGTAGAACACTGTGCCTTGCAGTAACACACATAGGGAGTCTGCTGTGGTACTGAACTAATACTGTGAGTCAGTATGACATGCAGATGACAGGTATTGCTTTTAGAATCACTGCACACTTCACTTATTTAGGCAGTCACAGGGCCAAAACTGACCAAATAACTCAAATATGAACTCAGCCTTACAGGTCAATGTTAGCGCCAAGAAGAAGCGCACTCCTTTTACACCGTCATCAGCTAATTCCACATAGATGTCTACAGAACCTGTTAAACGCTTATACAAGTAGAAACCTCCAACAGAGTGGAGAGGGTGTCAGCAGTAAGTTTGTGTTGTCACTGATTATTTTGCTCTTCCTCTGATCCGTCAGAACAATAACCCCCCAAAAATGGATCCTGTCTGTGGAGCATCCACCTTTACTCAGTCAGCATTTGGTCAGTAATCCATAAGTATTGCTAATGCCAAAAAAAAAACAGGAGTGGATCCAAAACAGAGATGAAACGTGAATGAAACATTTGCATGTCTTCTGAGTTTTCCACCCACTCCTGCTTTTGGCTACCAAATCACAAGCCAATTCTGATGGGACCATACAGGCCTTACAGCTGTTACACAGACAGGATCTGTTGTGCATCTCATTTTTCGTTCCTTCTGACAGATCAGAAGAAGGGTCAAATAAATGATGATGTCAGCCAGGCCGAAATAGTGGCCTAGTCATGAAGTGGAGAGGGTGGAAACAACATGAGAAGTCCACAGAGTGGCCCTATGACATAGTGGTGAGGTGGAAGCAGCATGAAGAGACCACAGAGTGGCCCAATGACAGTGTGGAGGTGGCAGCAGCATCAGGAGGCCACAGAGTAGCATAATGACAGTGTGGAGTTAGAGGCAGCATCAGGAGGCCACAGAGTGGCAAGGTGACATAGTGTGGAGGTGGCGGCAGCATCAGGAGGCCACAGAGTGGCAAGGTGACATAGTGTGGAGGTGGCAGCAGCATCAGTTGACCACAGAGCGGCAAGGTGACATAGTGTGGAGGTGGCAGCAGCATTAGGAGACCACAGAGTAACCCAGTGACAGAGTGGGGAAGTGGGTGGCAATAACAGTTCCCGCTGACTATGGTGGAAGAAGGAGCACTTGGCATCAGATGTGTGGCATCAGGCGGGTGGCAGCATCAGAATAGTAGCTGAGGCAGGTAGCCAGAAGAAACCAGTCTCTTTTGTCACAGTGTTAGTGTTGCAACATGGATGATCTAGTCTGATGCATCAGACATTTGTGGGTGGAAATCCTGGCTGATCCACGCCTGATTCATCTTGACAGAGGTAAGTCTCTCCACATTTTGGGTGGACAGGCGAGTTCTTCTTGGGGTAACTATGGCCCCCGCCGCACTGAAAACCCGCCCTGATGCCACACAACTGGCCAGGCAGGACAGCTTTTCCAGGGCAAACTAGGCCAGTTGCGGTCACAAATCTAGTTTGGCTACCCAGTAGTCCAGTGGATTTTCAATGTGGGGTGGCAGGGTGCTGTCCAAGTATGTCACCACCTGCTGGTTCAGGTCCTGCTCCAGGTCTACCTGCTGCTGGTGAGTAGTTTCTTCACTAGGCAGGTGAAGAAAGCTGCTCATTAGTGACTTTAGACTCAAGTTGCTGCTGAGGGAGCTGGAACTGCTCCTACCACCCCATCCCTCCCCAGCAGCCATGTCAGTGGAACATGACCACAGAGCCCCCCCCCCCCAGTTAAGACCCGCAAGAGGATGAACGAAGGTGCAGATAGGCAGCAGCCAACTGACTATATAGGATGTCTCTATAGTAAACTTTGTCCTCCCTCTCAGCAGGTGTTAAAAAGGCCCCCGTTTTGGACCTGTAGCGAGGTTCCAACAAGGTGGAGAGCCAGAAGTCATCCCTCTGCCGAATGGTGACAATTCTGCTGTCACTACGCAAGCAAGTGAGCATGCATCTGGCCGTTTGTGCAAGTGACTCGGAGGGACTCCCTGCCTCCATCTCCACTGCATACTGCCACGGTGTGTCTGGGTCCTCTGCCTCCTCTTTCTCATCACGTTGTAGCTCCTCTGGCTGCTCCTCCTCTGCTGTCACCTGTGTAGAAAAAGCACCCATTTTGCTACACATTGCTTGTGCTTCAATGTCCTCCTCCAGTTCAGCCCCCACAGGGCTCATGTGGCTGTAAGATCTAGGCGCCATGTCTCCAGTCCCCTGACCAGCCAGATTTACCAGCATCTGTTCCAGGACATGAAGCAGTGAAATTACATTGTTCATCCCATAGTCACGCATGAGCTGCCACTGGCTGACATCAAAGTTACTCAGGGGAGTACTCCTGTCCGCTTGGATCATTAATAAATCGTTTATGGCCTTTCTCTGTTCGTATAGTCGGTCCAACATATGGAGGGTGGAATTCCAACGGGTGGAAACATTGCATATCAGTCTATGTTGTGGGTTGCCGTTCTACCGCTGCAGCTCAAGGAGGGTGTGCTTTGCGGTGTACGAGTGGCTGAAGTACACGCAAAGTTTCCTGGACATTTTTAGGATGTCTTGCAGATGGGTGGAAGACTTCAGGAACCACTTGACAACCAGATTGAAAACGTGTGCCATGCAGGGCACATGGCTCAGCACTTATTGACGCAGCGTCGACACCATGTTCTTCCCGTTGTTGGTCACCATGGTTCCGATTTTGATTTGTTGCGGAGAAAGCCAAGATTCGATTTCTTGATGAAGGACACGGAGCAGTTTCTCCCCTATGTGACTCCGTTGGCCCAGGCAAACGAGGTGCAGAACAGCGTGACCACCCTGCTGACTCCCGGCAACACTAGTGACTTGCTGGCTCAACCACTGCCTCACGGGCAAGCTGCCACCCTCTTCTCCTGATGATGAAGCCACTTCATCACCCGGCTCCAAAGTGCGATCAGCTACATCATCATTGAGTACTGTCTGCACATCACTGATGTCCTCCTTAACGGTCTCTGGGTCAGGAGCCTAATCTCTCACAACACCAGCTCCTATGCCACTCTCCTCATCACTACTTGCCCGTCTAGTGGAGGAACCGGCGGATGTCTCCTCCACATCTTGGCTTGCCAGTAGCTGTTTACTGTTTTCCAGTAGCTTGTCCTGACTATAGTGGAGCTGAGCCCGGAGCATACAATACTTCTCTGGCTGAGGGAACAGAACATGAACAGAGGCAGGTTGAGGACAGGTGAGGGCACAGGGCCTGTTCCCGGGCCATGCCAACTAAGGGTTGTGTCTGACAAACCCGCTGACTCTTGGCTGGGAGTGTCTGATGTCACTTTCGACTAAGTCGGAGATCGAGTCAACCATTCAAGAACAGCTGGGTTGCTGGTCAAAACACGACAGCTACACTGAGATCTCAGGTCTCTCGAAGTGACCGCTGCTGCCACGGACCCTTACTCTGCTGCAATCGCTGCCTGTGCCAGAAACATTTAGGCCTCTGCCATTCCCATGTGCAGGGACTGGCACTTCTCTGTTTGACATACTGTTAAATCAAATAAGAAGGAGATTAAAACACCCCAAAAAAGTCAGTAATTTTCTCACTTCACTACACAACGGCTTATAAGCCCTTTATTCCCCACTAATACACACTAAAAAGGGCTTTAGAACATATAACTGCACCACTGAACGGCAAATATATATTTTTTTTGCCACTATTACAAGCCACAAATAGAGATGTTTCGAACATAAAATTTTCCGTTCGCGAGCGGCGAACGCGAACCGTGCAAACCGCCATAGACTTCAATAGGCAGGTGAATTTTAAAACCCAAAACCCACAGGGACTCTTACTAGCCACAGTAGTGATGGAAAAGTTGTTTCAAGGGGACTAACACCTGGACAGTGGCATGCCGGAGGGGGATCCATGGCAAAACTCCCATGGAAAATTACATAGTTGACGCAGAGTTGGGCTTTAATCCATAAAAGGCATAAATCACCTAACAATTAGTGTTGAGCGAACAGTTCGAGCATCGTTCGGGTTCGTACCGAATTTTGGGGTGTCCGGGACCCGGACCCGAACCCGGACATTTTCAAAAAAGTTCGGGTTCGGGTTCGTCGTTCGGCATGTATTTTGGCGCATTTTGAAAGGCTGCAAAGCAGCCAATCAACATGCATCATACTACTTGCCCTAAGATGCCATCGCAGCCATGCCTACTATTGGCAAGGCTGTGATTGGCCGAGTGCAGCATGTGACTCAGCCTCTTTATAAGCTTGTGCGCACGTCGGGACGTGCTCACTCCCGATGTGAATAGAACAGGGATAGACGCAGCTGATGCTAGGGCGAGAATAGGCAGGGATAATTGAATAACTGGAAGCAAATTTCTCTCCTCCACCTGTGATTCATCTGAACAACTGCAGCTGAGCTGCTTTTTTGATAGGGATTGGCTATTTTTAGAGTGGCCAGAGTGATTTTTCCATCCACATGTACCTGGGCTGACCGCCGGCCGCCATTTTGCGACTTGTAGTGCTGCAGCAGAAGCTGCCACAGTGTGCATTCCAAAGCTCCAAACAAGTCAGACATCTACACCTGGGATTCAGACCAATAGCGATTTAGCAGCACAGTCCAAGGCTATTTTTTTAAAGGTTGTGCAGACCATTTTGTGGCACATGTTACTGGGCTGATAGGCGGCGGCCATCGTGGGACTAGTGCTGCAGCACAATCTCTCCCAACGTCCATTAATCACTTGTAATAGTGGTCTGTGCCATAGAAATCCTACATCAGGGACTTGGGTGTGCTTGTGTCACCCCTACTAATACCAGTCCACCTGTAATCCATACAGTCAAAAGACTGAAAGTATTCCAGTGAGGGAATTTTTTTATTTAAAAAGGCCAAGTTAGTTTATCTGGCGTTCAATATACTAGATACAGTTAGGCCTGCGTTTCATACATCTGGAATTAGCAAATTAATGTGCTGGGGTTGGGAAAACATATATGTACCCATACTAGAATCTGTCAAAGAAAGCGGTACTCACATATAACAGTCATTCCATCTGTAATCCATACAGTCAAAAGACTGAAAGTATTCCAGTGAGGGAATTTTTTTTTATTTAAAAAGGCCAAGTTAGTTTATCTGGCGTTCAATATACTAGATACAGTTAGGCCTGCGTTTCATACATCTGGAATTAGCAAATTAATGTGCTGGGGTTGGGAAAACATATATGTACCCATACTAGAATCTGTCAAAGAAAGCGGTACTCACATATAACAGTCATTCCATCTGTAATCCATACAGTCAAAAGACTGAAAGTATTCCAGTGAGGGAATTTTTTTTTATTTAAAAAGGCCAAGTTAGTTTATCTGGCGTTCAATATACTAGATACAGTTAGGCCTGCGTTTCATACATCTGGAATTAGCAAATTAATGTGCTGGGGTTGGGAAAACATATATGTACCCATACTAGAATCTGTCAAAGAAAGCGGTACTCACATATAACAGTCATTCCATCTGTAATCCATACAGTCAAAAGACTGAAAGTATTCCAGTGAGGGAATTTTTTTATTTAAAAAGGCCAAGTTAGTTTATCTGGCGTTCAATATACTAGATACAGTTAGGCCTGCGTTTCATACATCTGGAATTAGCAAACTAATGTGCTGGGGTTGGGAAAACATATATGTACCCATACTAGAATCTGTCAAAGAAAGCGGTACTCACATATAACAGTCATTCCATCTGTAATCCATACAGTCAAAAGACTGAAAGTATTCCAGTGAGGGAATTTTTTTATTTAAAAAGGCCAAGTTAGTTTATCTGGCGTTCAATATACTAGATACAGTTAGGCCTGCGTTTCATACATCTGGAATTAGCAAATTAATGTGCTGGGGTTGGGAAAACATATATGTACCCATACTAGAATCTGTCAAAGAAAGCGGTACTCACATATAACAGTCATTCCATCTGTAATCCATACAGTCAAAAGACTGAAAGTATTCCAGTGAGGAAATTTTTTTATTTAAAAAGGCCAAGTTAGTTTATCTGGCGTTCAATATACTAGATACAGTTAGGCCTGCGTTTCATACATCTGGAATTAGCAAATTAATGTGCTGGGGTTGGGAAAACATATATGTACCCATACTAGAATCTGTCAAAGAAAGCGGTACTCACATATAACAGTCATTCCATCTGTAATCCATACAGTCAAAAGACTGAAAGTATTCCAGTGAGGGAATTTTTATTTATTTAAAAAGGCCAAGTTAGTTTATCTGGCGTTCAATATACTAGATACAGTTAGGCCTGCGTTTCATACATCTGGAATTAGCAAACTAATGTGCTGGGGTTGGGAAAACATATATGTACCCATACTAGAATCTGTCAAAGAAAGCGGTACTCACATATAACAGTCATTCCATCTGTAATCCATACAGTCAAAAGACTGAAAGTATTCCAGTGAGGGAATTTTTTTATTTAAAAAGGCCAAGTTAGTTTATCTGGCGTTCAATATACTAGATACAGTTAGGCCTGCGTTTCATACATCTGGAATTAGCAAATTAATGTGCTGGGGTTGGGAAAACATATATGTACCCATACTAGAATCTGTCAAAGAAAGCGGTACTCACATATAACAGTCATTCCATCTGTAATCCATACAGTCAAAAGACTGAAAGTATTCCAGTGAGGGAATTTTTTTTATTTAAAAAGGCCAAGTTAGTTTATCTGGCGTTCAATATACTAGATACAGTTAGGCCTGCGTTTCATACATCTGGAATTAGCAAACTAATGTGCTGGGGTTGGGAAAACATATATGTACCCATACTAGAATCTGTCAAAGAAAGCGGTACTCACATATAACAGTCATTCCATCTGTAATCCATACAGTCAAAAGACTGAAAGTATTCCAGTGAGGGGATTTTGCTTATAAAAATAATATATTTCATTGTGGTGCGAGTTGAATCGCAACAATGAAGAAAAATACTATTAAGGGACGAGGACGCGGTCGTGGTGGTGTCCGTGGAGCCTCTGTTGCTGTTAGAGGACGTGGCCGTTCGGCCCGAGGCGCACACAGTAGGGAACGAACTCCCTCAACTAGCCGGCAGAATGTACCGCAATATCTCGTGGGGCCCAATGCCGCTCTTAGGATGGTAAGGCCTAAGCAGGTACAGGCATTAATCGATTGGGTGGCCGACAGTGCTTCCAGCACGTTCACCACATGGTCTTCCACCCAGTCTTCTGCGGAAAGCGCACAGGTGGCACCTGAAAACCAAGCCCATCAGTCTGTCACATCACCCCCAAGCATATCAGGGAAACGGTCTGAGCCACAAGTTATGCAGCAGTCTCTTCTTCTGTTTGAAGACTCTGCTTCCAGGGTTTCCCAGGGGCGTCCACCTAGCCCTTCCCCAGTGGAGGAAGACATACCATGCACTGACGCACAACCACTTATGTCTCCAGATGAAGAGGACATGGGAATACCACCACAGCAGAGTCACCGACTCTCTGATGATGACGAAACACAGGTGCCCACTGCCGCGTCTTTTTGCAGTGTGCAGACTGAACAGGAGGAGGTCAGGGAGGGAGACTGGGTGGAAGACGATGCAGAGGACGATGAGGTCTTAGACCCCACATGGACTGAAGGTCGTGGCGATGACTTTCACAGTTCAGAGGAAGAGGTAGTGGTGAGACCGAGACAACAGCGAAGCCAAAGAGGGAGCAGGGGGCCAAAGCAGACGAGCCGCCGCCCCAGAGTTCGCCTGCTACTGGACATTGCCAACAGGGACCCAGCCCCACAAAGGCAGCTTCAAAGAGTTCCCTGGCATGGCACTTCTTTAAACAATGTCCTACCGACAAGACCCGAGTGACTTGCACGCTCTGCCATCAGAGCCTGAGGCGAGGCATTAACGTTCTGAACCTCAGCACAACCTGCATGACCAGGCATCTACATGCAAAGCATGAACTGCAGTGGGGTACACACCTTAAAAACCAGGCACTCGCTGAGGCTCCCCTGCTCCCTCTACCGCTGCTGCCTCGGCTTCCGCCTCGAGAGGAATGTTGCCACCTGCCGAGCAGCAAACAGAGGATGTGCCACCGACACCACCACCACCGCCACCGTCAACTAGCGTCTCCACTATATCACACAGCAGCGTTCAGCTCTCAATATCTCAAACCTTAGAGAGGAAGCGCAAATTCCCCCCGAGTCACCCTCGAGCCCTTGGCCTGAACGCCAGCATTTCTAAACTGCTGGCCTTTGAAATGCTGTCATTCCGGCTGGTGGACACAGACAGCTTCAAACAGCTGATGGCCATGGCTGTCCCGCAGTATGTGGTTCCCAGCCGCCACTACTTCTCCAAGACAGCCGTGCCTTCCCTGCACATGCAAGTGTCCGATAAAATCAAGTGTGCACTGCGCAACGCCATTTGTGGCAAGGTCCACCTAACCCAGTGTTTCTCAACTCCAGTCCTCAGGGCCCACCTACAGGTCATGATTTGAGAATATCCCACAGAATGAGTACCTGAGGTGAGTCCTGATGCACTGACACTAATTATATCACCTGCTAAATACTAAGGAAATCCTGAAAACATGATCCGCAGGTGGGCCCTGAGGACTGGAATTGAGGAACACTGACCTAACCACAGATACGTGGACCAGTAAGCACGGCCAGGGACGCTATATCTCACTAACTGCACACTGGATGAATGTAGTGGCGGCTGGGCCCCCGGCGGACAGTTCCTTGGCGCACGTCCTTCCGCCCCCTAGGATCGCAGGGCATCATTCTCTGCCTCCTGTAGCCTCCTCCTCCTACTCGGCTTCCTCCTCCACTGCTTCCACCAGCTCATCCGGTCAGCCACACACCTTCACCACCAACTTCAGCACAGCCCGGGGTAAACGTCAGCAGGCCATTCTGAAACTCATATGTTTGGGGGACAGGCCCCACACCGCGCAGGAGTTGTGGCGGGGTATTGAACAACAGACCGACAAGTGGTTTCTGCCGGTGGGCCTCAAGCCAGGCCTGGTGGTATGCGATAATGGGCGAAATCTCGTGGCAGCTCTGGGACTAGCCGGTTTGACGCACATCCCTTGCCTGGCGCATGTGCTGAACTTGGTGGTGCAGAGGTTCATTCACCACTACCCCAACATGTCAGAGCTGCTGCATAAAGTGCGGGCCGTCTGTGCGCGCTTCCGCCGTTCACATCCTGCCGCTGCTCGCCTGTCTGCGCTACAGCGGAACCTCGGCCTTCCCGCTCACCGCCTCATATGCGACATGCCCACCAGGTGGAACTCCACCTTGCACATGCTGGAGAGACTGTGCGAGCAGCAGCAGGCCATAGTGGAGTTTCAGCTGCAGCACGCTCGCGTCAGTCGTACTGCCGAACAGCACCACTTCACCACCAATGATTGGGCCTCCATGCGAGACCTGTGTGCCCTGCTGCGCTGTTTTGAGTACTCCACCAACATGGCCAGTGGCGATGACACTGTTATCAGCGTTACAATACCACTTCTATGTCTCCTTGAGAAAACACTTAGGGCAATGATGTTAGAGGAGGTGGCCCAGGTGGAGGAGGAGGAGGAGGATGAGGGCTCGTTTCTAACACTTCGGGCCAGTCTGTTCGAATTGGCTCAGAGGGAGGTTTGTTTAAGCAGCAGAGGACAGGTTCTACAAGTCGCCAGCCAAGGCACTGTACTGGAGGACGAGGAGGATGAGGAGGTGGAGGGGGACGAGGATGGCGCAAGTTCACAGCGGGGTGGCAGCCCAGGCCCATCACTGGTGCGTGGCTGGGGGATACGGTGGACGATGACGATACGCCTCCCACAGAGGACAGCTTGTCCTTACCCATGGGTAGCCTGGCCCACATGAGCGAATATATGCTCCAATGCCTGCGCAACGACAGCAGAGTTGCCCACGTTTTAACGTGTGCAGACTACTGGGTGGCCACCCTGCTGGATCCCCGGTATAAAGACAATGTGCCCACTTTAATTCCTGAACTGGAGCGCGACCGTAAGATGCTGCGAGTACAAGCGCACGCTGATAGAGGCGCTCTTGAGAGCATTCCCACATGTCACAGGGGAACAGGTGGAAGGTGAAGGCAGAGGAGTGGCAAGAGGTCGCCAACGCAGCTGTGTCACGGCCAGCTCATCTGAGGGCAGGGTTAGCATGGCAGAAATGTGGAAAAGTTTTGTCTCCACGCCACAGCTATCTGCACCGACACCTGATACGGAGCGTGTTAGCAGGAGGCAGCATTTCACTAACATGGTTGAACGTAGTCTGCACCTCCACATCCTGACGGATGGTTCGGCCCCATTCAACTACTGGGTTTCGAAATTGTCCACGTGGCCAGAGTTAGCATGTTATGCCTTGGAGGTGCTTTCCTGCCCGGCGGCCAGCGTTTTATCTGAGCAGCGTATTCAGCACGGCAGGGCGTCATTACTGACAAGCGCAGCCGCCTGTCCACAGCCAACGTGGACAAGCTGACCTTCATAAAGATGAACCAGGCATGGATCCCACAGGACCTGTCCCTCCCTTGTGCAGAGTAGTCCTTATTAACTGCCTAAAACATGTCTTGTTGTGCTACGGGCCACTTCTTTATTTGATACAAATTTTATGAAACCCACAGTTGAATGAAACTCTTCTCTGTCTGGGCGCCGGGGCCTAACCAGATGAAAGTGGCCGGTTAAACTAACGGGTGACATGAAGCCATAACCTCTGCCATGCTACCTCTGTCTTCTGTCTGGGTGCTGAGGCCTAAGTCAAATAAAGCGGTCTTCTGCTGTGCTGGGGGATATGAAGCTAATCTCTGACCTCTCTCCTCTGTCTGGGTCCAAAGGCCTAAATCACTGAAAGAGGCCTTCTCCTGTGGTGTGTGATATGATGCCAGAATATGTGCTGTGGGGCCTCTCTCCTCTTCCTGGGTGCAGGGGTCAAATAAACTAAATTGTGGCCTACTCCTGTGGTGGTTGATATGATGCCTGATTCTCTGATGTGGAACCTCTCTCCTCTGTTTGGGTGAAGGGGTCAAAGTAACTCAATGGTGGCTTCTCCTGTGGTGGCTGATATGATGCCAGAATATGTGCTGTGGGGCCTCTCTCCTCTTCCTGGGTGCAGGGGTCAAAGTAACTCAATGGTGGCTTCTCCTGTGGTGGCTGATATGATGCCAGAATATGTGCTGTGGGGCCTCTCTCCTCTTCCTGGGTGCAGGGGTCAAAGTAACTAAATGGTGGCTTCTCCTGTGGTGGTTGATATGATGCCTGATTCTCTGCTGTGAAACCTCTCTCCTCCATCTGGGTGTAGGGGTCAAAGTCTTTCAAAGTCGCCTTCTCCTGTGCTGATTGATATAAAGCTGATGGTTGTGCCATCTGACATGGTTGCCAGGGTCTGATTCAATGGGGGCCTACTCCTGTGGTGGGTGATCTAAATGCCTGATTCTCTGCTGTGAAACCTCTCTCCTCCATCTGGGTGTAGGGGTCAAAGTCTTTCAAAGTCGCCTTCTCCTGTGCTGATTGATATAAAGCTGATGGTTGTGCCATCTGACATGGTTGCCAGGGTCTGATTCAATGGGGGCCTACTCCTGTGGTGGGTGATCTAAATGCCTGATTCTCTGCTGTGAAACCTCTCTCCTCCGTCTGGGTGTAGGGGTCAAAGTCTTTCAAAGTCGCCTTCTCCTGTGCTGATTGATATGAAGCTGATGGTTGTGCCATCTGACATGGTTGCCGGGGTCCCATTAAATTGGGGCCTACTCCTGTGGTGGTTGATATGATGCCTGATTCTCTGATGTGGAACCTCTCTCCTCTGTTTGGGTGAAGGGGTCAAAGTAACTAAATGGTGGCTTCTCCTGTGGTGGCTGATATGATGCCAGAATATGTGCTGTGGTGCCTCTCTCCTCTTCCTGGGTGCAGGGGTCAAAGTAACTCAATGGTGGCTTCTCCTGTGGTGGCTGATATGATGCCAGAATATGTGCTGTGGTGCCTCTCTCCTCTTCCTGGGTGCGGGGGTCAAAGTAACTCAATGGTGGCTTCTCCTGTGGTGGCTGATATGATGCCAGAATATGTGCTGTGGGGCCTCTCTCCTCTTCCTGGGTGCAGGGTCAAAGTAACTCAATGGTGGCTTCTCCTGTGGTGGCTGATATGATGCCAGAATATGTGCTGTGGTGCCTCTCTCCTCTTCCTGGAGTGCAGGGGTCAAAGTAACTCAATGGTGGCTTCTCCTGTGGTGGCTGATATGATGCCAGAATATGTGCTGTGGTGCCTCTCTCCTCTTCCTGGGTGCGGGGTCAAAGTAACTCAATGGTGGCTTCTCCTGTGGTGGCTGATATGATGCCAGAATATGTGCTGTGGGGCCTCTCTCCTCTTCCTGGGTGCAGGGGTCAAAGTAACTCAATGGTGTCTTCTCCTGTGGTGGTTAGTATGATGCCAGAATATGTGCTGTGGGGCCTCTCTCCTCTTCCTGGGTGCAGGGGTCAAAGTAACTCAATGGTGGCTTCTCCTGTGGTGGCTGATATGATGCCAGAATATGTGCTGTGGGGCCTCTCTCCTCTTCCTGGGTGCAGGGGTCAAAGTAACTCAATGGTGGCTTCTCCTGTGGTGGCTGATATGATGCCAGAATATGTGCTGTGGGGCCTCTCTCCTCTTCCTGGGTGCAGGGGTCAAAGTAACTAAATGGTGGCTTCTCCTGTGGTGGTTGATATGATGCCTGATTCTCTGCTGTGAAACCTCTCTCCTCCATCTGGGTGTAGGGGTCAAAGTCTTTCAAAGTCGCCTTCTCCTGTGCTGATTGATATGAAGCTGATGGTTGTGCCATCTGACATGGTTGCCGGGGTCCCATTAAATTGGGGCCTACTCCTGTGGTGGGTGATCTAAATGCCTGATTCTCTGCTTTGAAACCTCTCTCCTCCGTCCGGGTGTAGGGGTCAAAGTCTGTCAAAGTCGCCTTCTCCTGTGCTGATTGATATAAAGCTTATGCTTGTGCCATCTGACATGGTTGCCGGGGTCTGATTCAATGGTGGCCTACTCCTGTGGTGGGTGATCTAAATGCCTGATTCTCTGCTGTGTAACCTCTCTCCTCCGTCTGGGTGTAGGGGTCAAAGTAACTAAATGGTGGCCTACTCCTGTGGTGGGTGATATGATGCCAGAATATGTGCTGTGGGGCCTCTCTCCTCTTCCTGGGTGCAGGGGTCAAAGTAACTCAATGGTGGCTTCTCCTGTGGTGGCTGATATGATGCCAGAATATGTGCTGTGGGGCCTCTCTCCTCTGTCTGGGTCCAAAGGCCTAAATCACTGAAAGAGGCCTTCTCCTGTGGTGTGTGATATGATGCCTGAATATGTGCTGTGGTGCCTCTCTCCTCTTCCTGGGTGCGGGGTCAAAGTAACTCAATGGTGGCTTCTCCTGTGGTGGCTGATATGATGCCAGAATATGTGCTGTGGGGCCTCTCTCCTCTTCCTGGGTGCAGGGGTCAAAGTAACTCAATGGTGGCTTCTCCTGTGGTGGCTGATATGATGCCAGAATATGTGCTGTGGGGCCTCTCTCCTCTTCCTGGGTGCAGGGGTCAAAGTAACTCAATGGTGGCTTCTCCTGTGGTGGCTGATATGATTCCAGAATATGTGCTGTGGGGCCTCTCTCCTCTTCCTGGGTGCAGGGGTCAAAGTAACTAAATGGTGGCTTCTCCTGTGGTGGTTGATATGATGCCTGATTCTCTGTTGTGAAACCTCTCTCCTCCATCTGGGTGTAGGGGTCAAAGTCTTTCAAAGTCGCCTTCTCCTGTGCTGATTGATATAAAGCTGATGGTTGTGCCATCTGACATGGTTGCCAGGGTCTGATTCAATGGGGACCTACTCCTGTGGTGGGTGATCTAAATGCCTGATTCTCTGCTGTGTAACCTCTCTCCTCCGTCTGGGTGTAGGGGTCAAAGTAACTAAATGGTGGCCTACTCCTGTGGTGGGTGATATGATGCCTGGTTCTCTGCTGTGGGACCTCTCTCCTTTGTCTGGGTGCTGTGGTCAAAATAATAGTAAGTGACCTTCTCCATTGGTGGGTGACTTGAAGCCTGATTCTGTGCTATGGGACCTCACTCCAATTAATATTGTTTAATTTTTATTTATTTTATGTTAACTCATCATTTCCCTATCTACATTTGTTTGCAGGGGATTTAACTACATTTTGCTGCCTTTTGCAGCCCTCTAGCCCTTTCCGGGTGTGTTTTACAGCCTTTTTAGTGCCCAAAAGTTCGGGTCCCCATTGACTTCTATGGGGTTCGGGTTCGGGATGAAGTTCGGGTCGAGTTCGGATCCCGAACCCGAACATTTTTCGAAAGTTCGGCCGAACTCGTCGAACCCGAACATCCAGGTGTTCGCTCAACTCTACTAACAATCCTAAATTTTTTTGAACGATGTGGTTTAAAACATCCAGTGTGTGTATACGATCAGGTATGATGTTGTATCGATCAGATAGTGTAAGGGTTACGCCCGCTTCACAGACATTGACAGACCAAACTCCCATTTTAATGCACCGCAAACAGTCCATTTGCACAACCGCAAACTCCCCATTTGCACAAGGTTTAATACCAAGCTAGCCATGTCCCGGTGATGTCATTGAAGGTTTCTTCCTCCACCCAGCCACGTACAACACCAAGGGTCCCCGAAAAGTGAATTGAATTGATTTTTCGAACGGGGAGATGGTTAAAAAAAATGCTGGCTCCCTCCCCTTTGTTTTAATCCACGGTCACTGCGTCTGCGCCGTGCAATTTACTGTCACACACGATATGAGTGGTATTTTCTGTAGTACTATTCTCATCAGTTTATTCCCTGATATGTCACCTATCAGGACGTGTATTGAATGGATTTTAGACAACCGCAAACAGTTGTCAAAAGTTGACAAACTCCTTGCAGAAATGTGATTTATCTGTGTGCGTCCTTCTTGTTATTTCCAAATTGGGGCACTGCGAGTGTGCCGTACAATGTACTCTGCCACACGATATGAGTGGTGTCTTAACTAGTACTATTCTTATCAGTTTAATCCCTGTTATGTCCCCAATCTGGGGTCTATTTATTGAATTGATTTTTCGAACAGGGAGATGGTTAAAAAAACGCTGGCTCCCTCCCCTTTGTTTTAATCCACGGTCACTGCGTCTGTGCCGTGCAATTTACTGACACACCCGATATGAGTGGTGTCTTAACTAGTACTATTTGTATCAGTTTAATCCCTGTTACGTCCCATATCAGGGATTGCCTTTTGTGAAAAAAAATGTAGGCCAGGTACCTTCGACTGCCTTCACAGTGACAGACCAAACTCTCATACACCAAACTGAATTGATTTTAGGAATCAGGAGATGGAAAAAGCAGCTTGGTCGGTCCTCTTACTCCCAAATTGGGGCACTGCGCGTGCACAGAGCAATGTGCTGTGACACCCTATATGAGTGGTGTATTAACTAGTACTATTCCTATCAGTTTAATCCCTGTTACATACCCTATCCGGGGACGTGTGTCGAATTGATTAACCATTGTCGAATTAACGAACCATTACGACACCATGAAATAATTTAGTTCTGAGCTCTGTACTTGCTTTGTATTGGAATTGATGGGTATTTTTTTAATTGTCTGCATTATTTCTAAAAAACTATCAAGAGACTTTATTATGAATTTTTATTTTATGTATTAAAAACCCAGGTAAATTAATGTTTTTTCTATGAAATATTATCCAGCCGATCGCTTTTGGTCTGATCATAATGAAGCAACGGCCTTATCATCTGGGGTGTGGCAACATTGCCAACACACTCATAGAGGTGATGATTGCTTCATTGTGATACGCAAGCCCCTTTACCACAACAAGGTAACGATCACGAAGGGGAAATGACACTTGTATGTGCCTTTTTTTTGTTTTGTTTTGTTTTTGCAGCCACAGTGCTGCACCATAGGACAGAAAAATTAGGCATTTACACATGCCTGAAAAATAATGGTGTTGCCAGGCAGAAAAGTGACTAAAACATTGCGGCTTGAACCCTAGTTGGTGGCAGAGAATTCACAAAAGTCACCCGGTATGCAGACATTAAACACAGCAACGTGGGGACCATTTTGAGGCCAAGGCATGTCATCAGGCCTTTTGTTAGTCAAACGTATCCCCCACTGTCAGTTCCTTCGGGATCTATGCCTCATTCATCTTTATGAAGGTGAGGTAATCAACACTTTTTTGACCGAGGCGACTTCTCTTGTCAGTGACAATGCCTCCTGCTGCACTGAAGGTCCTTTCTGACAGGACCCTTGAAGCAGGGCAGGCCAGAAGTTCTATCGCAAACTGGGATAGCTCAGGCCACAGGTCAAGCCTGCACACCCAGTAGTGAAGGGGTTCATCGCTCCTCAGAGTGTCGATATCTGCTGTTAAGGCGAGATAGTCTGCTACCTGTCGGTCGAGCCGTTCTCTAAGGCTATATCCCGAAGGGCTGTGGCGATGTGTAGGACTAAAAAAGCTCTGCATGTCCTTCATGAACAACACATCTGTAAATCGTCCAGTCCTTGCCGCCGTGGTAGGAGGAGGATTACATTCACCTCTTCCCCAGTTAGATTCCATTGTGCTGTGACATCCCACTTATAAGCTGTGTAAAGCATATTTTTTAGTTCGGTTTTGAACTGCTGCATCCTTTCCAACTTTCGGTAATTTGGTAACATTTCTGCCACTTTCTGCTTATACCGGGGGTCTAGTAGCGTGGCCACCCAGTACAGGTCGTTCTCCTTCATCCTTTTTATATGAGGGTCCCTCAACAGACATGACAGCATGAAAGACCCCATTTGCACAAGGTTGGATGCAGAGCTACTCATTTCCCGTTCCTCATCATCACTGATGTCATTGACGGTCTGTTCTTCCCCCCAGTCACGTATAACACCACGGGTCCCAGATAAGTGACAACAACGAGCACCCTGGGGTGCCTGCTGTGGTTGGTCTTCCTCCTCCTCAAAGCCACATTCCTCCTCTGACTCCTCTTCCTCATACTCCTCTTCCAGCGTTGCTACAGGTCTGGCAAGCGATGATGACAAGACTGTTTCTGGTGGTGATGGTGACCACAACTCTTCCTCTTCACGCTCATCTACAGCCTTATCCAGCACTCTTCGCAGGGCACGCTCCAGGAAGAAAACAAATGGGATGAGGTCGCTGATGGTGCCTTCAGTGCGACTGACTAGGTTTGTCACCTCCTCAAAAAGACGCATGAGCCTACAGGCATTGCTCATGAGTGTCCAGTAACGTGGCAAAAAAATTCCCAGCTCCACAGAGGCTGTCCTAGAACCCTGATCTTACAAATACTCGTTGACGGCTTTTTCATGTTGGAGCAGGCGGTCGAACATTAGGAGTGTTGAATTCCAACGTGTCGGGCTGTCGCAAATCAAGCGCCTCACTGGCATGTTGTTTCGCCGCTGAATATCGGAAAAGTGCGCCATGGCCATGTAGGACCACCTGAAATGGCCACACACCTTCCTGGCCTGCTTGAGGACGTCCTGTAAGCCTGGGTACTTATACACAAAGCATTGTACGATGATATTCAACACATGTGCCATGCACCGCACATGTGACAACTTGCCCAAATTCACTGCCGCCAACAAATTTGTTCCATTGTCACACACCACTTTGCCAATCTCCAGTTGGTGCGGGGTCAGCCACTGATCCACCTGTGCATTCAGGGTGGACAGGAGTGCTGGTCCTGTGTGGCTCTCTGCTTTCAGGCAAGTCAACCCCAAGACAGCGTGACACTGTCATATCCGGGATGTGAAATAGCCCCTGGGGAGCTGGGGGGATTCAGTGGATGTGCAGCCAGACGCCGCAGCAGAAGAGGACTCAGCCGAGGAGGATATCGAAGAGGATGGAGTAGGAGGAGTAGAGGAGGTGGCAGTAGGCCTGTGTTAAGACCAGAGGATGTGGATCCTCTGTGTCAGCTGATAGAGGAGTAGGAGTTTGCCCAATATTGCTGACTGCTGACTCTCAGAGTCAGGACACAGGTGTTTGCACCAGTCACCCAGAATGCAGCTAACTGCAGCAATGTGAACAGAGTCCAACAAATGCGGAATAAAGGAATAGAAGTCCTTTACTGGCAGACTGTTATACAAAAGTCACTTGAGATAAAGGCAAAACACAGTTCAGAGTAATGCAGTGTGCAGATTAAAGCTGTCTCGTTGTCAGGCAGTGCAGGGTCGGGAATCCAGGCAGATTTACAGGAGACAATGGGCAGAAGCGTAGACAGATGATGCAGTGTTCGATAATCCAGGTGATCCAACAAACAGATGGCAGGCAGATACGTAGTCAAACTGAGCAGAGGTCAATAGTCCAGGCAATCCAGCAAGCAGAGACAGTAGGCAGAGTCAGGGTCCAACAAAGCAGAGGTCAGAATCCAGGAAATCCAATAAACAGACACGGAGGAACGCTTCAGCGGGAGTCAAAAGGTACAACAACCACGCTTGGGCACTTCATCCAGAGTGAAGCTGCCCTAAATACTCAAAGCCCCACCTATGGGTGGGGAGGATAATCAGGACCAGCTGTTTATCCCCTATAAGACAGGGAGAGGTGCACGCGCATGCGCTATAGTGCCTCAGATGACACCTGGTAGTGAGGATGGATGCGGCGATATGCCGGAGGACGCCTGCGTCTCTTAAAAGGTAAGCAAGCCCTGGGACCCATGGTGCTGAGCTGTGCAGACAGGGATCTGTCCTCCTGCGGTGGGGACACAGAGCAAATTCTGACAGCCTGCCTGCAAGTCGTGGCGGTGTCACCAACTCCACTGCGGAGCCATGCATTCCATGCTTGTCAGCCATCAGCAGGTTGACCCAATGCGCAGTGTACGTGATATACCTGCCCTGACTGTGCTTTGCAGACCAGGTATCAGTGGTCAGATGGACCCTTGCCCCAACACTGTATGCCAGAGATGCCATGACTTCCTTTTCAATAACATAGTAGAGGTTTGTGATTGCCTTTTTAAAAAAAAGAATTTGTCCGGGTACCTTACACTGTGGTGTCCCAATAGCAACAAATTTTTTGAAGGCCTCAGACTCCACCAGCTGGTATGGTAAAAGCTGGCGGGCTAAGAGTTCCGTCAAGCCAGCTGTCAGACGCCGGGCAAGGGGGTGACTCTGTGACATTGGCTTCTTACACTCAAACATTTCCTTGACAGACACCTGACTGTGGGAAGATGAGCAGGAACTGCTGAAGGTGAGAGGCGGAGTGGCAGGTGGCAGGTGGTTGAGAGGGGGCAAGAAGGACAGCAGTGGTTGACGTGGCTGAAGATGCTGGACCAGGAGGAGCATGTGGCTTTGAGTTTGTGTGCTGCTTGTACTCATGTGTTCCCATAGGCGTTTGTGATGTGAGATCATGTGCCTTCGCAAAGCAGTTGTACCTAGTTGGGTGTTGGCACACTACAGTCAGTGGAAGTTGACCTGACACGCACTGGCAGGCAACTAACCTTAGATTAAAGGGTAAAAATTGAATGCCTTATTTTTCGGCAAGCTACTATGCCACCCGGTATGAGTGGTGGGCACTGGCAGTGGGCACACTACAGTCAGTGGAAGTCGGCCTGACACACACTGGCAGCAGGCAAGCAACTGAAATTAGACTAAAGTGTAAAAATTAAATGCCTTATTTATTGGCAAGCTACTGTGCCACCCGGTATGAGTGGTGGGCACTAGCAGTGGGCACACTACAGTCAGTGGAAGTCAGCCTGACACACACTGGCAGGCAACTAACCTTAGATTAAAGGGTAAAAATGAAATGCCTTTTTTTATGCAAAGTCCTGTGCCACACGGAATGAGTGGTGGGCACTGGCAGTGGCCACACTACAGTCTGTGGGCCTGCAGCTCCTCACACACGGGCAGGCCAGGCAACTGCAATATATATATGGAGAAAAAATAAATAAAAGCAGACTAATGTAGCAGCCATAAACAGGGCTTTTTGGGGTGCTGTGACGCTGTCCTTACGGCAGATGAGTCTGTGGACACAGAACACTGGCCTAGCTAATGCTTTCCCTATGAATTCAGAATCATCAGCACAGCAGCAGCTGCAATCTCCCTGCTCTCACTAACATGCAGCTTCAGACTGAATCTAAAATGGCTGCCCTTTTTATAGGAGGTGGTAAGGTGTGGGAGGGAGGGTGCTGATTGGCTGGAATTTGTCTGCTGATTGTGAGGTACAGGGTCAAAGTTTGCTCAATGATGATGTATAGGGGGCAGACCAAACATCGCATATGTTCGCCCGCCGCGGCGAACGCGAACAATTTATGTTCGCCGGCGAATAGTTCGGGACATCTCTAGCCACAAAAGGCTTTAGAATATAACTTACTTTTGAATCCAGAGGAAAAAAAGCAGTCTGGTTTGAGACCTGCATTTATACAAGCAGACAAACAACGCGAATTTGTGAGCGTTCGCGTGTTTGATTTCAAGTGTGTGTTTGTATTACGTGTGTGACTTTAGATTACGTGACTTAAGATCAGGGACTTTAGGCGGGGACTACAGTAAGTTAGTTTCCTATAAGTGCACCATTAGAGATGTCGCGAACATAAAATTTTCCGTTCGCGAATGGCGAACGCGAACTTCCGCAAATGTTCGCGAATCGGGCGATCCACCATAGACTTCAATTGGCAGGCGAATTTTTAAAACCCACAGGGACTCTTTCTGGTCACAATAGTGATGGAAAAGTTGTTTCAAGGGGACTGACACCTGGACTGTGGCATGCCGGAGGGGGATCCATGGCAAAACTCCCTCGGAAAATTACGTAGTTGACGCAGAGTCGGGTTTTAATCCATAAAGGGCATAAATCACCTAACATTCCTAAATTGTTTGGAATAACGTGCTTTAACTACATCCGGACCACCTCACGCAGAATCACGTGATCTCGGAGGCCCGGCTATTCCTCCTTGACGCGTCGGCGCGTCATCTCGCGAGAGGCGAGATTTCCTGTGAGCGCGGGCGCACTCACAGGATCGTGTCGGGGAGAAGTTTAACAACAGCCTGCCAGCGCTGATCGTATGCTGGCAGGCTGTAGTAGTTAAAAAAATTGCATATCAGACGCTGTTTTGTTAGAACCATATAGATTGCCAGAACTATATAGATACAGGGAGTGCAGAATTATTAGGCAAGTTGTATTTTTGAGGAATAATTTTATTATTGAACAACAACCATGTTCTCAATGAACCCAAAAAACTCATTAATATCAAAGCTGAATATTTTTGGAAGTAGTTTTTAGTTTGTTTTTAGTTTTAGCTATTTTAGGGGGATATCTGTGTGTGCAGGTGATTATTACTGTGCATAATTATTAGGCAACTTAACAAAAAACAAATATATACCCATTTCAATTATTTATTTTTACCAGTGAAACCAATATAACATCTCCACATTCACAAATATACATTTCTGACATTCAAAAACAAAACAAAAACAAATCAGTGACCAATATAGCCACCTTTCTTTGCAAGGACACTCAAAAGCCTGCCATCCATGGATTCTGTCAGTGTTTTGATCTGTTCACCATCAACATTGCGTGCAGCAGCAACCACAGCCTCCCAGACACTGTTGAGAGAGGTGTACTATTTTCCCTCCTTGTAAATCTCACAATTGATGATGGACCACAGGTTCTCAATGGGGTTCAGATCAGGTGAACAAGGAGGCCATGTCATTAGTTTTTCTTCTTTTATACCCTTTCTTGCCAGCCACGCTGTGGAGTACTTGGACGCGTGTGATGGAGCATTGTCCTGCATAAAAATCATGTTTTTCTTGAAGGATGCAGACTTCTTCCTGTACCACTGCTTGAAGAAGGTGTCTTCCAGAAACTGGCAGTAGGACTGGGAGTTGAGCTTGACTCCATCCTCAACCCGAAAAGGCCCCACAAGCTCATCTTTGATGATACCAGCCCAAACCAGTACTCCACCTCCACCTTGCTGGCGTCTGAGTCGGACTGGAGCTCTCTGCCCTTTACCAATCCAGCCACGGGCCCATCCATCTGGCCCATCAAGACTCACTCTCATTTCATCAGTCCATAAAACCTTAGAAAAATCAGTCTTGAGATATTTCTTGGCCCAGTCTTGACGTTTCAGCTTGTGTGTCTTGTTCAGTGGTGGTCGTCTTTCAGCCTTTCTTACCTTGGCCATGTCTCTGAGTATTGCACACCTTGTGCTTTTGGGCACTCCAGTGATGTTGCAGCTCTGAAATATGGCCAAACTGGTGGCAAGTGGCATCTTGGCAGCTGCACGCTTGACTTTTCTCAGTTCATGGGCAGTTATTTTGCGCCTTGGTTTTTCCACACGCTTCTTGCGACCCTGTTGACTATTTTGAATGACACGCTTGATTGTTCGATGATCACGCTTCAGAAGCTTTGCAATTTTAAGAGTGCTGCATCCCTCTGCAAGATATCTCACTATTTTTGACTTTTCTGAGCATGTCAAGTCCTTCTTTTGACCCATTTTGCCAAAGGAAAGGAAGTTGCCTAATAATTATGCACACCTGATATAGGGTGTTGATGTCATTAGACCACACCCCTTCTCATTACAGAGATGCACATCACCTAATATGCTTAATTGGTAGTAGGCTTTCGAGCCTATACAGCTTGGAGTAAGACAACATGCATAAAGAGGATGATGTGGTCAAAATACTCATTTGCCTAATAATTCTGCACTCCCTGTAATGCCTTTTCTTGTCCGCAATCCGGACAAGGATAGGACATGCTCTATCTTTTGCGGAGCTGCAGCCGGATGTTTCGGGGCCGAAACCCAGAAAATCGCGGCCGCAGCTCCACAAATGCTGATGCGGAGAGCACATAGTGTGCTCTCCGCATCATCGCCGGCCCCATTCACACTGAATGGGTCCGCATCTTTTCCGCAGAATTGCAGAATAGATGCGGACATTTTTGCGGACGTGTGAATAGGGCCTTACTTTGCAAGCACTCCTATGTCCTTCCCCTCTTTTTTTTTTGCATATTTTTTGGCAGAGATATTTTCATCCACATTGATTGATGCGAATGAAGAAATCTGTGCCGTTCATTTTTTCTTTCAGCCCAGAGGTTGAACGGAAAAGAAATCTCATTACCCGTAAGCTCAATATAAGGAGAATAGCAGAAACTCCTAAAGCTGGCCATACAGGTAATGATTGCGGAGACCCTCAAATGCCAGGGCAGTACAAACATGTGACCACATATTAGAAAGTAGACACCCTAAGGTATTCCGTGAGGGGCATGGCGAGTTCTTAGAAGATTTTTTTTTTGGCACAAGTTAGCGGAAATTGATTTATTTTTTTCTTACAAAGTCTCCCTTTCCGCTAACTTGTGACAAAAAATAAAATTTTACATGAACTCACCATACCCCTCACGGAATACCTTGGGGTGTCTTCTTTCTAAAATGGGGTCACTTGTGGGGTATTTATACTGCCCTGGCATTTTAGGGCCCCTAATGCATAAGAAGTCATTTGGAATCCAAATGCGTAAAAATGCCCTGTGAAATCCTAAAGGTTCTCATTGGAATTAGAGCCCCTTTGCGCATCTTGGCTGCAAAAAAGTGTCACTCATGTGGTATCATCGTACTCAGGAGAAGTAGGGCAATGTGTTTTGGGGTGTATTTTTACATATACCCATGCTGGGTGAGAGAAATATCTCTGTAAATGACAACTTTTTAAATTTTTTTATACAAAGTTGTCAATTTACAGAGATATTTCTCTCACCCAACATGGGTATATGTAAAAATACACCCCAAAACACATTGCCCTACTTCTTCTGAGTACGGCCATACCACATGTGTGACACTTTTTTTGCAGCCTAGGTGCGTAAGGGGGCCGAAAGTCCAACAAGTACCTTTAGGTTTTACAGGGTTGCTCACAATTTAGCCCCGCCCAAAATGCCAGAAAAGTAAACACACCCCACATGTGACCCCATTTTAGAAAGAAGACACCCCAAGGTATTCGCTGAGGGGCATATTGAGTCCATGAAAGATTGAACTTTTTGTCACAAGTTAGCGGAGACGGAGACTTTGTGAAAAAAATATATCAATTTCCGCTAACTTGTGCCAAAAAAAAATCTTCTATGAACTTGCCATGCCCCTCACGGAATACCTTGGGGTGTCTTCTTTGCAAAATGGGGTCACATGTGGGGTATTTATACTGCCCTGGCATTTTGGCGGCCCTAAAGCGTGAGAAGAAGTCTGGAATCCACTTGGCACAAGTTAGCGGAAATAGTTTTTTTTTTTTTCTTCCTTACAAAGTCTCATATACCACTAACTTGTGACAAAAAAATTTTTTTTTTACATGAACTCACCATACCCTCACGAAATGCCTTGGGGTGTCTACTTTCTAAAATGGGGTCACTCGTGGGGTATTTATACTGCTCTGGCATTTTAGGGGTCTCTAAAGCGTGAGAAGAAGTCTGGAATCCAAATGCGTAAAAATGCCCTGTAAAATCCTAAAGGTAATCATTGGAATTAGGGCCCCTTTGCGCATCTTGGCTGCAAAAAAGTGTCACTCATGTGGTATCGCCGTACTCAGGAGAAGTAGGGCAATGTGTTTTAGGGTGTATTTTTACATATAGCCATGCTGGGTGTGAGAAATATCTCTGTAAATGACAACTTTGTAAATTTTTTTATACAAAGTTGTCAGTTTACAGCGATATGTCTCTCACCCAGCATGGGTATATGTAAACACCCCAAAACACATTGCCCTACTTCTTCTGAGTACGGCGATACCACATGTGTGATACTTTTTTGAAGCCTAGGGGCGTAAAGTCCAACGAGTACCTTTAGGCTTTACAGGACTGCTCACAATTTAGCCCCGTCCAAAATGCCAGAACAGTAAACACACCCCACAAATGACCCAATATCAGAAAGTAGACACCCCAAGGTATTCACTGAGGGGCATAGTGAGTCTGTGGGAGATTTTATTTTTTTGCCAGAAGTTAGCAGAAATGGTAACTTTATTATATATTTTTTTTCCTCAGAAAGTGTCATTTTCCGCTAACTTGTGAAAAAAAATGAAATGATACATGAACTCACCATGCCCCTCCGTGAATACTTTGGGATGTCTTCTTTCTAAAATAATGTCATTTGGGGGGTATTTATACTATCCTGATATTCTAGCACCTGAAGAAACATGACAGGTGCTCAGAAAGTCAGAGCTGCTTCAAAATGCGGAAATTCACTTTTTTGCACCATAGTTTGTAAACGCTATAACTTTTACCCAAACCGATAAATATACACTTATTGCATTTTCTTTTATCAAAGACATGTAGAACAATAAATTTTGAGAAAAATTTATATAGAAATGTAGGTTTTTTGGAAAAAATTTACAACAGAAAGTGAAAAATGTCATTTTTTTGAAAAAATTTTGTTACATTTTTATTAATAGCAAAAAAAGTAGAAATGTCAGCAACAATGAAATACCACCAAATAAAAGCTCTATTAGTGAGAAGAAAAGGAGGTAAAATTAATTTGGGTGGTAAGTTGCATGACCGAGCAATAAACCGTGAAAGTAGTGTAGTGCAGAATTGTAAAAAGTGGTCTGGTCATTAAGGGTGTTTAAGCTAGGGGGGCTGATGTGGTTAAAAAATCCAGTGTGTGTAAACGATCAGGTATGATGTTGTATCGATCAGGGTAAGGGATACGCCCGATTCACAGTGACAGACCAAACTCCCCGTTTAACACACCGCAAACAGTCCATTTGCACAACCGCAAACTCCCCATTTGCACAAGGTTGGATACCAAGCTAGCCAAGGTGAATACCTTGGGGTGTCTAGTTGAATGGATTAGGCAGTGGCTGAAGGACAGAAAAGAGAGGGTTGTAGTCAATGGAGTATATTCAGACCATGGTATTGTTACCAGTGGGGTACCTCAGAGATCTGTTCTGGGACCCATATTGTTTAATATCTTTAACAGCGAAATTGCAGAAGGCTTCATTGGTAAGGTGTGTCTTTTTGCTGATGACACAAAGATTTGTAACAGGGTTGATGTTCCTGGAGGGATACACCAAATGGAAAAGGATTTAGGAAAACTAGAGGAATGGTCAAAAATCTGGCAACTAAAATTTAATGTCGATAAGTGCAAGATAATGCACCTGGGGCGTAAAAACCCAAGAGCAGAATATAAAATCAGTGATACAGTACTAACCTCAGTATCTGAGGAAAGGGATTTAGGGGTCATTATATCAGACGACCTAAAGGTGGGCAGACAATGTCATAGAGCAGCATGTAATGCCAGCAGAATGCTTGGATGTATAGGGAGAGGCATTAACAGTAGAAAGAGGGAGATGCTCGTGCCGCTCTACAGAGCACTAGTGAGACCTCATTTGGAGTATTGTGTGCAGTACTGGAGACCATATCTGCAGAAGGATATTGAAACTTTGGAGAGAGTTCAGAGAAGAGCTACTAAACTAGTACATGGATTGCAGGACAAAACTTACCAGGAAAGGTTAAAGGACCTTAACATGTATAGCTTGGAAGTTAGAAGAGACAGAGGGGATATGATAGAAACTTTTAAATACATAAAGGGAATCATCACGGTAAAAGAGGAGAGAATATTTAAAAGAAGAAAAACTGCTACAAGAGAACATAGTTTTAAATTAGAGGGGCAAAGGTTTAAAAGTAATATCAGGAAGAATTACTTTACTGAGAGAGTAGTGAACGCATGGAATAGCCTTCCTGCAGAAGTGGTAGCTGCAAATACAGTGAAGGAGTTTAAGCATGCATGGGATAGGCATAAGGCCATCCTTCATATAAGATAGGGCCTGGGGCTATGCATAGTATTCAGTATATTGGGCAGACTAGATGGGCCAAATGGTTCTTATCTGCCGACACATTCTATGTTTCTATGTTTCTATGTCCCGTTCCTTGTCCTCACTGACATAATTGAAGGTCTCTTCCTCAACCCAGCCACGTACAACACCAAGGGTCCCCGAAAGGTTACAACAAGCCCCCTGGGACGCCTGCTGTGGTTAGTCTTTCACCTCCTCAAAGCCACCTTCCTCCTCTGACTCCTCTTCCTCAGACTCCTCTCTCTGCGTTGCCGCAGGTCCAGCAATCAACGACGACAAGGCTGCTTCTGGTGGTGATGATGACCACAACTCTTCCTCTTCATGCTCATCTACGGCCTGATCCAGCACTCTTCGCAAGGCACGCTCCAGAAAAAGCGCATATGGGATGAGGTCGATGATGTTGCCTTGGGTTTGACTGACCAGGTTTGTCACCTCTGCAAAAGGACACATGAGCCTACAGCCATTATGCATGAGCGGTCAGTAATGAGCGGCCAAAAAATTCCCAGCTCCGCAGAGGCTGTCCTCTTTTTTTTAAATTAAAAAAATCTGTTCTTACCAGTTTAATCTCTGTTTTGTCCCCTATCAGGGGCCGGTGTATGGAATAGATTTTAGGAACCGGGAGATGGAAAAAGATGATTGGTCGGTCCTCTTACTTCCAATTTGAGGCACTGCGCGTGCGCTGCGCAATGTACTGTGCCACCAATAAAAATAGTGTGAACTACTATTCTTACCATTTTTATCTTTGTTAAGTCCCCTATCAGGGGACGTGTATTGAATTAAATCCTTGCATGGGGAGATAGAGAAAAAAACTTTCTCTGTCCTCTTCCTTCTAATTTTGGGCACTTGCAATGGAATTTGCCACCAATGCAACTAGTGTTAACTAAGTACTATTCCTATCAGTTTAATCTCTGTTTTGTCCCTTATCAAGGCCAGGGCCAGTGTAGTGAATAGATTTTTGGAACCGGGAGATGGAAAAAGACCCATGCTCGGTCCACTTTATATGAATTTTAGGTCACTGCTCGTGCAATGTACTTTGACACCCTATATGAGAGGTGGGCAGTGGGCACAGTACAGTCTGTGGGCCTGACACACACTGGCAGGCAACTGCAATTATATTAAAGGGCTTTTTGGGGTGCTGTCAGGACGCTGTCCTTACAGCAGATGGCCCCCTTCACACGAGCGAGTTTTCCACATGAGTGACGTGAACGTATAGCATCCGCACTGAATCCTGACCCATTCATTTCAATAGGTCTGTGTACATGAGCATTTTTTTTCACGCATCACTTGTGCGTTGTGTGAAAATCGCAGCATGTTCTATATTCTGCGTTTTTCACGCAGCCCTAGCCCCATAGAAGTGAATGGGGCTGCGTGAAAAACGCATTGCAGCTGCAAGCAAGTGCGGATGCGTTGCGTTTTTCACTGATGGTTGCTAGGAGATGTTGTTTGTAAACCTTCCGTTTTTTTATCACCCGCGTGAAAAACGCATCCAAACACATTGCATCAGCGCGGAAAAAACTGAACAACTGAAAGGAATCACAGGCAAAACTGAATGGCTTTGCCTGGGAAATCGCACAGTTTTCACTGAACGCATCCGCAACGCATCCTGACCTAAGGCCCCATTCACACATCCGCAATTTTTGTCCGCATCCATTCCGCAATTCTTTTCCCCGGCGAATAGTTCCGGACATCTCTATGCACCATATTGTATTTTTTCTCTTTTATTGTGTAATCCCCATTTAGTATGTGTTCCATTATTGACAACGACGTCCAGTGCACATCTTGTCTAATGTATGCAGTCCTGGAATAGCCGTTTGAAGGTGCATATCTTTGTTCAAAATGTGAGCAAATTGCCCGTTTGAAAATGCATCTCGAGTAACTAACCGGGCGAGTTTCAACACTGAAAAGCGTTGACAATTTGAAAAAGAGTTTGCTGCTCACTAAGCAAGCAATCTATGGGGTAGATGTGGGGGAGGGTGATAGCGAGGAGGCTTAGGAAAATGAGTTCGCCATTTGGATAACATTTAGAAAGCAGGGTAGATGAAAGAGTGCCAGGGAGGCTAGCCCTGATCTCAAACACCCCAACAAGTTTGCAAGGTTGGCAGATGAGGAGGATGTCAGTTCAGGGAGAGCACTGCTGCAGCCGGACACTTCCTCTGCCAGTCAGGGGAATGTCCGTTCCAGTAAGCAGGGGACCAGGAGAGCAGGGCAGGCCAGACAGGTGTTGGTAGTGGGATACTCAATTATTATGGGTACAGATAGGGTTATCTGTCACAAAGACTGGGATCGTCGAGTGGTATGTTGTCTTCCAGGTTCTCGAGTTCGACACATTGTGGATCGGGTTGACAGATTACTGGGAGGGGCTGGAGATGATGCAGCAGTCATGGTCCATATTGGAACCAATGTCAAAGTTAGATGTAGGTGGAGCATCCTTAAAAATTATTTTAGGGATTTAGGGCAAGGACCTCAAAGGTAGTGTTTTCCGAAATACTACCTTTACCACGAGCTACACAAGAAAGGTAGTGGGAGATTAGGGAGGTTAACAAGTGGCTCAATAGCTATTGTAGGAAGGAGGGGGTTTGGGTTCCTGGAGAACTGGGCCGACTTCTCTGTCAGCTACAGGCTGTATCGTAGGGATAGGCTGCTCCTCAATGGGAAAGGGGCATCTGTGTTGGGGGAGAAGATGGCTAGAAGGTTGGAGGAGTGTTTAAACTAGGGACTGAGGGGTGGAGGTTATAGGATGGGAAGATAGTGCAGAAAGAGACTCGGGTGAGGTAATGGGACTGGGGGAAGAATGGAAGGAGGGAATAGAACAGTTCAGAAGGAAACATGTAGGGTACAAAATATACATAAATCTCTTAATTGTATGTATACTAATGCCAGAAGCCTGACTAATAAAACTGGGGAACTGGAATTGGTGATGTGTGAAGAGGGCTATGATATAGTGGGAATAACTGAGACATGCCTGACTGGGCAGTTAATGTACAGGGTTACAGTCTGTTTAGAAAGGATCACCAAAACCAGAGAGGGGGAGGGCTCTGCCTTTATGTAAAGTCCTGTCTAAAGTCCACAGTCTGAGAAGATATAAGTGAGGGACATGAACCTGTGGAGTCACTGTGGGTAAAATTACATGGAGGCAAAAACAATAATAAAATTCTAATAGGAGTTTAATATAAACCATCTAATATACCAGAGTCCACAGAAAATCTACTACTAAACGAGATAGACGAGGCAGCAGATCATAATAAGGTAGTTATTATGGGGGACTTCAACTACCCGGATATAGACTGGGAACCTGAAACCTGTACATCTCATAAAGGAAACAGGTTCTTGGCAATAACCAAAGACAATTACCTTTCCTAACTGGTTCAGGACCCGACTAGAGGGACGGCAATACTGGACTTAGTATTAACCAATAGACCTGACAGAGCAACAGATGTGCAGGTTGGGGGACACCTGGGAAATAGTGACCATAAAGTAATAACCTTCCAATTGTTTTTCAAAAAGTTTCTTCAGCGAGGAACAAAAATACCAAACTTCAAAAAAGCAATGTTTAGCCATAGGCCTAACTAACTGGGACAAAGTTCTCAAAAATAAAAATACAGCTACAAAATGGGAAACTTTTAAAAGCATCCTAAAATCTAACTGTGAGAGGTACATACCTTATTGGAATAAAAGGTTAAGGAACAAGATAAAAACAATGTGGATAAATAGAACTGAAAAGAAAGCAATAAATGACAAAAAGAAAGCATTTACAATAAATATGAGGGTAGCGAGGAAGCACTGAAAAACTATAAGGAAAAAAATAAAATATGTAAAAAACGAAAGCAGCCAAACTAGAGACCGAGAGATTAGTTGCCAAAGAGAGCAAAACTAACCCTAAAAAGTTCTTCAATTATATAAATGGTAAAAAGTTTAAATCTGAAGGTGTCGGCCCTTTACAGAGTAATGAGGGGGGGGGAGTTGCAGAGAGCGATGAGGAAAAAGCAAAGCTATTAAATATTTTTTTCTCCACTATATTTACTATGGAAAATAAACTGTCAGATGAAATGCAGAATGTAAAAGTAAATTCCCTATTTAAAAGTGCCCTGTCTGACCCAGGAAGAAGTACATCGGCGTCTTAAAAAGATTAAAATAGACAAATCGCCAGGACCGGATGGCATGCACGCCCATATCCTAAGAGAATTAAGTGATGTCATAGTCAGACCCTTATTTCTGATATTTAATTTTTATTTTAATTTATATTTATTTTTTGTTTAAAGGATTTGTAAGAAATGCTATCTTGGAGTATGTCAATGAAAACAAGCAAATAACGCCATATCAGCATGGCATTATGAGGGATCGGTCATGTCAAACTTATTAAATTAGTTTCTATGAGGAGAAGCATTTGACGCTGTACCGCATAAAAGGTTAGTTTATAAAATGAGAATGCTTGGACTGGGAGAAAATGTCTGTATGTGGGTAAGTAACTGGCTCAGTGATAGAAAACAGAGGGTGGTTTTTAATGGTACACACTCAGATTGGATCACTGTCACTAGCAGGGCCGGTGCAAGGATTGTTGCCGCCCTAGGCAAAGATCAATTTTGCCGCCCCCCCGCCATGTCACTCACTCACAGACAGACACCCTCACACTGACAGACAGACACACGCAAACTGACAGACAGACACGCACACACTGACGGACACGCACACACTGACGGACATGCACACACTGACAGACACGCACACACTGACAGACACGCACACACTGACAGACATACAATCACTCAGATACTCACTGACAGACAGGCATATACACTCACTGACATACACACACTCACTCAATGACAGACACACATACACTCACTGACAGACAGACATACACTCACTGACAGACAGACAGACACACACACACAGGCAGACACTCACCTCCCTGGGGTCCAGTGTGGTGCAGCTCCTCAGTCCTCCAGCACACCGCTTAGTATGCTGGAGCCGGAAATGACGACATATTCCGGCTCCCGGCATCACAGAGGGCGCGCGAGAGAGGAGCTGCTAGGACAGCCTCCCTTGCCGCCTACCTCCTCTGCTCCGGTAATTTACTGGCAGAGCAGGCACCTGCCATCAGGGTAAGCAGGTGCCTGCTCTGCCATATTTAAGAAGGACCTTCACCTCCTGGCCCCCCTGTAATGGCGCTGGGAGTGGCTCAAGAGCCGCTCGCCGAGCGCTGCAGCCCCAGACAGGGGGAGCCCACCAGGCCTAGTTCGCCTAACGGTAGCGCCGGCCCTGGTCACTAGTGGACTACCTCATGGGTCAGTTTTGGCCCTATTCTCTTCAATATATTTATCAATGATCTTGTAGAAGGCTTGCACAGTAAAATATAAATTTTTGCAGATGACACTAATCTGTGTAAAGTAATTGACACGGAAGAGAACAGTATACTGCTACAGATGGATCTGGATAGATTGGAGGCTTGGGCAGGGAAGGGGCAGATGAGGTTTAACACTGACAAATGTAAGGTTATGCATATGGTAAGGAATAATGCAAGTCGCCCGTACATACTAAATGGTAAAACACTGGGTAATACATGGAAAAGGACCTAGGAATTTTGGTGAACAAACTGTAGAAACCAGTGTCAGGCAGCTGCTGCCAAGGCCAATAAGATAATGGGTTGCATCAAAAGGGGCATAGAGGCCCGTGATGAGAACATAGTCCTACCACTTTACAAATCACTAGTTAGACCACATATGGAGTCATAACTAGAATGGATGGACTACAGTACCCTGAAAAACTATCAAAATTAGGACTATTCAGTTTAGAACTAAGACGACTGAGGGGAGATCTAATAACTATGTATAAATATATCAGGGGTCAGTACAGAGATCTCTCCCATCATCTATTTATCCCCAGGACTGTGACTGTTATGAGGGGACATCCTCTGCGTCTGGAGGAAAGAAGGTTTGTACACAAACATAGAAGAGGATTCTTTACTGCAAGAGCAGTGAGACTATGGAACTCTCTGCCTGAGGAGGTGGTGATGATGAGTACAATAAAGGAATTCAAGAGGGGTCTGGATGTATTTCTGTAGCGTACGCTGTATCCACTAGAGAGGGGTCGTTGATCCAGGGAGTTATTCTGATTGCCTGATTGGAGTCGGGAAGGAATTTTTTTCCCTTGAGTGGGAAAAATTGGCTTCTACCTCACAGGTTTTTTTTTTGCCTTCCTCTGGATCAACTTGCAGGATAACAGGCTGAACTGGATGGACAGATGTCTTTTTTCGGCCTTATAAACTATGTTACTATGTAATACACGCCACAAAAGGCTTTAGAATATATACTTGAACCGCTGAACGGCAAATATATTTTTCTTTTTCCACTTATACACGCCACAAAAGGCTTTATAACATAACTGCACCTCAGAATGGCAAATATATTTTTCTTCACCAAAACCAAACACAAAAACAAATTTTTAGCAGTGGTCCTGGCTCGCCAATGTTAAAGGAGATATTATTTATTAATATTCTGTGTTAATATCAATAATTAATATTCATAAATAGGCGTGAGTCGTCTATTGATGACTCCGTCTATTTATACTATATTTACAAATGCTATCTCCTTGTTGCACTTACTTTGAACTGAACTACGTGCGAATTACTAAGGTGGCAACTACTACAATAAATGACTATACACTGTACTATGAATAATAAATTATTTATTACACAATAATAAGTCTACAGTAAAATTATTGCTATAACTATATATATTTATATCACTGGACATATAAATATATATACTTATTGTCGCACAAAGTAATAAATTAACAACACTACAATACACCTAACTATACTAAGTACAATATCTTACATAATTCCACCCCAAACTCTGCCTAAAAATACACTTACACAAAATATTAGCAGCTCCCACCCACCTGGCTCTATACTGTCCCTAGGGGGAAAACAAGGGGTTAAAATATAATCAGGGGTATTGCAGGGGTTAATGCTCAGTGAGATATACAGGGGTTAATATTGATTGTAGGGTCAGGGATTGGTGTCAGGGTTAATAATAATCAGAGTATAAATGTAGGGGTTAATGCTCATTGTTCTAGGGGGCTAAAGGGTTACGCAGCCAGTCTAGGGGTTCTCCAGGGGTTAATTGCTCTTCCTCCAGGGGTTAATGCTTGTTGTCCTGGGGTTGCAGGGGTTAATTCTCACTCGGGGCTGCTCAGCTGAAATGAAGAGCGCAGTGCAGCCGGACTATTTAAATCCGGCAGCGCTCGGTCCCAAGCGGCCTGTGCTGACATCACCGCACCAGCCCGCGCATCCTGGCACGCGCTTCCAGGCGGGGGATGCTTTGATCCTCCTGTTTGTGACGTGATACATACCTCTGATCCTGTAACTACAGCGCCGGATATATGTGACACACAGGTGCAGAGGAACTCTTTGTTATGTACTGTATCTCTTTTGATCCTGTCTTTTGAAGTGACTGCAACTGGACATAATTGTCCCGTCATCTGGGGGAGGGGAGGGGGGCACCTGTGCTTGGGGAAAATTTTGGCCACCATAATAGAAGCATATATATCTATATAGATAATTGTGGCATATATATATATATATATATATATATAGATATATATATATATATATATATACAAAGGTGAATAAGGAACAGCACACTGAAATTATATGGGTGCAAATCCAGTGAAGGCCCAACAACAAAGTCCATGTTAGATAAGTATCAAAAAAGAGACGGCAGCACTCCAAATTCCAAAAGCGTGGATGATTTATTAACCCAGTGACAGCAACGTTTTGAGCGCTCAATGCAGTCTTTGTCAAGCCATGTGTTACAATGCATTTAGTGTGGTTTATAAAGGTAACAACAATAAAGTGCTAATTATATCATTACAATTCATGGTTCATACAATAAAGTGCTTGTACATAGAAAATTCATGTGCATAAAGTGCCAAGTGCTAACGTCAATCTCGTCATATACAAATCCATATTTGCAAAATTATATATAAAAAAACATGTTATTATTTGACTATACCATAGTCAACAATTAGTGCCCATAAACGTAAATAAGATTAAATCAATTAGTGTAATTTAAAACATAGGCAATCTCACATGCGATAATGTATGGAGTATCCAGGTCAGCGTCCCATCTGTGTTGAAGCGCATGTGTACACAATTATTCATCACGCGATACCTCCCGCGAGGTCAGCACCGGTGAGAAGCTGACGTCAACATCGCGTGAGAGACGTGATCAGCATGTAAACTGCAAAGCCCACTTCAAGCATGGCCGAACGACCCATACATGCACAGAGCGCATGTCTCATTTAAACTAATACCGCCCACATTCTACGTCACATTACTCACCCATTCATACCGGCCATCCTGTTGTTGGTAAACCCAGGTTGCTAGGAGACACAGCCGAAGCGCAGCACATCCCAGCAATGTCTCCTTGGGTCAAGGTACACGCTCCAAATTTAATGTGGAGAGTGTGGAGCCCATCCATCACAACCAAAGGGTTACCTTGTATACAACACGGGACAAGGCAAACCACTGATTATGGTGAAGTGCCATGTCACCCATGTACTGGCCCTAAAACATCAAAATTACATTACACACCAGGCGGGTCTAATTTACTTCAACAGAAGTGACCACCAAAGGGTAAGTACCCCTATCAGTGGAATCAAAATATCATGAAGTGGCATAATACATGCAGTTGATGGCAATATTTATATATGTCCATGGGAACGTTGATCATGGATCCATACAAAGTCCAGCGAGAGTGTCCAATTAATATCACTTGAGAAAAAATCTATACAAAATAAAAAAAGAAAATTACAAATCATGTCAGCAAAAGAACAAACTAAATACATATTACACCAGTCCGATGAAGGAGATAGATCATCACGGCACATGAGTGAAACACTCTCTCATCACCCTATTTTGAACTCCACATTGAGACCCCTAGGTTTCAGGGTCTGCACTGTGAAGATCCAAAAGAGTTCTCTTCTTTTTAACACTGTAACTCTGTCTCCACCTCTACGTGAGACAATAATTTGTTCAATAATCCTGAATCTCAAGTCTTTTTCCGTATGTCCAGCTTCTTTAAAATGTTTGGATACGGGGAGATCCATTTTTTGTTTTCTGATAGAATATCTGTGGGTATTCAAACGTGTCTTCATATCCCATGTGGTCTCGCCCACGTACCAAAGGTTACATGGGCAGGATAACACATAGACCACATGGGTAGAATCACACGTGAGATATTGTTTTATTCTAACAATTTTGTTAGTCACTGGATTTACAAAACTATTACGTAACATTAGTGAACAATTAATGCAGCCGTGGCACGGATAACAACCGGTCCGTGTAGATCCAAAGTATGTCTCACAATCAACCTTAGTCGAACCAACATCGGACTTCACCAGCCTATCACCTATATTACGACTTCTGCGATAGGAGAAAAGGGGAGGGGATGTAAATTCCACTACTGAAGGGAAGCCACTCCTCAGAATTCCCCAATGTTTCCGTATTATGCCCACAATATGGGGACTCTCTGTACAAAATTCAGACACAAAAGGGATTCTTTTGTCATCTTTCTTTCTCACACCTTGATCAGAGCGACTAGAGACCTTAGGGATACTCTGCGATATCAGCCTGCGGGGATAACCCCTTGATCTGAATTTGGCTCCCATTTCTGAAAACCTCTGTTCTTTAGAAGATTTGTTTTGAACTATCCTGTCCACTTGAACAAACTGGCTGTAGGGAAGTGATCTTACCATCGATCTAGGATGATGGCTCTCATGTTTTAATAATGTGTTTTTATCCGTACTTTTCACATAAAGATTCATACTCAGTATATCTCCCCTTACAGATACCTCGGTGTCAAGGAACTGAATTTTGTCCAAGACCAATGTAAATTTGACACTCGGGTCAATCCCGTTCAGGTACGTGTGGAACTCCATGATGCCCTCTGGGGCGCCTACCCAGACCAGGAATACATCATCTATGTATCGCCACCACCCCAGCACATGGCTGAAGTGGTGGCTCACATAGATGAAAGACTCCTCCAAATGGGTCATGTAGATGTTAGCATAGGTGTGCGCCACATTGGACCCCATGGCGGTCCCACGCAACTGGACGTAATAGTCATCTTGAAACAAGTAATAATTTCTAGTAAGCACAGAATTCAAAAGAGAAATGATAAATTCCTTACATTCATAGGTGTAATTGGTACCAGTCAAACAATGTCTAAATGCCTCAAGCCCCAACACATGCTGTATAGATGTGTAGAGGCTACAAACATCAAACGATGCAAGGTGACCAATAGCTGGAGTAAAGTCTCTTTTTAAAAAAAGGCCAGTTTTCTGTAGAGAAAGTTCTGACAATTGTGTTGATTCACTAGATGATTGAGTCCCATGTTCAGAGAACCAAATCTTCAACTTGATAGAGCGTAGAAATCCAAGGAAATCCAGCTCCAAGTTGAACCAATTGGCTCTGAAAACCGGGCAAAAAGATGGGCTTCTATTCAGTATGGAATATTGTGCCATATCAAGAGTAGTAGAGGAAATATTTACCACGGTATCTTCTTTTGTTGGTTGATCTTGGCCCTCAGCGATCTCACGTTTTTCCCTTTTCCTTCGTTGATGGTTATGCTGGCCTCCCCGTTGGGTTCTTTTGGTCCTGGATCCTTCATTAAAAAAGGAGTGGAGGTAGGATTGCAGTTACCAGTGGCATGTACAGATATATTTTCAATAGTCATGGAGTCTTGTGGTGTTCTTTTAATCTGCCTGGAGGGAGTCCTTTACTCCCCCCCCCCCTAATCGTCGATTCCTTTTCATGTCTCCCTGCCAATTGTACACAAAGCCATGTAAATAGTCCTCAGTGTCTCTCAACCATTTACATCTCTTTTTCTCCTGTAGTTCACTTTTGAACTTTTCCAAGTGTGTTGAACACTGTGAGATATAGATCTCAGAATCCTCAGCAGACAGTAGTTGTTGGAGTTGCTCCATATTACTCTGAATGTTCTCACGGACATTGATCAGTTCTTTTTGCAAAAACTCAATATTCAATAGGATAATATCAAATGCATACTTGTTAGATATCTGTATAAAGCGGGTGCAAAATTCACTGTTGTTGGCAAATAAATCTGGTCTCAAATCTGATCTCATTCCCCTTGGTATTCGATGTGCACAATGGTATTCACATAAGGTGGACATATGCATCTCCAAATTGATAAGCTGTTTAGATTCATACTCATATCAAGTTTGTTCGAGTGGACAGGATAGTTTAAAACGAGTCTCTTAAAAAACAGAGGTTTTCAGAAATGGGAGACAAATTCAGATCAAGGGGTTATCCCCGTAGGTTGATATCGCAGAGTATCACTAAGGCTTCCAACCATTCTGATCAAGGTGTGAGAAAGAAAGAGGATAAAAGAATCCCTTTTGTGTCTGAATTTTGTACAGAGAGTCCCCAGATTGCAGGCGTAATACGAAAACATTGGGGAATTCTGAGCAGTGGCTTCCCTTCAGTAGCGGAATTGACATTCCTTCCCCTTTTTTCCTATCGCAGAAGTCGCAATATAGGTGATAGGCTGATGAAGTCCGATATTGGTTCGACTAAGGTTGATTGGGGGACATACTTTAGATCTACACGGACCGGTTGTTATCCGTGCCACGGCTGCATTAATTGTTCACTAATGTTATGTGGCAATAGTTTTGTAAATCTGGTGACTAACAAAATTGTTAGAATAAAACAATATCTCACATGTGATTCTACCCATGTGGTCTATGTGTTATCCTGCCCATGTAACCTTTGGTACGTGGGCGAGACCACGTGGGATATGAAGACACGTTTGAATACCCACAGATATTCTATCAGAAAACAAAAAATGGATCTCCCCGTATGCAAACATTTTAAAGAAGCTGGACATACGGAAAAAGACTTGAGATTCAGGATTATTGAACAAATTACTGTCTCATGCAGAGCTGGAGACAGAGTTACAGTGTTAAAAAGAAGAGAACTCTTTTGGATCTTCACAGTGCAGACCCTGAAACCTAGGGGTCTCAATGTGGAGTTCAAAATAGGGTGATGAGAGAGTGTTTCACTCATGTGTCGTGATGATCTATCTCCTTCATCGGACTGGTGTAATATGTATTTAGTTTGTTCTTTTGCTGACATGATTTGTAATTTTCTTTTTTTATTTTTATAGATTTTTTCTCAAGTGATATTAATTGGACACTCTCGCTGGACTTTGTATGGATCCATGATCAACGTTCCCATGGACATATATAAATATTGCCTGCAACTGCATGTATTATGCCACTTCATGATATTTTGATTCCACTGATAGGGGTACTTAACCTTTGGTGGTCCTTCTGTTGAAGTAAATTAGACCCGCCTGGTGTGTAATGTAATTTTGATGTTTTAGGGCCAGTACATGGGTGACATGGCACTTCACCATAATCAGTGGTTTGCCTCGTCCCGTGTTGTATACAAGGTAACCCTTTGGTTGTGATGGATGGGCTCCACACTCTCCACATGAAATTTGGAGCGTGTACCTTGACACAAGTAGACATTGCTGGGACGCGCTGCCGGTATGAATGGGTGAGTAATGTGACGTCGAATGTGGGTGGTATTAGTTTAAATGAGACATGCGCTCTGTAGATGTATGGGCCGTTCGGCCATGTTTGAAGTGGGCTTTGCAGTTTGCATGCTGATCACGTCTCTCACGCGGCGTTGACGTCAGCCTCTCACCGGAGCTGACCTCGCAGGAGGTACCACGTGATGAATAATTGTGTACGCATGCGCTTCAACACAGATGGGACGCTGACCTGGATACTCTGTACATTATCGCATGTGAGATTGCCTATGTTTTTAATTACACTAATTGATTTAATCTTATTTACCTTTTTGGGCATTAATTGTTGACTATGGTATAGTAAAATAATAACATGGTTTTTTTATATATAATTTTGCAAATATGGATTTGTATATGATGAGATTGACATTAGCACTTGCCACTTTATGCACTTATGAATTTTCTATGTACAAGCACTTTATTGTATGAACTATAAATTGTAATTATATAATTAGCACTTTAATTGTTGTTACCTTTATAAACTACACTAAATGCATTATAACACATGGCTTGACAAAAACTGCATTGAGCGGTCGAAACGTTGCTGTCAATGGGTTAATAAATCATCCACGCTTTTGGAATTTGGAGTGCTGCCGTCCTTCTAGATACTTATACATATATATATATATATATATATATATATATACACACACAACCTGGGGAATATTATTGGGCCACATTAGGTATATAAGTATACATACATACATACAGATGCATGCATTAACTGGGGCCTACATACATTTCTCTCTCTCTCTCTCTCTCTCTCTCTCCATATATATATATGTATATACATACACACACAAAGACGCACACACACACCTGGGACATAATACAAGGGACACATGGGCAAATACTGGGCCCATACAAATATATACACAGGG